>OX376196.1:17569904-18781978 GCA_947363905.1 Lithophane semibrunnea
GCGTCCGTGCGTAATTGCCGCGCACTCAATACTGTTGCGTACTGATATATACCGAGATTTCGAAGCGCGTCGTTTCGGCCGTTTTCTATGAAGATATAATACTGTTACTTAATTATACTGTGCTTTTCTTTGAACCAACGCACACTACAGGCGGGCCGCACCTCACTTTCCACCGCACTACCTTCTTTGTATGTAAATAAATTCTAATTCTAAATGCGCTGCGGCCTTTTGTGCGCTAGAGTGTTCTTAACTTTATTGCATAAAATTCAAAATGTGCCAATTGCCTAATAAGTATTTCTGGGGTTATCGCATCGCCCACAAATAAATTAACCTAGTGGGAAAGGCCTACAGAAAAAAAAATAAGCGTCGATTCGCCCGTTTCGGCCGAGTAAATTCGTGCGAATCAACCAATAGCCTGTTGCACGTTGCAGCTGTAATGTGCACTTGAACATTACAACAGAGTATTCCTGCTAAACCATCTTGTTTTCTGGCACTTTGAAGAGATGCCGCGAAAAATGGGAATTTTGTATGAATTATTGAAATTTGGACAAGACAACGTCATCAGAGGCTATAGACAAAATCCCTTTTCTGTAAGCGTTAACGCCAACGAAAAGATCAAATTGTATGGAGTTGACATTAGCTTTAGAGATGTCACGTGACTGCTGCTGTCAACTCCATACAATTTGATCTTTCCGTTGGCGTTAACGCTTATAGAAAAGGGATTTTGCCTAGGCCCAGCAAATACTAAATACAAAAAATTATTTATTTTGATGACGTAGAGATGTAAATGAAATTCAATAGAAACGTTAATCAGCTTGAAGCATAGCAGATGGGTTGCGAACTCAGACACAAAGCGGAAATATCTCATGTGCCTGTAGCTGTACACTGACATATCTTTAGGGATCTCGCGCACTAAACGGCCACGATTTCGGCCAGTCTTGGCCGTACTGGCCGTCTAATAGTATTGTATGGTGGGCGGCCGTTACGACCAAGAGCATGATTCGTATCGGTTTCTATATTTTACCTGGTCGCAGTCGTGCGCGAGATCCCTAAGACTTGCAGGCAGAAATAATTTATGGTGGTAACACATCCACTGATGCTCTTCCTTCAAAAAGTTCTATTACAAAATTATAGTTTCTATAACTCTCAATAGGCTCGCCTCCTATTATATTGGACTTAAACATAGCTGGTGAACTGCGGGGGTACCTAACCTCTACCCAATCCTTCGGGGATTACCGGCTTGTTTTTGTGTTATATTGCCTTTGTTTGGATGCTAATTACAGGAAATAATATTTGCATTAATTATCACAACTACCTATTTGCTCAAGTGCTACTGAAGATAAAGTTAGTGCGATTCTAAAATAATACTAATATTGATATTTATTGATACAACATTCAAGAATAGATAGAACAACAACTGTCCTCGTCTCTGATATAAGATATAATTTTCGAATGAGGCGACTAAGAGGTTCATTTTGCTTTGGCTTTTTTCCATGAAATGTTACTTCAGCCCTAAGGCAGAAGTAACATTTCATGGAAAGAAAGCAGCAGAAAGAAAGCAGCTTAGTAGGTGTAGTTTATAATGAGAACAAACTGATGCCCGCGGCTTCGCCCGCGTGGATAAATAATAAATAAATAATAACTTTATTTCCAAATTTACAATTTACATAGGATAGGTTAAATTATGAGGCCCAAGACGCCATAGGAATCTCTTGTGACCTCTCCAAGGCATTTGATTGCGTTGATCACGAAACCTTACTCTTGAAACTTGAGCATTACGGACTTGGAAAATTTGCGCTCAGTTTAGTAAAATCTTATTTAAATGATAGACAACAGCAAGTTCAAATAAACGGTATCAACTCACTAGGTTTAAAAGTAAAAATGGGTGTTCCACAAGGCTCGATTTTGGGTCCTTTCCTCTTTTTAGTGTACATTAATGATCTACTACATTTATTCAAAAATCAGCCACACATGGTGTTATTTGCTGACGATACTTCCTTAATTTTTAAGGTAGATAGACGTGCTAAAAATTTTGACGAAGTTAATAACGCCCTACTGCAGGTCCAAAATTGGTTCACTGCTAATTATTTAGTATTAAATGAAAAAAAAAACTAAGTGCATTAAATTTAGTTTACCAAATGTCAAAAGTAGGGATTGTGTGATTATATTGAATCAAGACAAACTAGAATTCGTCGTTCGATCACGCACGACTCAAGGCTACAATGGGGTTCTCATTTAACATCTCTTGCAGGACGGCTAAGTTCAGCAGCATATGCTGTCAGAAAAATCCGTCAATTTACTGATGTAGATACCGCGAGGCTAGTCTATTTTAGTTACTTTCATAGCATCATGTCTTACGGTATTATACTATGGGGACGGGCTGCAGACATCGAGTCTATATTTATTCTGCAGAAAAGAGCGATTAGAGCCATTTATAATCTCCGCAGGCGCGATTCTTTAAGGGAACTGTTTAAGGATATTAACATCATGACGGTTGCTTGCCAATATATCTATGAAAACATCATGCACGTAAGAAAAAATTTACATCTTTTTAGTAAAAGAGGTGATAGACATAACTATAGTACTAGAAATAGGGACCTATTAGTTCAACCAGGTTTCAGACTGGCTAAAGTAGACTCATCTTTCATGGGGTACCTACTGTTTAAAATGTTACAATAAAATTCCTCCCCACATACTTCAACTGAACGAGACGAAATTCAAAACTTGTATAAAAGGCACACTATGCAGGCAGGCATATTATAAGTTGGAGGATTACATTTCTGATAAAAATGCTTGGCTTAATGCTGGTCCTGCTCCACAACCACAACTTACTAATTAACATTCGAAAATAATGTTGGAGCTGCTGAAGATTGTAAGACCATCTTTGCATTGTATAAACTCAATTTCCTTTAGTATTATATAATTGCATAGCACAGGTGTGAGTACTATGTACTATAGAGCCATTTACCGGGTAATTTGTCTTTAATTGACTTGAATGTGCCCTGGCGACTGGGAATGTCATGCTCACTCAAATGTCTCGTTGATGGTGGCGCGTGTGTTGGATCATTTAGCTCCCTTCAAAATGGTTGAGCTGAATGGTGCTGATCCATGCGTCATGTTCGTGAACGGGCGCCGTCAGTTGTGACTGGTCATCTCTTAGCTGCCATGGCTTATTTTAATTTTGATTTGTTTTTATGTTATAATTGCGGACGCTTTTAACGTGCTTTCTACATTGTTCTCACATGTATAATTTCAACATGAATGATGTAACCAATATTTTGATTTAAAAGAGTGTTCGTGGAGTTTCTTGCCCGTTCTTCTCCATAGGTACCTACTACGCTTTGGAATGGGCAACTAGCTGCATATTTCTGACTGACCGACTCCTTGACAATTCAAAAGTGCCTGTAAATGGTTTAATTGAAATAAATGCTTTGAGTTTGAGTTTGAGTTTATGACAATAAAAAAAAAAAAAAACACCAACAACCTCTTAAGGAGTCATTGTACTCATCATTATGAACAACTTTTACCATGGGAACAAATATGAAATCGCGAAAAAGAAAACAGCTGTTCCGTACATTTTGACGAGTTATACGAACATAAATGTACGGAACAGCTGTTTTTTTACAAATAACCCTGTATACAAAAACCTTGCTCGAAAACCACTCTATCCATTGGTGAAAACAGCATGAAAATTGGTGCAGTTTATCGCGAACAGGACGACAGACAGACGCGGCGGACTTTGTTTTAGGTATAATATATAATATAAGGATATAACGATTGTATACTTCATAATGCGCAATTTTCACATAAATACTAACAAACGCGATACGTAAAACCTTTTCATTCATAACATAATAAATATCACGCCTGTCATCTCCAAAGGGTTAAGCAGAGGTAAAGCTAAAGGCAAAAGCTAAAGGTAGTGCGGGACATTTCGCCTTTTCATTCATAATAATGCTATTTTTACATGTGTGAAACATTTATGTTTTTTTAAATAATGTTATGAAAAAAGACATATTTTTGATCATCATTATTCTTGCCCCGATCCTAATTTAATTGGGGTCGGGGTCGCAACATATCTTTGAACAAATGGCGTGAAAATTATATAGGTACAGGGTGGCCGGAAATTGTAGTCAAAAATAAAAATGTTGCTCTCTCGTGTCGTGGGGTATCCGAATCACCCCTACGTATGTTCCGCAATTTTATTTTTATTATTTTATGTATAAAAGTACAATTCACGACGATTCAGTTGCAAAAAAATAATCATGACAAATTCTTTTTTAAGTTGGTCATGTCGAAAATTCCTAAAAATTCAGAAAAAAGTTATAACTCGAAAACTATGAAAAACCGCGGAACATGCAGAAGGTGATTCGGATACCCCACGGCACGAGAGACCTAAATTTTTTTTTGTTCGTCAATTTTCCGGCCACACTTTATATTTAAACTATATAGAATACCTACAGCATTTAATTAACATGTCTATGTAAGTACTGAAATACTTTTTCTAGTGTCTATTAGTAGTTTTTTCAATTTTAGATAACATTTTAGTTTAGAAACGGTGCAAAGAAAAATGTTTTATTAATGAATTTGATAATGAATTAGCACAAGAAAGACTTAAGTTCGGCAACATTCATTCAGGTAGGTAACTCAGGTGCGTGCAAATTGATGTTAAATGCAGATCTACATATAGAATTTTGTAGATATTTGTGTTTTACTGAATTATTATAATAACTCGCTAGTGCCTGCGACGAAGTCGAAAGACGCCACGATATATACTACAATATCATCCACATTTTTATAACACGTCCCTGTATACTTCATCTGTAGTAGTTGGTCTCAGCAGCCAAAATATAACGAGAGTCAGGACTGGTGATGCGGGAGGAAAGGACGTACAGTTGTCCGTGAGGTCGACACCCGCAACCTTCAGTATCAATTTCCCATTATTTGTCGGTCAGTTGGCCAGAAAGTTGGAGCTTGTTGCCCATTCCAAAACGTAGATCTCTATGGAGAAGAACGGGCAAGAAACTCCAAGAACACTCTTTTTAACTCTTTGACGAACGACTATTACTAAAAGAATATTATTTTCACACATGGGATTCCTCATTAGTGACCTAAAAATAGATTTTAAAGTTATGTGAATAACTTTGAAAGTTGAACAGTTATTGGTATGGGTGGAACATGCCATGAAGGAAGAAATAGCTATGCTGTTCCGCGGCAAACTCAAGCATTTAAACCATTTACAGGCACATTGAACTTTCAATGGTGTCGGTTAGGCAGAAAGATGAAGCTTGTTTCAAAGCGTAGATTCCTATAGAGAAGAACGTACAAACAAAACTTTTTTTTTTTTTGTTATTAAAATAGTTACATATTATACAAGGTGGAGACGACAATACGACAAAAAATAAAACTCCGTATATCTAATGACGTTCTCGGTCCACATACAAAAAATTAATCGAATACATCCAAAAGTTTAGTTACGATAGCTAGTCAAAGATCGGCAAACCCCATCGTCGGCCCATCACTACTATTTAGTTTGTTTGAAAAAATTACTTTTTTAATTTCGATGTTACGATTTATTTGATAGTTCCAAAATACTCTTATGCATTAGTATTGCCAGTGTTTTCATTTATTGTTGTATTGTCGTCTCCACATTGTATATGAATATAATATATATTCATATAAAAGAAGTAGAAATATATATTATATGGCGTGACTTTTGGCGAAGTAATCTTGTCCTTCACACTGTCATTTGTATTCGAGAATTCTAAAGTACTCTCAAGTCAACAAAGTCTCATTACCAAATGTACCTTAAGTGGGTCTAAATCTAAAACTTGATGGCAAGAAAATAGATGCAATCACGGAAACTTTATTTTTAGGAATTACCATAGATTCAAAATTACAATGGGGCGCCCACATCAGAACTCTTTCAGGTAGACTAAGTTCAGCTGCATATGCAGTAAGAAAAATAAGAAAGTTGACTGATATAGCCACAGCTAGGTTAGTGTACTTTGCTTATTTCCACAGTATTATGTCTTACGGCGTTCTGCTGTGGGGATCAGCAGCTGACGTAGATTCAATTTTCATTTTACAGAAGAGGGCAATCCGCGCGATCTATAAAATGGGTCCTCGCGAGTCCCTTAGAAACAAATTCAAAGAAATTGATATACTGACTCTGTCTTCTCTCTGTATCTTTGAAAGTATTTTGTATGTTCGCAAAAAGTTAGGACTTTTCAAAATAAGAAGCGATTTCCATAATATAAATACGCGTAGTAGACATGAAATTGTCATACCCAAATTTAGATTAACTAAAACAAGCAAGTCATTTCGAATAAACAGTATCCGCTTCTATAACAAGTTGCCAAAGTCGGTTACAGAACTTAGCGATGGAAAGTTCAAAACCCACATCAAACGTGTCCTTATCAAAAAAGCATATTATAAGATTAAAGACTACGTTGAAGAGAAGGAAGTTTGGCAATAATTCCTTCTGCACATGTGGCTTCCCTGGTACCTTATTAACGGCATATTTATGTAAGTCTATTAACTGCTCCCAAATTACCATGTTTATTTTCTTTACATTCATCCTTGACGTATAATCATTGTATTTGACATTATATACCTCCAATTAATTTCCAACTCTTAGTGGCTTTTGTGGACAGGATTATAATTATTCAATTTGTTACAGTTGTAATAGCAATCATGTCAATTGGTTTAAATAGGTTTTTACTTTTATATGAATTCTAATTTGATTATCATTAGTCTTTTAGATAGATTATTTTCTATTTTGTGAATGTGAGAACGTTGTAGGCTTATTGGACTGTAGATTTATTGAACATCTTCTATTTTTGTTAAGTACCTGGTACTTACTTGTTGAAAGGCCTACATTGTCCCCCCATGCCTACCAACACTGTAATTTGAAAGTATTGTAAAAGCCAATTATTTTTAAAAGAGTAACCATGGAGTTTCTTGCCGGCTCTTCTCCATAGGAAACGACCAATTGGAACCGTGCACCTAGCTTCTGACGTTTCATAAGTGCCCATGTAGGTTTATGTGAAATAAAATATTTTGATTTTGATTTTGAAAGGGTTTAATAATTCAGACTTGACTACTAACAGTGTGGAAAAAGGTCACTATTTTATATGAATTAAAGAACTATATCTAATAGACATATGAGCACAAAGTTGGGCAAGGACATTGGAAAATGGAATCTATACCTACTAATATTTTAAATTCGAAAGTAACTCTGTCTGTCTGTATGTTACCTTTTGACGCCTAAGCCACAGAGCATTTCGATAAAAGGCAAGGAGATAGATGGCATCCCGGGGCCTTCCCCGGGATGCCATCTATCTCCTTGCCTTTTTTTAACTTGAATACTTTTTATCGACATACCATGCGGGTAAAGCCGCGGGACGAAGCTAGTAGGTATATAATAATTCATGATTTAGTTCCTACCTTCTCATAATGATTAGATGTTATTCTTATCTAGGTACTTCATAAAATAGCCTATAATGTTCCCACTGCTGGGATGCAGGCCTCCTCTCTGTGAGAGGCGGATGGCACATTACTTCGAATTTCTGGTTCTAGGACATGCCGCTTTCCTCACGATATATTTTCCTTCACCGTTTTGAGAGCAGTAGTGATGAAATAATTTACAGAAAGTAAAGTACCTGCTTGGGTTCGAACTAACGACCTATAACTCGTAAGTCGCGGCCGTTACCACTGGGCCACCACTTTATTTTTTATTTTTTGAGGGTGGGTGGTGGTGGGAAATCATCAAATGACTTCTCCCGCTCTGGGCGGAGCGGAAGGGCGTGTCAGACTTTTACCGACTAAAACCCACCCGTGTTCCTTCAGTTGCCTGTTGCCAAGGTTCCGGTAACCCTTTCGGACTTTCCCGCAACCCTGGCAGGCACTGAGCCACCACTGCTTCTATACCTAGGTAATCATACTTCAAAACAAATAAATTGTTCTGAAATGCAGATATAGGGATGATTATTAAACACAATGATGAAAGTAGGTAGTATCTATAGGTATTATGTGATGACGCCGAGTTACGAGTTGTAATGGTGCGGGTTCGAACCCAGGCATGTAGCTTACGTAAAGTAATCATTGCGATTGGAAACGGCAACAAAAAGCATGTCATACATACATACTTAGGTGTGTGAAATCCGCCAATCCGCACTGGGCCCACGTGGTGGATTCTCTCGCAGGGAGGAGGCCTGTGTCCGGGCAGTGGAAGAATTATAGGCTGATTAATGTTTCTTGTTATAAACTGACATGTTCTTAGGCAATATTTGTACAGAAAGCCACTGCTTCGCTTGAGCACAACGTCGTCTGTTTAAGTATCAATGTAATAACAAGCATTGTGTTCTGAAGAGTTACTTTCGCGTTTGGTGTGGAGGTTCATTGTGGCCTCAGTTCGTCACGAATTACTTATAGGAGTGTAGGTAGTCATAAGCTCAAAATCGGACCACCAGGCTTACCAAGGGGGGTTTTACCCAGTTTATTCGGTTGAGGAGGTCAGATAGGTTATAGTCGCTCCATGTAAAATATTGGTATTCAGCTGCATTTGTTAAGACTGGAAGCCGACCTCAATATAGCAGATGATGTTTTAAAGTGCCTCCACCAGGGTTTTTTTTACATGGCTTTTCACGTTTGTCTCGTCAGTTAGTTAGTTCATTATATTACAGTAAGTTTAGCTTAGTTAGTAAAAAAACTATATTTTGACAACTAGCAGGACCTTAATGCTTCAATAATTTGTATTGTAATAAATGACCTATGACTAATTAATAGAATACGTATGATACCTATTTTTACCCGACTACGGCGAAGAAAAAAGGAGGGTTATGATTTTGACCGGTATGTATGTATGTATGTAGGTATGTATGTTCATCTGTTCCCTCCTATCTTCCAAACATATCACAATTTGACAAATGAGGTATCGTTAGAAGCGTCGTGATTGTCCGCTGGTTATAGGATATGTGAAGTCACATTAAATTAAAAATGGCGCCCTCTAGAGGGCAAAAAGTGAGGAACTTAAAAAAAAAATGGTTTAATCGTACCATGTTGGGTATCAAATGAAAGGGCTTAGTGAGCACATTTCAAAAATATATATATTATAATCCCAAAAGAATTTAAAAAAGTCGGGTTTTAGTTTTTTAACTTTTTTTTATTATTAAGTCAAAGTTAGGTGAAAACCACCTGGAAATTAAAAAATCTTTGAATTAAATGAAATGAAATTGTTTATTCTGTAAATAAGATATACACGTCATATTATAAAACAGTAACAATAAGCTAGATGAGATCGGCGTTTCCTATCTGACTACTCCGATAAGAAAGGCCGAAACAAACTCAGAGGTCGCAGTCTCTTTTAAAGTCCAGACATAATCTTGGTCAGGCCATATAAGGATCATGTAGATTAGCGTCTGAAATGGTCTTTTGAGGAAAGAACCACACAGATTTGAGTGGACCTGTCCAGTCAGTCCAAGCATTTGTCAGTAATAGTGGAGCTTAACTCAATGAAAATGAATCAAATATGGGCGGATGTGTGTACACCTCTGCCCAACGCTGCGGGGAATCGAGGCGTGATATTATGTATCTTTGAAAAGCCTTCGATTTTTCCATCAATATACACACTCAAACTTAAAGCATTTATACAGGCACGTGTCAGTCAGAAAGATGAAGCTAGTTGCCCATTCCAAAACGTAGTAGGTTCCTATGGAGAAGAACGGGCATTACTCTATGACATTGATTAAATAAAAAGAGAGTTCGTAAAAATAGATTATAAATAAATAAAGTAAATAGAATTCAAGAATACATAGTAGGAGTAGGTATTAAAGAATACCTACTTGCTATCTATATTTTCAAGTTCATAAAGGTGAATCATGGGTTTTGGCGCGTTCATTCGCTCATGACCTACGATATAAAACTATCTCTTTCCGTCATCTGCGACCGATAACATTATAAACAAACAATACTCGCTATCATTGTATTATTTTACTTATATCTTAAAACCATAATGAACTATGTATCATCTGCGTTGCCTTTTTACAAGCTTTATATTAGCTTGCTCTGTTCGTATGTGTTTCCGGTTACTCCTTTTGTCATCAATTTTTTTCAACTACGATTGAGAAGTAGACGTCCAGTAAAAATATATCTAATTTTCTTTTATATATGTATATTATTTTAATGTTACCATGGCAACAATTTAAATTGCTACGAATACAAATTAGATATAATAAAATCACCAAATATTGAATAGGTAAGCAATTAAATATTATTATTATATATTTGTGAAATTAAATATATTTGTACGTCTCTGAGTAAAACATACAGGACCTACCAACCTGTAACATCTCGCACACTGTTGTAATTTGACCTATGTTTACAAATAAAGCATTCTGATTCTGATTACATAAAAAATACAATAAAATATGAATATGTCTTAGTTTTCTGCTGGGGAGTTTGTTGCGCCACTTCTTCTTCCCAGCTAAAGCACTAGGAAGTGGTAAAGGGTGGGCGTTTTGGGGGACTGTCTTATGTAATTTTTGACGTTCGAAATGTGCTGATTCTCAACCTAGTTTGAATAAATGACTTTTGATTTGATTTGATTTGATTTACCCAACGATCGTCCAATGAGTTATCGTTTACTCGAAATAACTGCCATCTGGACCACTTAATCTCATTAACTAATTACCTAATAACTAGTACCTATACCTTTTAATATAGATGTGTTTGGCAAACGTTAGATGGATTGTTTGCAAAATTATATGGCATGACATACTCGTAAAACCAGTGTGAACCAAAAATTAAATAAAATAAACAAGCAAACTGAATAACCAGATGATGGCTGATAGAGATGTACTATCGAAGGAGAAGACAGGTGCTGGTCGAAAGTTAATGAGGATGACGCTGTTTATGATAACTGTTTCCCTGATAACTGATACTGCTACCCTGATAACCTTTCCACCTAGTAAGAACAAAAAAAAACTGCCTAGCCATTTCCCAACTATGTTGGGGTCACCTTCCAGTCTAACCGGATGCAGCTGAATACCAGTATTTTACATGGAGCGACTGCCTATCTGACCTCCACAACCCAGTAGCCGGGTTATACGATACCCCTTGGTAAGACTGGTTGTCAGACTTTCGGGCTTCTAACGACCCGTAACGACTGTCAAAAATCCAGGAATGACAGCCGGGACCAACGGCTTAACGTGCTTTCCGAAGCACGGTATGTAAAGATGGTTACCCATCCACCGACCAACCCCGGCAAGCGTAGCTTAACCTGATGGATGGATCCGGTGCGGCTGTTATTACTCAGCCACGAGCTCCTCTACTATACTGTTCCACCTATTTAGAACAGTAGTATAGTCTAATGTTTAAGCTGGAAACTACTCGAAACGATACTCAACGTATCAACGTGCTGGGGACATGGAATGTCTATCCATCTAGAAACTCGAGTTATTTCAAAACTATGAACAATATGCCTAGTATAAATAATAAATACCTGGCAGTATAGTTAAACGGGTGCAGAGAGCAAAACTAAATAAATAATAATTTTCTCTTATAACCGCAGTCGACCTAACAACACAGTGCGTGCGAGTCGTTTCCAAAAATGTGCAGACTTTTTCAAATTAATAATGTGTGATTAATTATTTTTGAGTTGTAAATAATTATTTTGTATTAAAAATAGGTTCTAGTTAATTATTTGTGATTAAAATTTTAATTTCATAATTTTGAATCTGTGATTTACGTTTCGTCAGTGAAATTCCTAACGAGTTATTTTTTTAGAAAATGATTTGATATTTATATTGGGATAACAATATACAGGTAACTATTACTTCTATTATTCTTATTTAGATATTACTTTAGACTTATATTATTCTTATATTCGTAAAATAAATGCATCTTTTTAATTATGTAAAACAAGTATTTTCATGTTATCAGTCGCTCCATGTGAAAACTGGTATTCAGCCGCATCCGGTTAGACTGGCAGCCGACCCTAACAAACACTAAACACTTAAAATCAATCTGCCAAGCTATGCAACTATGTTGGGGTCGGCTGATTATAATAATGCAAGTATAAGGGGACAGAGGGATATTTAAAAAAAAATATAGAGGTTTCATAATATAATAATCTATGTAGGTACCAAATGGCTAAATTGATTTCGTAATTATTGAATCTATAAATAGTATTGTTGAGATAAAAAGTAGATATGTAACGCTATTTAATAATCTGTTTTTAATTACTGATAATTTAAAAATTTAACTAATTAAATATCGCACTATATAATATTATAACATGCCTGATTGATAGGTAAGTGATGGATTAAAGACTTCTAAATTTTTTATGTACCTACGAGTATTGAATATCCTACTTGATATTAAAATTTAAATTCATTCATTTTTTAATGTTACACTAGCCGCGGCCCGTGGTTTCACCCGCGTAAGTCTCGATCCCGTGGGAATATCGGGATAAAAAGTATCCTATGTCCTAATCCAGGTCATGGTCTACCCCTGTGCCAAATTGCATCCAAATCCGTTCAGCCGTTCACGCGTGATGGCGTGAACAAGGGAAATAGGGATTCATTTTTATAAATATAAATAATAACTTATTCGACTTTGATTATTTATTGAATACATCAAGGGAAGTACGAGTTGTAGATCGAACCCTGACAGGTGCTTTACTTAGTGGAAATTATTTCATCACCACTTCTCTTAAACGGTGAAGGAAAACATCGTGAGGAAACCGGCACGTCCTAGAACCAAAAATTCGAAGGTATGTGACATCTACCAACCCGCACTGGGCCCGCGTGGTGGATTACGGCCCATACTCCCTCTCAAAGAGAGGAGGCCTGTGTCCCAGCAGTGGGAACGTTATAGTCTGATAATGTTATTTAAGTAGTTATGTAATACTTCAAGCACACAAATGTACAGAGGCGGACTTAATGCCATAGGCATGGATATGATGCACTTTTGAAAATTTTATTTAATTTACTTTTATACCTATTCATTTGATTTTGATTCGACAAATATAATTTTCTTAACTGAATGTGCGTGTTATGGTAGTCTTATGGATTGTTTTTTTTTTAATCAAGTATTTATACACCTACCATTCGTTGAAAATACGAAATAAATACATAAAATCAAACAAAATTCAGTGTATTTAATATCCCTTATTTCATACTAATTGCGCCCCGCGGTATCACCCGCGTAATTCTCGATCCCGTGGGAATATCGAGATAAAAACTATCAGTCCTATTCCATCCGTGTGCCAAATTTCATCTAAATCCGTTCAGCTGTTTTAGCGAAAGCGTAACTAACAAACTCAACTTCGCATTTATAATATTAGTTAGGATTCTTGGATATAAAATCAGCATGAACCAGTAATTAATTAAATTTTTAAAGTTTTTTAGAATGATACTTATTTGGAATTAAAATATTCCGTTATATTAACATAAAACAAGAATATATTCTCTTAATCTGTATAAGTCTGTATATACAGGTTAATCATGTTTTTTTTTCTCTAAATGATTTATTCTATCCGTGTGATAAACCACCCAAAACTAAATATCAAACGTTATTCGCAATTGATGCCGGTAGAGCCAGTTTAAGTATAGAACCAGCTGAATCGTCTTGTGGGAGTGTCATATTGAATTTCGACAGTTAATTATTTCGACACGGTCCCAATTTTGAAACACAATAGTTTGACTACTCATTGCTTCGACAGAACATTATTCGACTAGCATTTAGAGATGGGGTTTAACAGGTGAAACACGATATCTGTTATCACTGTGACTGTGACAAAAAAATAACAGATCCAAATATCTGTTATTAAATCACAGCCTGTGATTTTTGTACGGACGATAAATACGTATTTCAATCGAATATCATCTTTATTTATTTTGTTTTAAAGTCAAAAATCGTATCTATCTGTTATAAAATAACAGCCTGTTATTTTTGTACCGATCATAAATACGTATATATCTCAATTGAATATCTTCTTTATTTATTTTAGTTAAAGTCGAAAATCGTATCCAAAGTTTTAACAGTAACAGCCGCGGTAACAGTCTTGAGGATCTGTGATTTTAAGTAACAAATATGTTTATCGTTAGGAGCAATTGCTATCTGCCATTTTTTAATATCTGTTATTTCTATCTGTGACGATAAATACGCCTCACTCCTACTAGCATTAGTCCGACAGAACATACTTTGACAACACACACCTTCGAAAAACACTACTTCGATAGAACCCTTATTCGATATGCACTTGTTCGGCGGATCTCTATTTCGACGGAACAATCAGCTCTCAGAGCAGGGCAGTCAGAGCAGTGGTGGCCCAGTGGTAACGGCCACGACTTACGAGTTGTAGGTCGTAGGTTCGAACCCTGAGAGGCGCTTTACTTTGTGTAAATTATTTCATCGCCACTGCTCTCAAAACGGTGAAGGAAAACATCGTGAGGAAACCGGCATGTCCTAGAACCAAAAAATCGAAGACAGGTGACATCTACCAACCCGCACTGGGCCCGCGTGGTGGATTACGGCCCACTCCCTCTCACAGAGAGGAGGCCTGTGTCCCAGCAGTGGGAACATTATATGATTATGTTTATGTAATCTGCTCTGAAATGTGACAATAATAATTGAATTTCGCTTTATGGTTTTAGGTACAAAATAAATCCATAAATATTCAATTATGTTTTTAATTATAACCAGTAACAAATCTTTGTATAGTTTAATCACTTCGTCAGATAATTTAAATCTTATTTTATTAAGCTGAAGAGTTTGTTTGTTTGTTTGAACGCGCTAATCTCAGGAACTCCTGGTGGGAATTGAAATTTTTTTTTGTGTTCGATAGTCCATTTATCGAGGAAGGTTATAGGCTATATAACATGACGCTACAACAAATAGGAGCGGAGCATAAATGAAAAATGTAGCAAAAACGGGAAAAAATATTCCTCTTTGAGAGCTTCCATTGCGTGCGCTGCGTAAACGGTTTAAATATCATCTTTGATGGAATTGTTCCTCTTTAAAAGTTCTAAAAAAAGACCACGTCAGCGTATGTCTATCTCCCGGAGGACACGGTGGAGCATACGGTGGAGGTCTGCCCCGCTTGGGCGGAGCCCCGCCGTGTCCTCTTGGAGGCGATTGGCGGCGGTGACCTCTCGCGTCCGCGCGCGATGGTACGGAGCGAGAGGGCATGGGAAGCAGTAACCTCCTTCTGCGAAGCAGTAATGCTCGCGAAGGAGGAGGCGGAACGCGTGAGGGAGAGGCAAAGTTTGCGCCCACACGCCCCTAACCGCCGCCGCCGCTGGAGACGCCCTGGGCGTCGGGAATCCCAGGCGGATTCCCGGCCACCATAGGCGCGGGCTTGCGGACGGCGAGCAATGGGTAGCTCGCCGTCCGATCAGGACCAGGCCCGGGTCGATGGCGCGTCGTGTTCCACGCGCGCCTCAAAGAGATGTCAGCACAATTGGCGGGGTCCGCTAGGACCGATGCCTGCCAGGGTTGCGGGTTAGTCGGAAAGGGATACCGGGACCTTGGCAACAGGCAACTGAAGGAACACGGGTGGGTTTTAGTCAGTAAAAGTCTGTCACGCCCTTCCGCTCCACCCAGAGCGGGAGAAGTCATTGGATGATTTCCCAACCTCGAAAAAAAAAAAAAAAAAGCGTATGTCTATCTTTTAAGATTGACTTACTATAACCTTTTTTATGGTATCAAATTTGTTCGAAATTAATGAATTATTTGCGAAGGAGTTTTATCAACATATATTATAATATATAATAATTCTTATTCAAATAAAATAGTGTAAAATCTAATGTTTTAACATCTAGGTTAATTATGTAGCAGTAAAATACTTTTTAATTCATTCAAATCGGACATCTAATTACGAAGTTACAACGAGTATAAAAATGCAATACACGATCCGTTCGACGTAGGCGCCGCGCCGCCGCCGCTGCGACGTTCCCTACTCTAGAGAGGAAAGGATGGGCACACGGGTAGACTATGACCTGGAAAAGACCATGACCGGGATCGAAATTTACGCGGGTAAAACCGCGGGGCACAGCTAGTCGTAATATAATATTAATAAGTCTTCTTGATTATTTATTAGACATGTGGGTAACGTATGCTATTCCGCTTAGGAACGAAATTGTATCCATGTCATTTTTCAGTAGCAAATGTTTTTGCAGCCTTTCGTTCGTTGAAAATCTGCTCAACTCGTAACTTACGAATTTATCAAGCAATGGATTAGATATTTGTTTCAAACCTATTCCAATTCTGTTTGATCGTGTATTACGCAATTATGGTGCTGATTAATGTAATGAATCATAGTGTTATCCCTTTACCGCATGGATTTTTAGATTTGGCTCAAATTAATTTACATGCTTCTATGGCTTAATAGGTACCTACCCTAATTTTTTTTATTTTTTTTAATCAGTAATTTCCGAAATAATTGATTCGAAACCCAAAATCTCACATTTGATACAACATGCAGTTAAGGTAACGATATTCACGACGACATAAATGGTACAACATGCAGTAAGGTAAGTATTTTCGTAAATATATATATGTATATATTTTATCAAGTTATTTTACCAAGTCCCTGAAAAAAAATAAAACACTAAATACCTACGCCCCAAACGTTTATAGCAGCAGTAAATGAGAATACCAAAAAAGACATATTTCTTTTATTACATAGGATGTACCCACAATGTAAAACTTCCAAACTATACAAACTCGTATACTTGTTCTACTTTCTCACCATCAATCATTATAAAACATTTAGTAACTCTGTACGATGTACTTATTGCATGTAATCTCATATCTGACCAAGTACTGGCACAAACTCTAATGTATGAAGTATCATATTTGAAAAACTATTTATTTATTTATTTATTTTATTATTTATGTACACACAGTAAAATACAAAAAGATACGACATAATTAAAATATGAGTACAAAGGTACTGCTTATTTCTTAAGAAATTTCTTCCAGCAGACCTGCGAAAGGAGAAATGAAAAAGAAATGTAGACAATAGTGTGTGAGAACAAGAAGAGAAAAAACATGAATATGCGAAGTCTTAACTAAAAATAACAAATATACCTACACATATACGCAAGAAAATTAACATATACTTAAATAAATACATAAAGCTTAAATATATAAACATAAATACACTATAGGTACCTATATAATAATAAATACTCAAAGTTGAGAGGAAATATAATGCTCTTTTACACGAAGTTTAAATAGAGAAACAGTTTTCAAATCACGACTACTAGGCGGAAGTGAGTTCCACAATCTTACAGCATGGACAGAGAAGGAATAAGAATAATAGCTAGTTTTATGAGGATGAGATTTAAGGAGGGATCTAAGGTGTGATCTACACGGTGCGTCACTAGGACGAGCGTAAGAAAAACGCTCACGCAGGTAGGACGGATAAGACGGGTTGTGTAAGATGTTGAAGAGGAGACATAAAATCCGAGTGTTCCTGCGAAGGCGGATTGGGAGCCACTTGAGTTCCTTGCGAAGGTGAGAAACATGGTCATACTTTCGCAGACCGAAAACGAAGCGAATGCACAAGTTTTGCAAGCGCTCAAGCTTGTTTAATAGCTCCTCAGTAGCATCCAGGTAGCAGGCGTCAGCATAATCTATAATCAGCTGGATAAGTGTTTGTGCCAAGGAGATTTTAGTCTTCAAGGGTAGGAGACTTTGAAGGCTTTTCAACGAATGAAAAGAGAAATGTACCTTTCGACTAACCTCATTGACCTGGGCACGCCACGAAAGATTGGAGTCAATTATTACACCCAGATCTTTGGCGGTTTCGGTATATTCAATGCGAACACCATCGAGATATAAAGGCATCAGAGATGTAACATCAACCGCATTGCGAACGAATCTGCTGCCTATGATCAAGGCTTGAGATTTAGTTGGGTTAATTTGCAAACCAAATGACTTAGCCCAAGCGCTAATGCAAGCCAGGTCACGATTCATAGCAGCAATTGAAGAACCCGCGTCAGCTACAATAAAGTGTCGGTAGAGCTGCAAGTCATCTGCGTAAAGATGAAAACTAGAGGAGATTACTCTGGTAACAAAGTTGATGAAAATTGAAAAAAGAAGAGGAGAGAGAACGCTACCCTGAGGAACACCCTCAGTGAGGCTACACCAATCAGAGAAGGACTCCTCCAGGCGAACACACTGAGAGCGCCTCCGAAGATAAGAACTGAACCAGGCTAAAGCGGAAGAACAGAAATTGATAGATTTGAGGATACTAAGTAGAATGTCGAAATCCACTGAGTTGAAGGCGCTACTAAAGTCAAGCAGTACGAGAACAGTAAGGGACTTATTCTCCATTGCCCAGCGGATGTCGTCAGTTACTTTCAAAAGCGCGGATACAGTACTGTGACCCGCGCGAAAACCGGATTGAAAAGGGGAAATTATTGAGTTTGACGCCAAGAAATATGATAATTGTCTATGAACTATGTGCTCAAAAACTTTGGAAAGAAATGGGAGAATAGAAATAGGTCTAAAGTGGGTTAATAAGGTAGGATTGTTAGTTTTAGGCAAAGGTATTATGTGAGCCTGTTTCCAAACTGACGGAAATGAGCAAGCGGAAAATGAGTGGTTGAAGATGTGAGTGAGGACAGGGAGTAACGCGGGCAGGATAAGAGTTATCATTCTAGAACACAACTTATCATTACCGACTGCTGAAGAAGTAATCGCAAGTACAGATTTCTTAACGTCATCCTCAGTAACATCGTTAAGCTTAAAGTAAGAACATTGTGGTAATGGCAAACGGGCAAGACTCTCTAGAGTCGCAGCTTTGACAGACGGATCAAGAGAAAAGGGAAGGAGAGAGAAATGCTTATTGAGATAGTTGAGGTTCAAATCCTTACACTGGTTGGTAGGAGACTTGCCTATACCTACAGATTTGAGAAATTTCCATACATCGGAAGAACTGCGGTTATTGAGTTCATCGTGGAAATAGCGTCTCTTAGTATCTTGACACAAATGAGTGCAGCGATTACGCAAGGTTTTGTAGTAAGAGAGATTCAGCTCTGAAGGTCTGTGCTTATATCTGCTCTTAGCTTTATCCCTGCGAGCCATAAGCTCTTTAATTTGTAGCGTTATCCAAGGTGCAGGGTTATGTCGAACTTTGACACGTCGGATAGGGGCATGCTGATCGTATAAGTCGAGAACGATTGCGTTAAAACACTTCACCTTATCATCGATGTCTTCGATCTCAACCAAAGGGGTCCAGTCGAGGTCGCCGGCATCACGCTGCAAAGCCTCCAAGTCTATGCTCTTGTAATTTCGGAGATACAAAAATTCGGACTTACGCTTGGGAACACGGATACGATAGGAAAGGTAGATAAGATCGTGGTAAGAAAAGGTAGCCGTGAGTTGACCATGGTAAGAAACATTATTAGGAGAGGAAACAATCATAAGATCTAGAAAAGAGGGTGCGCAATTAGGAAAATAGTGAGTTGCGGAAAGAGGCAAGACTTGAAGATTGAAAGAAGACAAGAGAGAAAGGAGTTTAAGGGAGCGAGAGTCATTTTTAATCAAGCACGTGTTAAAATCACCCATTAAAATGACGTGCTCATACATGGGGCATAAATCACTGAGAGTGGAGTCGAGAGAATTAAAGTAGTCAATGTGAAGATTAGGACTGTAGAGCACTGCAAGCAAAACTTTCGTGTGATGAACATTAAGTTCCAGAAACAAGTATTCAGCCGACTCAGAATACTGAGAAGGAGATGAACTGACCACCCTGTAGGGTAAGTCGGCACGCAGGCACTATTGTTATCTTAGCTGCATATAGTATCATTTCAGATACAAAATTCTAGTTAGTTTTTCGTCAAGAAGTATTTGATATTACGTATATGCTTTTCCGTAAAACTTCTTGGGATCCATTTTACTCACTTGCAAAACACAAACATAATTTTAGCTGGAGGAAAAAATTGCAAAAATCGGGTTTTCCAATCCACAAACCGCACTCACAGTCAGAAATGGCGGTTTGAAATATTCGGTGACGGAAATAACAAACCATAGACAAGAAAGAAATCTGCCAATATCTTTTTCGTGTTCGGATACAATCATAGTCTAGTTATCAGCCATCAACACATTGGCTTTAGGGCTCAAAAATTATTTATCTGCGAAAACTCGTAGTATATCACATTTGATACGGTATGCGATAAAGGGTTATCACAACATAGTTGTGAAAAGGCTAGGCTGATGAAAAGGACAGGCTAGGCTGATGATGATGATGCTATGAATTATTACTCAAACTCAAACCAATTAAGTAGTAACAAGCGCAGAAGCGCATAGTTGCGCAGAAGCGCATAGTAGCGAAGAAGCGCATAGTAGAACAGAAGTGCATAGTAGCGCAGAAGAGCATAGTAGCGCAGAAGCGCGTAGTAGCGAAGAAGCGCATAGTAGCGCAGAAGTGCATAGTAGCGCAGAAGCGCATACTAGCGCAGAAGTGCGTAGCAGCGCAGAAGGTGTAGTAGGAGTGTCATAGGTTCCTACGGAAAAGAACGGGTAAAAAAACTCCATGAACATTCTTTTAATTATATTGTTACAAAATGTTAGTTATTAATATTACATTATTATTGAATTTATAATTATCCTCGCTTTTTCACGCGGCTTCGCCCGCGTGGTGGTCGGAAATTATCCCACGGAAACGCCCTACCGTAATTCCCAAGCCAGTAAAGTCGGCACGATTTTTCGACATCTTCAACAATTATCGTCATAATTTCAGCCGATTTACACAAAACTTTAATGAAATAATACACCTACGAGTAAGCCTTCCTTATGAATCGCTCCGGTTATTGGTGAAACCCGTATTATGAAAATCTGTTTGGTAGTTTTTGAGTTTATCGCGTTCAGACAGGGCCTTTTTTATAATATGATGTGAGAACAATGTAAATAGACATGCATGTTAAAAGCGTCTAGAGTTATAGCGAAAAGATAAGTTAATAGTCACTGGATACAAGAGCAGGCAATGAGAAATAATCAGCATAATAGGTACTACATGAATATAATAACAAATCCACATCACTTGAACGCTGTTATTGTTTAAACAATCGAGATTATAATAACGTTAGCTAGACGTTGTGTTCAAAATATTCAACAAATTCGAGATCTATTAATCAATGGAAATACTTAGGCCCGTAATATAGAACCTCATTAAAAACACAAACTTTGCTTAAAACTCGTTTAAAGCCTATTGATTGGTTGAAACTAGTTCTTAAGTAATGCTTGAGTTTTGAGGGTGTACTATAGAAACACCTCTTTTTGTATGGTGGCAAATCATCAAATTACTTCTCCCGCTCTGGGCGGAGCGGAGAGCGTGTCAGACTTTTACTGACTAAAACCCACCCGTGTTCCTTCAGTTGCCTGTTGCCAAGGTCCCGGTATCCCTTTCGGACTTTCCCGCAGCCCTGGCTATAGGTACAGTTCGATTCAAACTTAATGGCGGCTCGGAAAATGGGGCGAGTCGCTGCGCAGTAACAATTTCGTGTGTCAGCGGGTGTGAGGGGTGGGGTACTGCGCAGCGAAAAGCTAACTTCCGAGCCGCCATTAAGTTTGAATTGAACTGTACACCTCTGCCTAACCCGTAGGGGATTACAGGCGTGATGTTATGTTACTTTTGAGTCTTGAGTGAGTTTCTGTAAACGGCCTTAGACTACCCAGACATAGTGCGGGTTATCTTAACTGGGTGTCACTTGTTTATGCTAAGACTCGTTTTCCAGCAGCGCAGCACAAAAAAAAATCCATTAAGTAAACACTGGTAACATAAACTGTCAATTGTAGTACTAATATGGAGTAATTAGGTTGTCTGAAATAAAAGACATTTTTTTTTTATACAACGTTATTTTTTGTTTATACAACTTTTTCTATGGGGCCAAACCTGAAATTGCGAAAAAAAAATCAGCTGTTCCATACATTTGTGTTCACTTAAATCGACAAAATGTATGGACCAGCTAATTTTTTTTCGCGATTTCAAAGTTTGTCCCATAGAAAAATTTGTTCAAAATGATGAGTACAATGACCCCTTTTCGGGTTTAGCATAAACAAAAAATAATGTTGTATACACTGCAGGCAGCAGTTGTTCGAGGCATTAACTTATGGTCTATTACTTATAATCTCCCTTCTTACAAGAGAGGAGACACAATAAACCAGAGACATGCAATAAAATATAGGGTAATGTAAGTTTCATTAATGTAAGTTGTCTGATAAATGTATCAATTAAATAATACATAAATAAAGTGGCTATCTTACAATATGTCATCAACCTTCGTTTATAAATTCTCACTATCAGAATAATATTAAAAGAAGAAAAAAATTAATACGTAACATGGCGCCTGTTACCCCGAAGGGTTAGGCAGAGATGTACCTATTATAGGTTTACTATAATAGTAAACCCTCATTTCGCCAGTTAAATATGTTTAAGTCGAATCTTATAGAGGGCGAGCCTATTGTCATCAACCGGACACAAATTCAGAATCGGGCTGCAACTGTATTCATAATGGAAAAACCCAATAACACTTTGCCCGACCTGGGAATCGAACCTAGGACCAGAAAAAAAACAAACTTGATAATAATAATATATCAATTAGTAGACATGTTGTTTTTAATTACCTACAAGTTTAAACTACATTCTAAATAGCACTACTTATATTTATGTATACTACTTTTTTATATATCATGTTCATTGTTTCAGGGCATTAGAGAGAAAATGACGACGAAAACGGGTATCAAGCAGAATGGGCAAGGAGATAGTATTAATAATGTAAATAATAGCGTTTTAAATATAAATAGTAGTAGCCATGAAGATAGAATTTACACTTATGCTGAAGCCATCAATTTAGCTGGTAAGTCTTCTTCATTAATTATTCAGATAACAATCAGAAGAACCTGTTGGTTCAGTGGTCTCGTGTCAGATAAACTACACGTGAGCTCAATGGCGTGATAAAAATATTTGCCAAACAGCAAGATAGGTAGCAGGCGCGGTCCGAGGGGGGCTCCTGGGGGTCATGACCCCCCAAAATCATTCAAGAAGTCGAGAGACTGAATGATTGATGATCAATTAACCATTTCCCTAAAAATATTCCTCGGCAAAAAATATTCTTCCCCCAAAATTTTGGGCTACGACCGCGCCTGATAGGTAGGTAGAGTGTCTGGGCACAGGGTACGTCAGATGGACATACGACGCCTCTTGTGGATGCCACAAAAGGGAATGAAGGATAATTAGTTAGTTAAAAAAAAATATTTAGTTAATTTATTCAGGCATGACTTTGCGGAAATCCATTATAAAATACAATAGACGTAGATATATTTAGCAACCTATTCATCAAGAGTCATAAAAAACCAGTCCAGTTGACCAGTCGTGAACCCGAATAGCTCGTAAAGTCACGCCGAGCGCTAACCTAAGCACATTTTTAAGGCCACCGGTTCATTATTCATTAAATTATTGTTCGGCTCGCGTTTCACTAGTATCTCACTTGATAATAGGTGGAGAACGGGTGGTAAGTGAGTGTTTTATGTAACGGGTTTTTCTGTTTCAGGTAATGGCAGCTATAGTATAGGTCTCCTGATGACGCTGAGCGTCTGTACCCTCGCGATGGGGGTCGACATGTTCGGTTTCTCAGTGATCGTTAGTGGATGTACCTGTGACTTCGGTTTGGACATCAGTCAGACCAGTATACTACTGTCTATGCCCTTTGTTGGTGAGTATGAAGCTCAGTGATGAAGAATGAGAAATGATTACGGCGGTGGATTAATGAGTCGGCAATTTTGTCAAAAGCTGTCCAATATTAGACTTGTTTGATTAATTTGTACTATTAATCAAAGTCAAGTCAAAGTCAACGTCAAAGTCAAATAATTTATTTGAAATAGACACATTAAAGGCACTTTGAACGTCAAAAACAAAGAAATAGAACTAATTATTGTTCATATAGAATCAACATTTTAGCGCACCAATGGAGTGATTTTTCATATTGCTATACAGTAGCATAATCAGCCTATAATGTTCCCACTGCCGGGACACAGGCCTCATCTCGGTGAAAGGGAGTGGACCGTAATCCACCACGCAGGCCCAGTGCGAGTTGGTAGATGTCACATGACTTCGAATTTTTGGTTCTAGGACATGAC
This sequence comes from Lithophane semibrunnea, assembly GCA_947363905.1. Classification (NCBI taxonomy): domain Eukaryota; kingdom Metazoa; phylum Arthropoda; class Insecta; order Lepidoptera; family Noctuidae; genus Lithophane; species Lithophane semibrunnea. The sequence goes on from OX376196.1 coordinate 17,594,058, forward strand.
GGTTTCCGCACGATGTTTTCTTTTACCGTTTTGAGAGCAGTCATCATTATCATTTCAGCTGAAAGACGTCTACTGCTGTACATTGGCCTCCTTTGAGAACAGTGTTGATGAATAATTGACACAAAATAAAGCGCATGCCCGGGTTTGAATCGCGGCCGTTACCACTGGGCCACCACTGATACAGTTATACCTATTATCAAATTAATAAAAATATTGGGCAGCTATTTGCGACGTTGCCAACATGTAGAATGCAGCTCTAGATGAGTATTGGTCTCCTTCTTCTTGTTCTTTTGCCAAATTACTTGGACCCAGTAGGTTGACACGTTAATCACGGTATGAGTAGCGTTTTTTATGTCCTCTAAAGTGCGTGTCTCGTGAGTGTCTTGGTGTACAGCTGTGATTTAGATAAACGAATCAATATACAACACAAACAAATCTTCAATACACGAATCAATTGCCACTAACTGCTCAATTGGTGGACCAGCTGAGAATGTCTGCGTATGAATCACTTTCATATACTTACTGTAACAATATTTTCATTCGGCTTACTTGAGTAGCAATCTATTATTTGCAAATAAAGCAACTGCTAAAAGAATAAACTCCTATAGAACGTGTATGCGTATTAAATTGAAATGTTCTCGCTAATTTATTTAAAAGAAATACACACAATGGATATTATTCACTCTGTGTTTTCATGGGACTGTTTAACTCTACGTCACAATATAAAATTACTAAGTTCACGCGACATCAGAATCTTCTAGAATATTATGGTTATGCTTTTAATGTGAGATAGGAAAACTGCGAACCGTCTTTAAACGCGCATTCTGCCATAGGATTCTAGAGGTTAAAAACAATGCCTGTATGGCATTTCAGAGCAACATTTGCCAAAAACCTTCCAATGCTTTAGCATAAGCATAGCATAATCATCCTATAATGTTCCTACAGCTGCAGGCCTCTTTGAAAGAAGGAGTGGGCCGTAATCCACCATTTGTGCCCAGTGCGGGTTCCTTGACGTCACTGTCTATACTATAAACAACCCAATTTTATCAATTGTCTAAATAAAAATGGAACTGTCGTTAAAAAAAATACTCACTCTACACTCTTCCCACAATTCTAGGTCCAATAGTGATGGCATACCCGTGGGGCTACATCTCGGATACCCAGGGCCGGCGGAGGAGCCTGCTCATCGCCATGTGGGTCAGCTTCGTGGTGGCTACCATCGGCGCCTTCAGCCCCAACTGGGTGGTGATGGCAGTCCTCAAGTTTATTAGTACCAGTTTGTAAGTATGATATTACGCTAGGTTAAGTAAGATCAGAGACAACTGTAGGAGCATTATGTCCACAATCTGGCACCACTATCAACTTATTCCATTCAAACCAAAATGTAGCATATGTGCTTTTCGGCTCACGCGTAGCATGACCATCGTACAGACAGAAATAAACAATAGACAAAATGAAATAGAGTAGAATAGAACTAGTAGTCATGTCAGTGATGCTACGCGTTACTGATCTAAAAGATAAATAACAAGAAGAGTAATTCCAGAAAATAACCGAGACAGACTATCCTTTTATTTATCAATCGATTAAGACTTAAGATCCAAACACTTTGTTAAAATAAATCATTATCCTCGTCTAATAATATAAAATGTGTGTTCACAGTTGTAGCTGTGCCCAGTCAGCTTCGTACACACTCCTGGGAGAATCCTGCGCAGAGAGAGTGAGAGACTCCTACATGTTGATCATGACCAGCGTGTTGGACTTCAGCTTAGCGGCTTATGTTGGTAAGAGCCTCATCATTATTTTTCTGTCTTTCAACCAATTAATTTGGGGTAGCCGCTTTATTCCATGTATCTCTATTGCCTTCAACTCAGTATGCTGACTATTAGATATGAGGGTCTGCTACAAGCAATATCAAGCTGATGAAGCCATACGTACAATTGTTCAACAAAAATTATTTTTTCGTTACTCGCCTTGTGCGACGAGTACTCATGAGATTATGAACTAGCCTTTATATGTGACAGTAATTCCTCTGGGCCATCAATTAAAATTAAAATACAGAAGCTCAAAAACGAGAACCTTAAAGTTTTAAGCCAGAAATAAAACAAAAATAAGGAGGAGTATCTCAACACGTATAGGTATTTGTTGTTTATATACTTCATATATTATATATCTATCGTTCGTATCGTATATTTCATTATTCCAGCCGTAGCCTACTTCATCCTGAACCTGGACTTCTCCTACGACATGGGTATGATCACGTTCACCCCCTGGCGTCTCCTGACCCTCGCCCTGGCCCTTCCCTTGGGCTTCGGTGCCTTCGGTACGCAGTTCTTCTACGAGAGCCCCAAGTTCCTAGTCAATGTCCAACGAGATGACGAGGCTGTGGACAACTTGAGGAAGATTTGGAAAAGAAATAATGGGATAGGGGAGAAATATCCTGTAAGTACAATGTTCTTAACGTTCTTAGATGGTTTGTTCTCATGTGCCTCTATGGATGAAGCTATTATAGAAATGAATAGACACAGGGTTAATAATTTTGAATGTCTTTATATTCTTTGGACCCAATCAAAAATAAAAACGATTTTATCATGGGCTTATTTTTCATATACTTGTATTTATACGCTAGATATTTCGTAAAAACTAGCTTGGAACGTTTTGGAAAAAATGACATTTGTATGAACATAGCCTGAAATTTATTTTGCTAAAACGTACCATGTACGGTTTTGCAAAAAATTACGTTATTTTTTATTTTTTTAAACAGATCTCTTAATTAGTGTGACAGTATAATATACTATATGCCACTTAAATGAATAGGTAACAAAATTAAACAAGCCACTTGCAGTATAATAATAAAAAAAGTTTGATTGATATTTTTTTCAAACTCTTCTTCAAACTCTAAATCAAAATCTGGATCTCCTCCAAACCCGTCAAAATCGTCAGAATTTTCATCTGAAGCACTTATTTTTTATAAAATGGCAAACAGTCGTTGAGAATATATTTAAAGAGAAACTTAAGATCAGCTAACTTGGCAGGTGCAATTGGTTTGCCATTAGGCCACAAAAGCTGCAAGTTTATTTGGTCTATCGATTGTACTACTTCTCCTCTAACTTTCTTGTCAATTTGAGTTCTTTAAAGTCTTCATCGAGTGATGTCCGCATAAAAATCGAATATAGTTGATCCTTTTTTAACAATATTTCTTTTGTGTGCGGAAGAAGCGGAAGAATATATAGATGTTTTTAAAATAGCTAAGAAAAAAAAACCTTTTCTAGTGTATAGGATGCAAAAGACAGAATTTTACGGGACAGAAAATTCGGAATTGAATATAATGAACAAAACAAAATTTTTAGAGAGTTAGGTGACCTGGATTAACACAAAAAAAATATTGTTAAAAAAGGATCAACTATATTCGATTTTTATGCGGACATCATTAGATTTAGAGTTTGAAGACTAGATTAGAATTTTTTTATCAATTAAACTTTTTTTATTATTATACTGCAACTGGCTCGTTTAATTTGTTAACTATTCATTTAAGTGTCATATAGTATAATATACTGTCACAATAAATAAGAGATTTGTTAAAAAAAAAAAAAACGAAATTTTTTGCAAAACCGTACATGGAACGTTTGAGCAAAATAAATTTCAGGATAAGTTCATACAAATGTCATTTTTTCCAAAATGTTCCAAGCTAGTTTTTAGGAAATATCTAGCTTATAAATACAGGTATATGAAAACTAAGCCAATGATAAAATCACCATTTTTATAACACTAAAACGTTCCACACATTTTCATCATCTTAGTTTAACGTATTTTGTTGTGTTAAAACATTCCAAAACCTAAGAGACACTTTTACAATTTACATTCCATGAAAAAAATATCACGAAAATGTTTCAAGGTTATGTGAAACGTTGCAGCGAAATTATTCATATTAATAAAGATAAAAATAAAAACGTTTCAGAGAGATTGTTGCGTTTTGAATTATTTTAAACTACTAAATATGTTACGCGTTGTGGGTTGGAACATTGGAAATCAAAGAATTATTGAAATAAAGACTGAAACGTTTTTACTATATGATAAAGGGTGTTTTAAAATGTAGCCTAGCGCCATTAACTCAATTTTGACAGACTTGTGGGTTGGAACGTTATGGCATAACTACGTCCAATTTTCATTTTAAATTTATTCTTTCTTTGGAAATCTTAGTCTTTTATATAAAGTAAGCGCTTACTTACTCTTGGTTTTAGACATCCTTTCTTTGTTATTCAGGTCAAGAGGGTAATCCTCAACGAGGAAGGTAACGAGCGCCGCAAGGATGCCTCCCTGCTGCAGTCTCTGTGGGAACAGATCGTGCCGCTGTTCAAGCCTCCTCTGCTCTGGAAGAGTATCATGCTGTACTTCTTTACTGCTGTCATTTTTAGCACGTGAGTACCTGTATTAAATTTTGCTTATGCTGCCTTCTACGTGTATAATAGTGTAAGAAAAATTTGAATTCGCCACTACAGTCTAATCATAATCATAATCATCATTTATTGCATTCAATGTAGTGTACAAGATGTTACAATAATATTTGTTTCATACATTGACCCTGTCAGGGCACAGCAATATATACATATGTTTTGACATGCTACAGTACATAATAAATGTAAATGAATGAAAGAAACCCACAGTGCAGAAAGACAATAATAACATTTTTAACATAATGATAAAGTATTGGTAAACAGTTATTTGGTCATAATTTCCATTAATAGTTAAAATAAGTTAGACAATTAAAAATAATCAAATAATTATAACTATAATCATAAAATAACATAGGCAATGTCAACTAGAATAATAGTAGTAAGTCAACAATAGTCAGTGATGTATATAATAAGGATTTGAATGTCAAAATTTATCGATCGTTATCGTCCAAGAATTCCCTTAACAATAATAATAATCATAAAGCTTAATGTCAAACCAGAATAATAGTATTAAGTCAAAAATTGTGAATGATATATTTATATTATGAATTTTAATGTCAAAATTTACTTATCATTATCGTCAAAGAATTCCTTTAGAGTGTAGTATGATTTTAGTGTAAGGTGTCTTTGAAGGCTGGTTTTGAATTTATTTTCGTACTCTATGTCTTTAATTGAGTTTGGAAGCTTATTATATATTTTTACGCACATGGCTAGAGGTCCTGAATGGAACATACCTGTCTACACACAATACAGTCAAATCACTGCCACTAATGCTGATTGCTGACCCTTCAATTACAGAAGTGGCCTTAGACCGAAAGCACTAGTCTTTTGTATATCTGTCCGCTCTTCTGGAAAAAAGTAATACCGACAGGTTTTTGAATAATAATAATGAAGTTATTACAAGAAATTAACGACTTCTACTTTACCAGCGCCTATCAATATATTATTATTTTTCTATTGTTATTATTGTTTTTTCTCCCAATTTCAGAAACAACAGCTTCTTCATCTGGTTCCCCTACCTGGCTGAGAAATTCTCTGCCGGCCTTAACGCCATGGAAGCTGATGATGAGACGGGGCTCTGCAAGATGATTGTAGGCAACACCAATGTCACTGCAGAAGACGTAAGGGTTTTGTACCTTTTGGTATTATTCGACAGTTCAACTCTAAACCTTATGTTTTAAATGCGTTTAGCGTTAAACGTGATACTTACGGATTTGTGGTAAAAGCGAGCCTTAACATCAAACGGATTTTTAACATTCTTGGTTTCGCTGCTTGATCAATATTTACGATAAGACCATGTCCAACAGTGGACTAAGTGGTAAGGTAAGCTAAGTGAGCGATAGGAGCTAAGCGAAATCAAGCCCATGTTCAACTTAATACAATTCTTGCAATAATTAAAACAGCCGCAAGAAAAATGTCGTTTGTTTGTTAAATGAAAATCATAAATATTTACTAACACAGCAATGTCAAAGCAGTCTTCTATTTTGGCAATTTGACATTGGTTCTTTCAAATGTCTAAAAATATCAGCTTTGTTTGTGTTGTTGCTAATCTAAACATTTACATTAGAAGTAGGTATAAATAGAACTAATTACAATATCCAATAACGGAGCTGGTGTTTCATTTTTTACAATTATCATAATTATGCCGAACCACTGCCGAACATAGTAGTAGAAAAAAAAACAAACGAACGATATCTGATCGCCAACAAAGCTGTAATCATGGTAATTAATTTCAAATATAGAAATATAAATTTATCTTCTTTTATTTCCAGTTCGAATGCAAATCCACAATGGAGATCAGTCTAGTCTGGGCCAGCCTCGCCCAGGGCGTCTCCTTCGTGTTCATCATGCTGGTTATCACCAAACTGGCGCACAAGAAGAAGGCTTTAATGATCATCGTCATGACGTTCTCTGCCCTCTCCGCTATTGGTGCTGTCCTCATTAAGGATAATTTGACCAGTTTCATCCTGTTTTTCGGGCTTTTGACGAATGAACTGTGTATAGGAATCATTTATACGTACTTCGTTGATATGTATCCGACGTCTTATCGGTGAGTAATATAATAGTTATTACTTCTTAATCTTCCAATTAACTATAGGTATAAGATAAATGTATAGGGGAAGGGAAGGCAGAACGGACCACTTTAGCAAGAAGTAATGAAGAAAAAGAAACTATTCGTTTTATTCAACATATTCGAGAGTTAAAAACTAATCAACAATATTTATTCTACGCTACGTATTAAATAGACTTAAATATATTCTTAGATAATTAAGTTATTAGATGATTTCTAAAAGCTTAATTTGGTCCGTTTTTTTTTCTAGAAAAAAACATTTTTCTTTTCTTTGTTTTATCGTTTTGAGATACTTATCGATAAAACGTTTGCGGAGTTCCACTAGCAAATTTTTGACCCTATATATTTAAAGGGGGTTTTTGAAAGTCCTTCAAATGTTAAAGCATTGCTAGGAATTTTTAATTCACCACCACTTTTTTTCAGTGCCTGACAATGTGTAATAGCTATGCAAGTTTGATACATCAGTGGACAGTTCATGACTCTTTGCTGTTAATAATGCAATATCTACGAATACAGGCACTCTGACACACCCATGGACCCATTAAATAAATCGTATCTTATCAATATTAAATGTCCAAGAGTCTACCACCATATTAAATGATTAATTATGACTGTATTAGTCTTTATCTTCATCTTTAGCGCCATTCAACGAAAAACCCATTGCTATGACATTTTTACAAGTATAATTAATTTGTCGGTGAGCAACATAATATACGCTTTTAAAAGAAACATAGTATAAGTTGTCACTGTTTTCCTTGTCCAGGGGTATGGCAGCATGTATAGGTGTGATGGTAGCCCGGCTCAGCGCTCTGGGCGGGGTCAACGTCCTTGGAGCCTTCATCATGACACACTGTACCTCCATGTTCTACGTGTGCGGGGGAATGATGCTAGGTTAGTAAGACATTAGTTGTACTAAAGTTTACTAGGCTTAGCAGTTGGAATTGTAGAATAAATTATTATTTATACGCAAGGTACAACAATAGGTATGTATATCGTTGGTGTGCCTTGCTTAGTAAATAATAACAAAAATAGGTGTCATTAATGAAAGGGGAGTGGCTGGCACTAAGAAATAGTTACAACAATTTCATTTGAAATGAATTTCGTGCTTGTCATTTTATTGGCTTCCAGTTTTCTCTTCAAACGAACCTCTTTGGCGGTAAACATATTATTATACAATCCTAAAACTATACCTTAACGCGACCCAAACATCCTGATAAACAAGGTGAAATTGAATTTATGGGCATCCTCTTAAGGGGTTATTGTACTCATCATTATGAACAACTTTCACAGGCATCAACTCTGAAATCGGGAAAAAAATCAGCTGTTCCCTACATTTCTGTTCGCATTGATAACTCGTCAAAATGTAGGGAACAGGTGTTTTTTTTGTCTCAAGCCTAAAACTTGATAATATAATACCTGCATAATTATGTCTAGTAGCTTCAAATGCTACAAGTATCAGCATCACTCATAACTCAACGTATTCCTACCTTATTAATATTATCTTTTGTTTCAGTCGCCGCAGCCTTTTCATTCCTATTACCGCCAGACGTACGGAAAAAATAATTAAATTGATTTTTATAAATAAGGTCTTCGTTATTTGTATGTTTTTAAAAATAAACACAATACCAAAACAATTGTTTCTCTCATATTTAAATCATAATTATTCAACTTAATGGCAGGTGACATTGGGACATTACAATGTTTGAAAAATATAAATGAGTGAGCTTATTCAAACACACTATCGTTTGTATTTTTACATAACACACATATAACTTCACGCCTGTATTCTCCAACCGAAGGGTCAGGTTAGGTTAGGTTAGGTTCAGGCTTTCACGCCCTACCGCCGGCCTCGACATCATCGAGGCGGTCCGGCCGGTGCTCGAGCGCTGGCTCGGGAGGAGGCACGGCTCCCTGCCGTTTCGGGTGACGCAGGTGCTCTCGGGGCATGGTTGCTTCGGGAAGTATCTGTGTCGCATAAACAGGGAGCCGGACGCTCGGTGTCACCACTGCGTCGACTGCCGGGAGGACACGGCGCGGCATACGCTGGCAGAGTGTGCCGCTTGGGAGGAGCCGCGCCGTGCCCTCATCTCAGAAGTAGGCAGTGACCTCTCGCTGCCGGCCGTCGTTGAGTCGATGGTCGACAGCGAGGAGTCCTGGGACGCGGTGGTTTCCTACTGTGAGACAGTCGTCTCGCAGAAGGAGGCTGCGGAAAGGGAGAGGGAGATCTCGTCCACTCACTCGGCCCGCAGCAGGCGCACCGGGCGTCGGCGGAGGGCGGATAACGCCCTCTTCCAGCCCCCCTAAATGGGTCCAGGGGTGACGGACTCGGGGACGTCTGTCGCCCCCCAAACTTCAGGACCCGAAGTGGCGGCGCGTATAGTTCCACGCGCGCCCCTCTTAGACGTCACGGGGGGAGTCAAACACCTCACTCCCCCCCCTGACCCGAGGAGGCCCGCGATGGCGGGCCGGCACCAGTCGGGGGTTGCGGAAGATTTTTACGTTCCCACGACCCCCGGCGTAGGTGTGAGTCGGAACACCAGGGTGGTTTTTAGTCAGTGAGAGTCTGACAGACCCCTCCGCCCGCCCCAGGGCGGAGGACATCCATGAGGATATTCTACCCCGGAAAAAAAATAAAAATAAATAAAAGCTTAGGTTAGGTTAGGTTACCTGTAGTAGGGTCTCCCCAAGTTCCAAGTTCCCCAAAGCTTATAGACCCACATTTCACCAGTAAATATTCCAGGGGAACGTAGGATGTGGCGTTCTGTAGTGTCTGCCTACCCCCATGGGAATGGAGGTGTGAGTCTATATAATTATGTAAGTGAATTCGAGGGAACAATAATATAATACCAAGTCTCAACACCTTTGTAAAAGACGTCATTACAACAATAATTAACTGTGAAATAAAACATTACATTAGTTAGTCACAGCTTTTTGAATACTACAATGCAAATTATGCGTAGCGAGCCAAACAAAAAGTAATATTTTAAGAACTACAAAAATTTCCATAATTTCATGGCAACTATTATGAAGATTTTCTTGTTCTTTAAATATTTCTTTATTCATTACTAGCGACCCGCTCATGCTTCGCACGGTTTTTCATCTTGACAAAACCTCGAGATTTCTGTACACTTATGTATATATTGATCTGCTCTTTTTCTAATATTACTAGTATTATTACTTGGTACAGTAGCCATGGAAGTCTGGAGGTATATGAACAACCAAGCCGTGTGATCAATACTCGCTCAGTATGTGCGAAGCCGCCATATAGGCCTCTTCTTATACAGAGAAGGCACGAGGATTGATCACAAGAATTATAATTAATTTTATAAAAATATTTTTTTTATTGAATAAAACGTTTAAAAATTGTACATTTCGACAACAGTTACTGTTGAAAGTTTGTTGAAATTTGTTTGTTGAAATTGTACATTTCGACAACAGTTACTGTTCTTACTGTAAGAATTTCCACACAATTAAAGTAGGTACCTAAAGATAAACTAAAATATTTTGTTTACAGGGGCAAAAAGTAGTGATGGATTGGAATTTCAAATTTTTGGTAGCGACGTGCCCGAACTAGGTTAAATTCAAACCTGTGTTTCAGGCCATCAAGGCCAATTGCTCAAGAAGGGTTAGTATTTCAGACTTAGGTATATAAATATTAACTATAAGTCCTTGAAACAATAAAAATCATCTGCCTAGCCTTTTCCCAACTATGTTGGGGTCGGCTTCCAGTCGAACCGGATGCAGCTGAATACCAGTATTTTACATGGAGCGACTGCCTATCTGACCTCCACACGATACTCCTTGGTAAGACTTGTTGTCAGACTTTCGGGCGACGACCCGTAACAACTGTCCAAGATCTACAAATGACAGCCAGGACCAACGACTTAACGTGATTGCGGCCCTGAGGACAAGAGTTTTTATTTTGTTGGTTACAGTCACGAGCGTACACCTAATAAGATTCAAAAGCGATTTTCTCCTCAAGTACTGATAGAAATTGTATGGTGCTACGAACAAAGTATTTTCGAAACCATTATTATGAAATAGGTTTTTTCTCAAAGTTACAATCCTTTTGATAGTGCCATTATGGGCCCGATCACACGTACCACAACCACACCACAACGACATCACGTGGACAGGCGCTAGTTGTGTTCACAGGACCACATTGGCCGTCATATTCAACTGTGTTGGCGGCGATACCGACCTCATCAAAGCGACGAAACGTCGCAGCAACAACGTTGTGTCGACGCGACGACATGCACTGTCACAGCCGGAGACGATCTGTCTGCAAACACTAGCCACAACGTAACCACATCGCAAGTTCTATCGACAACGCAATCACATCGAAATTTTGTAGTTACCAAAACGCAACTGTAAGAAGAAACACTGACAGCTGTAAACCTTATTTTCAAGAGCATAAAATATTTACCCTCCCCTGCCTATATATTCTAGAAATATGCAAATTTGTTCGAAAGTACCAACACTTTTACACTACAAGAGAAAATATACAGTCAAGATACACATTACGTCATAAAAATAGATTAAACCTACCAAGCTAAAAATTCACTCAACAAGCACCCTAGTCATGTCAATTAAAGTTTATAATAAATTACCAGAAATAATTAAAGAAGAACAAAAATTTAATACATTCATAAATAAATTAAAACAATTTCTATTATCTAAATGCTATTATAATATCAATGTATACTTAAATGATAAATTTTAAATTTAATTATAAGTTTTATAGAATTATTTTATTATAATCAATAGAATAATAATAGGTTAGTTGTAAAATAAATAGACCCCTTCCTCTCCTCTCTCCTACTTTTGCTGTGCCCGACAGGGTCCATAATGGTCATATCTTTGTAAAACCTACCACCTAAGTTCACATGTGGAAGCAATAAATGTATTGAGTATTGAGTAAGCTGAACACGTAACACGTGCTTGCCCACATTTTGTCGCTGCTATTTGGCGTGATTCTGTTACATGTGTTCGGACTCTAAGTGACATCTATTTCATTAAAATCCCGTAGTGCACTATCGTGGCACTTCTAGTTCTAGAGAAAATTAGATAACCAAGTATGCCTACTGTGCTGAAGCTATATGGTGCTAGGATTCTGCGAAGACAGATGACATATCAAATCAAAACAGCGAATGATACAATTTTATCTAACTAAACCGATTCGCGTCCTCCTAGGAGAAATGGGACCGTTTCGTCTTGATCGAACTACTAACACCATTATGTCTATTAGATTTATCACCAGATAGCTAAGTATCTAAACTAAATCTCTTTTGTCTTAACACAGCGTGATTTTAACTGAAGATCTGTACTTTTTAACTTCGCCAACGTGGCAACGTTGGAATCAACAGCCGAAGTTCAAAAGAACCAAAAGATGTTCTTAACTTAATGTAGAAAATCAGTCCTAATTTCGTACTTGTGTAGCCCGCGTTTACCAGGATACAGGACATTATAAAGGGTTATTGGCTATAATTATGTCGGCAATCCAGTAAGGGGATGTTGGAAAGGTCATATACAATCAAATGACCCCTTTTGACCCCTAGGGAAATGTTAAAAATTTTAGAGTCATTTAACATTTTATAAGTGTTTTTATTTCATACATTTTAAAATAAAATAATGTCAAATTACTGGAAAATGGCATAGGGGTAATCAGGGGTCATTGGGTTGCAAATGAGCTCTCTACTCATAACGGATTGCCGACATATTACCAATAACTCTGAATGTTACAAAAAAAACTGTGCTACATAATTATTTAATAATAATAAATAAATTTATTTCATAAAAAAGGAGATTGTAGTACATGAAGTTTACATAGTTAGATATACGTATAAGTTTGCACCATGTCAAACACAATCTGGTGGGTGAAGTTCTGCTTTCCTAGCTAGGTTATAGAATAACCTGTATTAAGGAATAGCAGTCCCTATCCCTTACAAAAAGATACAATAAACTAGTACAATTATGTATTTTTTATTTTATAATACTACAACAAAGTTTAAATAATTGAATATGTGCGTGTGTGTGTGTGTTCGTGTGTGAGTGATTGTATTGTGTTGGTGGTGTGTATATGCCTGTGTGTGTGATAGTGAAAGAGAGTGTGTGTTTGTTTTCATTGAAGTCGTGTGAGGTAATATTTGATCTGTCACTGTCACTTACTGAGATAATTTTCTGTTTCATCATAGCTTTTATTCTGAAGAAATGAACGTAGAATCTTTTTACACTTAAAGTTAGATAATCCGTAGATCAAGCATATTTTGTTAAATTTATTGTAAAGAGTCGGACCTAGGTAGTTATCATTATCATTGAATGCGAACAACTTTTATCTTAAAAGTAAATAAATAGGTAAGTCAAAAGTTATTTAAGGCACGGGGTATACATATATAGGGTATATAAGGTAGGTAAGGTAGGTAGGTAAGGTACATTTCCACTCATTAGTATTTAAAATCTTCTCAATACATGACCCTAAATAAACACACACACTGTATAAATAAACAAATACAATAAAATTGCAACATTATTGTAAAAAAGAACTCGGTATCGTAACGCTAAGATAAGCTGACCTTCCAGCCGATACCCAGTTCTGATCAGTCGAACGTTTGGTGCTGTGGCAGAAACACTTATTTCTTAAAAGTATTGATTATTTAAGTAAAATTGTGAAAAAAACATCTCATTGTTACAACCGTAAAAATTCACAGAATTGTGTGAAGTGATTATGATAAAAAGTTAACTAAAGACGTGTCTAATAAACTAAAAATAACGATGTTATAAGACGGTAGTGTTTTGTAAAATATTATTGAAACACGCGGGCTATAAAACAGTAAGGCGTAGTTAATAAACAAACATGGTAACCAGAAGATGACAAACATAGCTAAAATTAAATAAAAAAATAGATAGAAAAGACATTACATTATATAAAGTAAAACATAAAGTAAGATATTTAGTAACATATAGTAAATAAAAAATGGCGCCTTCAAAAAATAGTTACAATATAAGTAAAAGAAAAGCTGATATAGAAATGACTCCAACAAAACCAAGTAAATTACAGTACAGTTATGAAGAGGCCTTGGAAATTACCGGTAAGTAAATACATAGTAACAATAACAACAAAGTAAATTACCTACAGTAAAATTTATATATACATCCACACACATTTTGAAAGAATGTTAAACAATAGCTACTCATTTATATATAGAAGGGACGCGGACGGGGCCAATGCTTGTACTACATCATTTTAAATCCTGAATATTGGGAGCCATTTTTAAAACATTAGGTTGCAGGCCTATTAGGGTTTACTGCTGACTTCAATTCTCCTTTCTTCTCTTCTCTGTATGAAAAGGAGCATTTGACCTACAGCAGGACTAACGGGCTTACTACCTCTCTCTAACTGTGAATGTTGTAATGAAAGACAAGGAAAACTGTAAATAGGATAAAGTAGGTATAACTCTTTTGCATAAGTTTTCGGGAATCCCATTGCGTAGGTACTTCATAGACTGAGTTGGAAGACATAATGATTAGGAAGTCAATACAGCTACAAGTCATACGTGTATCACATAATACTTGACCGAGGAAAAAGGGTTATCGATACAGTTAACTGATTGTTTGGTTTCTTATCAAAGCGTGTTTATCAAATTAATGTTCACTCTATTTAATTACTTAGAGGATGTAATTCGCTTAACTACGGTCCTACCTGAAGATCTAACGTACCTTAGGTAATAACGTGATCTCTGATGGATTAGCCTGACTTTAAGAAGTCAGATATTATATATATATATATATTTATATATCATTGGCAGCCTTGTTCCACTGCTGAGTATAAGGCTTGTCCCTTTTGTACCATGCTTCGTGCGTTCATGGTCTAGGCGAGTTTCTCTCTGAGTCTCTGTTTAGTATAGGTAGGTCTGAATGAATGAATTATGTATTACTGGCTGATGCTCACGGCTTCACCTTCCTCGAGAACCACTCTATCTATTGGTGAAAACAGCATGAAAATCGGTGCAGTAGTTTTTGAGTTTATCACGAACAGACAGACGCGGCGGAGAATTAATGAAAATATACATTAAACATTAAAATTACTATAGACATAACCCAAGTAACTATTTCCATTAGGTACTAAATTAAATGTCTGATTAAAAATAACTATACAAATAAACAATTAACTAAAATATGGCGTTGAAAAAGTAGCTGTAATATAAAGCTCTCGATTTTAATGAAGACTTTTTTATTGTAAGTACCTACAAGATGCAGACGCAGGCATTCCGTTAGCCGGGCGTTGCATAAGGAAAGCGCAACAACAAAATAATATGCATAAACTGGTTCCGAAAAGGAGTGTAATAAAACAAAAATTATTTTACCTGTGTATGTCTGACCGGTTTAAAGTTCTGTATACGAGTATTATAACGCGGTCTTAATGTCAACTAACATAGCGGGTGGACAGCAGCCTCCGGACGTCTGCCATGGTGGCCTTTGGCTTTCCCTTTGACCATTCATGGCTAGGCCAATACCTCACAGAGTACCTACTTATTATAGAGTGATGCGATTAACACAGACCAATGTCCGAAAGAACCCTCTCTATTCTTTAACAAACGTACCTAGTACACGAGCTCCTTAGAGAAATATACATTGATAAGATTGTTCTCTCAATAGTAAATCTAGATAATAATAAATCCAGTTCAAGGAGTTCAATCGAAATGATGAGCAGCTTCCACTTCAATTGATAACAGACAGACAGATAGACGCAGAGGTCAGGCGGCTACACACTTAGATAAAGGATTTTAACATAATAAAATAGATAAAGATGAAATTGTCTTCTATAAGTACTTACCTGCTTCAAATTGGAACTAAAGGAAAACTGTACGGCTGATTGAACTATAAGGATAAGCATTACTCTTGTTCCACGGTCTTTCTGAAGGTTATAGTGACAATTATTTAAGTGCATAGACCTTGGGTAAGCAAATGGATCTCAGTAATCAATCTGCCTAGCCTTTTCCCACCTAACGGTCGGCTTCCAGTCTAACCAGATGAAGCTGAATACCAATATTTTACATGGAGAAGTCGCTCCATGTAGGCAGTCGCCTATCTGACCTGTAACTGGGTTATGATACCGTGGTAAGACTGGTTGTCAGATCTCGTAGTAATACGGATATTAAGTAAGAAGTGCAAGGTCTAAATTAACAATTTCAAAGTGTTATTATGGTTAAAGGAGAGCATTTTGGGACTGGATTTAGTAACTTTTCACCTTTAAAAGTTCTGACTGTCTCCTTAAGAAATTTAAATTAATGATTTAGAAATTAACATCACGTATTGCCCAATTGGCGGAGCGACGTCCTTCGCACGGTTGCAGCTGGATGATAGTTGCCAGGACGCTTATGTACAGCAGTGAACTAGTGTAACCTGATTATGATAATGATAATGATGATGATTGGCCAATTTACTATCGTAGTAATATATCCTTGATTTCATCATCCACGCGTGACCGCGAAGGGGTGTTAGAGGCCTTACGCACTAGCGGTTGACAGCCCATTCAACCGCCGCGTTTGATGGCGGTTAAGTGCGTACAACTATAAGCGGTTGCTAATTAAACAATGAAAAACCGGCTAGCCACGCGGTTAGCCGCCCCGCGGTAAAGTGTGAGGGCTTACTGTCTTCGTCATTCCGTTCCGTTGTGTCACGGTATGCGGCAATACACTCAAATGACACGATTACGATTACTTACATAATTCTTATTAACATTTAGAGCAGCTGCTGACTTTGGCAATTTTGCACATACATATTTATAAATGAAGAAACAAACTATAATTGGCATAGCTGGTACCTGGTAGGGGTTACGATAAAAACCAATACAGTTGACAATATTGAATGAGCTCTCAATATTGACAAAACAGCACGTTGTTCGCACCCCTTGCCTCACCATAGCCTTGACCATTACCGTAGCCAAGGGTAGGCGGGCCGCCTTGTACTATTAGAGGCCGTCCCCCTTCGTTCATCGTGGGGGTCGGGGATGACAAGCACAATTAATACATATAGATACGTAAATAAAATAAATTAAATGGTAAAGATACGTAAAAAAAGAAGAAGTCTGTATTACTGTATACAATTAAAACTATTCCCATTCCTCCGAATGTATGAGTTTATAATATACAATAAAGTAAGCAAGATAAAGGTAACATCCGGTTTTACAATTTATTTCAAGTTAACCAGGTCATAAAATGTAATTAGCAATTTGTTAATGATAGTTTCAAGGTCGTTGATGTAAATTTCCGCTTCATCGAGCAGAATAAAAGTGAAGGAAAATGTTATTTTAGCAGGTCATTAGTAGGTAGTTGTTACCACAATACTAGAACAGATAATAAATACGAGGTGAATAAGTAACACACTTTGAAGGTAACAGTAATCAGCTGAATTGAGCTCTAAATGAAAACATAGAAAAATTATTCCACTAAATAGGTAAACTGCCTGCTTTGAACAAAAGTATCGCCCCAGCATTGTACTTGAAAGGTTTGCCCATAAATCTTACAAACAATTTGATGCTGTATGCGCATTGACAAGGATCACGGTATTTGTATGAAAACTGCATAAGAATAACGTGTTCGTCAGTATGGAGCGAAAACAAGGTACACACGGCTACACATCAAGCTATACAAAACCAGTTTAAGCTGATCTCGCATTGTATAGGATTTCACTACAATGAGAGATCAGCGTAAACTGGTTTTGTATAGCTTGATGTGTAGCCGTGCGTACATAAACATTAACATCATAATCAGAATACCCGAGAATGTGTACCTACCTCTATGATTAGGGAAACTACCTGCACCAATACCTAACAACATCATCTGAATAAACCTGTTTATAATGTAAACAGTAAAAATAAACATAACTTGTCCGTCACCTCTACAATACAGTGTTCGTCATCCCGGACTTTAAAATAATTAATTGCAGCGACTGTATTATGTCGGTCCCAAACTTAGAGACGTATTCTGTACATACATTTTTAGTGCCATTTACTACCTTTTTCGCAAAACCTACGAACCTACGTTCTATAGGAAATCTCAAAGGCACCATGTTCAACACGATCTACACCCTGGGTGTTAAGAAACGGCACGCAGCATGTATGATTACATTTGCACTTACGACACATTGTAGCAGAAAGAACTCCATGGGGATTTGTCAGTAGAAGTCCAAGATAAGCCTCCTTTCCTCCTAAATAACCATCTAGGAAGAAAGGAGGGACATTATTTATGTGGGAATATCCTCATATCCCAGTATCCTTGAGGTTATCTCCCTTAGAAGTAAATGTGTCTGAAATTACATCCAAAAAAAGTGTAGAAGGTGATGCTTTTCTACCGCTGTCGTCTTCAATAGGGAATATGCATGTGATTCAAATGTGGGTCAAATATTTTTTTCTATAAACTATGTTACTTCAGAATTATGCCTCCATCAATATTTTTGAATAAAATTTCTTTTTGAGCGAAAAATTAATTTTTAAAAAGTCCCAAAAAACTGTTGGTAATTCAAATACTTGAAAAGGCTAAGAGCGGATGTGACGTAACAATCCGGGATAACAATCAAAATGTCAATGTCAAGTCAATCAACAAGTGTCAAGTCAATGTCAAACGCTCATAGAAAAAGGAGTGTTTGACGTTGACTTGACAGTTGCTTGTCTGTTTTCACGGTCTGTGACGTCACCACACCAAGCGCGCCAAATGAAGGGCGTTTAAATAGCCCGGATCGGTTGGATATTTTTAAACATTTTTTTAACTACTTTAATTTGCTTTTTTGCCGTCGAATTTTTTTTTCACTATTATTTGACGATGTAAACTATCGAATAAAAATATTAAAAAAATACATGCATATTCCCTATTGGGAAAACATTTAATCGTAAAAACGAAGACTCGCAAAGGTTAAAACTGAACGCAAAATAAAACGTAAAATTTGAACCAGTTCTAAACTTGTAACAGGCATAGTTTTAGCTACCAAAAATGACGTACATACATAGTGAATACATACTTAGTGAAACTGAAGGAGTTTGTCGGGTTTATACACATAGATATTATGTTTCACTTTTCCGGAATAAGCCGTTTGTCTAGTTTCTGAACGAAAAAGATTTATTTCAGCTACTTTGTACTTCAAAATACTTACTATGTAAAAAATCGAACAAATTACGTGTGACTCCGGATTTTTAATTTGTCTGTCTGTGGTGTCTTGTTTATACCTTTTAAGTCGTAGTTGGCTTTTAGTTTTTATTACTTGATTTTTTTTAAAATTCTTTTGGGGTTATAATATATATATTTTTGAAATGTGCTCATTAAGCCCTTTCATTTGATACCCAACATGGTACGATTAAACCATTTTTTTTTTTAAGTTCCTCACTTTATGTCCTCTAGAGGGCGCATTTAATGTGACTTCACATAGCCTATAACCAGCGGACAATCACGACGCTTCTAACGATACCTCATTTGTCAAATTGTGATAAGTGTTTTGGAAGATAGGAGGGAACAGATGAACATACATACATACATACATACCGGTCAAAATCATAACCCTCCTTTTTTTTTCGCCGTAGTCGGGTAAAAATATAGAAGCGCCGTGCATAAATGTGTCAAGGTTGACAAATAGTGAAGACAATTTAGCGATTTCTTATTGTTCATTTACCTGCAGCTGTTAATGTTATGTCCGGTATTGTCAAATGATTTCAGTTCTAGAAAATAAGTCAATGATGCATTTGTTAAATGATCTTGTTTGTGATCTTGAGACATTGTACTAGTGAAGTAGATTCAGTAACAAAAAAATATGCCTCCATACTATCACAACTTTCTCTCTCTCACTACCACTCATGTTCCTCATATAGTGGCCTTCGTATGTCACGCGACCGCTTAGCGAGTATGTCTGTGACCATGTTCTCTTCCACCTGTTTAGTTTTATAAAATTACTAGCTTTATCCCACGGGAACGTCCTTTTTTTTGAGGGTGGGCAATCATCAAATGACTTCTCCCGCTCTGACTTTTACTGACTAAAACCCACGCGTGTTTCTTCAGTTGCCTGTTGCCAAGGGTCCCGGTATCCCTTTCGGACTTCCCCGCAACCCTGGCAGCCACTGGAACGCACTGCCGAGATACGAAAAGTATCTTATATTCTAACCCAGGTCATAGTCTGTCCGTACCTACTCATGCCTTTTATCCAAATCCGTTCAGCCGTTTTAGCGGAAAAGCATAACAAATAAATAAAGAAACTCACTTCCGCATTTATAATATTACACACTTTGAACACCCTTTTAGGGTTAAATTTTCAAAAATCCGTTCTTTGCGTATGCGTCATAATAACTATCCATTTCAGTGGTTTGGGCTGTACGTTTATATACCACCCATCACCCAGTCAGTCAGTTTCCCATTTTATTTAAACAGAAACACGGTAATAATTGCAACAACAAAGATAAAAATGCATCTTTATGGTTGAAGAATAAAAAAAGTAAAAAACAAAACCTGTTTATCAGTAAGGTCGTCGTCTTGTTCATCAGTAAGTACCTATCACAATTAGTCCCAAGTTAATAGTTTAAATAATTAGTAACGCTCGTTGTTACTTTGTTGTTTACTAGCAAGTACTTTGTAGCTTCTTCATTATTTGATGGATCGATTGCTCCAGTGGCTGTGATTGGCTATAGCTACAGCTTAGGCTGCCTCGATCGCAGAACGCGGAATGTAGTGTACTCTGCGTCCAGCCCTCGGCGTAGCAACACGTCGTGTTCGGGTTCGCGACTGGTCAATCGTCAACTTGCGGATGCCTCGTTAAGAGGTGAGACACGTGTCGGTTTCTTACAGGGTTTTTATGAGTCTTGAGGAATAGTGAAACTGAATAGGTTACTTAATATACGTATTTACGTCTATTGTATTCTATTATGGATGGTAGGGAAAATTTATTTCGGTATATTATTATTCGGCTTATTTGGAAAATATCAGTAAGTAGCAGCTCGGAGTCTGAATTTTTGAACGGTCTATTGGTTATTCATTCCCGACTGAAGGAACTTGTAACATAAAACGTAAAAATATGGGTTCTACTCGTACTATACACATCTGCCGCTATTTCAGGGAATACTTACATACAATCATATAGTCATTTGTAATGTTATGCTAGGGCTACATTGTCGCGTTAACGCGAACTAAACTTCGCGCGCTCTCTCTCGCACACCGCTCGACGTCTTGCTGAGCAACAGAGAGCCCGTTCGCGATAACGCGACAATGTAACCCCAGCCTTACAATTTCTCAGTCCATACTCATTGTCACATGTATTGTGCAAAGATTTTGCTACGACCTTAGCACGAGCT
Organism: Lithophane semibrunnea; assembly: GCA_947363905.1. NCBI lineage: Eukaryota > Metazoa > Arthropoda > Insecta > Lepidoptera > Noctuidae > Lithophane > Lithophane semibrunnea. Next base: position 17,614,906 of record OX376196.1, read on the forward strand.
GTTTAGATAAAAACCCTGCGTGAAAACGACGTGATAATTTTTTTGTATGGTGTTGATTATCATTATCATCCATGTGATCTAAAGAGGTTATCAACTACATGTACATTTATCTCAAAACAATAGATCATAATATTAGAAGGCGTCATGATATTTTCAAATGATCTCTAACGTAAACTGAAAATCTTATTCCAATGATTACTGACCTAAATGGATTGAATAAGATTTACCGTTGACATTTAATTTTCTAAATTTCCACGTTGTATGGCAATGCTGATTCTTTGGCCAAAAAATAGGCCAGCCCTCTGGTCACGTGAAGAGTCGACCAAGCGCTTGGCGATGTCTTGAAAAACCAAGTGGGCACTCGGACCCCATGGCCCTAGGGTTTCAACCCCAAACGGCTCGAAAATATACGTCCTGATAAGATTGGAGTATTTGCGCCGTTTGAGGTTTTCTGCACCTGCAGCAGCAGCTCCAGCACAGCCCGCCGTGCTGGGAAGATGGGATGGCGCAAGGGTGTCGACACAGGTTGCATCCCACACCAAAGGCTATATTATGTACTAAAGATTTGCAGCCTTGACAATCATGCATCAGAGATCTGTTTTTTCTGATAAAATAGTCTTAATTCATTTTGTTTTATCTTACCTATTTAGAATTTTAATTATTGTCTGAGGAAACAACCATTTTATTAGGAAACAAAGTTTAGTCACTTATTTTATGTTTCACTATAATATTATCTATGTTAAACGCGACTAATATTAAAGGTCAGCAGGTACTTTTTTACAACGTCCGCTGTTCTGCCTAGGCGCTTCGTGGGGGCGACAATGTACATAGAAAAATAAACAAAATAAATTATAATAAATACTTGCCTTGCACAAATGCAGATTCCCGGCCGCTACTGGAGAAATCCCTAGCCGCAAAACCCAAGCGACCCGAGAATCGAAGCCAGAACCTCATGCTCAGCAGTAGCTCTTGCGACCACTAGACCAACGAGGCACTCGACAAAATATAAACTGGTTACTATTACAGACATGTTCAAAATTACCCGTTTTATACGAAGTATTATTAGGTTTAATTCATAATTATAAAAAACAATTGAAAACAATTCATAATCACGAAGGGCTTGTGGCTAAGTAATAACAGCCGCACGGGTCGATCAATCAGGTTAAGCTACGCTTGCCACGGTTGGTCCGTGGAAGGGTGACCATCTTTACATACCAAGACCCCTCCGTGCCTCGGGGGGCACGTTAAGCCGTCGGTCCCGCTGTAATTTGTAGATCTTTGACAGTTGTTACGGGTCGTCAGAAGCCCTAAAGTCTGACAACCAGTTGCTCGTGTTACCCAGTAAATGGGTTGTGGAGGTCAGATAGGCAGTCGCTCCATGTAAAATACTGGTATTCAGTTGCATCCGGTTAGACTGGAAGCAGACTCCAACATAGTTGGGAAAAGGCTCGGCAGATGATGAATTCATAATAATTCATCACAACCCAACTTCTGGGAAAAGACCTCTCTTCGATATTACCATCTAACCAGCCCCTCACTGCAGGTCACGGCAAGTACAACTACGGTCTGCTGCTGACATGCTTCGTGCTGATCATCGCGATGGGCATCGATATCTTCGGACTGGGCATCATCGTGACGGCTTCCACCTGCGACCTGGACCTGACCCTCAGCCAGATCGGGATCCTGTCGTCTATGTCTTTTGCAGGTAAGTTTATTGAAGAGTTTCCTTGGGGTAATGCTTTTCCGGGTGAAATGACAAGCATAGAATAGGATAAAATAAATAAAATAAAATAATCTTTATTTCGGATAAGACACATCCATATGGGTTAGTAAACAAAAGAGAACTTATACCTATGTTAGTAAACTTATTAACTATATTATTATAAAATAAGGTAAATAAAAAATTTGATTTAAACGAAATACTGGTAAGGAGCTCCTGGCTAAATTATAACTAATATATTAATTGCTCTGGTAACAGCTTAAAAATTATATCCAAGTTATGAACCTGCAATGAAGTTGGCAGCCACAGCAGCCTTCTCGATATTCAGCAGAAATCGTTTCCAGATTCTGCATATTAATAGGAATTCGTTACAATTCACATTTTTCGTTATCTCAGTCTCACAAAGATGAAAATCACCCACTTTTTTTTTTCGAGGTTAATAAATCATCAAGTGACTTCTCCCGCTCTGGGCGGGAAGGGCGTGTCAGACTTTTACTGACTAAAACCCACCCGTGTTCCTTCAGTTGCCTGTTGCCAAGGTCCCGGTATCCCTTTCGGACTTTCCCTCAAAACTGGCAGGATGAAATCACCCCTAACATTAAGATTGTATCTGAATTTCAGGTATTATAGTAATGTCGTACCCGTGGGGCTACTTGTCTGACACCAGGGGCAGGAGGCTGGTCCTCATGTGGGCCATGTGTGGCAGCTTCATCAGCTCGGCCGTCAGCAGCCTATCACCAACATGGCAGGTGCTAGCTGCCTTGAGATTCATCAGCTCAGCATTGTAAGTATGACATAGATATTCTTTTCTGTACAGTAAACAAGAAAATATATATTCATATAAAATTTTTTGCCTTCTCTCTTTGAGAAGAGGCCTTTTGCTCTGAAGTGGAATAATTCAAATTCAAAATTCAAAATCTGTAATTCGAGCCAAGACTCATAAAGGGTTAGCAACATTTTCCTTAAAACTACGTGTTAGTAAACAACACAATCCGGTGACATATGTAGCTGACAGCAATGAATTATGTAGGGACAGTCCACCCTGCCTGCTATCATTTTCAGAACCCTTTTGGGGCTGGCCATGACTCGTGCTACCATTGATGCAGTGCGCTTGCTATAGTATTATATAAAAACAATCTATACGCGCCGCCGTAAACATCACTGATGCATTGCAATGCCATGGCGGCCCCATCAGTTTTCTATTTTTTATAATAGGCTGGTAAATACATATTTAAAGTCATTTTGTAAACGATCCGATGAACTTTATATATGCTATAATATCAACAAAGACACTTGAGAGTAACAAATTCCTTGTTATTACCTTTTTATGAGATTTTACGATGATAATCTTCTGGCGACAAGTATAGCAGCCGACAAGTTTTTTTTTCTGACCAAGGCTAGTAAAATCAGTAGTAGGCATGTTCCCTGACCCGTGAACTATACAGCCAAGATTCATAACATAACGTTACACCTATTATCCCTGAAGGGTTAGGCAGAGGTATAGTGTGAAAATAACACTACACATCTGGTGGACCGCTGGTGTGTAGGTATAAATATTGTGTCTGTTTTGTGAACAAGGACACTACAGGCTGTAAGGGTAAACACTCTTGTCATTCAAACCATGGGTAGTTGACTTAAATATAAAACTAAATGACCGAACACAACAAAAAAAAAACGTCATTTTCATTAAAAGATTTTTAAAAGTTTATATCCGACACCGTGCTCTCTAGCGAAACAGCTGACTGACTGAGGGAGGGGTCGTGCTCGCGGCCGGTCAGGTGACATCCCGCACCCCCCGCCCGTGTTGAGACGCAAGTTCGTTGCCCTAGCGCATAGGGCAACGAACTTGCGTCTCTTGTGGTAAAATGTAGATTTAAAAATAAGAAAAAAAAATGTAATTTTCCATTGATTTTACGTTCTATAAATGAAACCAAACCACTGGTTGCAAGGATAACGGTGTTTACCCTAACACCCTGTATAAGCTTTTAAGTCCCTAAAGGTCTGCTCAAATTATACACGTTCTCGTTGCGATGTACGATTACAGATCCAGTGCAGCGGAGTCGGCAACGTACGCGCTGATTGGAGAGTGCTGCGGCACCAGGGTGCGCGCTAAGTACATGCTGCTCATCACCAGCGCGCTTATGATCACACCTACATTGTATTATAGTGAGTACTTATTTCACAGTTGCTGTCCTAATATAAAGTGCTGATTGCGAAGGTGAACTGGGAATTTTGCTCGTGGCAATGATCGTATTACTGTTAGCTCTAAAAGGTAGTATAAAAAAAAAATACCAAGTATATTCATAAACTAGATATATATCCATACTAATATTAGGTCCCCACCTATGAAATTGGTGTTTTGTATGGGGAATTTTAAAGAAGTTACATTTTTCATACTAACGTTTTCTTAGTTTACATAAATGACCAAACCATGAACACTGCTGTTTTAAAACTTTTATGCACTACTGGACCTGTTTAAATACTAAAATAACGTATGCCACTTAGATTAAGCGACAAAAATAAGTTTTGGCTAAGTTAAAAAAAAATTGTGGTAATTTCTGCTAACAAAATGAGGAGTCATTTTAAAGGCATTTTTTATGTTAAGAATACTATAAGTAATAAGGTTTTTTTACTATTGGTAGTTGTTTATGATGGTCATTATTCGATATAATATCAAGCAATTGATGAATATTTTAAATCATAGAAGTGACGAGGTTCTCTATGAGTTAGAAAAAAACGCCAATTTCATAAGTGAGGACCCAATATTATAAATTCGAAAGTAACTCTGTCGGTCTGTCTGTATGTTACCTTTTCACGCCGAAACCACTAAACGGATTTCGATAACATTTGGCAAGGACATAGATGGCATGCCGGGGAAGGACATAGGCTACTTTTTATCGACATACCACGCGGGCGAAGCCGCGGGCGGAAGTTAGAATGATATAATTCTTAAATATTCGAAAATACGAACCTCCGCCAATCTCCAACCGTAATTATGAAATGTATGTCTCAATAAAAGAGGCAGCAATCAAATTTTAGCAATGTATAGCTCCCAATTTGGGACACATGACCGTCTCTGACACACTAAACACGAAAAACCTTTGTAAAAATCATAAAGACAAACGAACAAAAGCCAATAAACTTATTTTTCTTTAACCCAGTCACCGCCTACCTCATAATGAAGCTCGACTTCACCGTCTACCTCCTGGGCATCATCTACCGACCCTGGCGTCTGCTGACGCTCATCATGGCGCTGCCCCTCGGGCTGGCGGCGCTGATGCTGTGGTTCTTCAGCGAGAGCCCCAAGTTCCTCGCCAACGTGGGCAGGAGTGAGGAGGCGGTGAGAGTGCTGAAGAGGATGTATGTGGCTAATGGACATGATACGGACTCGTTTCCTGTGAGTATGGATTTCAAGATAACTAGCTTTTCTATAAAGCTGCGTCAGATGAAGAAATATTATAGCAATGTGGTGTAGCTGGGATTTCAAAAGTTTGCTAAGTAAGAAACAATAGGTCCTACTTATGACAAGTTTCAAATTGCATAGGTAGTCAATTCATCATCTGCCTAGCCTTATCCCAATTACATGGAGCGACTACCTATCTGACCTCCACAACCCAGTTACTGGGTAACACGATAGATAGTCAATTCAGCCTCAAAAATATGTATACATTACCACAATTTCATTTAATTGTCTACATTGTTTATTAAATAATTTATTTATTTATTTGGATCTCCAACAAAGATTACACCTTACATGCTAAAAATAAAACATAAAAAGATACAAATCCTTGTGCATCTTCAATTATAGGAGACCACAGCTTGCATTAAGATATCAAACAATCAATTATTAATATGGAAATAAAGTATACAATTTAAAGTAAAAATAACAAGAATTGAAATTATAAAAAAAAAAAAAAAACAATATATAATGAGTTGAACAGTAGGGATCTGAACAGTAGGGAGGAAGGTCAACACTTACTCAATATTAAGTTTTGCGTGTAACAGCAACTTAAATTTACTTAGGCTGTTGGAGAAAATGTCTATATCGTCGGAAGAACATGAGAGTGAGTTGTATTGATTGGTCATCCTAACAATCGGCGAGTGTTTACCTAGATTTGTTCTGTGTTGAGGGGCTTTCAGTAAAGGGCCGGGATAGCGAGGAATACGGGAAGGGACGTTAATGCGTAATTTGCTAATATTGTATCAATGAGTAATATACACTGGGTATTTACCAAGGGGTATCGTATTACCAAGTTACTGGGTTGTGGAGGTCAGATAGGCAGTCGCTCCATTTAAAATACTGGTAGTCAGCTGCATCCGGTTAGACTGGGAGCCGACCCCAGAGCCGAGGGAGATTGATTGAGTACTATACACTGGGTACTATATACCTACTAAATTGTAGCTCCATTGATACAATATTAAGGAATAAAAATTGTACACATTTAAATGAAATAATGTCGAAATAAACACCTTTGTGAGGCTGACTGTACTACTCTTTAATTTTTGCAACCGTAAATTGGTTGCTATTATTTATTTTAAAAAAATTATCTGGCGCACATCTGGCGAGGCGCAGCACAGCGCGCTTGTCATTGTCTAAACAAATATCAACATTAAGTCATTTAAAATAAAGTCGAAAATAAAATCGCTCTCGAGCTAATGGAACTTTATTTATTCTCAATTTTATTTCGACTACTGCAAGGTCAATATTTGTTTGGCAGTGACGACCGCGCTGCGCTGCGCCTCGCAAAGTGAGCCGGCCCTAACGCGGGTTATGTTTTCAGACGGCAACAGTTACAGCCTGTTCTTCTTTCACTTCCAGGTGAAACAGATCTACCTAGAAGACGGCAACAAGGAGGAGGTGGGAGTGTTCTCCCTCCACTCTCTCTGGACACAGATAGCTCCTCTGTTCAAGCCGCCTCTTTTGGGAAAGACCGCACTGTTGTACTACCTCACTTTCGTCACTTATATTGCGTGAGTTTATCACTCTTAGTTATTTTTTTGAGGAGCTCGTGGCTTAGTAATAACAGCCGCACGGATCGATTCGGGGTTGGTCCGTGGATGGGTGACCATCTTTACATATCGAGACTCCTCCGTGCCTCGGACAGCACGTTAAGCCGTTGGTCCCGGCTGTCATTTGTGGATCTTTAACAGTCGTTACGGGTCGTCAGAAGCCCGAAACTCTGACAACCAGTCTTACCAAGGGGTATCGTATTACCCAGTTACTGGGTTGTGGAGGTCAGATAGGCAGTCGCTCCATGTAACATACTGGTATTCAGTTGCATCCGGTTAGACTGGAAGCCCACCCCAACATAGTTGGGAAAAGGCTAGGCAGATGAGTTATTTTTTTGTAATAAGTCTTTTTATTTTTTATTTGGAATATACCTACAACAAATAGGCATTATAGTCGCAGCTACATTTGAAATGATAAAACATCACTCTTATATTTTCTATAGCGATAGTATAGGGAAAAGATTACATCATGTTTGCTACGACGTAGCAGAGGTAGTAATGTTCCTGCTACGACGTGAATGCTACGGTTTCGTAGCCGATACGCTATCTGCTACGCCAATAATACTGTCATAGCAATAAGATACCAATTAAATATGCTAAGCGATAATGCACCAATATTTTGTTTGTTTGTTCGTGTTTTAGTATTTACTAGCTGACTCACCCGCGTGGATGTCGGTTATTACTAAAACCTTCCTCGAGAACCACTCTATCCATTGGTGAAAACAGCATGAAAATCGGTGTAGTCGTTTTTGAGTTTATCGCGAACAGACAGACACGCAGACGCGGCGGAGGACTTTGTTTTGTAATATGTAGTGATTGTAATACTAATATAAGTCAAAGTCAAATAATTTATTTCAAATAGGCACATATATGGCACTTTTGAACGTCAAACAAAGAAATAGAATTGATTCTAGTTGCCCCTTCCAAAAGGTAGTTTTCGTATGGAGAAGAATGGGCAAGAAACTCCATCGTTACTCTTTTAAAAATGTTTTACAATATTTTGTATACATTAATTATATAATTATATGTGAAGACGATGCACCTGCAATAAGATTACTGTACTACGAAAGGTAAAAAGAATTATAAATGGAGCAATAATGAATAAATTAATTACCAGATACATGGTGCTCACATATTTACAAAGATTGTAAAAGTATACGATATTACAATAGTCCTAACATTGTTACAAGTAGTACTAATAAGTCAGTGCGTGAGTTTAAGTAATGACAGAGTGTAAAAGTCTATGACATACAAATAATAAATAAAAAAAAAAAACTAAATTAGCTATCAGTTTGATTTTGTCCAGACACTAAATCGTCCTATGGAGCAAGACCAGCATGTTTCCAAGCATTCTTATCTTGGATATAATCCTCTAATTTGTAATAAGCTTGTTTACAAAGTGTACTTTTTATATGAGTTTTAAATTTTCTTTCATTTAATTGCAATATATCACAAGGTATTTTGTTATAGCATTTAACGCAGTACCCCATAAAAGATGTTTGTACTTTAGCTAATCTGAAAAATGGTTGATCTATTTTATCTTTATTTCTAGTATTAAAATTATGCCTATCACTTATTTTATTAAAAAGATATAAGTTTTTTCTTACATACATAATATTCTCATAAATGAATTGGCAAGGTACCGTCATGATATTAATCTTTTTAAATAGTTCCCTGAGAGATTCGCGGTGACAAAGATTATAAATGGCTCTGACAGCTCTTTTTTGCAAAATAAAAATGGATTCAATATCAGCAGCCCGACCCCACAGTAAAATGCCATACGACATAATGCTGTGGAAGTAACTGAAATAGACCAAACGCGCGGTTTCTACATCTGTTAACTGTCTTATCTTTCTAACAGCATAAGCGGCCGAGCTTAACCGCCCCGCAAGAGATTTTATATGAGGTCCCCATTGTAATTTCTCGTCTAGCGTGATTCCCAAGAAAACTGTTTGATTAATAAACTCCAGTTTTTCTCCATTCAATATGATGTCACATTCGCTACTTCTAACATTAGGTAATTTAAATCGAATGCATTTGGTTTTTTTTTCATTTAGTACCAAATTATTTACCGTAAACCAATCTTGTACCTGAAGAATAGAGCTATTCACGTCGTCAAGATTTTGTGAACGTCGATTTATTTTAAAAATCAATGATGTGTCATCTGCAAATAACACCATCTTCGGTTGATTTAGAAGTAATTGGGGTAAATCATTAATATAAACTAAAAAGAGGAATGGACCTAATATCGAGCCTTGAGGAACGCCCATTGCCATTTCAGACCCCAATGAGTTTACGCCGTTTACTTGAACTTGAACTTTTCTTTCTTTCAGATATGATCTTAGTAAATCAAGAGCTGTATTCCTAACCCCATAGTGCTCTAGTTTCAACAGAAGTGTATCATGGTCGACGCAATCGAACGCCTTCGAGAGGTCGCAAAAGATTCCAATGGCATCTTGTGCTTCCTCCCAGGCGTTAAAAATGTTCTTTATTAGGGTGACACCGGCGTCAGTGGTACAACGCCCTTTGGTGAAACCGTACTGATGTTCATGAAAGATGGAATTTTTATTAAAGTGACGTAACATTTGATTGAGCATCAACTTTTCAAACACCTTACTGAGAACTGGCAGAATTGACACAGGCCTATAATTGTTGGGTTCCTTACTATCACCGGATTTAAACAAAGGAACTACTTTACTGTGTTTCATGAGATCCGGAAAGACTCCTTGGTCTACACTGGTGTTAAATATGAAAGCTAAATAGGGCGCAATGGTTTCTATGATAGATCTACAGACTTTTACAGACATTCCCCATAGATCTTCTGTTGATTTAATTTTAAGATCTTTAAAAGCTTTTATAACCGCTTGGGGGTTTGTATGCTGAAACCTAAACTCCAAAGGGCATGCCTTTACATTCTTTCTAAGTAAGGCAGCAGAAAGCGCGGGTGAGGAATTTAGAGCTTCAGTAGTTTTAACTGGAATATTTCCAAAAAAGTTTTCAAATTCCTGAGCTATTTCTACATTTGAGTTGATTGGGCCATGTGCAGTCTCTAAATTAAATTCAGTACTACGCTGTTTTTTCCTACCTGTTTCATTATTTATTATTTGCCAGGTAGTTTTTATTTTGTCATCAGCTGATTTTATTTTATTGCTAATGTAAAGAGCTTTAGCTATTTTGCACACATTTTTAAAAGTTTTAGAATATTTTGCAACATACTGATGAAAGGTTGAATTATTCATATGTTGCTTTAGGCCATAAAGTTCAAAAAGATTTTCCCTGCTTTTACGAATACCTGGAGTAGCCCAATCACTAAATAAGAACTTTGTGTAAATAGTTTTAGTCTTTAGTGGAAAAGTTTCATTAAAGTGTTTGTTTATTAGTGAAAAGAAATCGGCGTAGAACTCATTTGGGTCACATACATTATTAAAACTCTGAACACATAATTTACTGGCCAACGAATTATTTAATTTTTCTAAGTTTTTACATGTAATTGGCCTAAACCTTATTTGAATTTTTTGTAAAGGTATGTAGGCGCAAAAAGTTATTGTTTGTCCACTGTGATCAGATGGCAACTTATTTACAATTTCTTTATGTAAGTAATCACAATTACAAAAAATATTATCTATACAAGTGGCAGAAGAAGCTGTCACTCGGGTTGGTTCAATAAAAACATTTGACAAATCAAATGACCTAAAAAGACTTAATAATCGGACAGTATTCGAGTTATTTTCTAATAAGTTAATGTTAAAATCACCACATATGATTATTGACTTACTATTAGTACTAAGTTTCTTTAGCACCTCTTCCATTACAGAATCAAATATAGGTAGATTCTGGTAGCTTGGAGGTCTATATACGCATACTATAACATGCTTATCAAGCTCAACACAGGACAATTCAATGGTGTGTTCAACAGACAGTCCAATGATGTCTTTCCGTTCTTTTGATTTAATAGAATTTTTTACTAATATTAATGAACCGCCATGTATCATACATTTTCGACTGAAATGGCTAACTACACAATAATTTTCATAATTAATTGACTTTACTTGATGGTCTTTTAACCAATGTTCTGTTAAACAAATGACATCAAACTTGGTATTTTCTAAAAACAATTCTATTTCCAGTAATTTGGAAGAGCAACCTTGGATATTTTGATTGAATAATTTTAACATATGTTGCCCCCCCTTTGGTTTCTTATTTTATATACTACTGGAATTTTTCAGTAGCAGCCCGGAACCTAGATAGGGGGGAGCCTATTGCCGGTTGATGGCAATAGGCCCGCCCCCAATTACATGGGACTTAAACATAAACGAGGAATACAGGCGTAATGTATTATACTGGCCATATATTTTCAGAAAATTGAGTTTTTATGTTAAAAATATTCCATGAATACACATTTATTAATCGTCGCGTCCGAGCCGCTGCCATTTTTATAAAAATGAAAATAGGCCTTCTACGTTGAAATTGCAATATTTTGCAGAGTCGTTTATACGCATCGCGTTGCTAACAAATAATCGAGAGCACTTGAAAATTATGTTCACCTTTAATAATATAGAAACCTTCCTTACTTTATCAAAGTTTTTTCTTCCACAAACAGTAACAACAGCTTCGCCATCATTCTGCCAACGATCTTCAACATCTTCTTCACGTCGTACGCCACCAGCGCCGCCGATGCCTCTTTCTGCGATCTCTTCCATCTTACCAACACCACAGCTGTGGAAGTTAAACAGGTAAAAAACAATAGGGGCTACCTTGGTGAAAATCACCATCTTCTCTTCTTTTCGTGTGGTTAGTGACTAACCTGGTGTCAGAATTACTAACCTGGTGTCAGCCGCCCATGGGCCTCTGACTTGGCTTCACATGCTGTCGAGAAATTCTCTCAGGCATGCCGGTTTCCTCACAATGTTTTCCTTCACCGTTTTTGAAGCTAGTGATAATAATTATACAATACGCACATGAATCCGAAAAATCAAGGTTCGAACTCGAGACCTATGACTTGGCAGTCTGACGACCACACCACTGGGCTATCACTGCTCAACACCAACAAAGTCATGAATCAAAATCACCATGAAATTACCACGTTTCGCAAACAAATTGGAATATAATATAATATAATATTTTTATCAGGTTCTTATTGATATTGTAAAAAAAAACTTACCTTACTTAGCCAGTCATGGATACAAATATGTTTAAAATAAGTAGAAGGACCTATCATAGTTGTACCAATTGACAGGCATCGTCATAAAATACTAGTAGCGCTTACTGACGCTAGATTAGTACATACATAACGCAGAAAAAAACAATGTGTGTGTGTCAGCTCACTCTCAACCCTTATAAAACAAAAACCCACTCTCAACCCTTATAAAACTTAAATGAAACAATAATTAGATCATAATTTTGCCTTGTCTTAATCGTGTATCGCACAGCCGAAATAACTAGATCAAAGTGTGAAACATTTTTTTTCATAATTTAAATTCATGCTATTTACCAATTCGAATCGTAAATAACACGGATTTAAATTATCACTCACGGATATAAATCGATTCTTAAAGACTAAACTCCAAAAGAAACTCACCCCCTCTCCACTCAACTCACAGCCATAAACACTAACAATTCAACTCTTGTTCCAGGAACCATCAGAATGCAAGAACAGCATAGAAGACAACACCATCTGGGCGGGATGTGCGCACGGGGTGTCCTTCTTCCTTCTCAACGCGCTGATCTCGCAGTGTGCCGGCAGGAGGAAGGTATGTGCACAATCATTCAAGCATTTATGTCTATTAAAATATTTACAGGCACTTTTGAATTGTCAAATGAGTCGGTCAGTCAAAAAGATGAAGTTAGTTGCCCATTTCAAACCGTAGTAGGTTCCTATGGCGAAGACTGGAAAGAAACTCTATGGACACTCTTTTTACAAAATATTATACAGTCCCTTAAGGTCCAGTTAAGAAGCAGTTAACATATCCTTCCCCCTTATCAATAAACGTGGAATAAAGTTATGCCAAAGTTAAACCTAGAAAAATGTATGGTAAATCTGAAGCTAATAGGGGTTGAAAGTTTTCTCCGCGTTTACCTATAGATAGTTAAGGGTTAAAGCAGACAGTAATTATTTATTTTATTTTAAAGAAGACAACAAACTTAGATATCATGCTTTAGGGTTACAAGCATCCAACAATTGTATACATGTTATAGACAACAATACATTAAAAATCTCACGGGTATCTAATGACGTTCCCAGTCTGCATACAAAAATTCAACTAATTAAAAAATACAATAGACGTAAGTATACGTATACAATAGACGCAGATATATTTAGTAACTTATTTCGCTTAACTATTCCTCAAGAGTCATCTCTTGAGGAATAGTTAAGCGAAATAGGAAGGGCTCCGTTGGAGAGCTGTTGCATTGATTTTTATTCATCCTGCTGACATCTAGCCAATGACAACGGGGTGATGTGCCAATGCCCGTCAGGTGGTGAAATTAATTGTGTGCGTCAACCGACAACAATATAATCCATACCTCCTTATAATGCGAAAGTGCCAGGGGTTGTATGTTGATCAAAATAAAATATGATTCGCGACCGTATCTACCAAATAGAATATCTATAGATTGTCTGGACTTGATAGCGCAAGCAGCAGTTGACTGACGTCAATTAAATGTTTGGCGTTGCCACGTTGTATGGCAATCAGCATTGCCATACAACGTGGCAATGCTGCCAGCCTTTTGGGCACTTTTCCTGTTGACAGCGATGCGGACGAATTTTTTGATGCCCTTTGATAATTTTCCCTTGTACATAATTATTAATATACATAAATAGATGTATTTAATTACAACTAATCAATAGGGCTTAGGTATTAAATGTTGGAATATATTAAGTCCAATATTATTTAGCGATCTAGTCTAACAACATGCGAGGGCTCGATCTACTGACCCCATATTCACAGGTTACCTTGAAACAAGTTTATAACTCATTTAGGCTTAGGTAATAGCGGTCATCAAATTACATAGTACGTACTATGAATCAATTTACATAGGAATTATGCAACATTCTAAATCCCAAAAGGGACAGTTGGGGCCCTTGGTCCGAACAAAACACCTACTTATTGTTCAATGCCATTTTTTTATTGAAACCTTATTTAGTTAAATAATAAATAAGATAAGATGTATGTCGATGCCAAATCTCCTAATGAATGTGCTTGAGCATGATTAATCCGAAGCTGGTCAACTAGTTTCACTCTAGTCACGACTAGTTTCGTACTGAATCGGCCACGATCCGCTTCGTCTTTGCCATGACTAGGTCTGTCAAGTCACGACTAATTTCGGTCTAGTTACGACTAGTTTCGGACTAGTCACGAACTCACGACTACATTCGGGCTAGTTCTGGACTAATCATAACTTGCTTCTGACAAGACACTACTAGATTCGGACTAGCCACGACTAGTTTCGTACTAGCTACGACTAGTTTTGTACTAGCCACGACTAGTTTCGGACTAGTTGTCCGAAACTAAACTATTCGTAGTCCCAAGCGAGTCGTAACTAGTCCGAAGTGAGTCGTGAGTAGTGTGAAACTAGTTCGATTACTTTCAGTTAAATTGCCTTTAGAATTCAGAAGCCTACTGGCTCTATAATATTGTAGTCGAGATACTTGACAGTAATTATTATCAGATAATAACTACAACTGTGGTCAGAATTTAACAAACATCCCTTGAACTATCCCGTTTATTTAATTAAATCCAAAGATGACGTTCATCATACATGCGTCACATTTTAATTTATTTTACTAATTAAAATCATTACAATAATATTCACATAAGATCATGTTTTTGTAAACACAAATTGTTTTAAGATGTTAGTAAAACTACTGTGAAGTGTGAAGTCATTGAGCTGGTTTGCTCTCACGGAAACAGTTGATGTTATAATTTCTATGCGTTTTACCTAATCACTAAAGACCGGTTTACCTACCTGTATCCATGTTACAATGGTCGAAATATCCATGCAACTATACAATCATAAATGGTTGAAAAAATCGCTAAAAAGTGCCAGAATATGCAACACGAAATGTGTGACAAAAACGATAAAAATTGCCAGAACATGCAGCATTATTGAAATAAATACCACAAAACTATTCTTCAATCTAAATAAACTCGGCCCAGAATTCGGCCCGGTATAAATTTGTATTGAAAAAAAAAAACGATTAGAAAAAAAGAACCTGCTTCAGTAACAGTAGGAACCTATAGTAAGCTAGAATCGCGAATATATATCAATATAATATTAGAAAAATATATAATTATATAATAGTAGAAAATTGACCAATCGGGGGGATTGGTCAAATCTTGGGACTACTGTGAAAAAAAAAACAGAAAATAGCGGTTTACTTACAGATTTCAGATTACATCTAACACATAAAAGCGAAGTACTCGCTCTGAATCTTGGTAAACATTCAGATTCAGTAATTCGACATAGCAAGATTTCGAAGTTTCGTACATCGCGCTGAGGTAAGTAATTCGTTATAGCAAAGTTCCGTACATCGCAATAATGAACATTAAGTAATCCGTCATAGCGTACATTCTAACTCACGTAAATCGTAGGTACTCATAACTTATAAATACAGTAGGATCAGTGTTTTAAACTACGAAGTTCAGTAGTACAGTCGAAACGACCATTTACAAGGAGCTCTAGGTACTATGTTCGTTTTCTTGTTAATTGTGGCATTCAAAAGTGCCTTTTAGTACGATGTAAGTTTGACTTCCCCCTTTTCCGGTGTTTCCACCAACACTATTTCTTATTTATCTTATACTAGCTTCTGCCCGCGGCTTCGCCTGCTTGGTATGTCGATAAAAAGTAACCTATGTCCTTCCCCGGGATGCCATCTATCTCCTTGCCAAATTTTATCGAAATCCGTTCAGTGGTTTAGACGTGAAAAGGTAACATACAGGCAGACAGACAGACAGACAGATAGACAGACAGAGTTACTTTCGAATTTATAATATTAGTATGGATATAAATAAGCGACCCTTGTTTCGCACGGTTTTTACTTTTCAAAACATGAAAATTTCTTCATCATTATCTAAATGAAATATTAATTAAAATCCAGCCGCTAAAACTTAAATAATGTTGAAAATCACATCAACATCCTTTGCGTAGTTTACAGACAGACACTAAACTATAATAATTAGATATAGATTGATCTGTTCTTCCGCAGCCCCTGACGATCATAATTCTGATCATAGCAGCAGCAGCTGGCGTCGGCATCGACAACACCGGTGAAGCTATATCAGGGCTGGTCCTCTTCTACATATTCCTCACCACAGCCATGGTCTTCGGAGTCATATCCTCGTACTTTGTGGATTTGTATCCAACATCTTATAGGTAAGATAGTTTTTATTTCATTACCTATTATCAGACAAGAGTGGAGAGCTATTGGGTAGACCTTTGCGCAGCAGTGGGATGGAAAAAAACAGGATGAATAACCGTCTGTCGTCTCGAACCCCGCACAATGAAGGGTTGCGTACTTGGGATGAATTTATCCGAAAACAAACTAATAATATTTTCATTTTACGCTTTATGTTCATAGCTTAATTGAAGTGCCAGCTACGATATCATTTTGGTACCCATTAAATATGTAGTTTTTTTGTTATTTAGAATTAAAATCTAAAAACCCTTAAAATTCAAATATCTCGAAAACTATTGAATTTCGGCCATACATATGCTCCTGACGGATACACGTCGAATTAAAGTTAACCTGTTTATATCATAGAATATAATATTTAATGGGGAAGTGAATTTATTTGTTTGTTTGTTAACGGATTATCTCGATATTCCCACGAGATCGAAACTTATGCGGATGAAACCGCGTGGCGCAGCTAGTAGTTTGTCTCAAAGCGAATCTGTCCTAATGCGAACAAGGGCATACAGCAATGTGACGATGGGTCACTACGCTTGATAACCGGACGAATTCACAGACGGTAAACGAGACGCAAAAGATTTTTTAGTGTTATGACGTGTTTGTGTTCGTATCGCCGTCGAATTTTATTTTGAAAGAAGTTTTATCATTGATATTATCTAATGACGTCCAAAAAATTTTAACTAAATTAAATAATAGGTACACCTACGTTACTAAAATAACGTTTAAAAGATAATCCATTATTGGTTATATCTTCCTACATGTGAAAAATGCGCAAGCGTGAATTATATTATTTTTATAACCACCAATGATTTTTTGTATCCACAACGTTAATCTGTTTTTATTGTTTCTTGATTAACAATCTTGTAATTGACTATTGTTATAATTCCAGTCAAAACAGGTTATAATAAAGGACCAGAGGCCATAGACCTAGACAAAGTGACATTCTATCAGCGATAACGATGATGGAAAAGGCAAAAATGTATAGAACTGACATAAGCTATCGAAAAGCTTATGTCAAACTCGTTGTAGACATACGAAACGCTTTCGAAGCGATTGTCACTTGTCTAGGCCCTCTGATGATCTTACCACGTAGTCTGATAACGTTTCCTGTTTCCAGGGGTATGATCGCCTGTCTAGGTATGATGGTAGCTCGGCTGAGTGCGTTCGCGGGCACCAACATACTGAGCGGCGCCATGACAGACCACTGCTCGGTGGCTCTGTACTCAGGAGCTGGTGTGGTATTCAGTAAGTATACTCAGTGGACTTCGGATTGCCATTTTGATGAAAGGATTAGCCAATCAGCGTAGTCGCTGATTACCTAGGGTGTGCCAGACGTGCCTGCCAGGGTTGCCGGAAAGTCCGAAAGGGATACCGGGACTTTGGCAATAGCCAACTGGAGGAACACGGGTGGGTTTTAGTCAGTAAAAGTTTGACACGCCCTTCCGCTCCGCCCAGGGCGGGAGAGGACATAGGATGATTTCCGGCCTTCAAAAAAAAAAAAGTGTGTGCCAGACGTATAGTGGCTCTCTGTAGATTCGTCGCTCGAGGAGGCTTCTTTTATGCACCACAAAACAAACTCTCAAAAATTCTGGGCCACCTCCAATTAGATTGTCATCGACACGCTAAGAAGAAGAAGTATGCTCAGTAGGATAAGATGGACTGATGAATGAAATAATGTAAAAATATTAGTATTTTCACATTATATCTTTACGTTTTGCCCAAATTGGTATAAAGTCTCTTTCATTAGTGGATTAACCGAGATGCCCACGCGCAGCACTCACACATGCAACCACTAAACCAGCCAGTCCATTCTGTAAAAATCTCACCGTGAAAACTAAGGTGAAGTCAAATCAAAATGTATTCATTCATTCGGACAACAAAAGATCCATAACTGTTAGTAATACCTTAAAGCCAGAGTTAGTGGTTATAATAACATAATTAATTGAGTTTGACGCATTTTGCACAGAACATGACCAAGTAAGGCTTCCAAGGTACCTGGCCATCTTCTCGACAAAATGCCTCAAATTGCGAGAATAGAAATTCTCTGACACTGTTGTGAAGTGGGCCGTCATTCCATGCTAGGGATTGACATGACAGCTCCCTTCAAGCTCACTTCACCTAAGTTTTACTATGAGATTTTTACAAAATAGATTGACAGCGAAGCAGCCGATGATATCACCTACTTTATTTTCAATCATGACATGCTTTTTTTCCATTTTCAGGTGGCGCCGTCGCAGCATTCTTCTTACCTTCAGACAGTTCCATATCGTCATAATAGAAATAAACAATCTTCCTCAAATTACTTGTACCTAAGGACTTAGTCCTAGAATATAACACTATGAAGATAAAAAGTTTTTTTATTTCCCCAGAAAGACTGTTTGTTGAATTGCTGTTCAACTGAAACCCATTATTTATATTTTTAGGAGCGTTAACAATAAAGATTATTTACTTAATGTTTTTTATTACTTTGTTTTTGAAGCATGCAACTCATCAATTAAAATATTCATTAGTAAGTACTTACTTTTTATATTTGGAAAGTGGGTTTACTATGATAAACGTATTAATGAATATTTTAATTGCTAAGCTATGTTTTTATTTATACTTTATTGTACACCAGCCCACAGCCTCTCGAAGAGAGGCCTGTGTCCCAGCACTGTGAACATTATAGGCTGATTAAGCTAAATAATAATGGATAATTATGCATATTTAGGCATTTATGCTTAATTATTTATTTATGTATGACAGAAACTACTATACTGAGTCTACTCAACTACTACCAAACTAAGTACTACTAACTCGAAAAATATCATCGACAAATAATGACTCGTGGTCTAGTGGTGGCAAACGCAGCTGCTGACCGTAGTGGAGCCGAGGGTTTGATTCCCGGGTCAGGAAATCGTTTATTGGTTTATTGTCCAGTTATACTTATCCAACTTTATAAAGAACACATTCAAAAAAGAACAATCGGATTCCAGGAAGTGCCTGAAAAATGGAGGACAGTATTAGTAACCGGAAAGACATACGAACAGAGCAAGCTAATATAAAGCTTGTAAAAAAGAGCAAAGTGTAATCAGTTGCAGTCCTGAGTCTGGATTTGTGACCGGTTAGTAGGTAGGTAAGGTGAAATGTGGGTGTACTTTACCTATACCTCTACCTACCTCTCCGGAGAATTCAAGCTTGGTATTATATTGTCATATGAAAATGTCGTTAGAATTTCGAGTATGAATGTGGAACCTATATGAGTAGGAGAAGACCAAGGAAACGATGGATGGACCTTTGTGAAAGATGATTATGGCCTGGAAAAGAGGTGACTATTGAGATGACAAGAAGTATGGAAGAAAAAGACATGTTGCACCGACCACAAATAAATTGGGGAAAGGGCAGGAAAACGAATATCACACATAGTGTTAAAGCCAATTAACATGTTTTGTATTTTAATAATTATCAGATATACGTTCTAAATTCCATAACCTTATTATATTTTATCTGTATTCGTATCGAAACTTTCATTCATTACCTACTTGCAACACTAATTCATAGATGTGAGAGAATTATGAATGGTTAAAAAGATTCAGGTCGGTGAGACGGGCCTTCAAGGCGGCTCCCGGTTCGTTTATTCAATTTCATGTAAAATACGGAATTGATCATCAAATATTGTTACTTCAAGTCACGGTTAAGTGTGTATGTGGATAAATTAAATCAAAATATCAAAGTGAATTCATCAGTTTTTTTCTCATTTGCCACCAATTTTCACAAAAACCTTCAACGTTCCGGGTGCGATTCGGACACGTCAGCCGGAGTGAACACATAGGTTGATAATATCATACCCGCTTGGCCTAATTAACGTATCAAAAATATATACACTGGACTTTAAAACTAAGTACCACTTTCTCCAAAACTGTAGAAGCCAGAGTTTTGAAATAAAAAACGTTTTATGGCAAACATCAGCTTTCTTGGAAATTATACATAAGCAACGTTTTTATGCTAAACCAAAAAAATGCCATTTTTAATTTACTGGCAAAAAGCTCAATTAATAACATTTATAACTACAGTATTACGCCTTATTTACATTTTTTTGACACCATAGCTTTTGAATCAAAATTCATTGATCAAGAAATAAATGTGTAAACAAAAACAGAAACAAAATGAGTCAAAAGTTGCAACAATGTGTTTTTGTTTATAAGGTTTTTTTAGCCATTCAATGTGTTTTTGTTTATAAGGTTTTTTTAGCCATTCCTTATAAGACGGTTATCGGCTATAAAGTTTATATATAAAAAAATAAATTATTTTTGTAATCCTTTTTATTTCGAAAATAAATCTTGTGTAATTTAAAAGTTATTGCAATTTTAGTCTTCGAGTTTCTAAGTGTGGTATTAGGGAAACTTTTCAACCCATTTTTCCGCCAGGGGTGAGCAGCAGGCGCGCTTCTAATCAAGTTACAAGAAAATATAAGGTATTATATATATCGGTGCAACTCTCGCATCGGATCAGTGTGTTAGTCAGCTGTAAGTGTTAGAGTACGCATGCTGCGCGAGTAGGGCAAGGTTGCCCAGAGACCGACTTCTAAGGCGGTTACTCATAGGACTGTGATGTTATTGGTGCCTCTGTGTGACTCTTGTACTTATGGTGGTTTTATGAGGTAGGTCTTTCTTTACTTATTTATTTGAATGCTTTATTGAAAAATTAATTCCTTAATAGCCCAGAGTAGAGAAGCTTTGCTCTGCAGTAAAAATATAGGGCAATAATATCATAGTAACCCAGCTGCCGATACCGGTGGG
Source organism: Lithophane semibrunnea (assembly GCA_947363905.1). Taxonomy (NCBI): domain Eukaryota; kingdom Metazoa; phylum Arthropoda; class Insecta; order Lepidoptera; family Noctuidae; genus Lithophane; species Lithophane semibrunnea. Next base: position 17,635,823 of record OX376196.1, read on the forward strand.
CTACTATTTTTAACCAACTTCAAAAAAAGGAGGAGGTTATCTATTCGTCTGTAGGTTTTTTTTTTTTTAATGTTTGTTACCTCAGAACTTTCGACTGGGTGAACCGATTTTGATGATTCTTTTTTTATTTGAAGGCTGGTGCTTCCCATGTGGTCCCATATTTTATTAACTTTGCTTGCGTTTTTGAGTTAACTTCAATATTACGTATTTTTAACCGACTTCAAAAAAAGGAGGAGGTTATCAATTCGTCTGTAGTTAATTTACTCTTTCACTGTTATTTACATAGCAGGTAGTGGTATTCGAATTTGTGTGGGGTACGTACCACAACTAAAAAGTGAAAAATAAAAACAATTTACAAAAATAAACCGACTTCCAAAAAAACACTGAATAAGTGAAAAATAACTTTAATTTCGGAATCCGATGGCAAAAAACGAAAATTGGAAAGCAAAGACACCGACTTCCGAAATTTCAGTTATTTTTCACTTTTTTAGTGTTTTTTTGTAAGCCTTTTTTTTTTTGTAAGTATATTTTTTTTATGTTTTAAAATGTTTTTTTTTAATGTTTTTTTTTCAGAATGGTGTCAATTTTTAGCGATTGATGCGCAAATTGATCGTCTACCAAATGCAATTAAAGCGATTGACAATATTACAATTATTGCAATTGATCGTTTCGGGGTCGCTTTAGCCCCTAATTTCTTCACGTTGTAGCCCTAGTGAGAGGGTAATGTTATCAAATGTAGGAATGTTGGTGTGTACATGACAGGATATCCCACAAACCTAGACAGGATATCTATTTTTTAGACAATTTCTGAAAATTTAAGACATCCGAAGAAGCAAAAACATCAACATCATTAATTTTATTCCAGTCTTATAAGATTTCATGTTATAAAACGGTTATATAGTGATATTTAACTAACTATTACGTTTTTATAGACACGACGCGCGATGGATCTGAGTCGAGTGACTGTAATTTCTATACCTACAAGTTGAGTATACATTTTCAAGACTAACTTATACGACGTCATATAATGGTGTCAGCCAAAAGGTTTATTGGACATTGTATTTGTCATATAAACGTTTCAGTTAAACCAATAGTTTCGTAAGACAACCATCGGTCGTCGTGTGTATCAATAAACTGCTTGCGATACAAAAACTTAATTTACTTTACACCATTAATGTAAAATGGCAGTGAAAATAGTGGTTGATGGAAAAACTACGACGAAATAGTTCAACTCAAACATCTTATCTTCATACATACACTTGACACAACACACACACACACACTTTCTCACAACACATTTCATTATTGTTATAATATTATATTGTTATGTATTCTTAACCCTTAGAAAATGTGTCTTTTGTTTTCTTGTTCACTATTTTTTTTTAAATAACTAATGACATACGTAATGGCTTTTATAATGGAGGAACACTGACTCCCACGTCACAGGCTTCGAAGCCTACCGGACCTGTTTAAGGTTGATGCGCTAGGGTGGCCCGCGAAATTCAAATTTTCTTACGTTTTTTGCAATTTGCAGGTCAGTATCAGGTTGTATGTTGATCTAAATATTATTAGCGCTCGTAACAAATATGGATTTACAGAATTATAAACATTAGAATCAGCAATACAACTCTCTAAGTTCATGAAAGTTCCAAATGTAATGATTGAATGAAATAGTCATTCAATACACTTTCATGAGCTTAGAGAGTTGTATTGCTGATTTTAATGTTTATAATTCTTTAAATCCATATTTGTTACGAGCGCTAATAATATTTAGATCAACATACAACCTGGTACTGACCTGAAAATTGCAAAAAACGTAAGAAAATTTGAATTTCGCGGGCCACCCTAGCGCATCCCCCTTAAGTGTGATTAATGTCATTAATGTCTTTAGCAAAGTTGTCACATTTACCGACTTGACTTGTAGGAGGTTCTATGTTCGTCTGTAGGTATGTCTTTTTGTAAAGGAAGCTTGCGCAGGAAATTTATATGATGATGATACCCATATAAAAGCTTGGGTAGTTTTTGTCACTTAGGGCTGATTTAATCAAAGTCAGATATCTTTTATCCGTGGAATAAAAATGGCGTCTGACAGTTTTTGTATGGAAAAACTGTCAAAAATTCAAAATTTATTCGTAGGATAAGACCTATACTCGGTATAAAAGTTAAAGGTGAAGTTTGGTGAAATTCGCCCTTAGTGTCATAGGTGGGTTGTATGTTATACCTTCCTGTCAATGTTATTTACATAGCAGGTACATACTCGAATTTGTGCGGTAGGTAGGTACCACAACTAAAAACTTTTATTTCAGAAGTCGGTGGCAAGTAACGAAATTACAAAACCAAATATACTGACTTCAGAAATAAAAGTAATTTTTTACTTTGTAGTGTTTTTTTTGGAAGTCGGTTGTATTTTTTTGTAAAAAGTTTTTTAATATAAAGTTTTCTTATTATTTAAGTTTCTATTTACGAATTGACGAGTAAACAATGCGTTCCTTTTGATATCCCTTAACTCTAGGGTATTATTGAGACCATTTCAAAGAATCAACTGGCGTATGAATTGTTCATTCTTTGTTTTTTGTAGTTTTCATTTTTCATATAAAAAAATTCGACAGTCACGATTAGGTATTTATGTAAAACAAATATGACATCGTCGCATTTTCTTAGATTTAAATTGAATTATGAATCCGGAGATGCTGAAACTGGAGATTTAAGAATTTAATATTGTATTGCATTACCTGTTAATAAATAAAAACATTTATATGGTAAAATAAATAAAATAAGCTACTGTGCTACTTGCGCTGGGGCTCTGTCTCGTATAAGGTCTCAACATTATGCTGCCGCATATTTTCCCCAACTTGTTCTTTTTGTGTTTGTGTTCTTCATTTGCGTCATTCAAAATATTACATCCTGAAAAATTCCGACCAAGCCGCGGAAAAATCTAGTCTCACATAAATTAGTTAGCATGCAGTTAGTTTTTTTTTGTGCACTCATAAAAAGTTGATATTGTTAAAACTAATTGGCTTCTCAAATTGGCAGTAACTACTTTATGTCCAAAACCGTATTTGTAACCTCAATTCCGATTATTCATAATCCTGAGTTCATTGTGATCTGATGACGTCTTTGAAAAACAGTTTCATTCGTTTTTCGTCGTTAGACTGTCAAGCGTTTTTTGTTTTGAGTTTGTGTTTGAACATTTTAATGACGTAACCAATATTTTATAACGATAATTTTGCTTTAGAAGAGTGTCCATGGAGACTGGAGTTTCTTGCCCGTTCTTCGCCATAGGTACCTATTACGCTTTGGAATGGGTTGTTTGAAGCTTCATCTTTCTTACTGACCGACTCCTTGACAATTCAAGAGCCTGTAAATGGTTTAATAAAAATAAATGCTTAGAGTTTGAAAGAAACTGCGACGTCGTGAGCTAGAAGTTGGTCCTACTCTTTTTTTTATCAATAGTTTAATTAAAAAAATCCATAACTATATTGGGCATACTTAAAGTTCCTTTGATAAATTCGTTTTTTGTTTTTAAACATATGTTTGCCCGTATTAGGAGAACTATTTTCATTAGTCGGAGACAAAGAGTATTAAACCATAGTCATTTGTCGGACTATATAGTCATTGGTCGGAGAACTTGCACGGCAGGTGCGTTGAAGGCTCGTTTGTCATTGGGTGTGAGCCTCCGCACGCTTTTTACCGACCCCCGCGGGTGTCCCCGCAGACAATGTACCGACCGCGTTATCGACTTATTATTTTAATTTAGATGACTGCCCACATGCTGTATATCGACCGAGTCACTAGAGAATTTGAGAGATTTTAAAGGCTCTTACATACTGGCGCAATAAGTCGCGCGACGCGACGCCGCAGCATTGTTCGCCTTAACGTTTTCTCAGAAATTGTTTTGTTGAAATTCGCGTCGCGCGACGAATCGTGCCAGTATGTAAGAGCCTTTAGAATTTGATTGCCCGTAAGGATCCATTAGATATTTTAATAACTACCGCATTCTGGTGATCAGAACAGCGTAACAAAGACAGGCGTACATTACAGCCGTATCTGGCCGCAGCGCATCAGATTTCAATACGGAAAAATCGTTGCGGCCCGCCGCTACCAACGGTCGTGTGCGATGGTTCATACAAAATACACGAAAGTGATGTAGGAGGATGTATCGTTGCGGTGCAGCCTGCCCAAATGTGCGTCAGCCTTTAGAGAATACCTACATTGTAATATTTATTTTTGTTTCAGAACTCGGGGTATGTTTAGTTAACACGGTGTTTCATAATTACTAAGCAGATGAAAGAGGCACTGAAAATGGGGTTCATCGCTAAAGGAATTCATGACCGGAATAGAGCGACGAAAAGTAAGTTTAATGAAATTTATTATTACCTAACTATTTTTTAATTAAATACTTAAGTTTATACCTAGAGCATAAATCCAAAAGCAATAGGTACATTATTCCATCTGCCTTGAACATCGCAAAGACTACACATAAATATACTAGTGGAGGTAAAAATGAACATGTGTCACATCTGATGCATTCTAACTTCCCAGGGATTAAGTTTAAAGTTGCCTTTTTCTACTATTTTGTTTATAGCTTTGACCTATTTCTATTCTGGCGTCCTATGACAGATTAATGTCCAGTAAAATTCTTATTACGCAGATGATGTAGCTGAATACCAGTATTTTTTGTTTCTTACGACAAAAACCTAGAGTCCTAGAAATAGGACCTAGGTCCTAAAAATGAATGCTGCTCTGGGGAAAAAATGCTTAGAAAAGACTCCATTTTAATCAAATCTTTTTTATTTTTCAGTAAAGTTTCTAGTGAGCTTAGTACTAGGAGTGGCATTCCTTGCGGCAGCCATGTTGACCGTGATAGTGGACCCGATACGGCTGATCGCTGTTTATGTAAGTATATACTTACAGCACTTCCGCTATAATAAATTCAAGAATGAAGCCCCACCTCAAAATCTGCCTAGCCTTTTCCCAATCAATTTGGGGTTGGCTTCCAGTCTAAACGGATGCAGCTGAATACCAGTATTTTACATGGAGCGACTGCCCCACCTGCCACCAATTAATTTGCAACTATCCATTCACTGTATTTCGTTAGTAAGCTCTTGCTCTGATGTCCGAAAGTTCGACAGCTGATACTTCTTTTTTGTCTTCATCTTATCGATGGCGCAACAGTTTATCAAATTTTGCTGGCCCAATAGCTGATACTTAAAAGACCTGTTGATCCTGAAGCCCTTCATCATCATTTTCCTGCCCTTATCCCAACTTATTTGGGGTCGGTGCAACATGTCTTTTTCTTATACTACCTAGTTGTTAACTCAGTGTCACTCCCTTCCTAGCCATATCATCTTTTACACAGTCTAAGTCATCTAAAATCCATCCATCTATCCTGAAGCCCTTATGGTACAAAGTAGAAAGGTACAGAAAGTTAAAAGTAGGCTCCAAACGAGTTAAAACAAGCGAAGACGCGGCTACGAATTTTTTGAGTTCTTTTTAATAATTATTATTATTGATAGGCTCATATTTGAGCACTATCTCACCTGATGGTAAGCGACGATGATGGAGTACCTATAATGTACCTACAAAAACTCGCCTCGACTTGAACACTCCCAGGCTAAAGCTATTGGGAAACAGACTCTTGCAGCGAATTCCACTCATAACATAACATCACGGCTTTAATCCCAGAAGGGATAGGTACAGGTGTACTCACAGTGACTATAGTTCACGTACCGATATTTCGCCAGTTATGTTTAAGTCCCATGTCATTTATAGTGAGCGAGCCTATTGCCATCCACCGGCACAAATACTGACTCCTAATTCCACTCCGTACACGTATTTGATGCTTATGCTGATTGATGGTTTATTCCTTGCTTGCCCAGTGGGCCCGCGTGGACTACGGCACATTAGTCCATGAAGCCATGAGCAAGGAGGTGGACAGCATCCACCTCTCCGCCTACCTGTTCAACATCACCAACGCTGAGAGGTTCATCAGTGGTGAAGACAGCAGGCTCCAGGTGGAGGAGGTGGGGCCTTTTACATACCAGTAAGTCGAAATAAATCTTGTCACTTTTTCAGTTTTATTTGATGTAGATACTAAAATACATAGCATAAAATCACGAACATGTGAGTAACGTGTTTAGTACAACCACATATCGCCAGTTATGTTACAGTAATGATAAAGACAATAAAGAAAACCAATCAATAAAGAAGATGGTGGGCTTAACATTTAGGTAAAAAAAGTAAAAATCGTTTATTTCAACATTTAAATTACAATATTGAGGTACCGTTGGTCCCAAACTAGGGACAGCCTCTATCTTGGTACAAAAAAAATACAATAATTACTGATAGGTATCGCTTTGCCCGACTAAGGTAATGAACTAGTACCCCACGTTCAACAGTCACGCTTGCGAACTCAATCTGCTTAGCCTTTTCCCAAATATGTTGGGGTCGGCTTCCAGTCTAACCGGATGCAGCTAAATACCAGTATTTTACATGGAGCGATTGCCTATCTGACCTCCACAACCCAGGAACTAGATAATACGATAGGTACCACTTGGTAAGATTGGTTGTCAGACTTTCGGGCGTCTGAAGACCCGTAACGACTGTCAAAGATCCACGAATGACAGCCGGTTGGGCCCGGCTTAACGTGCTCTCCGAGGCACGGAGGAGTCTCGGTATGTAAAGATGGGCACCTATCTACGGACCAACCCCGGTAAGCGTAGCTTAACCTATTTGATCGACTCGTGCAGCTGTTATTACTTAGCCACGAGCTCACACTTGCAAACTGTAGCAAGTAAAACAAGGAAATCGTATTTCTAATCATTAATCTGATGTTGGGGAAGCACAACATGGTTAGAAATCAGTGTGAGTCGTGAGGTTAATTATTATGCTTACCTCGGTATATTATAATTCCTTTGTTGGAATAGGTTTTCCTTTACGAAGATTATCGATGGTACTACCTACCCTCAATTAGATTCCGATAGGATTATATAATTATACGATTGAAGTGACTAATACATCGTTATGTTTTTCCTTATTTTGTAATGTGAAGTACCTAGTAATAACCAGACGTTACATAAATGGACATTTTATCTTAGATATTTATCTGACAGCTAAGGGCCTATGCATAATTGCACATGACACGACACGACGTTATTTACAACACACACACACACACACACGTTAGTAACCCGGCCCTGGTTTGCACGGAGCGTCACCGTCACCTATCGGGTCCAAAGCTTGGTCCCATGGTGAAACTTGTTCATAATGATGAGTACAATGACCCCTTAAGATAGTTCTTGTATGAAAAGATACACCTTATACATAATATTACCGCCGTGTTTTTTCTTTAGGTAGGTATCCTGAAACCACCATTAAGCTGGCAAAGGAGACGAGACTCTAAAAAAAAATTAGCACTTTATAGCTTAACTAGCTGCGCCCCGCGGTTTCACCCGCGTATGTCGGGATCCCATGGGAATATCGGGATAAAAGGTATTCTATGTGTTAATCCAGGCTATAAACTATCTGTTTGCCAAATTTCATCCAAATCCATTCAGTAGTTTTTACGTGAAAGAGTAACAAACATCCATCCATCCATCCATCCATCCATCCATACTTACAAACTTTCGCGTTATATTTCGCAAACGAATCCCTGAATCCAAAAATGGGTTTGACATACTCGCAATATTTTTGAACGATCCCCCACACCATGGGATAGACGAGAAAAAAAAACAGCCTCACTTTACGTGTAGTGGAGGTATACTAAAAAGAAAGCTTTCTTGTACTAAGAGTCTCTGAGCTAAGCCGCGGATAGACAGACAGACAGACATGACGAAACTATAAGGGTTCCTTGTTCACTACGGAACCCTATAAAAAGCAATATATAAGAGTGCGTCGACGATGACTAAACAAAATTAAATAAATTTTAATGGCAATTGTAAGCGCTATTGTACTTATCCTACTTTAAAGATATTAGACTGTACGAAAAGCCTAAGTTTTTACATAAACGGGTATTTTATCTGGCAAATAACAATTAAATGTACAATTTGGGGACCAACATTATGACTCTTTAAATCCATTAGCCCAGATAAAGTAATTGACCGTTGATCGATTAAGTAAAATTGGTCCAATTAACTGTCTAAAATTTGATGTGGTTACTATATTATACATTTATAAGCACTGAATAGATAGGTAGGTACCTAAATACGTCTAGATGTGATCAACCCAATAGAATGCATGCCTTACATTTATGATAATTATGTAGGTATTGTATGGTCCGTGGTGGTAAAGAGCTCGTGGCTTATTAATATCAGCCGCACGGGTCGATTTTGACGTTGCTAGTTGCAAGATTGAACATAAAAAGTATTCATTAGCGGTAACTTTGATTGGTCTCAAGTCATTTATTCACTTCTTATGGTAACAAATAATTATATCTTTAATCGATTTTCACGTTGCTAGTTGGAAGATTAAACATAAAGTATTCGTTAGCGGAACTTTGATTGGCCTCTAGTCATTTATTCACTTTTTAATAATAATTTAACTGTCCAATGAAAAGTTTCGTGTGTCACTTTTCGGTTACTAATGTACGTCTTCACCAAATAACGTCAAAATCGACCAAATAACTGGCAACCTTTTAAAACATACAGATAGACATACAGGTAGACATACAGATAGACATACAGGTAGACATACAGAGAGACATACAGATAGACATACAGATAGACATACAGATAGACATACAGATAGACATACAGATAGACATACAGATAGACATACAGATAGAAAAAACAGATAGACATACAGATAGACATACAGATAGACATACAGGTAGACATACAGGTAGACATACAGATAGACATACAGATAGACATACAGTTATATATACAGATAGACATACACATAGACATACACATAGACATACAGATATATATACAGATATACATACAGTTATATATACAGATAGACATACAGATAGACATACAGATAGACATACAGATAGACATACAGATAGACATACAGATAGACATACAGATAGACATACAGATACATACAGTTATATATACAGGTAGACATACAGATAGACATACACATAGACATACAGATAGACATACAGATAGACATACAGATAGACATACAGATAGACATACAGATAGACATACAGATAGACATTCAATTAGAAATACAGATAGACATACAGGTAGACATACAGATAGACATACAGATAGACATACAGATAGACATACAGATAGACATACAGATAGACATACAGATAGACATACAGATAAACTTACAGATAGACTTACAGATAGACATACAGGTAGACATACAGGTAGACATACAGATAGACATATACACACATTACATTCAATACTAGTAAGGACTACTCGGTTCTACCCGACAGCGGCGGATCCCAAAAGGAGAATACGATTTTTAAGTTTTTGATTTTTCAATTATTTCCAGAGAGAACAGAACAAATGATGACCTGGAGATAGACAAGGCGGCTGGCGTGATGAGGTACAGTCCTCGGCACAGGGTCACCTTCCTGCCTGAGGAGTCAGTTGGCAGGCCGGAAGACATGATACTTACCATGCCGAATATGGCCATGTTGGTGAGTTTATCATATTACAGCACTCCCTGTCAATGGTCCCTAATACACAGCATGTATTATAAAGGTGTGGTAATATATAAGGGTGTGGTACAGACCATCAAAATGAATGAAAGAAAGAAAATACGTTTATTTGCGGCAAACATGACGCTAAAAAAGACAAATACACGAAAATTACAAATTCGGGGAAAATATGCGTCACATTCACGCAAAACTGAACCACTTTCTTTCGTTCGAAGTTCGAAACATCGTAATCGCGAAAAAATATCAACCGTCCTAAAGCGTTGCGTAGCTATTAAAGTTTTGTATGGGGCACTTGATACATTTTTTAAAATTTTGAGGCGTGAACGTCCTTCTTACACTTAAAGATAGACTTTTTAGTTCAATATGAGCTTGTTTTAAAAAATATTTCTTCAAAGGTAAGTAAAATTTTATATTGAAGCCTTTTTTAATGATGATGTAGACGGTAGCGAAGCGAATCAGTGTAGTCAATACCTATATCTGATTCGCTTCGCTACGCAGCAATATCTAAACATTGTTTCGCATGGGAAGTGATTTATAGTCCTACGAGTACGAGTATCTCCGGCTAGTTATTGTGAGTTTACTTTTGTTTTGATACATTTTGTTGGGAGTTTGTACTCAGCGATAGTAGGTATGTCTACTACAGCCCACATGACACAATATTGAATGTGCTGGTGTTGCCTTACTGTTGGGGCAGCTCAGCTATTTGTTTTAGCTGAAGGACACGTCCAACTTTAAAAACGATTAAAACTTTCTGTTTTCAGAGCATGGCATCAGCAGCCTCCAACTACGGCTATTTCACCAAAATGGGGTTCAACATGCTGACCTCTCGACTGGGAAGCAACGCCACTGTTCAGATGTCGGCCTATGACTACCTGTGGGGGTACAACGAACCCCTCATCAGTCTGGGCTACAACGTCCTACCGGGATGGATCAACTTTGCTACCTTGGGGCTGTTGGATAGGGTAAGTTTTTATAAGCTGGTGATTACAGACGAAGTCGTGGTAGACTGGAGGCTGGGGGTTTAAAGAACTTCCATCTTCTTAAGAAAAAGAAGTTCTATAAATAACTATAAATATATGGCAAAATTGCGGTTGATAAAACAGCTGATGACCATATTTTTAACTTCCCAAGTACATCCAGCCAACTACTGATACATTAAATTTATGTTCGCAGCTGTACGATGAAACAGCACCATTCAGGGTAGAAGTAAGCGCCAAAGATGAGGACAAGTTCATGATCAAGTCTGTCAATGGTATTGGAGGGCTTCCAAGTTGGGGATATCCGGAAACAACGTAAATAGAATTTTTATCATCCCGTTCCGATCCTCTACAAGTGAGAATTCAAATAATGTCAATTCACTAAAAGTGTGTTTAAGAACCCCGATAAATGATTTAAAAAAACCCTTATATAACAAGGCACTGAAGTTCGTTTAGTAATTGGTTCCAGAGCTAAATCACTGGGTAATATTGTTACCATGTATGGGCTGTTGTTTTACATAATGTAGGATCATACTACTTTAAAAAAACGTTTATAGATACTTCAGTTATCTCATCGTTCATCTTTTCAACACCCAAAATTTCTTATTTCCCAGCTCATCCTGCAACAGCTTCAACGACACCTTTGAGGGTATCGCCTACCCCCCGGAGATGTCCCCCGACCGGCCTCTGAAGATCTACCGCAACGTGCTCTGCCGGTTTATGGATCTGGAGTACGTCGGTCAGAAGACCTCGGACTTCGGAGTCGAGGGCATGGCTTACAAGTTCACCAACAGGAGCTTCAGCAAGATACCTGAGAATGAGTGTTTGTGCAGTAGAGGGGTGTGCCTTGATGGGATTTCGGATTTGTCGCCTTGTTTTTATGGTGAGTAAGATATTATAATTTAGTTCTATCTGTGCTAAGTGTATATCTATATAATCATCACGCTTTTTGAGTAATTTTGGCAGTATCGCTGTAGCACGGCCTCCTAATGATATTTTTTTTACCACATAAGTACCCAACTGCAGCCAAGTCAAGAAAGGAAGGAGGGTTATTTTTATAGTTTATAATTATGTATTGTCCCTGATTTTTCAGACCCAAATGAAAATATTTCCATTAAGATGGTTTCAATTTATTGAAATAACTTGCTCAACTTCTCTAATAATTTTACGAACTCTGTCGCAGGTCTGCCAGTGGTCATGTCAAACGCTCACTTCTTGGATGCGAACCCGTTGCTATACGAGCGCGTCGAGGGTATGACTCCTAATGAGGAGCAGCATGGCAGTGAGTTCCTCATAGAACCTGTAAGTAATATCAAAGTTTTATATATAGAAGTTTTATATATAATCTTTATCCAGGCAGCGAACTGATGAAATAAATAAACTGTTGGAATAAATAAACTTTATTCAGTCACTTTTCTTACTCATACCTACTCTGGAGATTAATCTGAATTCATGGTTATGTAAGAAGATACTTTTTGATAATCCGGTTCAAGCAAAAGCTTTGAAAACATGTACCTATATGTGTGTATTCAAATGTTCATCACCAATTAGTTTTTCTGTTGGATTTTCTACAAGATCTGTATAGCGTTGTATTTTCCTGATCAGTTTATTAATTTCCTCCAGGTAATCGGCCTAGTGATGAAGACGAAGTTCTCCGTGCAAGTGAACGTGATGGTGCGCGACGTGGACTTCAACTCCAAGATCAGCAGTTTCTCTGACATGTTCGTGCCCATCGGCTACTTCAAAATTGTGAGTGTCTACTTGTACTTCACCTTTATCCTCATTCGCAGTTATGTCTGTTCTTGTTTCATTTTAACAACAGTAGGTAATTGACATTTGCTTCTCTTATGGGAGGCAAATCATTAATAATAATTTTCTTTTATCTGTGCCTCATTTAGAGATGGGTCGGTACAGGTGAAACACGATATCTGTTATCACTGTGACTGTGACAAAAAAATAACAGATCCAAATATCTGTTATTAAATTACAGCCTGTGATTTTTTTACGGACGATAAATACGTATCTCAATCGAATATCATCTTTATTTATTTTGTTTTAAAGTCGAAAATCGTATCTATCTGTTATAAAATAACAGCCTGTTATTTTTGTACCGATCATAAATACGTATATATCTCAATTGAATATCTTCTTTATTTCTTTTAGTTAAAGTCGAAAATCGTATCCGAACTTTTAACAGTAACAGCCGCGGTAACAGTCTTGAGGATCTGTGATTTTAAGTAACAGATATTTTTATCGTTAGGAGCAATTACTATCTGCTATTTTTTAATATCTGTTATTTCTATCTGTGACGATAAATACGCCTCACTCCTACCTCATATGCCTCATTCATGCTCTGTAGAGCAAGTGATGTGTTTAGCCTCTATTAGTTGTAGGGCATTTAAAATGGTGTCATCACTAACATCTTCCCCTGTTCCAGGTGCAACCAAGAATGCAAGATGATCAAATATTTAACCTGAGGTTGATCCACATCTACACTCCGTGTATCCTCCTGGGTGTACAAGTTGTCCTAGTGGCTGCTGGTCTTCTCCTTGTGGCGCATTCAGCAAGACTTCTCTACTGCCACTGGACCTATGCGAGAAGAAAAGGCATTGCTTTTGATAGTAAGAAGATAAAAGTGAAAGAAATATTAAGCACTCAACCGCTTATGAATAGATAGTTTAAAACAGCGCCATCTGCTGAAGCGTTTGGAAACTCTTAGTGCTAAAAGGTTCCTTTGGCGCCTGATTGATACTTACGCGGGGCGTTGTTGGTAATGCTTTTTACATTTTGTAAAATTGTCACAAAAATTTTATTTGAAAAAAACAACATGGCGGAGTTAGTTCCGAATCTTCCGATTCGCCAAAAGAACCTTGCACCGTTACACAATGGAATTTAATTGCCATTTTGTAATGTTGGAAAGGCAAATGCATAGTGTGCATTTACCTTGCATAGATACCGGAAAGTTTTGTTTTTTCGGTAGTGCTACCTACCTATCCAGAAAATTAGTAGGTATGCAGTGATGTAGTGTACGTATTTAGGTATGTTCACAGAACAGGTAACCGCCTGTCTAGACTTGTTTAATTATACGAAAAACACTCTTAAAGACACGACACAAAGGCGCTGTCAATGACAAATTGTTACTATAAAAAAGCGGTTGACTGTACCTACCTAGCTATAGTACTTTATTGCCCGATTCTTACCAGACAGAGACTGTAACTGTTTTTATCTACACCCATGCTATAAATCTTCTATGAAAGTTTCTGAAACGGTTAGCTTATTGCCAACAGTAAAACAGCCAGTGTCATAATAATCATAATATCATCCAAACGGGTGTTATAATGTTGTACTGAATTTCATAATGCAACTCATTTAAAAAAAAAGAACATTGTCTTTCACGAGCGTTTCACTAACAAAGCATTGTAATTTAAAAACAAAACACATTCAAATTCGAAAAAATCGAATTCACGTCGTACCGCGCCATTTTTGTTCGATCATGGTATTGCAAAGAAACTTTTATAGAAGATTCATATCATGGGTGTAGATAAAGTCTTGTATGCAACTGTAAATAATTAGGTATTAAAACACTCATGTGATACTATTATCACACTCGGTTTCGGCTCGTGTTTTAATACCCTTTATTATATAACAGTTGCATAAATAACTATTGATTAGGTAAATATTGTTTTTAACTAATGACATAATGTCGGTGAGACGTCGTTAATGGGCGTTTTTGTAATTTCTAACGAAACGTTATTCGTCGTTAGCACATGGAAGGAAAATATATGGAAATATATTAAGACTCTTTTTAATTTCGATTTTCGCTTTTTTTTTCTTTTTTAGCACGTTGACGTAGATCCACGATAACATCGTCACGTTAGAAATTGTAATCTTTGGAAGAAGCCTTTTCGATATTGGTTTCTTTCCAAGGACCATTCTAACTAAAGACCAAGGCACAAATCAAATCGGCTCAAAAGCCTCGTGGGTGCTTCTAAGGGCGGAGACTGACTTGTAACATTTGTTTGTAATGTAATATTCGAGGCGAGGCTTGTTACAGTACGGTAATACACAGGAAGCAGCGAACACTCGCTTTGAGCACCATGAAATTTTTAGTTCCTCATATTTCTTTTTCAAAGGAATTCACAAAACAATTCACAGTCGAGTGGTGGAGGATCAGGCGCGCATCGACCGGCTCGGTTCGCTGCGCTGACTACTGTAACGCGTTACAAAAACTCTCGATACATTACAAACAAATGTTACAAGACAGTATATAGCTTTAGGTCGCCATAAAGCTTTAGGTACTTTCCTAAGCAAGTGGTGAACGGTCACATTATAAGGCTAACCGTATGCTGAAACGCAGGGGACGCAGCACAGCACAGTACAGATGTTGCAGGACAGGGCAGGCGAGTAGACCGCGAGCGCATGCTGCGACGCAGCTACACAGACACGTTCACGTTCTAGCTAGTACAAACAATAGACGATTGCAGCCAAAATAATGAATCAGCGTAAGCTGAGTCGCATCTGCTCTGCCCTGCGCTGCGTAGACCTCCGTCACCTGCGTCTCAGCATACACTTAGCCTATTGCTTTGTTCTGTATAAATACAAATCGTTTTTGACACCTTAAAATGTCAAAGTAGTTAAAAAGACAGATTTTCTGAAATCTGTCTTTTTGGTTGGAAAACGGACAACGCCCTCTGTGGGCACGGCGTCAGATTCACCGAACAAACAGTGACATAACGAAATAAAATCAAATTAAATGTGGCACTCTTATTCATACCCTGAAGAATTGATTTTTATTGTCCGTTTGGCTGTTTATAAAAGGTGAATTGCGGTGAGAGCCTCCATAAGTGATAAATTAGGAAAATATACAATAATGAAAAACCCTGTACGATCAGAAAAAGGCACATACGTAGTACTGCAATAACATTACCAAAAAGTTAAAAAAATCTTATTATTATTGAAAACTAAAAAGTTATTGCTATTTAAAATAATTATCTTTCGGACCAAAATTACCCCAAATTCATTAAAAATGAACAAGTTTTTAACAGGCGTCGTTAGTTACAACTTGTAGACACCCCTAAAACGATGGCCATCTGTGCCCCAAGTAAAATTACAATGGCGATTTAAAAAAAAGGCGATTTTATTTTCTTTATTCATGAAAATTTTCACCAACACACTCTCAGTACGATACGTAGTAACACCGTAACTGATCGGACAGCGTTTTTTTAACATGTTTTGTTATTAAATATACAAGAAATTCAATTGTTTTAATTGTAAATATTAAATTATTGCCATCATTTTTGGATTTTTATTGAATTAAATATTTTATAAAATAATAAGTACGTACAGTCACGAGCAAAAATATGTATACACTCAGCAAAATTCAATAACGATTTTCTCGTGGAATTAAAATTGTAACTTTTGAGATGATATTTTTTTCATAATAATAGGGGTTCCAAAATACTATATTCGTAATATCATAAAGTTACAATCAATACAGTAGGAGAAATTCACTTTTAAAAGTTGCTAAGTGTATACATATTAGTGCTCGTGACTGTACTCATTATCTACCTACCTGTATCTTATGGGATTTAACTAAAAAAACCTTTTTTAAAGATACAATAAACGTCTTTTTCTGAAAATTCTGAACATGGTGCTCCTAATTTTTGAAGTTTCTTGTAAAAATGTAGAATTTTTAATTAAATCACATATAAATTGCTATAAAACTTACTTATAAATGTAACATACCTATACACACACCCCTATACGTACCTATACACATAAAGGTATAATAGGTAGCTACACTCATACTTTAATTATATTATTATCCTTTAGGTATTTCATTAAATACATAGGTATTATTATAAATTATATTTTAAAATATTTGGTTATAGGCTAAGTAATAACAGCCGCATGGGTCGATCCATCAGGTCAAGCTACGCTTGCCAAAGTTGGTCCGTGGATGGGTGACCATCCCTACATATCGAGACTGACGACGCGGACGAGAGATAAGCCGTTGATCCCGGTTGTCATTCGAGGATCTTTGACAGTCGTAGTCGGGTCGTACAATGACCCTTCAAGCGGATGCCCTTGAATTCAAATTTCACCCTGTGTACATTTTACGTGATGTATAAGTAAAAGAAAACAAAGAAAGAAAGAATAACGTTTATTACGACACAGTTCACAGTTCAGTGGTATGTCGCAGCCGCCAATCACTAGCAATGGAAATGGAGATAGTGAAGGAGCGGAGGTAAACGCAACAAACTCACTTTCGCATTAGTTAGGATTAGGACTAAAAGATATGAAATAAAAAACAAAACAAAACAGCTTTGATTTAGGTAGGTACCTACCTAAGTCTAAAGGTCTGAAAACTAAAAGACAAAAAATAAATTGAATACTTAAATATTACAATAATACAAAATACAAATAACCTCCTTTTTTTGAAGACTGTTAACCCTTTAATTCGCCATGAGTATACTCAACGTTTCACCAAAAAAAAATATTTTGACGTAATTACTTCGTTTTTAATTGTTCTTTCTACATTAAATCATAAGACGTCCCCCGAGCACCGCCACTTTGCCGATCGGCCATCTGTTCTGCGAGCAATGTGCCCTGCCCATTGGGCTATGTCGGTTACGTTGATTTTCCTGCGGATCTCTTCATTTCTGATTCGACCACGTAGGAAAACTCCATGTATAGCCCTGTCCATTGCCCTTTGGGTGGCCTTTCTAATAAGGCCCATTGTGAGCGACCACGTTTCAGTACCATAAATCATCATTGGCAACACGCAGGGGGTCAAAGACACTGCAGCATGTGGGATGAGAAGATATTGCGTAGCTTACCAAAGCTGCCTAGCCATGTCTGAGTCGACGATTACCTCTTTCTCGAAGTTGGACCTACGTAACTGGATAGTTTGTCCTAGGTAAACATAACTTCGATTGTAGCGTCTCCGATCTTCATGTCAGTGGGTATTGGTCATGGGCATTTGACTTGATCGAGCATTGTTCTGAGGTCCTCCATAGTCTCAGCCAGCTGAGCTGAGTTCAGAGCCCTCCTACTGACGTCCGGGATGTCTTCGGTGTAGTGTTGGTTCAATCTAGCTCTTGTGTCGTTTGCCATTCGTAATCGGGTTAATTGTTGTTTGGCGGATACGATCCTACCATCATCGGTCTTCAGTTTCCCAAACTGGCTCTGCCCAATAGACAGATCTCTTGGACCCTTTATTCCGCTCTATCGCGTGTGATGTGAAATGCTCAGTAAGGCTGGGTTTAGTTAGTAACAGGAATTGCTTTTATAATATTCATGTTGAAAAAGTTTTAACCCCAAACGCCGTTTGGGATTAAAACCTATGAGGCTATGGGTTCCAAGTGCCAACTTGGTTTTTCAAGACATCGCCAAGCGGTTGGTCGATTCTTGTAGTGACCAGAGGGCTGGCCTATTTTTTGGCCAAAGAATCAGCATTGCTATACAACCTGGCTATGCTGCAAGCCAGATGATTTTTTTGATGCCCTTTGATCATTTCCCCCCCGTTCTTTATATACTTGTAGTTATTTTATATTTTGTTTAATAAATACAAAATCATAACTGTTAAAAATAAAGATTTTTTATTTTTTTATTTGGTTTTATTAGAAAAGCACGTTATTCGTTATTGGACGATGTTGAAAATACTCAACGACTATTTCTAGCTATTGATTCCTGATTGTATCGTAATGTTGAGTATACTTAACATATATTTTCTCAAAAACTAATTATTATTTATTTTTTTAATTATTTTTTTGGGCATATTAGAGTTATAAAAAACATAAATTGAATGTCAATTTTATAATTTTTTAACCAAAACGAACTTGCGCGTTAAAGGGTTAAATACGCTTAACCTTGACTTTAACCGTTTTTTCTGTTTAAATGACTGCGCAGGAGTGTTTTGATTTTCAGCATGGAATTATAAAACCCATCTAAATCAGGTAGTTTTGAGTTGAGTTCTTTGAATTGAATACTAGCTGCGCCCCGCAGTTTCACCCGCGTAAGTCTCGATCCCGTGGGAATATCGGGATAAAAAGTATCCCATGTGACCATGTCCTATTTCATATCATGGGCTACCCAAGTGCGAAATTTCATCTAAATCCGTTCAGCCGTTTTAGCTTGAAAGCGTAACAAATAAACCGTGTAACAAAGTCACTTACGCATTTATAATATTTTCTCGATAACCACTCTATCCATTGGTGAAAACAGCATGAAAATCGGTGCAGTAGTTTTTGAGTTTATCGCGAACAGGACGACAGACAGACGCGGCGGAAGACTTTGTTTTATAATATGTAAGGATGTTATCTAACTCTAAGGGCGTTCCCGTTAACCTGCGACTATGAATGCAAAAAATATATTACAATAAAAAATTTAAAAAAATTTAATGTCAAATATTCACAAAAATATTAAATTGATACGGAAAAGAAACACTGTACAGTCACGGACTTAAATTGATGAGCCACCTTCAAACTTTTCAATTTTACAGTTTCATACATTCACGAGATTACACGATTAAACACGAACTCAACCGCACGCTCGTAAACAAGATGACAAATAAATTACTTATATTCGGAAATAGTCCATATCCATAGAGGTTGACTAATAATTTGTCAATGATAAATAAAATAAAATGTTGCATTCAGTTTATTCAATCTATTTGATACTAACCTCCTTTGAATCAGAGCTCATTAACTCGATTATTCTGAAAAAATAACTGAAGACAGTGACAGTTGAAATGTCGATGTCAGAGACGTTAACTTCGAAGTTGTCGAAATGACTATTATTATTTTCTTCGTAAACGTTACTATCGCTACGCTTAAACAATGGTTGCTAGGTTACTGTTGCTAGACCTGCAAATGGTTGACTTGGGTAGTCACTCTGCTGTCAAGTTTGTATTTCTGGCTCTCAGGTTAGCCAACCGGTAAAGATATGAAACATAATTTTCTTCTTCTAATACGACTAACGAAGACATTATGACTTTCCGTGTCGGGAACCGAATAAACCCGATTTGCATTACACGGCTAAAATACGAACAGTGCCAGGTGGCTCATCAATTAAAGTCTGTGACTGTACACAAACACTTGTCACACTCGTCTTTCTACGTTGAAATACAAGTGTGTGTGTACAGAGTGTTTCTTTTACGCATCAATTTAACACTTTTGTGAATATTTTATTATTTAGATAAATAAAAAAAATAAAAAAATTGAGTGGTATTTTTTTTACATCCCGTTAAACCGCAATAGTACAGCGTTTTGGACGCTGTACTAGTACGGGATGCAAAAAAAATTACCACTCAAAAATCGCCCTTTGTTAGTTAACATGCTGTATAACGCGTGCAAAAATGCTGTTTATCGAATCAATTTTTTCTAACTGAACAGACAGCTGTGCTGCTGGGGAGTTTGTTGCGCCACTTCTTCTGCCCAGCTACTTTCACTAGGAAGTGGTGACGGGTGGGCGTTTTGGGGGACTGTCTTATGGTCGAAAAGTGCTGATTCTCAGCCTAGTTTGAATAAATGACATTTTATTTTGATTTTTTTTATTTTTATTTTGAGTAACGGAACCCTAAAAACTGAGGGTAATGGCGGCGCTAGAGTACCTATTGCAAATTAAAGGTGATTATATTAAAATTAATTATTATTATTTTTAAGTTAGAATACTTACTTGTTCAACGTAAGTAGATACTTAAGTAAACAAATTGCATTTATTGTCTGTCTGTCTGTTACTTATGTTCCCGGTTTACAATTTCGGGGTCAGTGACAACTGGGCCCGAGTCAACTCAACCCGAATAATAATACCAGATATTTTACTCCCGATTACGGTGATTTGTACAGCCAGGCAGAAAACCAAGCCAAAGGTTAGCTGATAGAGAATGCCAAATAGCAAAGTCCATCTTATGCAGGCGAATTATTAAGTACATAGGTAAGTTTTCAGTTCAACATTGTGTGCATCGCCCGGAGGCCCCGGTGGAGGTCTGTCCGCGCGTGAGGGAGAGGCAAATTTCGAGCCGTCACGCCCCGATCCACCGCAGGAGACGCCCTGGGCATCGGGAATCCTAGGCTGATCCCCGGCTACCGTAGGCGCGGGCTGGCGGACGGTGAGCAATGGGTAGCTCGCCGTCCAAAAATAAATAAAAACAGTCTTTAATGCAGAATAAGTTCACAGCATTCAATTTCATTTAAAATAATAATATACATTTAATATAGATTTATTCGTAAAAATAAATAAAATCTATCAATAAATGAAAAAAGTCTTCAATATTTTAAGAGGTCGATACGTTTCATGCCAACGGTACACACCACTTTTTTAGGTGTTTTGACGACGTAGTATCTGGTATTATTATTCTATAGTTGAGTTAAATCGGGCCCAGTTGTCACTGACCCCAATTTCCGACCTCCACGCAGGCGAAGCCGCGAGCAAAGGCTAGTTTAAAATACTTCTCCACAATAAAAGACTAAGCGGCAGTTCCCACTGACTTAGTTCAGGCAGCTTGGTCAATCTTGTGACATGAGTCTGTGAGTGCAACTACTTACGTAAAAATAATAATTCTCGACCGGGTTTTACAAGTTTTATTTATGAATGTAAGTACTTACCTACACCTACCAATCTTAGTTTTTCTTAAAATGTATTTGTTATCGGTTACTTATTTGTGGTCGGGTATTGATTACCGACTCTTTTGAGAACATGATTATTGGGTGGGAAATCGCTTATTCGATCCACCCCAGCTCCTCCAAGAAGGCCAGCAACGCCTTGGTGTTACTGACCATCTCACGTAGGGTACCTAGGTTACCAAAGTACTTTGCCCTAGTGGCAACCACTGGACAGTGTAGTAGAACATGAGCTGCTGTCTCGTCGTCCTCCATGCAGGCCCTGCACAGCGGACTGACTCCTATGCCAAAGAGGTATTTATTAAAAGACCCAAGGCCAGTTATAGCTGCTGTTGTTTCGTTAGTCGAAGCACCCGTTTCGTGAGGCGGCCATCGATAGCAAAGAGTGCCTCCTTAGCCTGCCTGCACTCACCTTGGCCCAACCATAGTTTGTAGTGTATTACGTTTCCTTACCAGAGAGCGTAGGTACCCGAATGGGTGTGGCGCAATGGGTTCAGGCCCCACTAGTGCCATGCTGGACCCCCTTCGGGCAAGTTCCTCAGCTCAGCAAGAAATCAGGATAGCAACCAACCGATAATCCATTAAAGTTAAAGTTCGCGAGCACATTCGTAAGAAGCTGGCAGTTCACGACGGTTATGTTTTCCCATTGTTTGTCTTATTTGTTTTAATAAATGCGTATATTTATTTTTTCTATATTATATTATATTTATATACAGTTTTAATAGGTATATGTATATTCTTATTTTTAAATGAATATTTACTCCACATTCTCGTTATTGCACCTACCACTGTTTTTTTCTGCATCACCCAAAGGTTGACTGGTAGAAAATTCCTGTACATTTGTGTGCTTAAAGTATTAAATAAATGGAATGTCGGAAAAGTCGGAATAGCTTGTAGAAAAACCTTTCTACAGCTTATTCCGCAAGATTTCATTTGTTACAGTCGTCAGCCAACCGGTTGGCAGGAAATGCCTTGTGTTGTGACATTTTCTCCACAGACCCTTCTCTAACAATTCAAAAGTGCCTGTGAATTGTTTAAGTAATTGAAATAAATGCTTTAATTTTGAGTTAGAGAGGTGTTGCTTTTCGCACCTGTCAGCTATCCTTTAGTTACTTCCAGCTAAACAGATAAACAAACAAAAATTCCAAAAATTATAGAAATGGCATCTGTTGGTTATTCTTAGACACCCCACCAACTTTTTTTTTCATTTTACAGAAACGCCTCGTCTACAGATTTAATAAATGTATTCCCATTTAAACTAATGCTATCTAAATGACATCTGTCACCTAAATGACTGCCAAAATAAAATCAATCGTCCACTCAACGCCGAAATCTAACAGAGCAAATATATTTAGGCTATCGTTCATGCCTCGCCTAGTGTTATCGAAAATGGGCAATAGTTCATCCTGTCGTCTTCTTTTGGGCTTGCCGTGAAATCCCACTATGAGGTTGTTTTCGCCCTTAGCTTTACCGGCTCGTAGCAGACGTGCGACAGACCAACCCTGTTCTATTCTAGATGTATGGCCATAATCAAAAGTTACAACGGATTAAAAACAAAAAACCGACATCCAAGAAAAACAAAATAAGTCGGGGGCAAAAAATGAAAATAAAAGACTAGTAGTGAGTAATTTGTCATTTTTTGTGCTCTTTTTTGAAGTCGGATGTTTTATTTTGTAAAATAGTTTTTTATACAATAGTACTACATACGTATTCCACACCAATAATTAAAATGCATATAATTATTTTTCAATAAATCCTACTAATATTATAAATGTGAAAGTTTGTGTGTTTGTGTGTTTGGATGTTTGTTACTCAATCAGGCAAAAACTGCTGAATGGATTTGGATGAAATTTGGCAAACAGATAGCTTATAACCTAGATTAACACATAGGATACTTTTTATCCCGATATTTCCACGGGATCGAGACTTACGCGGGTGAAACCGCGGGGCGCAGCTAGTTAATAATATATTAGAATAATAAGCAGAGCATACGCTCCATCTAAAAAACCGGTCCATCCTGGCTGCATCTGGTTAGCCTGGAAGCCGACCCCAACTTGGTTGGGAAAAGGCTAGGCTGATGATGAGACAGTAATCAATCTTCCTAGCCTTTTCTCAACTCTGTTGGGGTCGGCTTTCAGTCTAACCGTCAGTAACAGTAACAGTCTACAAACCCAATAAAAGTATAAAAAGTTAAATTACTACTTCTTGCTCAAAAAAATTATGAAACTTCAACAACTTTTTACTAACGTATGTTGACGCGGTCATGATGCATCGCGGACGTCAATTATCACGATACTGGCCGTGTTTACCTACATCTGTTTTTAGCCCTATTTTTTGTGCTTTAAAAATTAACTTATTTTTATACCTTTATTCAAGTATAAATCGCACACACTTAGTACACACGGCTCCTGACACATCAAGCTATACATTTCCGGTAGAAGCTGATCTCGCATTGTATAGGATTTCCGTACAGCTTGATGTGTAACCTTAGTGAGATTTCAAGCACTTTGCAAAGAGTAGTTTGTTTCACATAATATTTTCGTCACTTCCGGTATTGTCAAAAACGATGGTTTTGACAATACCGGAAGTGAGTTTGCGTTGCGTTCCACCAAAAAAAATCTACATAAAATAATGAATTGTCAAATAAGTAATGCATTCAAAAATGTAAAAAAATAGGAAATTGTTTCCTGATTGACACAATTATTAACTATAATGGATCAGTTTTAAATTACGTGCATATTCCCTATTCGTATCTACTACTTGGTACTGTGTCTTGCTATGTAAACAACAATGACCAGGAAATTTTATAACATCATCAACATACATTCACATTTTTAGTTCTCAGTTTGGTTTCGGCCATTTTGATCTTTCTTATACACACTAGAATTGGTCCAAGGTTTTAAGATACCACACCCTTTGTAACCACACCTTGTGACAGCCTGGCTTATTGATACGAGCTACGTCGTATCAATAACCCAGGCTTTTATTTTATTTTCAGAATTTTAGTTTATTTTCAAAAAACTTAGAGATCCTTAAGAAAATTGCAATAATGTAACCCAAAGTAGAAAATTTTGCCTCAATTCATTATTTAGCGTGCGCTGAGAAAACTATAGACCTTCGGCGCGGGAGATATTATAGTGCACAAGTGTGCGCAGACACAGGTGCACTCTCTCTTTCTTCTCTCTGCCTTCTCTCTTCTCTTCTCTCTTTTTCTTTCCTTCTCTTTATTATCGGAACTGAATAACCCTGGAGCAGATTTTAATTCGCCTTGGCCTGATTCTCTATCTCTGTTTTTAGGGTTCCGTACCCAAAGGGTAAAACGGGACCCTATTACTAAGGCTCCGCTGTCTGTCTGTCTGTCTGTCCGTCCGTCTGTCACCGGGCTGTATCTCATGAACCGTGATAGCTAGTTGTTTCCACAGATGATGTACCTATATCAGTTGCCGCTATAACAACAAATACTAAAAAGCACAATAAAATAAATATTTAAGGGGGCTCCCATACAACAAACGTGATTTTTTTGCTCGCTCTTGCTCGATATTGAAAACGACAACAGGTAGACGCTTGAACTATTCACAGAATATTTAGTTACATATTCACTTCAAAAATAAATTAAAATAAAACAAAAATTTAGGGGGGCTCCCATACAACAAACGTGATTTTTTTGCCGTTTTTATAGATAATGGTACGGAATCCTTCGTGCGCGCTTGGCCGCACTTGGCCGGTTTTTTCTATTGTTTTAATTCTTGTAACCTACTTTGATTGCTGCTGTGCATTATGTATGACATAGTAGAGGGCAATATCTTATACCCTCAACAAACAATATTCACCGTGTTAAGGAAGAACCAATATCTTCAAAACTATACCTAATTGGTTTTAGCTGTGGCGGAGCTGGGTGTATTTTGATTACGATCCTTTAATTGAAGATTTCTATCTATATATCCCACGGTACACTGGCAAAAACAATGTAGTTATTTATTTGTTTATTTTTATTTTGATAAGGCTCTTTGTGACGCATATTAATGTACATCATATATTTAATGACGTCGTTTCAATCTTGAAATTCTTGTCATTCTGGTTATAAGTAATTTGCATTCTATAATTCACAACTATAAATATATTTTTAAGAAATTATACTATACAGGGTGTTTGGTGCATCGTATGTCAAATGAAAATGGCGTTGGGGTCATGCGTGCTACCATCTCAGGCCCCAAAAAAAATTCATGGCCCCACGAGATCTTTTTTAAACCAGTTGAGGAAAAACGCTAGATGTTGTACGAAATTGTACAAAAACTTGTTGTTAATGTACGAAAGTTATGTAGGAGGATGTTTCGTTCCGGTACAGCGTGCAGTGTGTAATATTTATTTTTGTTACAGAACTCGGGGTGTTTAGTTAATATTGTGTTTAATTATTATCTAAGCAGATGAAACAGGCACTGGAAATGGGGTACATCGCCCAAGGAAGTCATGAGCGGACTAAAGCGACGAAATGTAAGTTTAATGAAATTGATCATTATACTCCATAGGTTTAGGTAGTTAAAAAAGGGTAAACAAAAAATACCACGTGACTCATAGATGCTAAACCTTTTATTTCTAATGTTAAAATCATATTATATAGAGTCACATATTAATAGGCTCTATTCTGAATCTGAATCTGATGAACTATCTGTCACATTAGTAATAGAGCGTTCAGTGGTATCATCAATTATTTTGTCTAATTTGAACATTTTCTGTTCTTCTTTTAGCGCTGTCAACAAAGGCGTCTGGTTAACCGACTAAACGTAAACCTGCGACTTCAGTTGTCAAACTACGTCACAGTTGTACTCTTGAATTTAGAGAAGTTATCTAATTCGTTGTATTTTCTAAAAGGTTTGGGGAACCTGTCTTTTTGGGTTCTTTACAATAGACAGACTACAAAATATTATATAATTTTATAATTGTAACAAAAAAAATGTGCTCAAGCAGTTACATCTACGAAGAGTAGTTTAAGAATAAATGATAACGTTTAAAATACTATAATAAAAGAGGAAACTATCCTGTGATCGAAAATAAATTTAATTTTGTTATAACGTATTTTTAAACAAGAAAATGTCAACTATAAAAAACCCTTTTTACGATTTGTTTACCTTTTTTTAACTACCTAAACCTTTAGAGTATAGGTAATGATCTTTTATTAAATATTTAAGTCAATAGCTAGAGCTTAGATTCAAATGCAGTACATTAATCTGCTTAGTACTTCACAAAGGGTGAATGACAATACCCACGATAAATTGTTATATTATGGGGAAATGAAATTAACTGGTGAGACATCTCATGCATTACGGCATTTACGACCTTCACCTAGCGATAAGGGTCAGGAAATGTAGTATTTTGACGTGAATACGTCTTTAGTTTCCATAGTCGGAGGCAATTCAAAAATCCCAACTACGGAACCCTTCATTGTGCTTGTGTGTGGTCCGACACGCACTTGGCCGGTTTTGTTCAAAATATTTTGTTTTATCTTTTCTACTATTTAATGGCAGCTTTGAAAATGTTGGGGTTGGCTTCAAGTATAATCTTATGCAGCTGAGTATCGGTATTTTTTTTCTCATTACGATTGTCATTCCCAAAACTTTTATCCCGAACATTGCAAGTTACACTGCTTTGTGGCAGAAATAACCGCATAGAATGCCTTGTGGCATTCAAAGCCACCTTATGTACAGTCAGGCTAAGTGAATCATGACCCACTTTGACGATAAATCGTGTGCAACTGTCAAAATAACAAAGATAGACAAATTCGTTACCGAGGAAATGTATATTTACGCGAATGTTGAATGTCTGTAAGAATCTGGGTCAGAATTCAATTTTTTCGACCGTATCATTTTGTGTTAAAGTTTTTAGTATAATCGCACTGGCTACACAGTTTTCTATGGTTTTTAAATATGTACTTTTCTAAATTCAGTGTTGAATCCTTTAAGTACTGCATATAATAAAAAATCTTCCAACCGTAACTATATACATACAAAAATTTGGTTATGGGCCCAGTCACGCCCAGAGAACGTCTTGTATTATAAATAATTGTTTTTCTTGGTTGTTTTCTGTTGTTGGTGCGTAAAATATATTTAAATAAATAAAAAATATTTTTTCGCTAATGTCAGCCGGAGACGGTAATAACGTCATAAGTTCTGGGGCTTCGCTGACTTCCACCAGGCAACTAAACGGTAAGGATGGTTATCCTCAGTGGAAGTTTAAAATGCGGATTTTCTTGCTGCACGAAGACCTATGGTGTACAATTATAGAGTACGAGCAGGATGATAGTACACCTTTGGTCGTGCGAAAGAATAAAGATCTTAAGGCATACACAAAGATGTGTCTTACCCTGGATGGCGGCGCGATCACACACGTGCGCTCCTGCCAATCCGCAAAGGAGGTGTGGAATGCGTTGGAAAACGCGTATGAAGATAAAGATATTGGTAGAAAGTTGGCGTTAGAACGGAAGCTTTATAGATACCAGAGGGCCTAGACAAGTGACAGTCGCTTTAAAAGCGTTTCGTATTTCTACAAAGACTTTCAACAGGATTGACTTATGCTTTTCGATACCTTATGTCAGTCCTATACATTTTTGCCTTTTCCATCATCGTTATCGCTGATAGAATTTCACTTTGTCTAGGGCCTCAGTTACTTGATTTTGGTTCAATTGAAGAAAAAATCAATGCCGTGATGAGCACTGCTCAGGATTTGGCAGATAAAGGGTAGTTATTGACGATACTTCTATAGGAGCAATTTTACTAGGAGGGCTACCATCAGCATTTGATCCCTTCGTTTTGGCTCTAGAAAACTCAATTAAACTGGTAACTTCCGAGTTAGTTAAACAGAAATTACTAAACGAAAGCGTAAAGCGTGAGTCAAAAGAATTGGTTCTTGCTTCGAATGAGAGGATGGTGAAATCGCATAAAACAGTAGCGAGATTGTTTGCTACCATTACAAAGAACCAGGACACAAGCGCCCTGATTGCTTATCGTATAAGAAAGGAAGAAAGGAAAACAGGAAAGGAAAGGAAAAAGTAAGAAATCTAGTAATAAGACAACACTTACGAGTATTTCCCCTTTGGTGTTGGAGTCAGTTCAAGTCTAACAAACTGGTATGTCGATTCTGGAGCCTCCTCACATTATGACCTGTTCTAAAATTTTAAACCTACGTGTGAGAGCAAGGACATCACTCTAGCCAATAACAGAGAGGTAAAATCAGTTGGGGTCGGTGAAGTGTTGCTTGCCAAGGACAGTAAGTTAACATTGAGTAGTATAAAAATTCTGTACGTTCCTGAATTATGTACAAATTAGATTTCTGTAAATAAGGCTATCGAGAAGGGTATGTGAACTGTTGTTTTTGATAAGAAAAGTTGTTCTATGTTTAATCACAATGATGGTGGCAAGGTAGTTGGCAAAATAGTAGATCATGCTACATGCAACGTTGGTAGTTTGTATAAACTAGACCAGATAATTTTACCCGGAGCGTGCTATGGTTACTGGAGTCAACGCTACTTCGAGCCTGTGGCATCGAAGGCTTGGACATCTGTGCCGCGTCGATTTGGAACACCTGCGTCATGGAAAAGCTAAAGGTATTGAGTATTCTTCTTTAGATAAAAACCCTTGTGTAGCCTGTATTGAAGGAAAATAGATTCGAAAACCCTTCAAAACTATTGAATATATAAGAAAGGCACCAGAATGTTGTGTGGACCTTTAGACGTAATGTCTATCAGCTATACTCTAAGTGTGTTCCGCGGAACCCTAGGGTTCCGTGATACCTCTGTCGGGGTTCCGTAAGAATTTAGAAAAAAAAATCAAAACACCTCTCTCTGGTCGCTCCGCGGCTGCGCGGACTCCGCGGCCGCGCGGAGACAAAATGCTATGAACGTTATTTATTTATTTATTTGTATTTGTAGAAACATGTGTTACAATAGCTGGTACAATATCTCATAAGTTTGGTATCAACAATTTTATACTTGTACAACCCGTTCGCTCTAAGTTTGCCGTTCTGTGGAATGCGCGTACCCTCCCCCACGTGACAACAAAACTTATAATGTGTCATAGTTTTACCCAAATATTACAATTTTGATTGTTACAATTAAATAAAAAATATTTTTATATTATGTTTTGCTGACGCTACTTTTCGAACGTCATACCTATCGCCAGCGGCAAACTTAAAACGAGCGGGTATTATACTTGTGAGCGCGTAGTCTCTTTGATAAAAGCCGCCTCTGAATTAGACGCTATAGTTGTCAACAAGCGACTTTCGACTCTAACTTCAAAGGATAAAGTCGATATTGTTTACAACGCAATTTTTAAATTTCTGTTTTTATTTTTGCTTTTTGTTTATCAAAGGTGCCGACTCGAGTATTTTCGAGAATATTTGAGATCGAGTCTAGGACTAAGTATAAAAGCGTCGCCCGTCGTCAGTTGACGATTAGCGTTCGGAGCGATAAGTTACTGCCTACTTACAAGCTCGCTAGCGAGAAACTAGTGTTCATTGTTTTACTGCCTGCTGTATTCTGTTGTCTCAGTTTTGTACATTTCTTCACCGTAGGTACTAAATTTAGTCTCTTATACGCAGTAACGATTGTGGATTATTTAAACCCCACTATCCTGACGTGTAACATTATAAATAAAGAAGAATGGAACGTTGGCTTAAAGGTGTTAAACGTGTTGCAACAACATCTTCTAATGACGCTGAATGTTCAAAAGCAGTGCGCGCGGAGAATATAGCAATCACCGATTCAGAAGATGATGCCACGACGTCAAGCTCGACGGTTTCAAAGACGAAAAGAAGGAAGTATGATGAATCTTATATCAGTTTCGGATTTGTTGATTCCAACGGCTTACCTCTCTGCATGCTCTGTAGTAAACTGCTTCCTAATAGTTCCATGGCACCTGCCAAATTGCGCCGACATTTAGAAACTGTACACCCCGAGTCTAAAGACAAGAATAAAGAATTTTTTGTTCGCAAAAAAGATCAGTTATTAGAAAGTCAAAAAAATATGATGCATGTAACACAAACTATCAACGAAAAGGCCACGGAGGCATCATATTTAGTTAGCTATCGCATTGCACAAGCAGGTGAAGCGCATACTATCGCTGAGAAATTAATAAAACCATGTGTATTAGACATAACAAAATGTATGTTCGATGAAAAATCTGCAAAGCATCTTTCTACTGTTCCGCTATCAAACGAGGCTGTTTCACGACGAATCCATGATCTGGCAAGCTACGTCAAACAAGAACTAGTTACACGTCTACAAAATACACGATTCGCCTTGCAAATGGACGAGTCGACTGATGTCACTGGTTTGGCTATCCTGCTGGTTATTGTGAGATATCCATATAAAAGTTCTTTTGAAGAAGACATGCTTATGTGTTCATCGCTGCTTACAAACACTACCGGGGAAGAAATTTTTCAGAAAATAAATATATTTTTTGAAGAAAATAATCTCAGTTGGAACAATTGCATTGACATTTGTAGAGATGGGGCCAAGGCGATGACAGGTAAAACAGCAGGAGCAGTGTCACGAATTAAAAATAAAGCGCGTAATTGTAGTTCCAGTCATTGTATTCTGCATAGACAAGCACTTGCGATGAAGCAAATGCCGTCAAATCTAAAATTAGTTATGAAGGAAGCGGTAAAAATAATTAATTTTATCAAATCACGACCACTACAATCCCGATTGTTCTCATTATTGTGTGAAGATTATGGTAGCAAACATAAAACACTGCTGCTCCATACAGAAGTGCGATGGCTGTCTCGGGGTAAAACTTTAACAAGGCTATTTGAACTTAGAGCCGAGTTACAAATGTTTCTTTCAGCAGATACTTCTTTTAATTTGAAGGACCGTTTGTATGATAAAACTTGGTTGTTCCGATTGTCTTTTATGGCGGATATCTTTCAAAAACTTAACGAATTGAATTTATCGTTGCAAGGTAAACAGACAACAGTGTTTCAGGCCTATAATAAAATAACTGCTTTTAAAAGAAAATTAGATTTTTGGATCATTTGCATTGGTAAGAAAGAAATAGAAAGCTTTACGTTACTCAGTGAGTTTGTTAGCGAAAACGACTCAGTAATGTTTGAAGATGATGTGTTTGAATTGGTCCAATATCTCAGTTCGATGCGCGTATCTTTTGAAAAGTATTTTCCCGAAGAACACAATACAAAAATTAAAGTGAATTCATGGATTCATAATCCTTTTTTACCCAACTTGGAAAAGCCTGAAAACATGTCAAACGAGATATATGAATCTCTTTTAGAAATGTCATCAGACACAAGTATGGAGTCACTGTTCAAAACGACGCCTCTCAATGATTTTTGGTGCAGAATCCAAGATGAATATGCAATGCTTGGCCAAATGGCTCTGGATATTCTGCTCCCGTTCCCAACTACATATTTGTGCGAAACAGGATTCTCTACCTACACAGCCACGAAAACAAAATATCGCAATAGACTGGACGCCGAAGCTGATATGAGACTCCAACTTTCTTCCATCAAACCTGATATCAACCAATTGATGAAAAATAAAAAACAGTTTCATACCTCTCACTAGTTAGATTTTTTCTTTTTTAATGTTTTCTATTGTTGTCCTTGCCAAGTGGTGAAGTAAATAATAATTAGTAACTGTTACATTGTACTTTTATTATGCTGATTAATAAAAAATACACTTATAAAAACAATTGTTTTATTGTAGGGTTCCATCAAGTATTTTGCTTCCCAAAAGGGTTCCGTCATTTAAAAAGTTTGAGAACCACTGGTCTATATAGTCAAACAAGTATTTAGTTATTTTTATAGACGATTTTTCTAGGTTGATTTTTTCTTATTTTATACGCTCTAAAGCGGATGTTAAGAAATAGTTTTTAGAATTTTAAGCTTTTGTTGAGGGAGAAACATCTCATTATGATAAGGAACTTGCATTCCGACAACGGGGGTGATGTTAATGCTGTATTGGAAGCGTACTTAGCTTCTACGGGAATTAAGCATCAGACCACTGTCCCGTATTGCCCACAACCCAATGGAGTTGCTGTAGTGGAGAAAGCTAGGTGCATGCTACAAGACAGTAGTCTACCAACTACCAAAGGCTTTCTGGAAAGAAGCGGTACATACTACGACTTACTTGAAAACTAGATGTCCTCATAGAGCTTTAGAAAATCGTACTCCTTAAGAGATGTGCTGGTTCAATAGAAAACCAGATATCTCTCATTTACGAATATTTGGTTGTTGCGCATACGTTCATGTACCGTCTTGCAAACGCCAAAAGTTAGACGCTAAAGCAAAACAGTACATATTCGTTGGTTATTGCCACGATAACAAATCGTATAGAATTAGCGATCCCACCAACATACGCAAAAGTATTAAAGGTCGGGATGTAGTATTTTTAGAGGATTGTTTCTCTAACAATAAGATCGTTAAAGTATCAGATTGTCATAGTATTTTTCTCTCTTCTGATAACAATAATTTACGGGTGCAAGACAGTTCAGTAGATCCTGTAGCGAGTACAAGCACTGCTGCTGCGGTACCACCCTTATCCGTGGCCTAACCTCTTCGTACAACTTCAACAGGACCAGTTGAGGAAAGAGACACTCCTATGGAACAAGGTAAAAGGCACAAAAGGAAAGGTAAGGGAAAGAAAACCTGTGAGTTATTCCTCTGTCTGTTGTTGTTCAGCACTGCAAAGTGCTGAGTTGATTGATGAACCTTATTCCTATTCTGATGCACTTCTACGTCCTGAGAAGGACATGTGGATAGCTGCAATGGAGGACGAATATAATTCCTTGATGACTAATGGTACGTGGACGTTAGTCGAAAACATAGGACAGAAGATCATACCATGTAAATGGGTTTTCACGTTAAAACGTGATTTTGAAGGTAAAATTAGTACGTACAAAGCACGTTTAGTTGCAAAGGGTTTTCGTCAATGCTACGGAATTGATTACGAGAAAACCTCGCCGGTAGTTCGTTACTCGTCGTTAAGGGTTTTGATTGCTATAGCCGCAGAGCATAATTTGAAAATGCATCATTTAGACATTGACACAACTTTCCTTCACGGAAAACTCGAGGAAATTTTTTTTATGGTACAACCCCAAGGGTTTGTAGCTGAAGAGGAGGAAACTAAAGTGTGTAAACTGAATAAATCGCTTTGTGGTCTCAAACAGGCTGCCAGAGCTTGGAATAAAAGATTAGATGAGGTGCTCCGTGATTTAGGCAGTAATAGATTGGAGTCTGAGCCCTGAGTAAACATTAAAAAAGGAAGTCTACTAATATCGCTATTTTGGCAATTTACGTAGATGATTTGGTTTTCTTCAGTGTTAAGGATTTAAGAGAACTTAGTTATTGCCTCGAACAATAAGAAGAGACAGAGATAGAGAAAGACGAACAATGTGAAGATAAATAAAACGTTATATATTAGAGATGTTAGACCGATTTCATACGGTGGAGTGCAAAACTGTTTCTACTCCTATGGACATTAGTGTTAACACCAACCGTTGTGTGTCTGACATAGGTTTAATATGATTTAATTTTGCTACTATTTTTATTAATATTTGACTTACTATGCTCCATGAATTTTTATAAAGTTTTATGTCACTGTCATTGAAAGTACAGTTTTACTATGTTTTTTAAATATGTAGTTTTTTTAAATGACGAGGGTCACTGAATCAAAATTTCTTCCATCATCATCTGCCTAGCCTTTTCCCAACTATGTTGAGGTCGGCTTCCAGTCTAACCGGATGCAGCTGAATACCAGTATTTTACATGGAGCGACTGCCTATCTGACCTCCACAACCCAGTAGCTGGGTAATACGATACCCCTTGGTAAGACTAGTTGTCAGACTTTCGGGCTTCCGACGACCCGTAATGACTGTCAAAGATTCACAAATAAGAGCCGGACCAACGGTTTAACGTACTTTCCGAGGCACGGAGGAGTCTTGGTATGTAAAGATAGTCACCCATCTACAGACAAACCCCGGCAAGCGTAGCTGAACCTGATGGTTCGACCCGTGCGGCTGTTATTACGTAGCCACGACCTCCTCTCAATAAAAAATTTCTTCTAACCGTAACTACGAGTATATTATTTATACATACAACATTTTGTACATACAGTATAAATATATTGGTTAGTTTAGACCATTTTTAAACCAATCTTAAAACTTTAATATAAACACCACGCCTGTAGTCCCCGAATGGTTAGGCAGAGGTGTACCTATAATATATACCCAAACGCCATATGTAATAGGGGATGAGCCTGTCCATACTCCGGCTGCTACTGAGATGTCTCAGATAGAAAAACCCAATAAAACTTTCGCCAACCTGGAATCGAACCCAAGACCCCATGCTCAACAGTAGCGTGCGAGTTGCGACCACTAGACCAACGAAGCAGTTTTTTATTTTTGCAGTAAAGTTCCTAGTGAGCTTAGTGCTGGGAGTGATATTATTTGCGGCAGCCATGTACACCGTGATAGTGAACCCGATACGGCTTTTCGTTGTTAATGTAAGTATATGCACTTTCGCTATTATAATTTATAAATTTCAGGATCATAATATGGCACCCATTTAGATCTCAATTCTTTTGTCGGCGAATCGATAACCACGCTTATTTTTAATATTGATTTTGGCTCCGATTTTCACATTTATGTTTTTGATTGGATATACACTTCCGCTATTATAATGTCTTCACCATCAGCATTTCTTGACGGCATAATATTATTCCAGAAAAAATTGCTCATTCACCGCGGAAAATAATTATTAAGATAACTAATAAATAACTTGACATAAATAAATGCTTAAAAATCAAGCCCCACCTGCTACCAATCAATTTTTTAAGCAGCTAACCGTTCACTTATTTTTATTTATTGCGTTAGTAAGCTTCTTCTTGCTCAGAGGTGGATGTACAAAAGTTCGAAAGCTGATACTTCTTCTTTCTCTACTTTGTGTCGATGACACAACAGTTTATTAGATTTTGCCCAATAACTCTTCTTTAAAAGATCTGACGATCCTGAAGCCCTTCATCATCATTCTCCTGTCCATAACCCAATTTAGATTATTTGTGGTCGGCGCAAAATTTATTTTTCTTCCATACTTCTCTATTAGTCATAATCATCTTTCACACAGTCCATCCGTCGATCCTGAAACCCTTATGGCACAACGTAGAAAGGTACAGAAAGTCGAAAGCTGGCACCAAACTACGAGTTAAAACACGTGAACAACGATTTAAAAAACTCGCGGCTACGAATGGCTCGTGTTTGAGCACTATCTCACCTGATGATAGGCGACGATGGTGTATTACCTATTGTAGACAGCGATGGTACACACTTCCCTACAAGGAACCTGTTCTCCTCTACTTAAACACTCCCAGCACGCTTAGCGTGAGCACAATAGAAACGGGTTTTGTCGACGGAAAAATAGACAAAATGACAGATAAATAATCACAATCTGTAGAAAACCCGTTTCTGTGGGTGTCATGCTACGCGTGCAGGCTGAAGCTATCGGAAAACAGACTCTTGCAGCGAATTCCATTCATAACAGCACCGTATAACATCAAGGCTGTAATCCCAGAAGCGATAGGTAGAGATGTACTTACAGTGACTTAGTTCACGTACCGACTTCACCGATTTCACCCATGTATACCTTTTAGCGGGCGAGCCTATTACCATAAATCGGGAAATACTGACTCCAAATTTCACCTCGTGCACGTATTTCATGCTTATGCTGATTGGTGGTTTATTCCTTGTCCAGTGGTCCCGCGTGGACTACGGCACATTAGTCCATGAAGCCATGAGCAAGGAGGTGGACAGCATCCACCTCTCCGCCTACCTGTTCAACATCACCAATGCTGAGAGGTTCATCAGTGGTGAAGACAGCAAGCTCAAGGTGGAGGAGGTGGGGCCTTTTACATACCAGTAAGTAGAAATAAATCTTGTCACTTTTTCAGTTTGATTTTATGTAGATAATGAACTTTTCAAAACTTGTGTGGTTTTGTAAGACTATCTACGACCGGAGTAGGTATAACAAACCTGAGAGAGAGAATACTTCATACAAGCACCCAATGATAGTAAAAGTATTTTGTAAACCAATTTACACAAATGGCAACTTTTCAAATAAACAGATATACATACACACAATACACGTAGTAAGGTGGGTAGGTTGACTTGATCTACACAGATTTCGAAAAAGCTTTATATTGCGTGGATCATGTCACCCTGCTCAACAAGCTATACATACTGGGCAAGTGGGCGTACGCGGCGAACTTTTAAGATAGGTCCAATCATATTTATTTAAAAGATCACAAGCTTAGGAGGATACCGTTCTAACTTTATTGAAATACCTAGCGGTGTTCCACAGGGTTCCCATTTGGGGCCTCTCTCTTTCAAAGCATATTTATTTGATATCACAGATTCTTTTAAACACTCTGAACACTACTTAATGTACGCAGACGACAAAAAAATATTTTATAAAATAAGATCACTCGATGACTGTAAGTCTCTTCAAAAAGGTAAAGGAAAAACAAGATCACAGTAAACGTCACAAAGTGTCAGTTGTCACTTATACTCTTAAAAAAAACCCTTTTGTTTACTCATATAACTTGAATGGAATTGTCATTAATAAAGTCAGGTTCGTTTTTCGTGATTTAGGAGTTTTTTTTTACAATAAATTAACTGAGAATGTCAATTTATTGTCGGGGGTATTGGCGGGGACAAACAAAAGTTACATCATATTTCAGGTTATCGGTTTGTCCCCGCCTGCAACACCTTACAAAAAAGTTCAATGCTTGTTTTTCTCTTTTCGGTTATAGGTTTTTGCAGTCGGGTTTTTTGTTTTTTAAATAATTTGTTTTATTTCAAGCTTTTTAGTTTTTATTAATACAGTATGTTAACTAACAAAGGGCGTTCCCGTTAACCTGCAATAGTATAGCGTGTATACATGCTAAAAAAAATATTACCACTCAAAAAAAAAAAAATTTTTTTTTTTATTTGTTTCGGAAATGTTCACAAAACGATTAAATTTAAACGTAAAAGAAACACTCTGTACACGCACACTTGTATTTCAACTTAGAAAAACAAGTGTGACAAGTGGGCGTGTACAGAGAGTTTATTTTCCGTAACAATTTAATATTTTTTGTGAATATTTTACTATACAAAAACAAAAAAAGAACATTTTTTTTTTAATGGTAATATTTTTTTTTGCATGTATACACGCTATACTATTGCAGGTTAACGGGAACGCCCTTTGTTAGTTAACTTACTGTATATATTTAGAATTAACTCATTACTAGCTTTTATTTAATAATTTATTGTTATTTATTTTTTTAAAGCCTTCTCCTCCGTTATTTTTTGTATTTGCAGATGAAATACATTAAAAAAATATAGCCTATGTCACTCCCACAATTAAAATGAACCTAACGACACCTCATACGTTAAAATCCATCAAGCCGTTTAGGCTATAGAGCGTGCCAAAGAAATAGACATACATACATACAAACATACATACATACTCTCGAAAAACATTGCCGTCCTCGGGCAGTCGGGTACAAACCATAAACGACGGCAAATGCTTATTTCAAAACTTTTTTCTTCATAATTATTAATCAAACTTTTTTTTTTCTTAGTTTTAACTAGACTTCATACATTGTCGCGAGTGTATACGTAATATACTTAAAATTGCACTTTTTTAATTTAAAATATTTCTTAGTAGTCCGTTCGCATGTTTTATAGCTATCCTAGTTATACAGGGAAACCTATTATTAGCCTTACAATACTGTAACACACATACTCTGTAACATACTATTATGTATCGCTGTTGATTGCCTAAATAAATAAGTAAGGAAGATCTAGTTGTTTCTATCCGACAGCGGCGGAGCCCAAAAGTAGAATACGATTGGTTTTGATTTTACAATTATTTCCAGAGAGAACAGAACAAATGATGACCTGGAGATAGACAAGGCGGCTGGCGTGATGAGGTACAGTCCTCGGCACAGGGTCACCTTCCTGCCTGAGGAGTCAGTTGGCAGGCCGGAAGACATGATACTTACCATGCCGAATATTGCCATGTTGGTGAGTTTATCATATTAGAGCACTTATCTTAAATATGACCACACCTTTCGAATACATGCTGTATTTCCCAATATACTGTATATCTCATTTGCACATTTGTGAAATAACAAGTTGTAATATTTCCCTCTCATTCGCACTCATTCACACCTCTATTCGATAAGCGCTTATTTGGTAATTAGGTACAGAATAACGTCGTTTGTTATCTATCACTTATCAGTATTGCTTAATTAATGTTAGTAATATTTAATAAAGGCGTAAATTGCAATGAAAAAAACGTTTTTACCACATTGGTTCTTCCAAGTGATATATTATTATAAAAATAAAACAGTAAGTAAATAGTAAATTACATTATAAGCATTGATTCGGCGACTGTACCATTCACGATTTCGGTCAAGACAGAGTCGTGCAACTTTTAGTTAATAATAAAAGCTTTGGGGAACTTGGAACTTGGGGAGTTCGGGCATCTCCCCATAAAATCTGTATATATAAAGCTTTAAAATGCTAATTTTTGTTAGAGCTAAGTGTCCCCCCGCACTGGCAGCTAAATGGTTAGTTTTGGGTATGTGAAAAACTGTTAGGGGAGCTGTGTGTTTTAGCTAGAGGAGATGTCCTACCGAACATTTCACAACTTTAAAAACTTTCTGTTTTCAGAGCATGGGATCAGCAGTGTCCAACTACGGTTATTTCGCCAAGATGGGATTCAACATGCTGACCTCTCGACTGGGAAGCAACGCCACTGTTCAGATGTCGGCCTATGACTACCTGTGGGGGTACAACGAACCCCTCATCAGTCTGGGCTACAACATCCTGCCGGGGTGGATCACCTTTAATACCTTTGGGTTATTGGATAGGGTGAGTTTTTATAAACTAGTGATTACAGAAGAAGTCATGGTAGACTGGAGGCTGGAGGTTTAAATTACTTCCATCTTTTAAGAAGATGGAAGTTCTTTAAACCTCCAGCCTCTTCAGTAGGACCTTAAGAAAAAGGAAGTTCTATAAACCAAGCAAAATTCTCGTCTGCAGTGGTTAAAATAGCTGACTATATTTTTACCCGACTGCCCCAGAAGGAGGGTAATGTTTTTCGAGAGTATGTATGTCTATTTCTTTGGCATGCTCTGTAGCGTAAACGGCTTGATGAGTTTTAACATAAGAGGTGTCGTTAGGTTCTTTGTGGGAGTGACAAAGGACACATTATTTTAATAAACATCTGCAAATACAAAAAAGGGAGTAAAAAAATAAGGAATATTTTTAAAAATAAATTACAAAGTATCGAATAAAAGCTAGTAATAAGTTCATTCCAAATATATATATTAACAAGCTGCACCCCGCGGTTGTACGCGCGTAAGTCTCGATCCCGTGGGAATATCGGGATAAAAAGTACCATAAGTGTTAATCCAGGTTATAAACTATTTGTTTGCCAAATTTCATCCAAATCCATTCAGCCGTTTTTGCGTGATTGTGTAACAAACATCCAACCACACACAAACTTTCACATTTATAATATTAGTAGGTAGTTATTAATAAAACTAAAAAGCTTGAAATAAAAAAAAACTATTTAAAAAACAAAAATTCCGACAGCAAAAACGTAACTGAAAAGAGAAAAACAAGCATTGAACTTTTTTATTGTAAGGTATTGCAGGCCCCATACAAAAGTTACACCATATTTCAGATTATTTGTTTTTTAGCCGCTTAACGCTTTTACTAATACATTATGTTTATGGTTCCAGCTGTACGATGAAACAGCACCATTCAGGGTAGAAGTAAGCGCCAAAGATGAGGACAAGTTCATGATCAAGTCTGTCAATGGTATTGGAGGTCTTCCAAGTTGGGGATATCCGGAAACCAGGTAAATAGACTTCATAATTATCATCCCGTTTCGATCCTCTACAAGTAAAAATTCAAATAATATCAATTCATTCAAAACCTTCAATATGGTAAAAAGTGTTCGATGAACCCCGATAAATGATAAAAAATTACCCTTATACAGGGTGTTAGGGTAAACACCGTTATCCTTGGAACCAGTGGTTTGGTGTCATTAGAACGTAAAATCAATGGAAAATTACGACTTTCTTTTTTAAAATACTTTTCACCACTAGAGTATTTCACCCTGTCACCTATGCGCTAGGGCAACGAACTTGAGTCTCAACACGGGTAGGGGCGTGGGACGTGACCTGACCGGCCGTGAGCGCGACCCCTCTCTCAGTCAGTCAGCTCTTCCGCTAGCGAGCACGGTGTGGCATAGAAACTTTTTTAAATCTTTTAATGCAAATAAAGTTTTTTTTGTTGTTACTCAGTCATTTATTTTTATATTTAAGTCAACTAGCCATGGTTTGAATGACAAGAGTGTTTACCCTTACACTCGGCATATGTAACAAAGCACTGAAGTTCGCTATTATTGATACCCCGAAATGGGCTACGTAGTTTTACATAATGTAGCATGATACTACTTAAAAAAATCTTTATCGTCGATCTCATCCGCAAAAGATACTTAGTTATCTCATCGTTCATCTTCGTATTTCCCAGCTCATCCTGCAACAGCTTCAACGACACCTTTGAGGGCATAGTCTACCCTCCGGTGATGTCCCCCGATCGGCCCCTGAAGGTCTACCGCAACGTGCTCTGCCGGTTCATGGAGCTGGAGTACGTGGGTCAGAGGACCACGGACTTTGGAGTCGACGGCATGGCTTACAAGTTCACCAACAGGAGCTTCAGCAAGATACCTGAGAATGAGTGTTTGTGCAGTAGAGGTGTGTGCCTTGATGGGATTTCGGATTTGTCGCCTTGTTTTCATGGTGAGTAAGATATTTTGATCTGGTTCTATCTGTGCTAGGCCTTTATCTATCTAGCTATCATCACGCCTTTTGAGTAGTTTCGGCAGCATCGCTCTAGCCTACATATCATATTTTTTGTTATTACTTAATTTTATAGTTGTTTTATCCCTGATTGCAGCTCAATGGACACGATTTTTGTGACTCAAATGCAAATATTTCCATAATCAAGATGGTGTTTCAATTTAATGGAATAACTTGCAATCTACGATTACTTTTCTGTAATAATTCTACGAACTCTGCCTCAGGTCTGCCAGCGGTGTTGTCAAACGCTCACTTCCTGGACGCGAACCCGTTGTTATACGAGCGTGTCGAGGGTATGACTCCTAATGAGGAACAGCATGGCAGTGAGTTCATCATAGAACCTGTAAGTAATATTATAGAGCTTTATAAATAGACGATAGCCATTAGCCGTCGTTATTTGTCCGGCAGCGAACTAATGAGGATAAGGCTTAACATATTAGTATTGGAAATATTAGAATCCACTATAATGAGTCAGTTTTCTTCCTCTTTTCATAAAGACTCGTGATTGTTAGAGAGAAAAACCTTTTTGATCCCGTTACTGCCATGGTTTAAAAACATGTTTATTCAAATATTTGTCACCAATTAGTTTTTCTTTAAACTTGTTGAATCTTGTACCTACAAGCTGTAGTAGGTATTCATTCAGGTATTCAGGCTTCCTATTGTTGAAATCGCTCATAATATTACGATTCTGTATTAATTTGCTTGTTCCAGTTAATCGGCTTGGCAATGGCGACGAAGTTCTCCGTGCAAATGAACGTGATGATGCACGACGTGGACTTCAACTCCAAGATCAGCAGGTTCTCTAACATGTTCGTGCCCATCGGCTACTTCAAAATTGTGAGTGTCTACTTGTACTTCACCTATATACTCATGCGCAGTTATGTCTGTTGTGTCTTTAAAAAAATTGATGAATTTGAATTGAAAATTGATGTTTATGATAGGTATAAATATTAATTTCATGTATGTGTGGTTTTTATTGGTTGCGCGCCAAAGTTACCGATCATTCTTTTGCCAGCTACCAAATAGGTTGAAACCGCAGACGTCGCGCTGCACAACTGAAAGTGTCCGTTTATTCAAATCGACTATCAACTGTCATTCTTTCACAGTTTTTATAAAATGCATATAGCATGGCAAATCGGCGCAGCGTGTCAATTTAAGAAACAAATAATTTGCCTGACCTTATGTTTAGGATCCTCATTTTAGCAGCCGTAGAGTGTGCTGTATTATATACCAGGCATATTATTAGGTAGCAAAAGAACAATGGGAAAAAATGGTAGGGGCGAGTCCAAATGTACACCATTAAAGAGACCTATGTCACTGAATAGTTTACCTATTATTATAATAGTCTATCTAATATTAGAATAACTTTAACTTACACATCTGCACTATAATACATACTAGTTGCATAGATATTGTTTGTAGTGAATATTGGGACCACTTTTGCCCATTTTCTTTTATCTGTGTCTCATTCATGCTCTGTAGAGCAAGTGATGTGTTTAGCCTCTATTAGTTCTAGGGCCACATTAAAAATGTCACTACAAAAATCTTCTCATTTTCCAGGTGCAACCGAGAATGCAAGATGATCAAATATTTAACCTAAGGTTGATTCTCATCTACGCTCCGTATATCCTCCTGAGTGTACAAGTTGTCCTAGTGGTTGTAGGTCTTCTCCTTCTGGCGCGTTCAGCAAGACTTCTCTTCTGCCACTGGATCTGTGCGAGAAGAAAAGATATCGCTTTTGCTAGTGAGAAGATAAAAGTGGAAGAAATACTAAGCACTCAACCGCTTATGAGTAGATAGTTTAAATCAGCGCCATCTGCTGAAGAGTTTAGAAACTGTTATTGAACAAATTGCTGTTTTTATAGTGTTACTAAAAAACTAAGGCCCATAGCACACGACCGAAAAGAAAAGATTCCTTTTTCCTGGCTCCATGTCTGCCAATCGAGGTGTTTAAAATTACAAAAACATTAAAAAACACAAACAGTGTAGGATACGATGGTCTATCAACACAAATTATAAAATCAGTAGCAGGAGAAATATCAATGCATCTAAGCCACATAATTAATCTTTGTATAGAGACTGGTATTTTTCCCGATGCACTCAAAATATCGAAAGTTAAACCAGTATTTAAAAAGGAAAATAAAGAGCTAATGCAATTCTATAGACCCATATCCCTTATTAGTATAATGTCAAAAATATTTTAAAAGTATCTATATAAAGCAAATGAACAGAAAGGGTTCAGAAACGGTAGAACAATCAACTTAGCTATATATGATTTTTTACATAATGTCATTCCAAAAGTGGATGCAAATGTACCTGTATGCACGGTATTCTGTGACAAATGTACTTGTGTACACAGGCATTTGACCATGTGCGTCACGACATATTAATTGAGAAATTAGAAGCTTATGGCATTAGAGGGAATGTGTCAAGTCTTGTTCAGTCTTATTTAAGCAACAGAAGACAATTTACAGAAATTTCGGCAGTAAATAAAAATAATAAACATGAAGTAATTCATAAATCTAAGGAGCGTGTAGTTAAATTTGGCGTACCGCAAGGTACTGTCGTAGGACCACTATTTTTTATACTTTATATTAATGACCTACCCAAAAGTATTGACCACCCAATGACACTTTTTGCCGATGATAGTACCATTACAATTGCCTGAAAAATAGAGACACATACGAAGCTGACATTAACAATTCTATAGAATCATTGATAAAATGGTTGGAAAACAATAATCTAAAGATAATCTTGAAAAAACGAATATTATGCATTTTGCTCAAAGATCGGCCATTCCAAAGGTTAATGTACACTATTGTGATAATAACATAGACAAAGTTGACACAACTAAATTTCTTGGAGTAACTATAGACAGTAAATTAGATTGGAAAGCACATACGGAAGCCTTAAGCAAAAAAATCAGTAATTCCACATATGGCCTGTACAAATTAGCCCCTATGTTAAATATTGATACGCTGCTCACTGCTTATCATGGCTTAGTGTCCTATAAATTGAGATATGGCATAATCTTTTGGGGCAATTCAACAAATAAGAATGTCATTTTTAAAACCCAAAAGAGGTGCCTTAGAACTATGTTTGCACTTCATGTGACTGAGACCTGCAAACCATTTTTCAAAAAATATAAAATATTTACCCTTCCATCCATGTACATTTTAGAAACCATTATGTTTGTCAAATCAAACCCAAATCTGTTCCCCCTATTATCAGATAAAGTAATCCGAAATAGACGCGATAATAGCAAACTTTGCATTCCTAGATCCAGGACAGCTCTACTGCGTTAAAGTATATTCTGTATGGCGCCAACTTTATATAATGCGTTGCCAAAATATTGGAGGGAATATACAACAGAAAATTTAAAAAGAAGGGTAAAAAGCCTTCTTTTAGAAAAAGCCTACTATAGCGCTGACGAATTTCTGAATGATAAATTAATCTAATTTGTCTCCTAATTACTTTGACATTGACTAATTTTATTATTCTATTAAGATCTGATTTGATGAAACTA
The DNA here is from genome assembly GCA_947363905.1 of Lithophane semibrunnea. Lineage (NCBI taxonomy): Eukaryota > Metazoa > Arthropoda > Insecta > Lepidoptera > Noctuidae > Lithophane > Lithophane semibrunnea. Next base: position 17,680,494 of record OX376196.1, read on the forward strand.
TTCTGTAGGACATTTTAATTTCTAGATTCTAATTTGCATTTTTTTTTATTAATTGAATGGATTTGTAATTATTTGATGTTTAAGTAACCTACCTAATAACCTACTAATTTTTTATATTTGTACGCCGTTAAGGCAAAATATGACTGATAATTTAATTGTAACATCTTCCATGCCATGTGTGTGTATACTCATGTTTTGAACAAATAAATGATCTTTATCTTTATCTACGACGTATTTTAAACGCGCAGACGACGCGCGTTTCAAGAACTTGACTTGAAACTTGACTTCGAACGGCGAAGAAAAACTTGGAGGACGAGGACGATAGATGGACTAGCAGGGTAACAAAGCGAAAGGGCCCATTCGGCAAGGGCCTCAAACGTAGACCTGATACGGGATGGGCAAACGAAATAACAAAAATAGCTGGCCCCTGCTGGCCGTAAATAGCTCAAGATAGAGACAAATGGATTTGAGGAGGCCTTCACCTTCGCTTGAGGAGTTCTTGCATAAGATTTGTTTAATAATTTTTCAATAAAATTGTAACTTAAATTATACTTTTTTTTTTCTTACTCCATACTTTGTAACATTCTTGCAAGAAATAAAAGGGTTTTTATATTTTATTTATACTAATGATATTAACAGGGGGCGTTGTTAGTATGCCACACGATGCGGTGCGGCGCCGCACCACAGGTCATCATCGGTGCAGCGCCGGAGCGCACCGGAGGGTGCCGTGTGCCATACCATACATTTTTGACACCGCTCCGGCGCCGCGCCGTGTGGCATGGCTCTTATGCTCGAATCTGAAAATCAAATCGTAATCGTCGATGTACCTTATCCGCCTTTGTAGCGTTGTAAAATGGAATTCATTTGCCATTTTGTCATGTCGAAAAGACAAATGCTCAGTGTGCTGTGACATAACAAATCTATACTTCTTATAAATTAAAGTCACTTTCCGCGTTGTTCTTCCGAAACACGCAACAGATTTTGATGAGGTTTTCACCATTGTTTAGAGAATAAAATTCCGGAAGGTTTATGTGTACGGGTAAACACTCTTGTCATTCAAACCATGGTAGTTGACTTAAATATAAAAATAAATGACCGAACACAACAAAACAAAAAACGTTATTTTCATTATTTATTTATTTATTTATATATACTTTATTGTACACCAGAAAATACATTGCGAAAATAAATAAATTTAACACTATAAAACATACAATGGGCGATTAAAAGATTTTAAAAAGTTTTTATCCGACACAGTGCTCGCTAGCGAAACAGCTGACTGACTGAGGGAGGGGTCGTGCTCGCGGCCGGTCAGGTCACATCCCGCACCCCCCACCCGTAATGAGACGCAAGTTCGTTGCCCTAGTGCATAGGGCAACGAACTTGCGTCTCTTGTGGTAAAATGTAGATTTACAAAAAAAAAAAAAGTTGTATTTTTCCATTGATTTTACGTTCTATAAATGAAACCAAACCACTGGTTGCAAGGATAACGGTGTTTACCCTAACACCCTGTATAAAACTAACTGTTGCCCGCGACTTCGTCTGCGATCCAGGATGAAAAGTAGCCTATGTTCGAACCCACGTCTACCCATGTGCCAAATTTCATGCAAATCCGTTCAGCCGTTTTAGCGTAAAAGCATAACAAACAGACAAAATCATGTATAGAAAGAAAGAATAACGTTCATTTGGACACAGTTCGTGATACACAAAATACAATTATCAAACTAAAAAGTGAAAGTTTCGCATTTATAATATTAATTAGGACAAAAAAGAAGAAAAAAAAATTATAACATAACAACTTTGACTTAGGTAAGCATAAAAGGTCTAAAAATTAAAAGAAAAAAAAATCTAAAACATTTTAACAATAACCTTGATCAAGTGTTTTTATTTCAACTGGGAAAAAAAAAGAAAACATCCAAATCAGGTAGTTTTGAGTTGAGTTCGTTGTATTGAATACACATCCTAGATGTTGGCGAGTGTTTCCCAATGTTACGCCTCCAGGGGGCCAAGTTTACTAATTTACAAACGTGTCAGTGCCCCCTGGTGGGTAAATGATAAATGATAAATGATTTATTTCTGTAAGTAGGTTTGTACGAACACTTTTACACGTCAATCACATTTTTAAAACGAGATGAGGTCGGCGTTTCCTATCTGACTACTCTGAGAAGAAAGGCCGAAACAAACTCAGAGGTCACAGTCTCTTTTAAAGTCCAGACATAATCTTGGTCAGATTATGAGAAGACCATGTAGATTGGTGTCTGAAATGGTCTTTTGAGGAAAGAACCACACAGATTGAGTGGACCTGTCCAGTCAGTGCACGCGTTTGTCAGTAATCGTGCAGCTCAACTCCGAATTTAAGGAGCTCAACGATTTGACGAACAATACCAAAGAAAGGACATTTGGTTAGGCCGCATAAATTACTCAAACTGCCAGACTATGATTAATTAAAATTAAGAAAAAAAATATAATAAAAAAGAAAAGAAAGATCCACATAATCTTCACATTCACAATAATTAAAAATAATATAATACTTTACAAAGTAAATATTCATGTCAATGTTTGAATAAAATGTCAATGTAAATATAAATATAAAAATCCGGAAATAATCTTGGTCAGATCATTTGAGGACCATGTAGATTTGTGTCTGAAATGGTCTTTTGAGGAAAGAACCATACAGATTTGAGTGGACCTGTCCAGTCAGTGCACGCATTTGTCAGTAATCGTGTAACTCAACTCAGAACTTAAGGAGCTCAACGACTCGACGAACAATACCAAAGAAAGGACATTTGGGTAGGCCGCCTATAGTACTCAAACTGCCAGATAAATAAAAAATATGATGCACATAGTCCTCAAATTCACAATAATTAAAATAATAATAATATTATACTTCACAAAGTAAATATTCATGTCACTGTGTAGGTATATAATAAAATAAAAAGTTACCAAAAATAACAAACCGCGTAAGTAATTTAAAACCAATAAAAAAAAAAAATGTAGAAATTGGAGCAGCTCAATCCCAAGCCTTTTTGTCCTCAATGTAATCTTTAATGGTATAAAACGCTTTTTGGCACAACTTACGTTTAATGAATGTTTTGAATTTATTAAGGCTTAGATCTTGTACGTGGCTTGGAAGCTTATTGTAAAAGCGTATACATTGACATCTGAACGAGCCACCTATTTTCTTGAGCCTTGTTGTAGGTACAACAAATTTGTGTTTGTTCCTAGTATTTATATTATGGATATCACTGTATTTTTTAAACAATTTTATATTTTTATGTGCATAAAAAAGATTTTCAAAAATATACTGTGAAGGCACAGTCATTACATTTATCTCCTTAAATTTCTCTCTGAGAGAGTGTCTCGGACTTAGTTTATAAATTGATCGAACAGCTATTTTCTGCAAAACAAAGATAGTCTGAATGTCAGGGGCATTTCCCCACAACAGAATACCGTACGACATTACACTATGAAAATAACTAAAGTACACTAAACGGGCTGTCTCTATGTCAGTTAAATTACGAATTTTTCTAACAGCATATGCTGCGGAGCTTATTTTTTTTGACAATTTATCTATATGTGGGCCCCACTGAAGCTTAGCATCCAAAGTTAAGCCCAAGAATACTGTGCTATCTTCGGGATTCAATTCTTCGCCCTTTATCAACACATTAGTTTTCACCTGCCTAACGTGAGGTAGCGTAAACTTAATGCATTTGGTTTTTTTTTCATTAAGAAGTAAATTGTTAACATTAAACCAGTGAACTACTTTTGCGATCGCGCTATTTACATCGTCAGTAACCAGCTGCTGACGTTTAAGTTTAAACAAAAGCGAAGTGTCATCAACAAACAACACTATCTCATGATTATCCTTTATGAGGTAAGGCAAGTCATTAATATAAATAAGAAACTAGAAAGGACCAAGAATTGAGCCCTGTGGGACTCCCATTGTTACTATAGATCCGGGAGATCTTTTCCCATTAACGTCAACGCTCTGAATCCTATTACTCAAGTATGAAGTAAGAAGATCCAGGGCGGTGTTCCGGATTCCGTAGTGGCGGAGTTTCCTGATTAATGTTTCATGAAGAACGCAATCGAATGCCTTAGACAAATCACAAAAGATGCCCAAGGCATCGCATTTATCTTCCCATGCATTATAAATATGTCCTAAAAGTTCAACACCGGCATCAGTTGTTGAACGACCCCTTGTGAAACCGAACTGCTTGTTATGTAACAATTTATGTCTATTAAAAAATCTTTGCAATTGCTGTAAAATTAGCTTCTCAAATATTTTACTAAAGGTAGGTAGTACTGAAATAGGTCTATAATTTGTGGGGTCTGATGTACTACCTGATTTAAACAAAGGTATTATTTTACTATTTTTCATAAGGTCAGGAAACTCCCCACAGTCGATACAATTATTAAAGATAAGAGCTAAAGTAGGTGCTACAAAGTCAATAATAGACTTAGCAACTTCTACAGAATTACCCCACAGATCTGCAGTCTTTTTTACATTTAAAGTGTGAAAGGTGGTTCAAAAAGTCTGAGTATTGACTGTCTGGGAAAATTATAACTATGTGACTGACAACATTGCACGTTCAAGTGCACGACAATTTTATAAAGAAAAACTAACTAATGGACAGTGGTCAATGGCGGTGCTCGAGTATTTCAAATTAAAGGTGAATTATTAAAATGAATTATTATTATTTTTAAGTTACACATTTAGAATCATAAATACCTGTTTAACATAAAAATAAAAAAGCATTTATTATCAATCTGTCTGTCTGTTACGTATTACTTCTTAGCGGCTGAATACATTTGGATGAAAGACACAGTAAAACTACTACCCCTTCGCCGGAGATACATTTTTTTTAAAGTGAGATGACTTTAATATCTTAAAAAGGTTGATAAATTAAATTTAGAGGGAGCTGGAAGGGAGAGAGGAAAAGGGAAAATCATCCCCCCACCCACAAGTTTACGGTCAATGTCAAACGTCTCGAAGGTCAAGGTCAAAAAAACAAAAAATTGAAGTATGGCGTTTCGACGGAGCCCCGCTTTGCGAAACTCTAACCTAATCTGTCTGAGTCGGGGTGCCCCAGGTCCTGAGCTAGCTTCGCTCGCTCTTGCATCCTTATTTCTTATTGCCTTTTTACTAAGTCGAGATAATTATGTTGGGAATTGGGGCTCGACTCCGGCAGGTTAGGTTCGAAAGGGATGGCAGGGTCTTTGTTCGCTCGCAAGCTTGTAGGCTCGCTCTTGCACCCATATTTTTTTTTTATATTAACATTTTTTTTAAACGCTTCGCAATAAAATAATTGTTGTGGAGGGTTCAAGAGACCCTCTAGAACCCCTAAATAAGATCACATTCTTTCTAGCGACGCTGCACGTTTCTGAACCCAACCCAAATGATTTTCTTACCAACTTACATAATGATCTTTATTCAACTACTCTCTCCATGGGGCACGGATTTCATTGAAATTTGGCACATCATGTAGAACATACACCTGGTTACATAGGATATTTGTTATCCCTTTATTACGTTCCGGGTGGATAATTTCTCCACGCGGGCGAAACCGCGAGCAAAGGCCAGTATAAAATACTTCTCCACAATAAAAGACTAAGCGACAGGTCCCACTGACTTAGTTCAGGTAGTTTAGTCAATCATGTGACAAGAGTTTGTGAGTGCAAAAACGAAAAATAATAATTCTATAAAGCTACTTATTTTACTTTGTTTTTATATGGTTAACACTGAGGGACACTAAACGCCCTGCGTTATAACAATCAAACGTCTATTGTGTATCGTTCTGTGTCCTTGAACGCGTTAATTTGCCGGTGAGTGTAGTGCTAGCTTTATTTTCATGTCGCCGGTTTTTTTTTGTTTTATTTATATGTATGTAAGTACATACTAGGATGGATCTTAATTTTTCTTAAAATTGATTTCACTAATTATTTATAAGTAACCGACTCTTTTGATTATTGCTCTGGCTCTGACTTCTTAGAATTAAAATGCAATGTCGAAATAACCTTTCTTTTACCTTTTTTAGATTATTTTTCCATTTTTTTTTTTTTTTCCGGCTTTCTATTTCTTACAGTCGTCAGCCAATCGGCTGGCAGAAAATGCCTTGTGTTGTGGCATTTTCTCCATAGACCCTCCTCTAACAATTCAAAAGTGCCTGTGAATTGTTTAAGTACCTAATTGAAATAAATGCTTTAATTTTGAGTTAGCGAGGTATTGTTTTTTGTTGCTTGTTTCGACACACTGCAAAACAAAGGACTCCCTTCCCTCCACTTTGTCTATTTCTACTGCTACCTGTGAGCTATCCTGTAGACCTACTCCAGATAGATAAATATCCCTGTTTTCACAAATACTAGGCGTCACCTAAATGACTGGGAAAAAAAACAATCAAGTTGTGAATTTTCCACGTCCAGCTTGACGCCGAAAATTTAAAATCGAATAGCGCAGTTTTATTTAGGCTATCGTTCATGCCTCGCCTAGTGTTATCGAAAATGGGCAATAGTTCATCCTGTCGTCTTCTTTTGAGCCTGCCGCGAAATCCCACTATGAGGTTGTTTTCGCCCTTAGCTTTACCGGCTCGTAGCAGACGTGCGTGACCGACCAACCCTGTTCTATTGAGGCTTGGCTGATATATGGCCATAATCAATAGCTACAATGGATTTAAAAAAATAAAGTTAAAAACTAAACCCAGCTACGACGAAAATGCCAAAAAAGTTATAAACAAGATATCGATGTCAAATTGTTTCGATTTTCGTAAAGCCGGAGTCACACGATGTCATTTTTAAGACGTTCGGGGAAGTACTACCTACCACCATACCATATTTCTGCCGCCAGCAGCGTTGCTGTCGAAAACGCGGATTTAGGCGTGAAAAGGTAACATATAGACGGACAGAGTTGCTTTCTAATTAACAATATTATTTGTATTTTAAGATATCTGTATGGACTAGTATGGATTTCTGTAAAGTTTGTTCAAAAAACACTTTTACACGTTAAAAAATACATTTAATTACGTTGCACAAACAAAACATTTTCCTTGTGCGGTTATCCTCAAAAAAAAATCTTTTGTTTGGCAAAACCCAAAATGTTTTATTAAACTTAATCATTATCTGGCAGGAAACAATGCGTTATTAGGATCCATCCTTCGTTTGATAGGATTTCGTAAACAAGTTACTTCACAACGCACTTTTGTTTTAAGTTTAATCAGTCAGTTTAGTTATTACCTACATAGTTCCAAAGTTTGTATACTAGGGTGGAGCGTCAATTTTTTTAATTCTTTTTCTATATTGAATAGCACTATAATGTTGCATTGCACCCTCAATTACATAAAAACGATTATCAATAAAATATTGGAACCTATTTTTAGCCCTCTACTGCCGCTTGAAGATTATGAAAAATCAACAATGTGCAATTTATAAAACATCACATAATAAAACATAAACTTTTTTTTAATTGTTATTGTAACTCATAATACCCTAAATATGACTAATTTTATAAAAAAAGGTCAATTTACTGATAAACGGCACACAAAGGTACGTTAATTCGGACGTAAATTTGAAGAAAATGAAGAAATATTGCGGGTATCTTTGTAAGTTGAGTTTTAAATTTTAGTTCATAAAATGAGTGTTTTAGTGTTAATAGTACGCTGAAATATAATAGTATTTTTATTTTTATAACATTCTGTATATGCTTAAAGATATGCCTAATTTCCTAAAATTATGGCAACTTTGAGCTAAAGTAGAGGGCTAAAATATATGTCCAAAAAAATAAACAATAATATATTCACTTATAATTTAGCCAAATGCAACTTTCTGCAGGTATTCAAAATCGATTCGATGTCATTTTTTTTTCTCCATACATTGACGCTCCACCCTGTTGTATACCAAGTTACTATTATAGCCCACAAGGTTTATAATTACACCTATCTATACTATTGTCATGGTTGGAGTACAGTGGCGCCGTAGTACAGTGGACAGCGCCACCTAACAATTTGATTCGTAACGAATAATCATGTGATCGGAAACGCACGCCAGCCCTATAATACCGCTTGAACATGATCATCGGTGGAGGGATGCAGCGAGGACTGCAACAGTCTAAGCCAGCCTCTTATTAAAGCTACGAACAAAGAACACTCTCGATTATAATAATTAATTAATAATATAACAAAGCTGAAGAGTTTTTTTTGTTTGTTTGAACGCGCTAATCTCTGAAACAGACAAAAACAATCTCTGGGACAGAATTATAATCATTAGAATCAACAATACAATTTGATTAAGTTAGAATAACGACCAAATGTCATGATTTCATTAAATAGTTATACTATACACTTATATGAACTTAGAGACATGTATTGCTGATTCTAATGTTCATAATTCTGTAACTCCATATTTGTTACGGTCGCGACGAATCATAATTATTTGAATCAACATACTACCTGATACTGACCTGCAAATTGCAAAAAACGTAAGAAAATTGGAATTTCACGTCTTAAGTAAGGAGTCATGGGCTTATATTTTTGTGATAGGTAATTATATTTCTTTTGCTATAATATAGGTTCACTTATATCTGTGAAGTATTATAGTGGCTAAGATTTAAGTGACCTTTGAAGTTCCCATAACTTCAAAGGTCTTTGTTTTTAACGTTTCCGTACCCGAAGAGTGGCAAACGGAACCCTATTGCTAAGCAAGCATTCGCGGTCCGTCTGTCCGTCGGTCGATCCGTCTTTCTGTCGGCGAGCTGTATCTCCGTATTATGTCGACAATTGAAATTTTCACATATTAAAGGACCCAGGAGGTACAAGAAACTTGTTTTTTTACGGCGTTTTTTGCTCGGTCTTATTACAGTAGGTACCCTTCGTGTGGGAGTTCGACTCGCACTTGGGCGGTTTTTTTAAACTATTTTTTCGTCTACCTTGAGTGGTGTCAAAGTCAAGATTACGTTCTCTTTTGTTGTAAAGTTCCTATAAATACCATTGCTAGTGTTATATTAACTAGTTATGTACTAGGCTTCATAAATATCTGTTGTACAATGTTGTCTACTTAACTAGTTATGTAGTCAATATAATTATAGTCAAAGGAGTATTCTTCTTTGCAGGAACATGGAATAGTAACAGTTTGTTGTGTGATTAAATGTGAAGATAACACGGACCATGGTGCTACTGAGTAGAAGAGATGCCATTAACAGCCGGATTACAGGCAGAAGTAGGTATCTCTCTAAGTCTTCCACAAATATTAATGTTTTTTTTTTTTCAGTGATGGTTCTTTGTTTATTATGGCCTCGTTTCTTATGCATTTGGTTGTGGGTTCAAATCCAGGCAACTACTAATGTGACTGTTTCAACTCATATAATACATATTACATGAAAATAAAATCAGCTGTTCCATACATTTGTGTTCACTTAAATCAACAAAATGTATGGAACAGCTGACTTTTTTCCGCGATTTCAAGGTTGGTCCCATAGAAAAAGTTGTTCAAAATGATGAGTACAATGACCCCTTTTCGGGTTTAGCATAAACAAAAACTAATGTTGTATATCACTGAAATCGGTGAATGAAAACATCGTGAGGAAACCTGGATATATACTTAATATAATTCTGAAATCGCCTATCCACCTTAACCAACCGTGGTGTTCAATTCTCAAGTCTTCTCTGTATGAGAAGAGGCCATTGTCTCACTGCAGGACAGCACGACAATTAGAGACTGATATTATTGTGAGAGCAAAGTAGCTCAGAGGCTACAAATTCATGGTTCAAGTGTTAAACCAGCGTGCGATAGAGAGCGGTCCATCTCATTTATTTCATTGCAGATAAAGGCATATTAAAAAACAGCAATATCTAGTAAAAACCATGAGGCTGTTTCTTAGCGAAGTATTGACGTAGTCCTATCGTAGGAAGTCGAACTCCCATTGATGAACACGCTGTAGAGGTTCATGTAATGTTTGTTACAGACAAAATCGTGGCCACACTATTGATGGGCGTCGTGTTCCTGTTAGTACCGATATTGATCATCATCCTAGACCCCATACATATGATCGTTAATTACGTGAGTATTATCTGTGATCACCTAAGTATGTATTATCATATTTATCATAACTTCGAACATTCACTTTGCATTAACCCTATATCACATATTACTTTGACAGTTTACAAATTGCTAGTATTTCTGTTAACGTTTTCTATTAAGCAAAATAAGCATTCAGGCTATTTGTTTACCTACATCACCAATACTCGGCAGAAAGTTCCCTCCCCTTCCACCATCACGCTTGGGCTAACGTATTCACGAATCCCAATCCACCATAATTATTATGACCCTGTTCTCTAGTTCATTTAGTTTGTCGTTATAATATTATTTTCTTTATATTTTTTTTTCTTAAAGTACGCTGTATCAGTACAGCGTCCTAATAATAGTTTGCCGCACCGGTCGACGTCATTACGTCAGCGCCGGCTGTCGCTGAAAACCAGCGCTGGGGCTCTGTCTTGCATAGGGTCGCAGCTTATTTCTGAGTGCTAAGCATTTTGCGTGGATGTAACGCATGTTTCCCCCAACTTTTTCTTACTTTTTCTTTGAAACTTTTCTTTTTTGCGTCATGTTTACCGTAAATAAACGTATTTTCATTCTTTCTTTCTTTGAACTTAACCCCAATAAGTAGGTAGATATACCAAATGTACGGAATTGTTTCAGAAACTCCGCCTAGCCAAAGGTTCAATACTGTACAATATCCTGCAGCATGAGATCCCAGCCGCCCGCCTGTCGATCTACATGTTCAACATCACCAATGCCGACAGGTTCCTCTCTGGAGAAGACTATAAACTGAAGGTGGAAGAAGTTGGGCCCTTTGTGTTCCAGTAAGTCCTCCATCCTAGAATTAATTAACTGTTTCAACCAATCTTATTGAATCAGTCTTTTGAAAATCAAAATCAAAAGTCATTTATTCAAACTAGGCTGAGAATCAGCACTTTTCGAACGTTAAAATTACATAAGACAGTCCCCCCAAACGCCCACCCTTCACCACTTCCTAGTGCGTGATCCACTATTGACTTATGCCCATGAAATTCGATAAAAAACGTTTTCGTAAAATAATAGTCACCGTACCGTTATGATCAACGCAACATTTATTTCCAGAGAATACCGCTGGTATGTGGATCTAGAAATGAGTGAGGATGGCAAGTCCATGGGGATGACGCCGAGAATCAGATCAGAGTTCATCCCGGAAGCCTCCATAGCCCACCCTAAGGATATAAACCTCACACTGCCCAATTTACCCTTTCTTGTGAGTTTTATTTCTTACTTTATAACGTCTGCAAAAAGAAACTTTCGTCAATTTTCGCGAAGCGTCTCGAACTCAAGCTCAAGGTAGGAAGCGATGTCACTGAGCTATGACTTGTTTACTTATAGCAATCACCGTAGCATGATCACTTATATCTACTCTACAAAGACAAAGCCAGATTTATTTCTTCATTTTTAATATATAACAATTCTTTATTGTCGCCAGTTAATGAGTTGTTGAGGAGCTCGTGGCTAAGTAACAACAGCAGCACGGGTCATTTGTGGATCTTTGACTGTCGTTACGGGTCGTCAGAAGCCCGAAAGTCTGACAACCAGTCTTGCCAAGGGGTATCAAATTACCCAGTTACTGGGTTGTGGAGGTTAGATAGGTAGTCGCTCCATATAAAATACTGGTATTCAGCTACATCTGGTTAGACTGGAAGCCAACCCTAACATAGTTGGGAAAAGGCTAGGCAGATGATGATGATTGCCGCCAGTTAATACATTCATCTTAGAGTTATCTAACATACGCATCGTATGTATTGCACAAAGGTACTACTACTGATTCCCAAACTAAGCTTGAGCTTGTATTTTGGGAAACAGTGTTCAGCCGCAGGAAGTATCACATAATAAAATACGAATACATTGGGTCTAACAAAACCATACCAATTAGTGAACAGCAGCATAACGAATTTGCTAAGCGTTTTTATTCATCGCAACTCCTTCCTGTTCCAGACTGCAGTAGCTGTCCTATCCAACTACCCAAGCTTCATCCGCTACGCGTTTAACATAATGGAAGCCCAAATTGGAGCCAAGGCATTCATAAACCTGGATGTCTACAGCTACCTATGGGGTTATAAGAACCCCCTGATCACGCTGTGCAACAGTATCGCACCTGGACTAGTGTATTTTGATGATTTTGGGCTCTTGGACAGGGTGAGTCGATTTGTTAAAATATTGTTTCTTTTTTCTGTTATTTAAGTAAACAGTTTATGATGATTTATCTTCTTTTGCATGCTCTGATTCAAAGATACTTGTGATCGGTGCAGTATCTCGTCGAGACAAAAGTATAAATAGTACTTAACCTAAGTTGTCAATGTACCAACTGCATTACCTGATTAAATTAATAATTATGACTTGTAGGGGTATTAATATTTATCCCTTTCCATCATTTTTGTTTAGAAAAATATAAACAAGTCGATTTATTTTCAGCTATATGAGAACGAGTCAGATTACAGGATAGTGGTAGGAGCCACAAACCAGGACCGGTTCAAGATAAAATCAGTGAAAAAGTTCAGGCATATACAGACCGAGGTACTGAACCATGTTGATGAAAGGTAAATACATTAGAAAAAGATGTCAACAGAAACATGAACGACTTTTCCATAATATTGAACAAGCGACCCACCCCTGCCTCGCAGGGGAATATGAATTGATAACACATCAAGATTTCTGTGCTTTTAACTTAGTTAAACATTTCATCTTCCTGGCTCGGCGTGCTGTGCTGGCGCCGCCGCTGCGGCTGCGGAAAACCTCAAGCGGCGAAAGTATAATAGCCTTAAAGGCAATTATATTTTCGAGCCGTTTGGGGTTGAAACCCTAGGGCCGTGGGGTCCGAGGGCTCATAGTTTATTTAATGAAATCTCGAAACGGCTGTTTGACACTTCCCGTGACCCAAGGGCTGGCTTTTACCTTGGTCAGAGGCTAAGCATTGACATTCAACGTGGCAATGCCGCCAGTCTCTTGGGTACACTACCAGCTGACAGCGATGCGGAGGAATTTTTCGACGCCATATTTTAGATATTAGTTGTTTATTTGTACAGTTAGTTTTATTTAATATTAGTTAGAAAATTGTTTAGTGTCAAATTCAATTATATTTTATAAGTAATAACATATAATAAATTTCATCTTATTTCAGAATATGGTACATAAAGTAAATAACTTGATTAGAAAAAAAAAAACAAAAAGAACATTATAATGTAATACTTAGGTATAATAAACCTTCCAAAATAAATGCTGTAAATAATGGTGAAAACCGCATCAAGATATTTGATGCTTTTGCAATTTGACATACGTACCACGCCACCAACTTGTAGTTGTAATATCGATCCATAATGGATCGAACCCAAATGCATCCAGGAAATCAACCAATGACGAACTTTACCATGTTTTCAGCGAGCTAACCTTTGAAGAAGATACCTATGAAGGTGGCGCCTACCCCCCCATGCTCACTCCAGACGTCCCCCTCAACCTGTACCGGCAGGGTATCTGCAGGACTTGGCACCTGGAGTATATCAGCAGCAGGATCATGGAGTATGGTGGAGAGGCCCTGGTGTACACCATCAGTAATAGGACTTTCATCAACAATGTCAATCCGATCACTTTGAAGCCCTATCCCGATGGACTGATGGATTTCGCTGAATGTTTTTATAGTAAGTTTTTCCAGGGTTACTGAGAGCAAACCAGACCACTTTATTTTATTGTTTAGTTTATGTTTCCCATACTATGTGTAGCTTAATAATGGTTACCGGATGATTATGGATACAATGGAACGTCAAAATCGGGAAGTGCTTATAGAGTGCGTTTCATCATATAGTTCCTATGCCGTAATGTTGGCACATTAACAACGGACCTATTGCGGAGCGCCGTAACGTACGAATGTTCGTCGAATGTTGGCTCCACTGTTGTACAGTGGAGCCAACATTACGGCATAGGAACCATTTGATGAAACGCACTTTATAAGAAAAGCGGAAGCAATTAACATACTTTTTTTTTCAGATATTTTAACCTGGGCTTTATTCGAAATAATATAGCCTGTAGTGTATAAACTGTAATCCTGCACAAGTTCCCAAATTCATAGGCAGGAACTTGTCATGTTCTTTGTTGAATATATAAATAATTTTTGTTCATAGATCTACCTTTTGTAATATCCAAAGCACATTTTCTGGATTCCGATCCAAAATTGCTAGAACGCATTGATGGACTTAAACCGGACAGAAAAGTGCATGTCAATGAAATTGTTATAGATCGCGTAAGTATATTCTATTCATGATAATTGCATGGTTTTTATTTTATCACTGCCTGAAGTATTATTGAAAGTGAGGAGCTCGTGGCTAAGTAATAACAGCCGCACGGGTCGATCCTACGCTTGCCGGGGTTGGTCCATGGATGGGTGACCATTCCGAGGCACGGAGGAGTCTCGATATGTAAAGATACATATCGAGACTCCTCCGTGCCTCGGAAAGCACGTTAAGCCCTTGGTTCCAGCTGTCATTCGAGGATCTTTGACAGTCGTTACGGGTCGTCAGAAGCCCGAAAGTCTGACAACCAGTCTTACTAAGGGGTATCGTATTACGTAGTTACTGGGTTGTGGAGGTCAGATAGGCAGTCGCGCCATGTAAAATACTGGTATTCAGCTGCATCCGGTTAGACTGGAAGCCGACCCCAACATAGTTGGGAAAAGACTAGGCAGATAGATTTTATTGATAGTTTTACATCAAGTCGATGGTAATAGAGTTAAACATGGGTTTGGCACAAAATGGTTTTCGTTATCTATCATATCGCTCCTCATCGAATACATTCATCTTTTCTTTTGTTTCCTTTTCCCTCTCTATTATCCTTGTTTTCGTATTCAAAACAAATGGTCTGGGTTGCAGAAAGCAAGCATTACCTACAACACTAAGATGTCTATGCAACTTACCATGATGTTGGATGACCTCAGCTACAGCTCAGGAACCAAGATGATGTCCCACTCTGTCATACCCATCGTTCATGTCAAACTGGTAAGTCCTAGTCATATATTTACTAACTGATGACGTTATGAGTAGCTCTACTACTTCAAACGCTGGGTGCTGGGTACGATTCCCGGGTCGGACAATTTTTTTTGGATTTTTCCATCTGGAATTTCTCAGTGGCAGCCCGGAGTCTGGATTTGTGCCCGGTTGATGGCAATCGGCTCGGCCCCGATTACATAGGACTTGAACATAACTGGCGGGGTGTGGATGTACCTACTATGGTTACACGTACACCTCTGCCTAACCATTGCGGAAACAAAGCGTGATATTATGTTATGTGCAGAAAATGCACCTGGCAGATAAATGTTAGTTGTAAAAGAATCCTAGACAAACGT
The DNA here is from genome assembly GCA_947363905.1 of Lithophane semibrunnea. Classification (NCBI taxonomy): domain Eukaryota; kingdom Metazoa; phylum Arthropoda; class Insecta; order Lepidoptera; family Noctuidae; genus Lithophane; species Lithophane semibrunnea. Next base: position 17,695,894 of record OX376196.1, read on the forward strand.
TCTTCCAGTCTTCAGGACCTCAATCGTCCTGAAGGTTCCTCTTCAGGACGATTGAGGTCCTGAAGACTTCGAGCAGAAGGAAAAAAGTAACTGAACCTCTTCTATTAAAGAAATAACGAATGTTAAATAACAAAGAAATAAATAACTGTTCAGTGTAACACAATAACGTTACATAATTTGCTAGACCTATCATAAAAACCTTGCTGAATTTATATAACAATTTAATCAGGTGTTTATATTAAAGTTTGTACACATGACTGTCTCGCTATTAAACTCCCAGGAAATTATACATAACTAACAATTAAGTTAGTACGTAGTTAAAGCTAGTTTACATCATGGTTGACCTATGTTCCCATCTGTATTTTATGGCAAATAAATAAATTATTAATTATTATTATTATTAATTTCGACCTGTGAATCATTGTGTTTTGTGGAGAAATTTCCGCCAGTTAACACATGATTATGCTTCAGTGTTCCATCTTTCCATGCACTGACGTCATACTGAAGTAATTAAATAGATCTTGATTATGTTTACCTCGATTTTAAGAAATCTTGTCATACATAGATGATTTTATGCTTTGAAAGAAAGAAATAAATTATTTATTTTCTGGTAATGTAGCTATACATATAGGTAAGTTGGAATATTTGTAAATTGTCCCGATACATTTTGCCTTACGGCATGCAAAGTATTATTTATACTAGCTGCAGCCAGCGGCTTCGCCCGCGTGTAATCTTTATAAATTATAGCATATGTTACTCAGAGTTACTGTAGCTTTCTAATGGTGAAAAAATTTTTGAAATCGGCGCAGTAGTTTTTGAGTTTATTCATTACAAACATACACAGAAAAATACAAATCTTTCCTCTTTATAATATTAGTGTAGATGAATTTAATAATTTAATTACAACCATTACAATTATTATTAAAACTAGTCCGAATTTAATAGGTAGGAACAGATCAGTCTGACAAAATTAATGAACCCATACTAATTATATTCGAAAGTAACTCTGTCTCTCTGTATGTTACCTTCTTACGCATAGACGACGGATTTCGACAAACTTTTCCATGGAGACAGATGGCATCCTGGAGAAGAACATAGATTACTTTTTGTTTCAAAAATAATCCTATAAAGGGTGATATAAACTTTCATCCCCTATGATATAGGATGAAAGTTTGTATACCCAGGGTGGGACGATATCCGATGATATCCATCCATCCATCCGACGAAAGCGGGCGAACCGCAGGCAAAAGCTAGTAAAATATAAATCTCTCGCTTAGCATGAAGAATATAAATGTCGTGATGAGTATTGTCGAAAAAGCATAGAGTCGAACCTTTCTTTAACAAGTGTCTAGGTTTTTGTGGTTAGACATAATAGGGCCTTACCACAAAACTTAGACACTTGTTCAACGCGTGTTTAATGTCAGTTTTATGTCAAACTCCATACAGAAATGTCATTTTTTCAAGGTATTTAGGCTAAACGACTGATAAACACGGTTTTGTGGTAAGTAGGTACTATGGAAAATGTTTAATTGACATTAAACATTATTCTGTAATGTCAATTATGTTTCATGTTGTTTTTTGGAAGTCTCAATTCAAGTTTATTGCGGGCTTTGAATGAGTCAACAAGTCCGAGGTCGTATCGGATGAAAATAATGGCAAAAATTGGTATTTCCAAAGTAAACATATTTTTTGATACCTTTTCTGAGTCATTTTCGATGTTCCGGTACGAAATTAATTTTAACTAGACCCATCCTTGATGCGGGGATAATGTAATTGAAAAACTTGAATATCGTAGGTGGTCGTGACAAACGAAGGATTGCAATTTGTAAAAGGCTGTGGTTACAAGTTGTGTGGTTCTAAACACGCATTCGTTTTTCTTCTTACAGGACCAACCAAAGATGACCGAAGGGACAATGAGTAAATTCGTGCTGGTGTACCAAATAGCGCCCTACATAGCGTTGTGCGTTGAAATATTGTCGGCTACCATAGGCTTAGCGATCCTAGGACGTGGGTTACGTCTGTTGTATTTAAACTGGATATCCAGCACAAGGGGGATGCTCTTCCAAAGTACCGTTCCTATGAAATTGATAAATGTTGAGCTGCCTCTTATAAAGAACTAAAAACGAACAAAATTAATTTTATTTAATTTGAATTGGAATGGTTGAGGTTAGAACAATAATTATTTAATGTAAATAAAAAATAATGTCATTTATGTAGGTGCAAAGGCATCAACATCCTTTTTTTCAATGATAGCAACTTTGAATACAGTCTGTCAATGTAATATCATCTTCATTGTATAACCGTTGAAATTATAGGCCAATATCCAATAGTATGTAACTGGGCCAAAGCAGCCCAAAACCTAAAATATTGTTTACCGCCATTTTTGGTATAACTGGATGTTGCTACCTTTGCATCTAATATGATTTTCTTTTAAGAATAAAGCTTTAAATTTTTTATTTAGTTACTTTCTCTGTCCCATGAATATGGGGCATATGAGCTGTCAAGTAAATGTGATGATCGAAGTCAATAAAGTGATTATCTATGGAGTTCCGCCCATTCTTCTCCATACGAAACTACCTTTTGGAAGGGGCGCCTTGGCTGCCTATTACAATTATTTCTATTTTCTTGTAAATATGGACGTACAAAAGTGCTTTTTAAATGATTTGACTTTGACATTGAGATACGTTAAGTAATAATTGCACCGAGTGCACGACTTACATCGACCGTATCATGTCATTTATTATTAGCAATGTTGTCAGCCTTGTACGGATTTCGAAATTCATACCTATATATTACGAGATGAAGATTAATGAACATACTGTCAAATCAATTGCTTTATAAGGTACGAGAATCCTGTGACATTTAGAGCTCAGGGCGATGACAGACGCCGTCGCCGCGCCCCTGGTGTTTATGTAACGGTGCGGTGACGAGTGGACGATGACGAGGCGGTGGCGCTCCAGCCTTCAGTTTATATGGTTACGCAAAGCGGTGTCGGTGCGGCTGCGGTGCCGGGTGTACGAGCTCTCCAACAATGCAAGAAATGATCTTTAGCTTCCACGAAATAACAACTATATTGGATTAAACTATCTTGAAACCATATCTGAGTACATTTATTTTGATAAAATAAAATTTGGAATCACCATAGCTGCAATTTACTACATTAAATTTGGAATGACCATAACTGCAATTTACTAAAATAACTCAATCACATACATTGTCATAGCTTGCTTTGAACTTGACCATATCGAGCAATTATGTAGATTTATTAATTATTGTCTAACGAACTATGAATGATAATTGAGACTAGCAATTTGTCTAACAGAGATAAATAACATCAGATGGCACCTCATCCCTAACCAAATTATGCCTCTGCAGGCGGCACTGGCAGCTGTTTTGGCCATTAGTATTCTCCATTCCACTATTTTCAATGTTAGATACTTTCACTGACACAAAATTCATCATCTTAAAAATGCATAATATTTGTTGGATAATGTAAGTAAAAATAAAAATTCTATTCCATCGTATTGAAGATTACGATATTATTACATTAAGTACAAATGTTACATTTAGTTATAAATTGTACAAAAATAAAAATAAAACTTTATCAGAACGATTAAAAAAATATTAATGCTACCCGTCTCTCCCTCTTCTATTACTACCATCAGAAAAGTCAGAGCCCACGTCATTGTATTCAGAATCGTCGCTATCAGTGTCCGTGTCTGTACTTTGACCTGAACTTACATCACTGTAACCTACTTCCACTGAAATCTCACTGTCACTTCCTTTTTCTTTCTTCCATCTCTTTTCGTCTTCTTCTATCATTCGTTTTATCTTGTAGAGTGGCGGATGGTCATGTTTTACCGTTTCAAAGTACCCCCTCATCGGTAACATGATGGGCGCTCTTGCGTAGATAGGCATTGCCATTTGCATTGGCATCGGCATCATTGGCATCCCTGGAAATTGCTGGAATGACGGCGGTAACGTTAGCGGTGTTTCTGGTGCTTTCGCTGTTGTTGACACTATCTCGAGACACGAAGGACCAGGATTTAAGGTGACTGACGATCTCAACAATTTTTTTCTTAGCGTCTCAGGCTTGTTCGATTTGGACACAATTTTTGCCAATACGTTACTCGTAGGCTTGATCATTTCGTTGGGTTTTCTTACAATAAAAGGAGTTGCAGTGTTAAAATCCATTAAAGTAACGTCGTCCATATCAGACATCATAAATTCTTGTTGATTTTCATGCATATTATCTAGGAACATGGCTTTAAAATCTGCAGGTAATGGTAGAGATTTCATGAAACCCTCGAAATTTATGGCCATCACTTTTGTTGTAACTGTTAGTTGAACCACTGTTCTAAATATTGTATCCATGATTCTGGAATAAAGTTACAATGATAAAGATAAAACCACTATTTCTGTTTTGAAACAAAATTCCACTGTAAATTTCCTATCCTATAATAAAGACATGGACCTCTTCCCAATCAGAAAAACCCGCACCACTATTTGTAACTTGTTGGTAATACTTCAAAAAATTGCAAATATGTAATTACTTAACCTACCACGAGCAATCATATGCTACACCTAAGAAATAATACTAACTGGCGAATTGGCCACAATTAAGAACGAAATAAAAAAGATTACATAAATAGTAATTGTTCATTCATTAGAAGAAATAATGGAACTATTGTTACTATTCGTTTGTGTAAGCTACTCGTAACAAAAATTACGAGTGCCTTTTCCATATGGTTCTAAATATTACGATAAAGCAATGTAATATGCTCTTAAAACGTCATCTTTTTAAATGAATAGCGACACGCCCCTACTGCACATAGATTTTACGACCCCACTTATTATCGAGATTTCTATGGTGTAGTTTAATTCTCTAAATGGTGGTGGTAATCGTATCAAAATCCGTTGCGTAGTTTAGAAGATCAAAGCGCTCAGACAGACAGATACGAAAATCGACTTTCAACTATTATTTGTATAGATGTAGATGCAGCATCGTCGTAATGTCATCCGGGCTTTTCGATGAGAGCTATTTGAAGACGTTTCATCCTCTATATTTTATATTATTTTCAGGATTTTTGGAAATTCTACCAATAAGACCCTTTCATTTATTACCGTAAATCTCTTTGGTTAAAAACCATTCAACCAAAGAGATTATAGAAAATAGAAATGGAAAATTGTTATTGTCCAGGTAATAAAGTCAGCAAGTGTACAGGCTATACAATGTTACCTATAAGCATTTACAAGGTTACAATTATATAGCAGGTTTTCAGGATACAATATTACCTATATATAGGTTACACAAATTGTTTAACAGTGAGCCCCAAACCAGACATGACTAATTTAAATGTCTTTGTTTGTAACCAAATAACTGTCAATTATTTAAACTTTCATTCCCTTTCCCCCTTAGGGATAAGATTTCCAAAACCCGCTTCTCAGTGGACACCTACGTGTCAAAAAGAACCTCTTGTCGAAACATGTCCCCAGCTTCAATAGTTTAGGCTCTGTGTTGATGAATCAAGTCGGCCAGGACATCTTTATAACAGTTGTATAGGTACTTGCTTTTAGGAATTGCTTATAGGAATTTGCTGTTTTTGTTATAATGGTTGTAATCTCTAGAACTGCCAGTCGGATTTGAAAAAATATTTTGATATTAATGGGCCAATACTTAATTAACATTACATCATTTGATTAAAGAATGACAGTAATTATGTTAAAAAGCACATTATTATTTCAATTGTATGTCTATCATTTACATGTTAAATATTTTTTATTGACCATCTATTTATGGGAGCTGGGCCAAGTGCTGCCCAGAATGGACACATAGTGCATTATGATCCTTGGGCTTATACTAGTCTGTACACCAAAGCTCAATAAAATCTATCTGCGGAGTTTTGAGAAAAACGATTTTTTGTTAAGTATTTTTGATTGATGAATATCAACCAACCGATGGTGCATTTTATTAAAAATAATGGCAGTAATTATGTTAAACAACACATTCTTATTTCATTTTTATGCATATCATTTTCATTTTAAATAATTTTTACTGACCATCCATTTATGGCAGTTGGGTCAAGTGCTGCCCAGAATGGACACATAGTGCGTTACGTACCTTGGGCTTATACTAGTCAGTAAACCAAAGCTCAATAAAAACAATCCGAGGAGTTTTGAGAAAAACAATTTTTTGTTGAGTATTTTCTATTGATGAATACCAACCAACCGATGGCGCATTTCATTAAAAATAATGACAGTAATTATGTTAAACAACACAATTTTATTCCATTTTTATGCATATCATTTACATTGTAGCGTATAGCACTTGTCAATGCATATTCAACGAGTCCAAACACGATGGTGCTGTCTTGTTTGGTTGAGGAGTTCCTATGAGTACTTTCCGGCTCCATCACCAGACTCTGGATACTACCTTGGACTATACTAAGTACTTGTCAAGACAAAGCCAACGAGTCTAAACACTATGGTGCTATCTTGTTGGGTTGAGGAGTTCCTATGGCCGCCTTCTGGCTCCATCATCAGACCATGGACACTGCGTAGTATAACGCACTTGTCAATGCATATTCAACGAGTCCAAACACTATGGTGCTGTCTGGTTTGGTTGAGGAGTTCCTATCGGTACCTTCCGGCTTCATCACCAGACCCTCGATGCAACCTTGGGCTATACTAGGTAATTATCAAGACAACACCAACGAGTTCAAACTCGATGGTGCTATCTTGTTTGGTTGAGGAGTTCCTATAGCCACATTCCGGCTCCATCATCAGGCCCTGGACACTGCCTAGTGTAAAGCACTTGTCAATGCATATTCAACAAACTCGATGGTGCTGTCTTGTTTGGTTGAAGAGTTCCTATGGATACCTGCCGGCTCCGTATAAAAGCAATAACTTTTTTACCCTGGGAGTTTTTTTTTTTTTTTTGTGTATAAATTGATGCAAGGAACCATTTGGAAGCACTCCCATGGCTGGGCAGCATTTGGTCCAAATTGGTCAATATCCTTTTCTTGTGTTTCTTTTAAGTAGGATGACAACTTTTAAAAGTCGTAATGTGTGATGCCGAAATTGAACGGCATAGAAGATTTAAGAAAATAAAGGTGCAAATTACCTATAATTATTATTTTTGTTATCAATATTCAAATGCACTTAAAATACAACAGATTATGCATGCTTCAGTGTTTCAAAAATTAAAGTTAAACTTAAAGATAATAAAAAATCAATCAGCAATTAATTTTTTTAAGGTTTTAATCAGCATTTATACAAAATATAAATAGTTAAGTTATAAAAATTATCAACATTACAATCTAGTTGGTTATTTGGAATGACACTGACAGGTTGCTTATCCTCTTGTTTTGTGGTGTTTTGAACATCAGTTCCTTTTTCCCGTCGCTTAGCATGTGCTGTGATCTGCCGTCCACCACCTGCTGTCCCCGGCGGTGGTTGCTTCTCATACCAGGCTTTGACATGACTATTACTCTCGACATGTTTTTAAAATCTTCTCCTGCTGTTAAACGCACATTATTATTATATGATTCTTCGGCTCTCTGATAAGGTTCTCTACTATTATACGGGTCTCGCTCTCTACTATTATACAGGTCTCGCTCTCTACTATTATACGGGTCCCGTTCTCTATTATTATACGGGTCCCGCTCTCTATTATTATATGGGTCTCTCTCTCTATTATTATGCGCGTCCCGCTCTCCATTATTATACAGGTCTCGCTCTCCGAGTAGAGCACTCGCTTCGTGGTTACTTAGACGTCTTTTCATCTTTATATCTCCATTTCTTGACATGTAAGTCAGGACTGGTTCAACAAGTCCACTATCCCCACGATTTCTCTTCATGAAACCAAAATTTCGTCTGAATATATCATACGACTTCCTCTTTTTATTTCTACTTTTACTCTTTCTGCGTTTCTTTTTCCGCCGACTCTGACCGCTGTCGCAAGAATCTAGTGGTTTTGATTCTTCAGAACAAGAGTTGCTGACGGGACGAGAGTCACAGTCAGAGTCTTGTGGACGTTGCGGTCGTGGTTGCTGTGGGTTACTGAACTGCGGCGGGAATGGGACGATGACTACTGGTGCTGGAGCAGGCATGGGCATAGGCATCGGCATCGGGAACGCTGGCCCCAGCATAGGTCTGGGAGGATTTGGCTCCTGTGGAACCGGGTTTTCTTTGCCGTTCTTACATCTGCATTCTTGATGACAAGGCGAACAGAAAGAGAAGAATGAAGGAGTGCATGGATTACACGAGCAAGGCGGGCATGGCGGACAATTTTTCTTATTATTACTTTTATCATTTTCTTTATCTGGCATACAATTTCGCGGCATAAAGCCTGGGATTGCAATCTGTACAAACTGAGGCACAGGCATCGCGATAGCTATAGGTACTCCGTTGTCACCATCTTCGCCACGTTCGGTGGTAGTGGTGGTAGTAGTGGTAGAAGTAGACTCTGGGTAGGGCATCGGTATTCCAAAGGGTACCGGGACCGGCATGGGTATCGGCATTGGCGGCGGCATCATCATCGGCCCGCCGTACCCATACCCCATCGGCATCATTGGCATTTGCGGGTGCACGGTGCCCAAAAATATAATAATCACAACAGTCCATTTTTGTAACGCATCCTGTAACAAAGTAAATAATTTATGTTTTAACAAAAAAATGTTTTGTATACCAGAGATGGGTAGATAGGAACTAAAAAACCGGCTAAGTGCTTGTCGAACCACGCACAGTGAAGAGTTCCGTAGTTGGGATGAATTTGTCCCAAGAACAAACTCAAACTCAAACGTAGACCAGTTGACAAAATAGATTACAAAAATAAAACTTACCGAAATCATAGCTGCGCCGAATCAAAATACTATTGATTCAATGGAGTGCATGACAGCTAGTTACTTTTATACTTTTAGCAAATTCGTTACATAATTCAGTGCATTGTGGTGCGAACGAATGCCAGTGCATGGCCGAACTTCTTTCGTAACGATTTTATGGTTCTGTTTTATGGCGTTAAGTAATGAGAATGCATAAAATATTGAAGATTAATTCACTTTTTGATTCCGATACACTGTTTACTATATTTTGTTCAGGATAGAATGATATTCATTATCATTTCAGCAACGTTTGTATGATTTGCCACGTGTTTTTGTATGTTGGTACCTCTCGTCTTGTTTGTTGGTATCTCTGTCTTGTTTATTCACTTCACTGGTTGTGTCAATTCCAAGTCCAAGAGCTTCAGTGCTTACAAAATTAAAAATACTTTCGTTTGAATTACAGACTTTATAAACGAATGCAAAACCGGTTTCTTCAATAGAAAATCGCCGGTACCTACTCGATACCTTGACTCTCTCTCACTCTACCCATGAATGTAAACTAACCCAGCTGGGAGATTTATTACATTTAGATTTTATTCAGTGTTATATTTCAGTTTTTTGATAAGGTTATATGACTTAAATTTAACATATGCTAGCTTATGACCGGAGCGTCAACCCTGTGGATCCATTCAAATTCATCTACGATATCGGATATCAATACCAATTAAACCAAACTTTTTGTCTTTTTCGACATGCAGATTCTGTTGATCTTTTTTGTGTTAGGTAGTTTCACAATTTTGAGCACTGCCCAGTGCTCAGTTCCCCTTTGCTACACAAACAACACGCCTTTTAGTTTGATTTTTCAACACTGTTATAGTTGATGACATTATAATAACCTTGATCTATTTAATATTTTTAATCCGATCAGAAGTTTCAGTAAAACAAACTCTCTTTACTTTCGTCTTACCAGTTTTGTTAATTCAATTTTATCTTTCTAGCTGCCTTAGACGTTATGCTTTCGGTTCAAATTGGTTTTTTATAATATAATGAAGTATCACAGAGTCGCGAAAAAATTAAGAAAGTGTTTATTTATTAAAGTTTAAGGACATAAACGTGTAAGGACGGACTTAATGCCTTAGACATTCTCTACCATGGGTGGTCAAACTCAAAGTCAAAGCATATATTATTAATTAAAACATAAATTGTCAAAGGAGTCGGTCAGCCAGAAAGCTGAAGCTCCAGGCCCGTTCATGCCTAAAAAATATACAATTCAAAAATAAAATCATTAATAAGCTGGTGGATGATAAGAGATGGCCATTCAACATGATGCCTGGATCAGCAACATTCCGCTCAACCATTTGAAGGGAACTGAATGGAATCCAACACATGGTAGAGATGGCAGGTGCAGTGTTTTGTCATCAAGTAGGTATCATATTATTATCACGGTGGTATTTTTAAATTTTTGAGAAGCAGTTCCTTGTGGTTGTCGAGACCAAGGATGTTGCGGATGCAGATTTTTCCACATGCGCGGATGCGGATGCGGATATTTGAAGGCTCACATCCGCGAATGCGGATATTTATATACTATATACTTTTTTTTTTTTGTGTGGGTGGAGAAATAAAAATAAAGATAGCATTTTTTATATTTTTATTACATATTTAGTAAGTAAAGTTAAAAATTGGAGCATTATATTTAATAGAAAGTAATATTGCCCCCTTTTCGGGGTCAAGTCTGTTACGCAGACGTTCATATATTAAACCCATTCTACTGAACAATTGTTCGCTAGGAACACTGGCTGGTGGTGTCGATAAAAATCTGCGTGCTATTGGCAATGAAAAGTGCTCATTGACCAATAGGAGCGAAGATTTCGTTCGCATACCTACGGCACGCGCCGGTCTCCGGCCCCGCCCTTTATCTTTCTTGTCGCGACCTGTGCTACATCCGAATCCGCATAAACATCCGCATTAATTATTGCGGATGCGGATATCCAAATCGATGCGGAAGCTCCGCGGTTGCGGATGTGGATGCCCGCAACATCCTTGGTCGAGACATTCATTAGCTAGGTTTTGTAAGGGATATTATGATTAGAAAGACTTTCTCATAACCTATCTTTAATTAAGATAGTGTTAGAGAGCATTCTAACATTTAAAAGGTCAAACATCGGTCTAAACGATATTATTCAACGCTGATTTAAAAAAGCGAATCCAAAGGTAGCATTTAGGAACTTTAAGTTGTTGCAATGTTAATGTCATAATATCTTGGACAAAAACTGTTGAACATGGTGCTGCATATAACCTAACTTTACAGTTATTTAAATCCACTTGGAAATTGGCTTATTTCATCAGAGTGAGATAGATAGAATGTGGTTTATTGGACGCCAAAATTGTAAAAACGCTTAGTTACAAAACCATTCATTTCAGGGTAAATCGGGATTGGATCATGAAATCTTCAATAATACGCAGAGTTTGAAGACGCTCATAGGATAAACAAACACATAAGATAGTAGGTACAGAAGTAGGCCAACTTTTTCAGGCATTCTAATTTGTATTTAGCTCTCTGTCCTCTAGCTATGGTCCATTGTAGTCGCAGTCAGTTTTGAATTGCCACACACATAGGTTTAGTAAAGTTTATTAAATATGAAACATTTGATCAATGTTTGATTCCTTTCTCTAGGTGTGTATTACTAAGATATACTAAACGAAGCTACTTATTAATTGTTTAGGGCAGTCATAAACCTTCACCTCAATAGGTTATCCAGGTTTCGGCTAACTCGCAGCGGTCTTTTTAATCGTAGTTTTCTGAAGATTTCAATGAATAAAACAATTTTTTTTTAAGAATTTTATTTTATTTCTTAAGATTATAAATTTCATGTGTGTGCAAAAAAAACATAAAAAAATATGAAATAAATATCGTAACATTAACGTTAAGACTACTTTACTAAGTTAGAAAACTTTCATTGCTCTTATTTATCAAAGCATTAAATTTTAAAGGTCGATGCTGTCTTTTCCCTTGTCTTGTGACTTCTTTGTCAGCCGCCTCCTTCATCTCCATAGCTTTCATGCGTTGATCTTCTTCATCTAACTTAAAAAATTCTTCAGCGCTTTTTGGATTAAACAAAAAGTCTTCTTGGTGTTTTTCTTCAGGTTTTCCTTCGTTTTTTTCTGCGCGTTTTTGTTCTTTGCCTTCAGTCATTTCAGTTTGTGGTTTTAACCAGTCCTTTGCTTCATTTTTAGATATCGTCTTCTCAAAAATTACATACCCATCTTTTGTAACGTACTGGAGAATGGGAGTCAGTAAATCTTTTCTCTTATTTCTTGAGTCCGTCCTCCTGTGCTGCTTGTTCGATCTCCTGGTCATCTTCCTACGTGCTTTCCTGCGCCCTTTCCAGAAACCGTGTTCACTAGAGCTGCTCCTATCGCGGGATTCTGATTCTGACTCCTCGCAGGAACTCGATTCGGGGTTAGAGTCGTATTTCTTTTTCTTCTTATGCGGTTTTCTCTTCTTTTCACGATGCTTACGAGGCTTTTGTGTTTGTGGCTTTTTAAAGGAGTGGTCTTGAGAGTAAAACGGCATAACTATGACTGGCAGTTTGTGCGGTGGTCCTCCCACCATTGGCATTGGCATTGGCATCGCCATGGCTCCTGGCATTCCGGGCATTGGACCTCCCATGGGTCCTCCCATGGGTCCTCCCATGGGTCCTCCCATGGGTCCTCCCATGGGTCCTCCCATGGGTCCTCCCATGGGACCTCCCATGGGACCTCCCATGTGGCCAGGCATTGGCATGGCTCCCGGCATTCCTGGGAACGGTGGAATGTGAATCGGGATTGGATGTGGCTGCTTATCAGGAGATGGGCTTTGGAAGTATGATTCAGGTAAGGGAGGTAAAGTGGGATACTGTGGTAGATCTGGGAATGCCTCGGGATCTGCATTTCTTGGCATCCTGCAATGCATGGGAAGTTTTTGTGGAAAATACTGGAGGTTAGTGGGACATAGTGGCAGGTCCGGATCATTTGCTGCCAGTGTAGTTGATAAACTAACAAGCAGTAACCAGCTATGTAATATTATCTTCATTTTTGTCTGTAACAAACACAAAACCTTACTTTAATATTATCGTTTAAATGTTATTTAATTTAACCGCCTGCAAAAAGTTATTTTTACTACTACTACTTTTAAACTAAATCACTTACTTCCGTCCATCGGTTGTAACCGTCGGAGCCAAATTCAGGGACTCCAATGGATCCCTTGCAGCTGAGTAGAGCCTTTTGTAAACCTAACGTGAACAGGTGTTGGCTGCAAAAACAATAGAACCGAGAACGTATTGCACGAAAAAGCTGATTTTTGCATAATACCGTCACAATAGCTCTTATGCATCGCCATTGATTTACAACTGTTTAACAGAAAACATGATTATTCAATTTCCAGTTTCGGTATACTTTTTCTTTTTGGAAAGAACTGGATCTCCGATAATCATAACAGCCCGAAACAATGAATGATCTGGATAATAACATTATGTAATGACAATGGAGAGCACATAACTGATAAAGTATGTACAGTTCGATTTCATTTATGCACAGCTGGATGCTTACTGCACCTGCATAATTGCTTAACGCACTAATTACAATCAGAATAGTTTTCAATCAATCAATTCTTACAACAGTGCGCAAGATGTTATAATTACAGTTGCTCTATGTTTTGCCATTTGGCGTACAAAAATGTAGTACCTATGGGAGGTTTTTGCCAAATAAGTAAATTAATTTACATTAGGTAATTCAGTAGTATCAATGTAATTTTTTTTAAATGTAATTTAATAAAATGCAATAGGTAATTTCAGGAAAGAAAATACACAAAATGCAATAATGTCAATAATAAATAATTATACTGTCATTACGTTACTGATATAAAAAAGTCATGTTACGCAACGCAAATGTTTAAATAAGAACTGTCATCAAATCACTGAGACAATAGTAACATTTCTGACGTCACAAAGTTTTAGACTTTTTATTGGGCAAGGAACTTATTAAATATTCTTTGGGCCAAACAAAAAAAGCGTTTCCTTATTAAAGCCGCACCTACCTGCTTATAGTACTTTAAGCTCTAACGTTCTAATTTATTTTCGTTTTGACGGTAGCTACTGCATGTCCAATTGTCCGTGATGTGAATTTTTAAAACTATTGAATCGTAATCGAAAAGGTGTAGGCACATATAGGGGTTACAAATGCATGCACCTATTTATGTAATGTTGTTAAAAAGTTTTTCAGCAAAGCATTGTGCTGTAACATTGAGCCTGTACTATATATTGCAAAATAAAACGTTTTTTCTTGCAATCGACTACCAAATCTGAAGCTTGTGACTTCTTTCTATAATGTAGAAGTTTGACAAGTTAAAGTATTTACTTATTTTGTTTTCGTGGAACAGAAGTTTATTCATAAGTACCAAGGGGCAATGGTAAATACCCTGAAATAATTAGTTGAAAGAGAGATATCTGTTTCTAGCTGATCGAGTTTGAAAACTTCCAGATGGCTCTTCATTCCGTGACTCAATCGTTGGCCTTGCTCCTGATAGCGATAACCACGTCTCAGTTTATGCCTCCACCATCCTTCCCTTACCCATTCCAGCAGGGGCAGCCACCGATGCACATGATGCATATGCCCAATGGCCCACCTATGATGCAGTTGTCCAACGGTGGGTCCATGATGCAGCCGCCTAATGGTGGACCCATGATGCAGATGCCCAATGGTGGGCAAATTATGCAGATGCCTAACGGACCTTTCATGATGCCTCATATGCCCCGTCTACCTGGAATGCCTTCAGGCCCGATGCAAATGCCAATGGCGTTCCCTATGAATGGGGGCAGATTACCCATGGTTGTAATGCCCCATCACTCGAAGAAGGCTGACAAACCTCGGAGGAAAAGTCGCAAGCTTAAACGCAAACGTATCAATATGGATTCATCCTCAAGTGAAGGCTCGTGTTCGGAGAGTGCTGATTATCGGCGATCCAGAAACAAATTGAGGTCATCATCGAAGAACAGTAAAAAACGAGAGGTCCTCACTCCTGTGGTCTCGTATGTGACGAAGGATGGCTTCGTAGTGTACCAGAAGAAAATTAAAAAGGATAAGGCCCGAGACTGGCTCTCGATGACGAAGGGAGATGATGGTCATGACAGCCGAGAGTACAAGGACAAGATCAGGATCAAGGATCATGACCATTAACCCTCAGATCTATTTTTGTATGTTTGTACTAGTACTTATGATATAGGTCTTTAAGTTATGTTTATACCAGTCCAAGATATGTACCTAATAAAAAAATGTCGTAAACAGTTTATTATGTTTTTTACTTCCCCAGTGTTTAAAGTCTGATTTGGTTTTATAGCTGTTTGTATGAATAATAAGTGGTGATACCCTTTCGCTTTCCACCAGGCGAGGTTGATGTCAAGAACGGACCCATTCGCTAACAATTATACTCGTACGATGACATGCATGTTAAACTTATTAAGAATACAGGACCAAATATTGAGCCATAAAGAACCCCGGATTGTTGCCTATATTTTAATAAAATATTGAGCCTCATTTGATCAACAATAGAACACGATACGATTAGAACTACGAATGCTCACAAGGCGGTATAATTATCACAAAGAAAACGCAATAATTAAACGCAAAAATTTTCAGATTAATATTTGTGAGCATCGAAATCAGAAAGAAGTCTTTATGAAATCATACAATTTTATTCAAACGATGCTAGAATATTTTGCTTCGCTAACTTCAACCAACCCTGAAAACTAATGAATAACCGGTGATAGACATCAACGGTTATTAATTCATTTTCAGGCAGATTCAGTTCAGATTTGTTACGAAAAGTTTGATATTTTGTTATTATTATTCATTTATTTCTTTTTAAATACATATTTGTTACATTTTTAAATATTTTTATAAAAAACATGAAAACAAAACATTTAAAAAAATAAAAAATAGTAGCCCATCGGCATCAGGATCAGGGTCCAAGCTGCTGGTGGTCAGGGCTCTAGAGAGAGGAACCTCCTCACTATGCGTGCTGTGTCCAGGAGTACTGCTTTCTGGATCAAGCCCTTGACCCAGCCGTGCAATGAGAGCCTCCTGAGATGTTGGTCGGGGCTCTTCGCTATTAGGCCATTGATCGTAACGATTATCGGTACAATGATTGCAGAGTCCACGTCCCACATGTCGACAACCTCGTGTGCTAAATCAAGATACTTGATTTTTTTATCTTTCTCAGCTTTCATGAGATTCTCGTCATGAGGGACAGAGATATCAACAATCATTGCACGGCGCTCTCGTCGATCTATCACCACAATATCAGGCTTATTGGCTACAATAGTCCTGTCAGTGATGATAGATCGATCCCAGTACAATGTGGCGTGACCATTTTCGAGAACTGGGTCGGGCACATACCTGTAGTATGGTACTTCATACTCCACAAGGTTGTACTGCAAGGCAAGTTGCTGGTGGATAATCCTAGCTACTAGATTGTGTCTGTGCAAGTACTCGCCATTAGCAAGACGAGAACAATATATTTTGTTATTATTATTGAAATCAATTTTTTATTTGTTTATAAAGTTTTTAATATTCTATTTTACGTGAACCCAATCTTATTTAGCTTGGTCCACCATCTACAAATGCGATCGTAGCAAATTAACAACAAACGTTATTCTTGTGTTTAGTACTCTATCTTACAGGAAGTATTTAAAGCGTTTGTTTACAGTTACAATGAAAAGAAAACAATGAAACTCTACATAAAAGAAAGTGAAAGTCAAAACATGGCAATGTTTTCAAAAAAGCCTCGCATTTCCAACGAGGTGGACATGTTAACTGATGTTAGTAAGTTTAAATGTATTTTTCGTGATAAAGTGAACCAGTGACCTATCATGACATTGATCAGTGGGAAGTTAAGTTATTAGCAGTTTGTGTTATTATATCGAAAACCCTACATATAGGGCTTGTTCAAAAAGTACCTATCTGATGAAAGTGTAAACAAATGTATCAGAAAACCTGTGGCTGCCCATGTGTAGTACCTACAGAAATCTGTACTACAAATGGGCATCTACAAATTTTCTGCTCAAATCAAGGTAGGTACTAGCCTGCCTTGATTTGATTATTTGAACAGTTAAAATTAGACTTTCGTATTTAAATACTTACGAAAGTCTAATTTTAAACACTTTAAAAATGCTTTTCATTTGACAATAATATTTACGTCATTGATTTCTCTATTTACAATTTGATTAATTTATATAAACAATAATTGTTCGTGAGTTATATAAACAACGTGTTATATAAACAATAAAAGTGATGAGATTTATAGTTGAAACCTTCTCAATACAGATGAATGTGTTACTTCCCTTTGATGAGTGATTACGCATTTTTTATTTCATTGATTACTTATTTTTAGGATACAAAAAGAGGGTATCAACAATGCGAAACAACGGTCCAGTAAGTAGGCGAAATTACGTACGTACTCGTACTTTTTTTCAGGACTCCTTTGATCGTAGACAGCTCTATCTACGCCTTTCATAAAAAAAAAAACATTAAGTATTTGATTACCTACCCATTTATTATTATGGTACGGTATGGAGCAGGGCCCTGTGGCTAAAATAATAACAGCCGCACCGGTCGATCGAAGGTAAAGCTACGCTTGCCGCAGTCGGTTCGTGGATGGGTGACCATCCATTATATATCGAGACCCCTCCGTGCTTCGGAAAGCACGGTATACCGTTGGTTGCGGCTGTCATTCGTAGATCAGCTTTCACAGTCGTTACGGGTAATCAGAAGCCCGAAAGTCTGGCAACCGGTCTTACCAAGGGGTATTACTCGGTAACTGGGTTGTGGAGGTCTGATAGGCAGTAGCTCTATGTAAAATACTGGTATTCATCCGGTTAGACTGGAAATGAAATGAAATGAAATGAAATTGTTTATTCTGTAAATAGGATATTGGAATCACTTTTACACGTCATATTAAAAAGTTGTAAAAATAAGTTAGATGAGGTCGGCGTTTCCTATCTGACTACTCTGAGAAGAAAGGCCGAAACAAACTCAGAGGTCACCGTCTCCTTTAGAGTCCAGACATAATCTTGGTCAGGCCATATGAGGACCATGTAGATTAGGGTCTGAAATGGTCTTTTGAGGAAAGAACCAGACAGATTTGAGTGGACCTGTCCAGTCAGTGCAAGCATTTGTCAGTAATAGTGGAGCTCAACTCAGAACTTAAGGAGCTCAACGACTTAGTTCTGAGTTGAGCTCCACTATTACTAAGGACGCTGACCGCCAACACAGCTGGGAAATGGTTAGGTAGATTGATTGGTATGTCGCACATCTGTGGTAACAAAACCATGTATTAGGTATGCTGGCCTCCTATTCTATTGAAACTCCGTAATATGGTAGATCAGGTCAAGCTACGTAGGTACCTACCCACACACAGCAGCTCTTTCTACATTATTGCTTTCCTTTTCTTACAGGCGTTGATGAAAATCATGTTGATCCTACCAATAATGGTGACGTCTCTCAGGGTGCACAAGAACTGTGAAACATGTGATTTTCCTCAGCATGAGTTCATCAAAACGCAGCCGAAACCCTATTGGCCTTGGCTGCCCGGTTACAAGAGTGACCAGGCCGGATATATGTGGCCAATGTATTTTACACGATGAAAAAAATGATGCGTTATTGAAAAAGTTTTCTTCATTGTGTTTTTTTTAATAAATAGTAATTACTTTGTATTAAATATCAATGCATGGAAATCATCACCCTAATAGTAGGTATAGCCTCCTCTATGTATATAGATACCTACCTACCTACCTAAATTCTATCTGTGATTACTGATTATACTGGCAGCTGCATTGTATCGCAAACGTGCTGCTATCGGCACGTGTTGGCTCAATGGCTGTGTTGCTTTGAGCACGTGCTCGAAACTAACAGATCGATGTTTTTGGTTAGTTGCCGGTTGTAGCGCGGTTACGGTGAGAGCTATGTATGTAATTTCGTTAATCAATAAATTGGATGTTTAGGTACCTATTTCATTATAAGTAAAACAAGCCTGGTACTTTGCACGAGCACGTTGCTGCCAAAACCGGATACGCTCATGCCTGTTTACTCATGAAGATAAGCCCTTTCATCAGCCTTTCATTCATCGCTCCCTATATCACCTACACCTCTACCTACTTTAGGGAGTACAGGCGAGATATTGTGCCTAGATTATACCTACGCTATATTACTTTTCAATGTAACTGATGACGCCTACTACTTTGTAATGAGCAATTAGTAGTAACTTAGAGAAAACTCAAGCTCATTACTTAAGGCTTTTTTACATTTTCCTAGTGGTGGAATGGGAGAGCAGTGACTTGCGTGACCCAGATAAGGGCATGCTTTTTTTTTTGATTGTGGGAAATCATCAAATGACTTCTCCCGCTCTGGGCGGAGCGGAAGGGCGCGTCAGACTTTTTCTGACTAAAACCCACCCGTGTTCCTTCAGTTACCTGTTGCCAAGGTCCCGGTAGCCCTTTCGGACTTTCCCACATCTAAGGGCGTGCTTAAACGCCAACTCGGCGCTACAATGCCAATGCGGCGCAGCGTGCCGTATTCCAGTGCCGAGGACCTATCCACATTCCTATTGCTGCCACACTTCACTGATTTGAAGTACTTAGGTACAGCAGCGGTCAGAAATGGAATCCCAATCGTACAGACGAATAGATTGACGCTTCGGTTTAACTTACGACCTTCTTATAATAAGTCATTTCTATACTATAGACACACACACTCTCATTCGTTTGCAAATGATTGTATTTCATAAATTCAACCACTGGAGTATATGGCATAATAGCGTAGCGGTTATCGTATGTGGGTTTCATGCATAACAAGCCGCGGGTTCGAATCGAATTGACGCGCGCTGATAGTTTTTTTTGTGTTAAATCTATTAGCTGTGTTGTGGTTCATTTTGAAAAATGCAACCAAATTTAAATATTGGCATGAAAGCGAATATTATTGCGCTTCGTAAAAGTGGACTTAATAATACATTTATACCTATATCACAATCTGACGAAACTGAACTGAGTGTGAGTATTATGATTTAATTATTTTATCAAACATTTATCTAATTAAAGTAGGTATAGCTGCTGATCTTTGTAGTTATTTTTTTACTGTTTTATATTTACCTTATGGTCTAATCTAAATACAGGAAAAAATAAATAGTATCATAGTAAATTTATTTACTTAGATTATTGAATAATAAAATAACATTTTAATAAATAATTTAAAGTGCAATTTCTAATTTCAATAATTATAATTATGTTTATAGATAGTAGGTAATATTAGTATTTTGTTTAGTAGCCTAACAGTACTCCTTTTTGTTTTAGGGAAATACTGTGAGTCGGTGGGTCACAAAATATGAAGAAGAATAGCCGCCAGTCGAAAGTGAAGTGGAAGACCCCACCCCTGTAAAGAGGCGCAACGAGACATGGTCAGCGAGTATGAAACAAGTGGTTTCATACCGACAAGACGTTTTGCCGACTTATTCGACACGTCGTTACGAACCGTGAACCGTGCACTCTACGCTGAATTTTAGCAATGTTATGAACCTACCAAGGTCACACGTAATTACGTACTCTTGGGTGTGAAAGCGACGGTATGTTTTTTGTTTCGTTCGACGCCAGTTTGTGAACACATCACTTAAACACACCGTTGCAGGTACCGCACACAGACGTAGGTACGGCCTGCGGGTGTTTGAAGCAATACTAATCCTTAGCGTGGGATTGCAATTCTGGCCGCTTACTGTACAAGTGTGGTACAAGGTACCTCTCAGGTATTCTAATTTAATGGAGGCAAGTACCTAAGTCCCTCTTACGTGATGAACTCGCCTCCTATTAGGTACATGGTACTTTTATGTGCGAAATGTCGGTGTAGATGCTATACACCTCTGCCCAACTTTGGAGGATTAGGTACTGGCGTGACGTTAAGTTACCTTGTTTTTTTTGAGTGTGGTAAATCATCAAATGACTTCTCCGGTCTGGGCGGAGCGGGTAGACGTGTCAGACTTTTACTGACTAAAACCCACCCGTTTTCCTTCAGTTGCCCGTTGCCAAGGGCCCCGGTATCCCTTTCGACTTTCCCGCAGCCCTGGCAGATGACAAGTTACCTAATTGAAGAAATCATGTTCCTTTATCAGTAAATCTACCAGTCTTTCAAACAAATTAGGTAGGTACCTAATTGTGTAAGTAGGTACTTAACCAATAAAATTCTTTGTTATAAGTAAAGTGATTTATTTACCTACCTATCCATATCAATACGTAGGTAATATTGTCCAATAAAGTCACCGTATAATGTAAGTATAATATACCATAACACTTTGATAAATTGCATGAATACTTAGTCACAATAGTAGGTAGGTACACAATAGTCCTTGTCATTAATTTTGTGGTTTGCACATTAACTAGGTACTTACTTATATAATAATTACTATTCTTCAATCATGAACATCAAACAAGGCAGTGTGGAAGTACCATATTGATGAATGACCGATATCCATGATTTACTTAGTGATTTCATTACAAAGAAACAACGCTAAAGTGGAATGAATAATTCATGATTGCTTCTGCGCAGCACAGTGGTCGCTAAATCGTAAAACCTAATTTTTTTACTTACCTATTTAGAGAATAAATAATTATCCTGGATTACTTTATATTATACTTACATGCGGTTTTCGTCGCGGAAAGTTAAAAGTATTTATAAATTAAGGAAAAATTAGCTGCTGCACTTACTAATTCCCGGTCTATAACTTGGTCATTTATTCGTAAAGACAGCTTTGTCCTGAATACACCAAGGCAACGAGCTGTAGTATTAGAGTAAGTCTTGAGTAAGTATTAGTTATATTAGTGCAAGTGTCTGTAATACTTGATTGAATCCAGGGACTTGAAACGTTATAAAAAAACGTTACGTATAGTTCCAGTAACGTTAATTTCTACTGTTCTACCTGGATCGTAACGTCGAAGCTTTCGTTCCTATAGATTTTCGTTAAGAGGACTACAAGAGCTAAGTGACCTTGAATGATGGCCGCACACATTCACACAATCGATCTGAACGCCATCTAACGACGACGCCCATAGTACTAACGGTTTAGCGAGCTTACTCCCGCGTATTCTAATAGATGGCGCGGCAACAGTGCGTAAAATAAAATATAGATCTAACAAAAAATAGATGGGACAGTGAAATTATTTAATTAATTTTGAGTGATACTTGAAAAATTAAGGATGTGGGTGATTTTGAAATAAAACTAATTCAATAAAACTTAAGCATTTTTATTTAAGGTTTCGATATGTTTCATCAAAAATCGAGGTAGCGCAAATTTTCGTTTACACATTTTGCACAAAAAAGTAAATTTGGAAGAAAAGCCGTGAAGCTTTTCGCCAACTAATTCCATACAAGCTAGACCGCAGTCTAATGGTCCGTGATTTGAGATCTCATAAAACCTTTCCAAAAAATGGGAAATGTTAATAATTCTACGTGCAATTTGGATCTTCTTCTCAGGAGTATGGTTTTCCATCTGAAAAATAACTAATATAATTTCTGATAGATAAGATAAATCTTTATTCGCATAAAACCTAAAGCATTATACCTAAAAGAATTCTTAGTATCGATGTGTTCGCGGAAATACTTACTTCTATACTGTAATATAATTCATCTACTTCTTGATTTTCAGGCTGGACATCATGTTGACTTACAGGAGCACTGACCACCTAAAATGTCATTATCCCATTATTATTTTTTAAACCAATTCTAAACGTGCAAGACGATGTTACCCTGCAACGTGCGGCTAATCTATATACGTATATAAAACACGGAAATGATTCTACCTATGTCCGTTATAGACTTTGAAACCATCCAACCGATGTGCCCCAAACCGATTTTCATTTGAAAGGCAATAATGCGAAGATGGTTTTAGTAGGTACGTAGGGTAGGAATGTAGGTAGGTAGGTAGGGTAGGAATGTAGGTAGGTAGGTAGGGTAGGAATGTAGGTAGGTAGGTAGGTAAGTACTTATCTTCCTACCATACATACCTACCTAGGTATGTATGGTAGGAAAGTAGTTAGGGTATGTAGGTATGTATGTAGGTAGGTAGGTGGGCAGATGTAGCCGAACAGTCAGTACTACCCGTGCGAAGCCGATCCAGGTAAAGCTAGTGTTATGAATATTACCTGTGTACTAAAGGCTTCTTCTAATACATGCTTAGATGAATAAGCACTTTTATTACTAACGTCACAATCGTGATCTTGCTGTGGTACCACTGTTTCCAGCCTATAATAAAAATAAAATAGAAGGTAATTTACGTGGAAATGTCAATTCTAAATATTCTAGTACTATGGTTCACAAGAGAGAATTGTATTTCGGGTATTTTTTGTTGTACTTATTTGATGTTGAAAAATTGTTAAGCTTCAAGTAAACGATTAGGTATAATTCCTATTTATTATAAACAAAATCAATAAAATTATATTCTTAGTTGTGATAAGTAGCATTGCAATTTTCAGATGAATCTGATAATTCGTAATACGCATTATCATTCTGCCGCGGTCTCTTTCTGAAAAACAAAAACATTAGGTTTTTTTATCGTCCTTATAGCTTAGAAAAGATGTAGGTAGGTACTTACGCATTGGAAATAACTTCCGTGTTGATATTTTCAACTTTCTTTCTCCTGTAAGAAAATATTTCATTTCAAAAGGTTTTTTGCAAAGTATTTAAAATAAATATATCTAAATATACCCCGAGGTTTTTTAAAAAGAAAAAGAAAATTATATTACGACGTTGCATTCCCGGGGTTCGAACCCGGGCACTTTTGTATTCAAATCCGCATCTCGTTATAAAACGCTATATTGACAGTCATAGAGACGTTCGAAAAAACTGACCGTATGCGAACTGACTGCACTTACAAAACATTTCCAAAATCCATAGTTTTTAATATTTAGTAATAGTAAATTGTTTCTTACCTTTTAATATCATTCATATGTTCGCAGTTTGATTTATATGAACGCTTTTTTGTCCTAGTAACGGGTTTCACTTTCTTTCCCATATTTAAAAATAATAATAAAGTACCTTATTGCGCTATTTTAACTTAAAGTATTTTATACTTACACGAAAAAATAATATTTACAGAAAGAAGATATGAATTAATGAATTTATAAATAAAACTTTACAAAAATATTTAACAATCTTGTCGGAAATAATGCGGTGAAAAGAGCGACACATTCGTTTAGCATCAGGCCTCGGCCGGCACTGTCGGTACACGGGCGTTTACGCACACATGCGTCGTATTATGTTCGGAAATAAGAATATGCTATTTACAAAAAAACTATTGATTGTATTAAAAAATGAAAACAGTATTATGCTAGTATATTGCTTGTAGAATAATCTGAAAAAAAAATCTGAATGATTGCATGTATATTAGTATGGTTTTTATTCATTAAAAGATTTTTTTAGAGGTATCTTCGTGATTTTTTTCTATCGAATCAAATTCGTTGTATTATGTTTTCAGCACAATACTTCACTAGTAAATATCCTGAAGAATATCATATATTTTTCTGATTTTGATTACTGCAGTGGATCATATACTTTTAGGCATTAGAAAACTTGTGTTTAGGTCATGTAAGCCTCTTAAGTATATTGCCAAGAAATTAGTTTGTAAATGGTTACTGGAACTATACATAACGCTAATTACGTAACGTTATCGTACCCCCTTGACGTTTCATAGATAGATAGATAGAATACTCTTTATTATGTACACCATAAAAATTACAGACATAAATTAGAAATTTTACATAGGGTGACACAATGGGCGGTCTTATCGCTAAAAGCGATCTTTTACAGACAACCTTTGGATGGATTAAAGTAAGAAGGAGAGACAATACTGCAGGTAGTCAGTGGTGTACCGTTTACATATACAATAAATACATACACACATAAAGCATTATCTTATCTATATAAATATATATATACCTACTATATACATAGTTAGATATATATATATAACAATAAACATGTTTAAGGAGAGAGGAAGTGCTTTTTTAGTGTTTTGTGTGATTGAATCATGGAATAGTCCCAAAAATAAGAAATATCGATTAAAATATATTACCTGTGGCAGGGGTAGCTTTATTTTTCAAATTTGACACATTGACTTATAAATCATATGGACTTGAAATGTTTGACTATAGAAAAAACAGTTATACAAATATGAGGCATATCGACGCCAAAATCATAAAAATATTGCCATCTCTTTTTAACTTTCATAATTTTGCGTAAGTGAAAAAGGACAATACTATTTTTGACAGTTACTTTATTGGCAACCCTACATTTCTAGAGTCATTGAATACCTATTTGCGGCCGAGTCGCCATTTTATCCTCTCGCTGTTTGGTACCAAACTTGAGTACGTCAAATTTAATGCTCTTGAGCTGTGGTTATAATTGTAAATTTTGGAGTAATTTGCAGTGATAATGCGTTTAAACTCGGTCCTCTAGTAGAAATCGTCAATAGCAAGATGCCCAATTGCAATATAATCGGATTTGGCATCAAAAGAAGCGGAAATCTCCCGAACATAACTTTGCACCAGTACGTACATAATTTCAGCTGAAATATCTTAAGATTTATATGATAAACAAAAGATTCTGCATTTGTTGAAGAGCTTTAACAGTAAAGCATTCTTATTTTCCCTTTTGCCTTTATTTTTAATAGTTTTTCAACATGAAATGATTTTCTTGTTATTGAAGGGATAGAGTAGTGCATTTAGACATTTTTATATTTATCGATAATGCTACTTTATGATTCTTTATTGGTTTTATGTTTTATTTTCAAGGCTGCCTGATGAACGAAAAAGAAAATTTGGCTGCAAACAATCAGTGTTGAAAATTTAAAGATGTCAACAAAAACTATTCACATATTTTGTTCTCTTCACTTTGAAGAATCATGTTTTGGACACTGAATAAAGTAACATTACGTGACGATGCTTTACTATCACGAACCTTATTGGTAAGTAACATTGCATGTTATAAATTTTTCCAACATGATTGTGTAGTGGCTGATAAATGATGGTGATGTCCTCAATTGCAACAGTTGTCTAATGTACACACGGCTACACATCAAGCTATACATTTCCAGTTTATACTGATCTCGCATTGTATAGAATTTCCTTACATGCGAGGTCAGCTTATGCTGGAAATGTATAGCGTGATGTGTAGCCGTGTGTACACAAAGAGTGATGTAAAGAATGTGTTGGAAGAATTAATATTAATTAAAAATCCTATTAATAAAATCAAGAAACATCAAGAATACTCATCATTTTATTGGTTGTTTACAGCCTAAGATTCGAACAAATATGTCTGGCATTTTAATTGAGAATGATCAAAATCAGACAAACTCACAATCAATGGATGTGGTGCTCCTAATACGGTAATTGATTTTTGTAATTATAAACAGTAGGATCATTACTGTTTTGAAAAGTCATAAATTTTTTAAGTATTTACTATTCAATTTTTATTAATATTTATGTTAATGATAAAGAGTGGTTTTCAGGTCCAAGCTGTTTGTGTGCCTACCACTCAAAATCAACCTGGAGAAATTTCAAAGAGGAGTGGCATAGATTTAGCCCCTAGCACATCCGCTACACTAGATTTAGTCTCCGTTGCGCTACATTTCGCTGCTAGCACCTACGTTGCGCCAGATTTAGCTGCTAGCACCTCCGCTACGCCAGATTTACCGGTATGACCAGTTCCGTTTTTTTAAATCTAATTGATAACATCTCATTGATTGAATTGAGACTGGCTGGGTGATATCTCTCGCTTCTTGTCTTTAATATCTGTTAAAGCTTAATTTTATTTGATTTCAGGTACACACATTTAAAATGATAAAGAAATTAAAGGACAAATGTCAAAAACAGTCCAAGAAGATAAAGAGACGGAGAAAGTTAGAAGACAGACGAAAGAAATTGCTCATTTTAGTAATATTATCAAAGATTTTAAAGGATATAATAATATTTATTAATTAAAAGTGTAATAGAGGTATACATGAATTTGAGATACAAATATTATGGGAAGAAATCTACTGAGAGAATATCCCATAGAAATTACCCAAACTAAATTGTATTGTTCAGAAATGAATAAAATTGATTTCTTTAATATAACTTTATTATAATTATTGTTGATTTTTAATTAAATAATTAACCCTCGATCATTTTCCTTTTAGAAACTTAGCATCAAAAATATGAATTATGGTGAATAAAACCATTTAAAAAAAAGTTTTTCACTCCGTGAAATCGTGAAATCCGTGAAATTCAAATTTTCATACATTTTTTGCAAATTGCAGCTCTGTATTACGTCGATTGTACTAGTATAACGGATTTCACTCCATTGTATACACAATGGAGTGAAATCCGTTATAGAATACTACGTCGATATAAAGCAGCTTATATCCGTCCTCCAGTTCTACGGTTTAGCCTTGAAAGAAGGACGATCCAACAAACAACTTAACGGCGCGGTACTCTATCGGTTAAATGAAAGACTCATGCATGTTAAAGAACTTGGGGTATTTTTACCCGTACATATTGTACCGTGACATTATGAAAACATTTCACAATCTTTTATCGATGTTATTTTAAAGAAGTATCGATAAGGGCTGCTCTAGTAACCGCCATTTTATCCTCTCAGTAGAGCGTAGGTATACACGTTTTTCTTGTAGGTATGCCAAGACCTCCGTGAATTTAGCCGAACGATTTCATTATTATGAACTTTTGTTAATGCTAATCGTTAGAGAGGGTTAGAGAGAAAAGAAAAATCGTTAGAGAGTAATTAGTTTTTATGTAAAAACAATTTTAATTTTTCGTGTGAAGTTGGCCCCCCTTCCCGCAAAAATGGACTTAGACGTAATTTTATTTTTTTAATCGTTGGCGAATCGTTAGAGAGAGATTGAGAGTAACACAAAATCGTTAGAGAGTTAATATTTTATTTCATATTAAATCATTTCTAAGAGCGTGACGTTAGCCTACCTCTGTGAATTTTGCCCCCGATATAATTATTCTCAACTTTTGTTAATGCTAATCGTTAGAGAGAGTTAGAGAGAAAAGAAAAATCGTTAGAGAGTAATTAGTTTTATTTATCAACGATTTTAATTACTTTTGTGAAATTGGCCCCCATTCCCGCAAAAATTTACGTAGATGTAATTTTTTTATTTTTATAATTTGAGAATCGTTAGAGAGAGATAGAGAGTTAAAAAAAATCATTAGAGAGTTAATATTTAATTGATATTAAATTATTTCTGAGAACGCGTTTTAGATTAAACAGGCTCGCTCTTATTATGGGCAACATATTCAGCCGAACGGTACTTTTACTGTACCTAGAAGTTAGTGAAGATACCAGGCATTTCATCATCACATGAGATAGCTTTGATCAGAGGACTCACACCACTATAGTTATAGAGTGTATTACATTATTGTCTGGTATCTTGGATGGGCCGGCATCAAAATTATATATCTCCACCTGCTCAGTTTCTCGACAGTATTTTAATAAGAGAAGACATTGAAAATGAAGAAAATCAATAAATCATTATTAAAAACTAAAAAAAAAAGTTTTATTTCATAAAAAATCTGTAAGACTTGCATTCAAAGCATATTATTCAGTTTTTAAATATCATAATTTTTGAAAGGCTTTTCATCCACTTCTGATCTCGATTCTAAGTAATAAAACAGGAATTCTCCATCGTAATTAAAAAAAGTTCTTGATCAGTAGGTACTATTATCATTTTACTCCTGCTAAGCCTGTGGACTATGCTGAAGCATGCACTTCTTGCACTTATAGATTCTTATTAGCTATAATCTAAAGAGAGGTCTAAAAGAATTATGCTACGCATTTTTGACTGAAAATATCCCATTTCATCTTATTTCAGAATATGGTACATAAAGTAAATAACTTGATTAGAATGTTTGTTTGCATTGTCATATTCTTTACAACAAAATATTTTTTGAAAAAGAATGATTGATTGACTGTAATGACAGTGCCATGAAAATTACATACCATGTAGTTGAAAAGTTTGTTATTTTCTGGGGTGTGTTCACTTTATTAGCCTAAATAATTAGAAAAGTTTGTTCGTTTTAGGAGTAAATTACCACTAAATTAATTATTTCTTAAGAAATAAGCAGAACCTTTGTACTCATATTTGAACTATGTCATATCTATTTTGTATTGTATTTTACTGTGTGTACATAAGATTAGAATAAATAAATAAATTAAAAAAATGATTTTTCTCAAAATTGGTAATCCTTAAAAATGCATGACACAGTTAGAGCTACTACTTTTTGGGATGTCTATCCAAATATATTTAACTTATCCTGGTTAGAATTATTGAATAATAAAAAACCATTTTTGGTCATGTCCTTTCGAATCGATGTGACCTGTGGAAGATGCTCACATCCATTCATCAACTTGAAAAGAGCTGATAATCTTAAAACGGCTGAACCGATTTTCTTGAATCATAGCTAACAACACTCTATCAAGTCACCTTTCAAACAAAATAAAAAATATCAGAATCGGTTCAGCCGTTTGGCAGCTACTATGAAACATACAGACACACACGATAAACTTATAACACCCCTCTTTTTCCGTCGGTGGGTTAAAAACGACCCGACCAGCTCCCGACAAGCACCTACCTTTTGTGTGTTTTGAGCATAAATGATGCACTATAAGTACCGAATCAAATTGAAACTACCAACAATATTTCGTATTCTTATCAGGTATCACTGTTAAATGATCGTTGATCAAATACACAACTTTACCACTCATAACTATAACGTCCCTCTGCATCATGTCATGTATCAGTAGTACCTACTACTCGCGCTCACGGTACACAATGAGAAACGTAAGTGTGGCCGCTTCATTCAATGCAATAAATCTCGCGGCAAATCTCTTTGATCTGCCTAAAATGCCGCCACCAGAGTTATCAATCACCCAACGTCAAACGCCAATGTAAATGCCGTTGACAAATTCTCGAGGTAAGTCGTGATGAAGTACACCCACAGTTAACGTCTACCGCGATAATCCGTTGGTGTGGCCCCAGCATATAAGAGATTTGTCATATTTAAAAAAAAATTGTACCTCCGGCAAGGGGGAGTGGGGGGATCTACTAACCCTTCCCCAATCTCCTCCCTCCCCTATCCCCTATCGAGGCGGCACGTTTCATAATTTTAACCTGCTCAGGTCCTAGGGTAAAACGCGTTCTCAGAAATATATATTTTTTTTTAAATATTAACACTAATGATTTTTTTAACTCTCTATCTCTCTCTAACGATTCCCAAAATATATTTAAATACGTCTTCGTCCATTTTTGCGGGAATGGGGGCCAATGTCACAAAAGTAATTAAAATCGTTGATAAATAAAACTAATTACTCTCTAACGGTTTTTCTTTTCTCTCTAACTCTCTCTAACGATTAGCATTAACAAAAGTTGAGAATAATTATATCGGGGGCAAAATTCACAGAGGTGGGCTAACGTCACGCCGCCCTTAGAAATGATTTAATATCAAATAAAATATTAACTCTCTAACGATTTTGTGTAACTCTCAATCTCTCTCTAACGATTCGCAAACGATTAAAAAAATAAAATTACGTCTAAGTCTTTTTTTGCGGGAAGGGGGGCCAACTTCACACGAAAAATTAAAATTGTTTTTACATAAAAACTAATTACTCTCTAACGATTTTTCTTTTCTCTCTAACCCTCTCTAACGATTCTCTAACGATTAGCATTAACAAAAGTTCATAATAATGAAATCGTGCGGCTAACTTCACCGAGGTTATGCCAAGTCCATAGGATTTATTAGTCATTGATTTGACAAGACACATGACAATTTTGAAATTTGACACTTGTACCATTCTGTCAATTTCTGTCTGTCACTTCTGTCAGTCGCGTGATACGTGATAAGACGTGGGTGCTGTTTCTGTGGACAAATTTTTATTAAAATACCGGTTAATTCCTAACGAAATTAATGTCTAAACATGACATTTACTGTAAAGTTCATTTCTAGGCAGTGTTGTGCTAATTCCGTGGGTGATTAAAGTTGTTTTGTGAAGTGGTAAAGTGACTTTGTTTTGGTGAAGCGGGAATCGTGTTTCTGTCTGTGATAAACAAGTTTCCGGGATTTTTTCAAAATGGATAACTCTGTGGACCAGGACTGGAAAAAGGGCATGGGTTTTCCAATAAACTACAGCTCTGGCAGTTCCGACGATGATTTGTAAGTGTTAATTGTATTATCGTGTCGCTGCTATTGCGCCGAACGTGCTCCCACTTAAATGCCACGAAATATCGGAAATTAATTGACAGGATATTTTGATGAACCACCTATTCTGATAAGTAATAAGTAATACCTACACTAAATAAAGCTGATTCCTTGCTTTATCGGCTATCACTATGAAATCCAAAGTTTCTACTTGACATAATCAAATCCTGCATGCATATTAATTTAGCTCCATGACTGTTTTAGCTGAGTGCACAAGTGCTTGTTATAGCACTCTGTATACTGCATGCTATAGTTATATGGATATATAACTACACTTGCCCTTCACATTACATGTAATGAAGGGCAAGTCAAGGAAACAAAACAATATCTTAGTTTTCCCATTGTTTCTTTACCCGGTAGTCTTGCCTCAATGCTAATATTCATTGTGTTTTAAATACAGGTGGTTGCATCTTTTACCTAATTGAAATAGAACAATATAACTGGTATTTTAGTTTAATTAGTACACCACAAGCATTGCTTAAAACATTCATAGGTCTTAAACTTTAAGACAAGTTAGTCAATTTTTGCAGTAATACTTAATGATTAATTGTTTTCAATGCAGACGGACAACATTGCATGTGTATGTTTTTTACACAAAAGTCATTTATTCAAACTTTGCTGAGAATCAGCACTTTTTGAACATCAAAATTACATAAGACAGCCCCCAAAACGCCCCTCCTTTCCCACTTCCTAGGTTTAGCTGGGAATGCGCAACAAGTACGTAGTTTCTGCATACCCCCATGGGAAAAAGGTGTGACGCGTTTATGTGCATTTCACCAATGAAACTGAATATGATCAGCACATAGAAGCCACATTCAAGAGCTGTTAGTGTCAATATTCCACGGAAAATAACGACACTGACAACCCCTAAATCTGGTTTATGTGCTGCTCGCGTTCAAATTCAAAAACATTGAAAATATTTGGAGTTTAACTATGGTTTCTGATTTGGGTAGCTACACTGTACACTCTCACTGTACACATATTATTATATTTTGTATTGTAAATTATATTTTCTTTTTTCTGGCCCGTTCTTCTTTATAGGTACCTACTACCCTTCAGATAGCTTCAGATAGCATCTTCAGATAGCCCTTCAGATAGCATCTTTCTGACTGACTGATTCCTTGAAAATTCAAAAGTGCCTGTACCTCTACCTACTTAATTGGTTTGATTGCAATAAATGCTTTGAGATTGACCAGCAAAGCCCTTAACAAAAGAAAATCATCTCAGAACATGACCATCAGATATTTTCCATTGAATACAAAACTGCCATTAGAATCTTGAACCATGATCAATGTCCGATCAAATTATTTTCCACTACACTTACAAAAGCCAACACTTCTAATTTATTACCTGATTGCTTTTATAAAACCACTTAACATTGCATAGCTATTTCATGGACACCAATGCCGGTTAAAGCACAGATTATACTTATCAGTTTGTGCCAATCATTGTTATCACGTTACGTTTTAACCTACGCATGTGATTCACCGTAATGTGATATTAAATGGGAATCAAACAAATGCATCTAGACGTGTTTGTGACTGGAATTGTATTTATTTTAGTGAAGAGTTGCTTTATTTGGATTATTATTTTATAATGTTGTGAGTTCTGAGTTTTGTTTTTTTTAAAGCACTCTCATGTACATTTATTGCACAGTTATAATTTATTGTACTAACAAAATGTTAATCTAGTAAGTAATAAATTCCTACAGATATTTTAAACTTTGACCATGTTTGTGTATATTTTGTGACACTAGAACTAATTATATAGCATGTTTTAGAACAACGTTATTCAAGACATTTTTTTTTTTTTTATCTGAACTGTTTGTTTCATCACCTCCAAACTCTCATTGTCATTTTAGAATCGATTTGGAAGATTGACTATGCCTATCCCAATACAGAGTGTGAAACAGGCCCTTCTTGTCTTCTACAGCATATTAGATGCCATTGAATCAGATTTTTTTTTATTTACTTATTCATGTAGGCAAATGCAATGGAATCCTACTAATATTATAAATGTGAGAGTTTGTGTGTTTATGTGTTTGGATGTTTGTTACTCAATCACGCAAAAACGGCTGAATGGATTTGGATGAAATTTGGCAAACAGATAGGTAGTTTATAACCTGGATTAACACATAGGATACTTTATATCCCGATATTCCCACGGGATCGAGGCTTACGCGGGTGAAACCGCGGGGAGCAGCTAGTTGGTAATAAAACACAATAAAATAAATGTCACCAACAATTTACATAGTATGTAGGTACCAGATAAAAATCGCAAAATACTCTAAAAACTTTATCTTATTTATGTAAGTACCTACTTACTTAAAATATTTGACACTAAACTATAGGTATTCTGATTAAATTGCTATTTATAGAACGTCTAAACATTGTGTGAAAACAACAAATAAGATAGTTAAATTCTGTTACCTACTTATAAAGCAGACTCTATCGTATTCCATTTCCTACTTGTGAGAAAAAAATATTATTAATGTGCTGTATTCATCAGTTGGCAGGTACTTACTTATGTTTAAACCAGGTAACATTATAATCAGCTTGAACCCAGCAGTTCTATGTGATGCTATACAATAGGAACAGTCCAAATTCATACACGTTTTTTCAGTAGGTATTTAAGTAGGTACCCAAAAATAGCCTTGACTTGTTATATTTTGTACCATTAAGTGACTACAAAATAATGTGACCCAAAATACTTAGATAAACTTAATGTGATTTTCATGCTTTTCCATTTCCGGAATGGTCCTATCAGTAGTCATATTAAAATACCTGTAGAGTATAATATTATCTACTCTGTAAAACTGAAACTACACATGACATAGGTTTTTTAGGATTCTGCACCATAATTTCGTCATACAATGCCTTTAATTGTGACTAGTCAGCAATTTTATTGCCCATCATAATGTATTGGAGTGACTTTATTGCCTATGAATATCTAATAAGTAATCTTCTTCTACGCTATTTGCCTGGTCTTATGAGCAGAACACTCATTAAATGCTATGAAGAGTAATCAAAACTATTGAGTTTGTACACACGGCTACACATCAAGCTATACATTTCCAGTATAAGCTGACCTCGCATCGTACGAAAATCCTATACAATGCGGGATCAGCATAAACTGGAAATGTATAGCTTGATGTGTAGCCGTGTGTACCTAGTTTACATTTCATTCTGAGCCTTGTAGTGTTGGTATGACCTTTTGACCGCTACACTGCCATCACTGGCGAGTGGCGGCTAAACAAAAGTACTTCATCGTGATATAATAAAGCCAAGGAGCACTACATAGTCTCTGTATAAATCGCGAACCCTTATTTATATTATTATACACTTCGAAATGCCCAAAGACCTCGGCATTTCAAAGTCGGAAGGTTGTGTATGTCTGTAGTTCATTGCCCCGAAACTTACATACGTTCAAGTTTGCTGCTCTGGACTGTCCTTAGACGCCTTGAAATGAAGGTACTAGGACCTTTCTTTAAATTAAATTGACTCGGAAAGAAGCCAACATTCACTTTAATTTCCAATAATGAACGTTGCGAAGCCGGGGAAGACCCACAGTGTTGCTGCAATAAAGAGTTGAAGACTTCGGACGAAGCGAGGGCCATTTTTAACCGACTTCTAATAGGAAGAGGTTCTCATTAATATGCTGTGACGAATAACCTTTGTGTTGCACTCAAGAATGGTCAGTTGTGGCAACTGCCAGACATTCGGATTTTCCTTATCGGCGTAATTATATTTCAAATATTGATGTACCTATTCGTCGTTGAAGGTTAAATTGAGCCAGACGGATAGTTGTTACTCAAATAACTACACTGCGGACTACTGTTTTGGAAACCTTGACAGTGCAAATGTTTAGTGACGGAACGCACTATTATCTTGAGAAAATAACAGGAAAGTCCTTTCATGTTTTCCCCACTTGTTGGTTATTTTCGTCCACTCGTAAAAATAGAATCCTAGTAAAGGGCAATTTGTGTGGTTTTTAATTGAGGGGCTGCCCGGCTGTAAAGAGGTCTATGCCTGTTTTAGGTAGGTTTCCTGCCTATTCTCGCTGATAAGTTTTGAGTTACCACACCGAGCGCTGGACGCACAGATTAAGGCTCTTACATACTGGCGCGATTCGTCGCGCGACGCGACGCCGCGAGCCTTAAGGAGACAATAGTAGCCAAAAGTCTGGTAGTATTACGATTTACGATTAGTTTCGGCTTCTCTTTCCATATTTTTTGACCGGCTTCCTTTTTACCCTCTGGCTCTGAAGAAGTCTCATTTATTTTACCCCTTTTGGGTACCTACTTACACTTTTCATAACTGTAATTTGTTAAGTGGTTGACCGATATGTCAGTTTGAACAGCTAACTGCTCTAAAGTAAACGTATTGATTGATTACTTATCGTAATGATCGTGGTTGGAATGAGAAAATACTTTAAAAGTAAACGACTTAGTAAATATTGTCGACTAGCTTCTGCGCGCGGCTTCGCCCGCGTGGTATGTCGATAAAAAGTAGCCTATGTCCTTCCCCAGGATGCCTTCTATCTCCTTGCCAAATTTTGTCGAGATCCGTTCAGTGGTTGAGGCGTGAAAAGGTAACATACAAACAGACAGACAGAGTTACTTTCGAATTTATAATATTACTAGCTGTGCCCGCGACTTCGTTCGCTGTGAAGTGTCGGAAAACAATAATTATGTCGCTTGAAAAGTTGTACCTTCATTTAAAAAGGGGGAATCTTTCGTCCAGGCCTGGTGATTTTTCCTAGTAAGAAACTGCCAAAAAACTTGTGTTTTTATTTAGGAAAATGCTTCTCTATATACAATATTAGCGGTGGAACCACCTGGAGCGTACACAAAAAAGTTGCTAGGGTTGCTCACACGCGAAAGAGCTACATAAAGTTGGCCGTGGGAAAAGCAACCAATACTAAGATCCACACCCGCAACGGATAATGTCTGGCCCTGAGCTTTGTTAATGGTCATGGCGTAACACAGGCTGACGGGGAATTGCACACGCTTAAAACTAAACGGGAAATTATTGGGAATGAGAGGAATTCTTCGAATAAAAACAACATCACCGGCGCCGCAACCTGTTAAGATTTCGGCTTCGATGACGTTTTGTTGGAGATTGGTGACTATGAGCCGAGTGCCGTTGCAAAGTTTGGGAGGACTTAAATTTCTGAGAAGAATTATTGGCACTCCGACTTTTAAACAAATTTTGTGTGCTGAAAGACCGGGTGTGTTAAGGGATTCTAGGAACTCTACTGGATAGTGTGTGGCATCGTCTTCTTCGGAAACCGTATTTATCGATGTATATTGTTGACTTTCCCCAGAAACATGTGCCAATATTTGTGTATTTATTGCTGTCCAATAGTCGAACGAATCAAATCAACTATAACACACGCCAACAACGATCGAATCTAATGAGCGGCGGTCACGAATCATACGAACAAATTACGAAGTAAAGTACAGTTCGATTCAAACTTAATCGCGGCTCGGAACATGAGTCGAGTCGCTGCGCAGTAACAACTTCATGTGACAGCGGGGTGAGTGGTGGGGTACTGCGCAGCTAAAAGCTAACTTCCAAGCCGCCATTAAGTTTGAATCGATCTGTAACGACTCGTTTCTTGACTTCTTAATTTGAACCTAGTGTTGGGTGACTCGGCACACATGCTAGCACAGTTGTAGCTACTCACTTCGTTGAAAAGAGTCACTCACTCATTTTATTTTGATGTGCTAGCACACACCACACTGGCACAGATTAGCTACACACAGAACATTTGTACTGTTTTGAACGAAATGAGTCAGTCGATCCAGTCACTCACTCTTTTTTTGTATTTTGATCATTGATATCTTCGTTCACGGTTGCCAGCACAAACATACACCACAGAACTCACCGCGCGTGTGCCTACTCTACTACGTATGTGTGCCGTGTCGCGTTGTCGTCACTACTCATTATACACACCACACACGCGACTCGGTGAGTCGGCGAGTCACACAACTCACTGACTCACTCACAGCACGTTCGTGCTCACAAGCCACTGCAGCCTCGCCTCAATCGTGGTAGCACAGTGTGCTACCACACTTTGTAAAAAGAGTGCCTCCCACGATCCTCATTTTAAAAAGGTGAGCTACCCATCTCTATTTGAACCAAATGAACGAAACCAATCAAAATACCAAATCAAAACCAATCCGAACAATACTTTCAACGAATGACAACCCAACCAACAATTTATTATAGGAGTGAGGCGTATTTATCGTCACAGATAGAAATCACAGATATTAAAAAATAGCAGATAGCAATTGCTCCTAACGATAAAAAATATCTATTACTTAAAATCACAGATCCTCAAGACTGTTACTGTTAAAACTTCGGATACGATTTTCGACTTTAACGAAAAGAAATAAAGAAGATATTCAATTGAGTTAATACGTATTTATCGTCTTTACAAAAATGACAGGCTGTGATTTTATAACAGATAGATACGATTTTCGACTTTAAATCAAAAGAAATAAAGATGATATTCGATTGAGATACGTATTTATCGTCCGTACAAAAATCACAGGCTGTGATTTAATAACAGATATTTGGATCTGTTATTTTTTTGTCACAGTCACAGTGATCACATATATCGTGTTTCACCGGTTACAACCCATCTCTAATTTATTATTATTATCGATATTATAGAAGTCAAAAACAAAGATACCTGCTCTAAAAATTATTTGGAATATCTGGGTGAAGGTCATTCTTCGACGGAGACTCTTAACACCGCGATTCAGAAAATGACAATAAATGAACAACGCCATCTATCGAGCACGAAGTGATACTGTCAAAATATATGGGAAAACTTTCGAACACTCTGTAAGCTAAATAAGCTATGTATGTAGAAAAGTGTAAAATTAAAGATTAAATACCTATATTTTTTAAGAAATTAACATTTGTCACTATTCTTTCATGATTATCATGATTTGAAAGATAGGTACGCCACCTATCGCACTAATACTAAACTAATAAATAAAAAACGCATCTGGAAAATTTTAATTAACCTAACTTTAGAGTTATATTCTATACACAATGTATCGCGTTAAGTTTCCGCGCAAAGAAAATGACGATCATATATTATTATATCACACGATTTCACAAACCTAGTAATTAAGTAGTAAGTATAATTTCGCGTCAATAGATGTCGTTACGTGTATGTACATTACGTAATGAAAATTCCTTCTTGAACACTTTAAATTCATATATCTTTTGATATTTTGAAGCGATTGCGATGAAACAAAAACTAAATGAAACATCGAGTTACACACAATATTTGAGTGTAAAAGTTAACCATATTGATTTCGTACTTTTTTCGTGATAGTGGAACAATCAAACTAAAGAACATACAAACAGACAGACAAACAGACAAATATTCCAAAAATGATAGAAATGGAATCTGTTTGTTATTCTTGGACACCCCACCAACTTTTTTTTTTTTTTTCATTGTATAGGAACGCCTCGTCTACAGATTTATTATACGTATAGAATAGATAAGTATGGATTTTATGTTTTTCTAAATGTAGGAGGAATCATTGTTGCTGCTCTACTTTTGTAAATGATCTATAAGTTACTACCGTGAGATATTGGCTCTGTAAGTACACACGGCTACACATCAAGCTATACATTTCCAGTTTATGCTGATCTCGCATTGTATAGGATTTTCGTACAACGCGAGGTCAGCTTATACTGGAAATGTATAGCTTGATGTGTAGCCGTGTGTACCACCTTCCCTAAAAGAAAGGTCCTTAGGAATTGGGATTGCTAGTCATCGTTTGCGTCCATAGATGGATAGATAGATCCATAGATATAAGAAAGAAGGCGTCCACACTATCATTCACCTATTTATAAGCGCCTATTATCCCAAATTCCCAATGCAGAGCATCAATCAGAAAAAAAACTAATCCAACTAATATTATAAACGCCAAAGTTTGTAAGTATGGATGGATGGATGGATGTATGTTTGTTACTCTTTCACGCAAAAACTACTGAACCGGTTTGGATGAAATTTGGCACACAGATAGTTTATAACCTGGATTAACACATAGGATACTTTTTATCCTGATATTCCCACGGGATCGAGACATATGCGGGTGAAACCGCGGGGCGCTACTAGTAAAAAAATAACAGGCAAATTGTTCGGGGAATCCCTATTACACTTTGTATTGGGATCCCCGAACAATTTGAGCAGTACCTCAAGTTCTCCATACTCTGATTAATTAGCCCCATAAAAACTTCTGTTTGTCACCCTGACAGAAAGATCGCTCTCCTCGTGTTTATCTGCTTAGTGATAATTCCACAGAAATCGTGCAATTTAGTCAAGTCATGGTGGCCATGTTTTACGCAGATCGAAGATCGAATTCTAACAACAAGAATTTGCGTCTGAATTTATTTTTATGCGAAGGTCGTTTATAATGAGTAAGTACAAAAAATACTATTGTTGGCAGATGCTGGTTGAAATAGTTATGTTCTGCGATAGAGTATTTACATGGGTTTCTTCACTAAGTAATCAAAGTAAAGTAAATTGGAGCTATATGGTGGTCAATTAACAGAGTAATGCCTCGGCATCCACTTTTCATATGAGTGATGATGATGGGCATAGCCGTGAATGACCATGATGCTATTAAATGATAAGGCTAAAAGTGGAAGTGACGTCACGGTTCAAGTAACATAAATACTTAAATAATGATAGCACCATCATCATTTCCATTGTTGCTAAAGATTGGGGCGGCCCTGTAGGTACAATTTATATCAAAGAGAGTGTGCTGGAGCAGGATATAAGTTTGAAATCCTGAGGTAAAGAAATGAAATCCCGCTTGGACTCTCGGACGATTTTGAAAAACAAGTCGTGGATGCTCTCAAAGCTACTTTATGCCCAATCTGGGAAAACCTTCATCACTATTTCATCAGGTTCCTCATAGAGAGGGAAAAGTTTTTGTTTAAGAGCAGAGCTTAGTGAAAACGATGTCTATCCGTCTCTTTAACTATTGGTATGCGGTATTATACTGTCCTCGTGCCATCAACATCGTAATAAATTCTAAAAACATAACAGTGCATCCGCTATCTTCCTCGTAATACGCGTCGGCATTTGAGCTGCGCACGCGTCGCTAGGTGAAATAGAAAGTTTCCCACACGTTTCGTATTCTCGGAATAACCCGGGCAGACTAAACGGCGGGCGAACTGATACATAAGGACAATGTGTAAATAATAAGAACATGTGGAAACAACATGTTGTATCTTTGAACTACTTTGAAGTGAATAGTCGTCATCTCAGTAGCTCGAGGAGCTCGTGGCTAAGTAATAACAGCCGCTCGGGTCGATCCATCAGGTTAAGCTACGCTTGCCGGGGTTGGTCCGTGGATGGGTGACCATTTTCACATATCGAGACTCCTCCGTGCCTCGGAAAGCACGTTAAGCCGTTGGTCCCGGCTGTCATTTGTGGATCTTTGACAGTCGTTACGAGTCGTCAGAAGCACGAAAGTCTGACAACCAGTCTAACCAAGGGGTATCGTATTACCCAGTTACTGGGTTGTGGAGGTCAGATAGGCAGTCGCTCCATGTAAAATACTGGTATTCAGCTGCATCCGGTTAGACTGGAAGCCGACCCCAACATAGTTGGGAAAGGCTAGGCAGATGATGAGTCGTCATCTCAGTATCACTACAATGTTTCACACAGTCCATCATTTCTTTGGCCTTTCCCTACTCTTATAGTCGTCCACATTCATACTCAAAACTTTCCTCATGAGTTCACGACATTTTCCTCATTCCTCCGCATCAAATGCCCGTTACCATGACAACCGATTTCCACACAAGTTTTGAGTTACCGGCGCTACTTTCAGACTTCCTCTTTTTTCTTATACTATCCAATCCCATACTCAAACACCTAAAACAGTATAAACCGACACGAGCATGACGACTGCGTTTTCTAGTTCCGGGTAGAAACTGGATGTGCCTATTATTAAACAATGGAAAAGGCTTCTTGTAATACCCTCTTAGATATCGGAGCTGCTATTAGCCCACCAATCACACTACTCTTTCACATTGCGAAGAATCCTAAGACAGTTTTTCTCACAGCCGTCATTCAATCTGCCTAGCCTTTTCCCAACTATGTTGGGCTCGGCTTCCAGTCTAACCGGATGCAGCTGAATACCAGTATTTTACATGGAGCGACTGCCTATCTGACCTCCACAACCCAGTAACTGGGTAATACGATACCCCTTGGTTAGACTGGTTCAGACAGACTTTCGTGCTTCTGACGACTCGTAACGACTGTTAAAGATCCACAAATGACAGCCGGGACTTACGGCTTAACGTGCTTTCCGAGGCACGGAGGAGTCTTGATATGTGAAAATGGTCACCCATCCACGGACCAACCCCAGCAAGCGTAGCTTAACGTGATGGAGCGACCCGAGCGGCTGTTATTACTTAGCCACGAGCTCCTCACAGCCGTCATTAATCACACATAATCTAACGAAGTACAATATAACTCCTACACGACATTCTAATTAGTAGGTAATAAACTAATAAAACGCACATAAACAGTGTTATCGTATAGTCTGGTATCGCTTCATGTAATAGGAGCATGATTACTGCTGAACAAGGTCGATTATGAGGTGGTGACCTTAACTGATGAGACCGGGGTTCAGGGGGCTCACGTCGGATCCATGGAATTAATTCCATTAATTTGCGTACTTAGCTAAAAGAGTTGGAAAGGCTTAACTAGGACGAGGAGTAACTTTTCCCAGGATAACTCT
Source organism: Lithophane semibrunnea (assembly GCA_947363905.1). Classification (NCBI taxonomy): domain Eukaryota; kingdom Metazoa; phylum Arthropoda; class Insecta; order Lepidoptera; family Noctuidae; genus Lithophane; species Lithophane semibrunnea. The sequence goes on from OX376196.1 coordinate 17,737,824, forward strand.
TTTAAAAGCGTTAAAAAATGTTTACTTATGGAATGCCGCTTACTTCCAGTCGGACAGAATACCATCACCGATAAAACCAGGTTTTTAATCCTGGCAAAATGTATAGACGCGTCGCGACACAAAATAAACAGAAAAGACGGCGGACGAGACGACGTTGTCACGACGCTTCGACGATTGCGCCCTATTCGAAAACATAGAAGAGGCGGGGCGCAGACAAGACGCGGTAGAAAGGAGTGCACGGTTTACTTTGAACACGCGGCACCCGCGCGCGTTGAACCAAAGCCAGAACATCCTCGTCTTCTGAAGAAGACATGTTTTCGTCTCAAAAGCAGACGCTTAAATGCAAAGCTAAATGTGAGAAATGCAGTGTCGTCTCTCACTTGTCTTCGCGTCCCGTCCACGCCCTGTCTCTTTCATATACTTTAACCGCGACCCGTCGACGAGACAAGGCACAGACGTCTGCGACGCGACCTCGTCTTACGTCTTATCTGTGTGTCCCGCCCCTAAAGGCACTCTAAAGTTAATTTTTGATTGATATAACGATATCTATCTGTCATTAACTATCTCTGCCACTGTCATCAATTATTCCTCACAGCAGTAACAGCTCATAGATTGGTCACAGCATTAGCTTCTATCCTGTTTCTCTTTTGTTACAGTGACGCCAAAGATGTGGTCTTCAGGAATCCGCGCCAATCCAGGTACCTACTGGCTGACTCCGGTGATGGATCCGAGGCTGACCTCCTCGGGACTACGCCTCCTCGCTCTAGGATCCGGGATAAAGAGAGAGGCAGGAGGTAGGTCACTCGGATCTTTAACTTGGTCTATTTATAATTCCATAACTGGCGAAACGGTAGACCATACACTTTAGCCTGTTGGTATGTCATAAAATATGCTAAATGCAAATTTTAGAGCTATGGCGTAACAAAATTGAAAGTTGGTTGTTCGTTGATTGATTATACGTTCTATAAATGAAACCCAACTACTGGTTTCAAGGATAACGGTGTTTACACTAACACCCTGTATAATTATTATTTCTTCAATGTTTCGGGGCCAGTTTCCACCAAAAAGTTGAAACAAGAGCTGTCTCGTAAATAATACAGGGTTATATTTATTTATTTATTATACCATTTATGTACACACAATAAACACACAAGAAGAAAAGAACAGATAAATACGTACAAAGGTGAATATGTAGGATGTCGGCAATCCGATACGGGGATGTGGGAGAGGTCATTTGCAACCAAGTGACCCCTACGCTATTGTCGACCATTTTCGAGTAATTTTATATTTTAAATTGTATGAAATAAAAATTTGTAAACGTCTAATTTTTTGACATTGGCATAGGAGTCAAAAGGGGTCGTTTTTGTAAATGACCTCTCCTACATACATCCCATGGATTGCCGATACAACCAATAACCCTGTATTGTGCTGCGGCTTGATTGTGAGGAGAGGTTTATTTTCTTCTCTTCGAAGGAAACTGGCCATTAGTTGAATGACCTTTTGATTTTCCGCATGAAACAGGAATTCTACAACCGGATTTGAGATAGGTAGATAACACTCGCTATTTTGGGTACTTAGTTATCATCAAACCGGAAATTTATATTTTATATTTCTTCCTTTTTATTAATTATATGTTATTTATTATGTTTATCAATGAACAAGTCTCCGGGGACTTTCGGCGGGTGTGCCCCTGTCACCATCGACAGTATTTAAAGGATATCTAAAGTGCCTTTATATGATTTAATTGAAATAAATAAATGCTTTGAGTTTTTAATCTCTCATAATTAAGTCATCATTCTCCTGCCCTTATCCCAAGTACTAGAAAATAATGACATATTGAACAAGTATGATGTTACAAAACAGTAAGTACATATTATGGAATGAAATAATAAGGATAGGAGTCAATGCCATTGGCTCCTCCCTGATGGTCATTATCAAAATCAAAAAAGTCATAGTAGGCTGAGAATCGGCACTAAGTATTTGAATGTCAAAATTTAATCATTTGGCCAAAATTACATACTTAATTAAGACAGTCCCCCAAAACGCCCGTGTTCACCACTTCCTAGTACTTCAGGTCAAATCTTTTAATTCTTTCATATTGATTATCTCAGTGATGCCCCTTAAGTCGGCACCCACTTCACTAAAATTCTATTGCGAGTGTTGTTTCTTGACGACAAAATGTCGTTAGTGTCAAAAACATGACCACGAAATGTAACTTCTGTCAAAAACATGATGACAAAAGCGGAGTTTCTTTAACTCTTAAATTAACGTGGAAGAAACCTGTTGTTTGTATTATAAAGTGTAGGTACCTACACTGAAGATAATAGTTCCGTCAACAAGAGTGTAATATTATCACAATGAATATAAGATAGCACTATCTACGTTATTCTCTACTACGTATTGCAAAGACTTGGTAACAGAACATTGATAAGTAAACTTACTAAATATTTTTACTTTACCGACTTCACTAGGGCTGATGTTTACTCTCCGACAACAGAAATAGAATATCAATACCAATTAAAAATAAGTACAAGGTGTTTGGTAAAAGCGTGACGTCAATCCGTAAGGGGGGTTATAATGTTTTGTTTTTTGACCCTCTTTACCTTCCTTTCACAATAAAACGCACAAAAATCATACATATAACTATTCTTCAAGAGTCATAAAAACCCTGTGAGAAATCGACGCATGTGTCGATTTCTTACAGGGTTTTTAATGACTCTTGATAGGTTACTAAATATATCTAAGTACGAAATACTACTCAATAGGGGATATGCATGTGATTCAAATATGCGTCAAATATTTTTTTTTATAAACTATATTACTTCAGAATTATGCCTACATCAATATTTTTGAATAAAATTTCTTTTTGAGCGAGAAATTAATTTTTAAAAAGTCCCAAATAACTGTGGGTAATTCAAATACTTGAAAAGCTAAGAGCGGATGTGACGTAACAATCCGGGATAACAATCAAAATGTCAATGTCAAGTCAATCAACAAGTGTCAAGTCAATGTCAAACGCCCTACAAAAAGGAGTGTTTGACGTTGACTTGACAGTTGCTTGTTCGTTTTCACGGACTGTGACGTCACTACACCAAGCGCGCCAAATGGATGGCGTTTAAATAGCCCGGATCGGATGGATATAAAAAAAAAAAATTAAGTACTTTTAATTGCTTTTTTGCCGTCGAATTTTTTTTAAGTATTATTTGACGACGTAAACTATGGAATAAAAATATTAAAAAAATACATGCATATTCCCTATTTAGGAAACAGATGTGGGTTAACTTTCTTAATCGCTCACTTTATTCCTTGATGTCTACATGTAGTGCCTAGCCTTTTATTAGGCTGTAGCTACATTAAAAAGGATAGCCCAGTTAACACACAAGAAAATTTTCACAAACCACAAGCCATAACAAATCTCTGTCACTATCCCGCATCGTTCCACGCATGTTCCATCATTTATCTACAGATTACATAATTAATTAGCATTGAATGTTTGATCAACAACTTACATTCTACACAGCTACCACGCTCGGGTCTGCTCGTGACGTCACAATGCGGGGCGAGGGTCGGGAGGCGGGGTCAAATGGCGCGCCTAATATTTTATATAACCTCACCTCAGTATTACATTGTGTACTGTTTGGATAGGGTTTAAAGTTTAAAGATTGTTTGTGAAAGAATAGTGATTGCTTCTGCTGTTAGTGGGTGATAATTTGTGGTTTTGTGATTGACTTTGTAATCATTGAGGAGGACAGGTACTGTTATTTTACTATTTTATCTTGTGTCTCTCATTTTGATCTATTCAGTAAATTCATGCCGGCCTTGTTTGTTGTGTTCTGCTGGCCGTTCTGGGAAAGTGGGGAAATGTCGATTTGGGAAATGAGCATTCTTCTGAGCACCTTTCAACAACACATTGCTATAACTTTTACCGCGGCTGTAGCTAATTAGCTATTCATAATCTCTTTGTTGAGCAGAGAGGGTCATTTTAGTTCTTGACCTTAACTATGCAACACCTAGTTAATTGATGTTTACAAACAAAAGCCAAAACAAAAGCTATATGCAGTGCAGCTAACGTGGAAAAAAATGTGCATTTATTATTTGTATGAGCGCGAAATCAGCTGATAGGTGCAGCAGGTATACTACGTTAAGTATTGTCTGTGCGCCAGATAATTTTGAGCTATCTAGTGTTCTGTTTCGGTTACAATACGCTGAATATAGTGAATGTAGACAGATAACAAACAATAAAAATACAATGTACAGGGACGAAGGAGATTAGATAACTACCTAGGTAACAAAAATATTTGTCGAGGAAAACGATTCTGAATTACTGATGCTGTTTCTAAATATGTGAGATTTTGAAGTGAAGGTTATTCTTACAATAATACATGCAGATAAGCTGTGAGAAGACGATTGCCTCTAAATGCAAGTCATACCCAACTCTATGTAGATTATCTCAATGAGAGCCAGACACTTGAGTCGTTTTGAGAAGAGTCCAAGGTCAATGTGTTTTTGGGTGCATGTGCATAAGTTCTGGGTATTCTTTTGCCACATTATCATATACATAGTTCTGAGTATCTGCATATAAAATAACGACCAGTTATTAGGTAAGTACATTAAGTAGTTAAGTGGTGTGAGGAACAGGGTATAAAGTTCACTCATCCTCTATAGAAGTGGGACGATCCTCCGACCAGACGGGTGTTATGTCTGACGGGCAACTGCCCAACGATTGATGTCGGGTTTTTGTATGTAATATCCATCGCGCGGTAAACTCTAATTGCGCGATGCAGGATTTTGTGTGTCTTTGATGCGTAGTACGGATATGGCGATGTAGATGCCGCCACATTAGCAAAGCAATGTTGTTTATTTATGAAGTCCCAAGAGTCGCAAGTTCCCAACAACTTCACGACTTGTGGCTTAGGATTGTTCTTGCTCCAATGTTTCTAGTGACACTACCTGTTGCCCTTGATGGCATTTACATTTACATCCTAAGGGATATCTTCACTGAAAAAAAGCACCCTATTCTGCTCATTCAAGTAATAGCTTACCCGTCAAATCCGTTCAGCAGTTCATTGAGTAAAAAACATCCAAAACCACTAATAAGTACCTATATTCACGTTAGAGATACACTTTCTTCGGAGGATACTGAGTCAGACCTGAGACCTAATAAATAGTAAACAAAATTATCATTGAGTGGACACGGACCAAAGGTTGATAACATGTTATGATAAGAACTTTTCAGGATATGAGTCACCTCTCACATCGGTCGACAGCGATGATCTAGAAACAATAAGTGGGCCAGTGATAGACATTGAATTATTCATTGATTCGGTATGAGTTCACGAAATAAATTGTCGATACCTTTATCTTTAGATCCGTTTCGTTTCTTCATTTCTTGCAAGGTTATCTTGAAACTTTACCTCTAGATTATCTGCGTGTCTTGTATTTGGCGATGGCGATCAGACATAAATAAAGGCGCGTGTAAGTCGGAGATCTCGAGTGTCTTGTTGGATGAACTCTACAGAATTGTCAGTAGAATTGGGTTGCATTGTTTCGCCTGGCAAAATTATACCTTTAACATCGTTCATTTTCCGACATGGCTTAATCTTTTGCCATTAGTTTACAAAACAGCCTTCGAAGTTTTAAACGGTTGCCTATGTTGTAATGAGAGTATTTTGCTTGTCACCTCATAGCTTGTCTGAGCTCTTAGCGCGTCACCTGTTACCACAGCTATGGTTTTAATGAGCAGTTGTGTTCCGGTTTGAGGGTATTATATATACATGAGGGACAGGGTGGAATGTTCTTTGTCCTCCATAGAAAAGGGAAATGCATTTTCGATGTGTGGTATAATATAATACAAATGGTCTATGTAGTGGCAAGTGCAGTGGCAGTGGCCAGGCCACAGCAGACTATGGACTTGTGCTATACCACTGATATTTTAAGTACTACTATTGCAGAATTGTAGATGTGAACAATAGGGACCGACAGATTTTGACAGATTTGCCACCCAAAGCTTGTCGAAAATTCACATTGGCGAGACCATTGCAACTTTTGAGCATTATAGACTTGGCTGTCAGGCGGGCCCCACGCTTGAGCCGCCCGTAACTTATAAAATAATTATGCCATCGGGTGCCAGAATTCTTTACGTACCTACTGACATACAGGTTGATGAGTAATGCGCTGTAAACAAACAAACATGACCCGCGAAACGTACAGTGTAGTATTGCAAGGTCATCTCTCGGATAGTGACAAGACAATAGTTGTTACCGGGCATCGAATGTTTCACCATTATTATTGTATAATTTTCGATAATGTTACGATTGTTATGTTATGTGGTGAAATGTCATCTAAACGTGGGTATGTACTGTAGGTAGTGTGAAAGCAAATATTTATTTTGATAAAGTAAAGTGGATACTTTTATACAACATTATTTTTTGTTTATGCAAAACCCGAAAAGGGGTCATTGTACTCATCATCTTGAACAACTTTTTCTATGGAACCAACCTTGAAATCGCGAATAAAAAATCAGCTGTTCCCCACATTTTGTCGATCACAAATGTATGAAACAGCTGATTTTTTTTATGTATGTATATGTGATAGCTTTTTACCCGACTACGGCGAAGAAAAAAGGAGGGTTATGATTTTGACCGGTATGTATGTATGTATGTATGTATGTAGGTATGTTCATCTGTTCCCTCCTATCTTCCAAACCACTTATCACAATTTGACAAATGAGGTATCGTTCGAAGCGTCGTGATTGTCCGCTGGTTATAGGCTATGTGAAGTCACATTAAATTAAAAATGGCGCCCTCTAGAGGACATAAAGTGAGGAACTTAAAAAAAAATATGGTTAATCGTACCATGTTGGGTATCAAATGAAAGGGCTTAATGAGCACATTTCAAAAATATATATATTATAACCCCAAAATAATTTAAAAAAAAACAAGTAATAAAAACTAAAACCCAACTACGACTTAAAAGGTATAAACAAGACACCACAGACAGACAAATTAAAAATCCGGAGATACACGTAATCTGTTCGATATGCCCTAACACGTGTGACTCCGGATTTTTAATTTGTCTGTCTGTGGTGTCTTGTTTATACCTTTTAAGTCGTAGTTGGGTTTTAGTTTTTATTACTTGTTTTTTTTTTTTTTCCAATTATGGAAGGATAAGTAATTGGTATCGTAATTTATCTTTGAACGCTTCTTTTGGATTTTATGAAATTGGTTTATTGACTGCAAAATGGCCTTTTCCTTTCATCCTCCCGCCCTTATCCCTGTGGTCGGTGCAGCAAGTCTCCCAGCCTAGCTATCCTAACTAATATTATAAATGCGAAAGTGAGTTTATTTGTTTGTTACACTTTCACGCTTAAATGGCTGAACAGATTTGGATAAAATTTGGCACATGGGTAGACCATGACCCGGAGTAGGACATATGCTACTTTTCATCCTGTATCGCAGAAGAAGTCGCCGGCAATAGCTAGTAGACAATAGACATCTATATCAGCCGTCATCTTGGTATTCACACCGTGAAGCGAAAGGGCCAATCATTGTGTTACGGGTTATTAATTAGGTAGTAATTAAAAATATTAAAATACCGATATGGTAAACTGTATGATCAGAGTCCATTCAAAACAATTTTAACGATTTTACCTTGATGATATCGACGCGCTATCAACACTGATCGATACTATTAAAATATTTATTTATTCAAAAGTGACAAGCGATTTACCTCATTGATTGGACTGGACAATTTCTTGTGGGTTTTTTGTTGAGAATTTCTTAGTAAAAAGAAAGAAAAATGTTTATTCTGCAAAAAGAAAACGCACATACAAAGCAGCCAAAAGCCTCTTATTCAAGCACAAAGTAATTTGCCTATTATTTATTAGTACTTAATGTCTGTGTTTTGTAATTTCGGATTTTTAGGTGATAAGTAAACGGTGATAGGGTTATATTTCTATGGTTAGCCCCATTTATTGAGTACGTACAGTGAACATTAGGAGTGAAAATCACTTTAAAGTTCTAAGTAACTGTAGGTAAGTTCTTACCTACTTAACTGAATTAGGGCGGATTTCACCAATGAAACTGAACGCGATCAGCGCATCTAAACCGCGTTCAAGAGCTGTCAGTGTCAATATTCGACAGGAAATAATGACACTGACAGCCATTAAACGTAGCTGCTGACAGCCCTTAAACGTAGCCACTGACAGCCCTTGATCGCGTTCAGTTTCATTGATGAAATTCGCCCTCATTCAGTTAAGTAGGTAAGAACTTGCTTATTAATAATAAAGCAATCCTAACTTATTTTTTTTTTTTTTTAATTGTTTCCCACTGTTGGGCAAAGGCCTCCTTTTCCTTATTTACTAATTAATATTATAAATTGCGTAAGTGAGTTTGTTTGTTACGCTTCACGCCAGAACGGCTGAACAGATTTGGATGAAATTTGGCACATGGGTACTACTGGTAGACCTTGACCTGGAGAAGGACATAGGTCACATTTCATCTTGGATGAACAGCTAGAGTCTGTCAAGCGAATCATGTCCACGACCATTTAGCTGATTTCTTATAATGGCAATACTATTATCTGTCAAACGGATTGTCATATGTCACAAGTTCTAGTCTACAACATTTTGATACTTTTAGCTCAATTACCGAATTTTTTTTAGGTACATATTTTAATTTTACTGTGATGTGATCACGATTTCGGATTTAGATTCAGACATCTTAGTCATGAATTTAAAGTAAGGGACAGGATAACCGAAACGGAGTTGGAACCCTTCATAATTTTTGTGCGTAATGACTAATGATGATACTTACAGTGATTTCCCTTATGAAGGCATTGAATTTCTAGATTCTGTTTTTAGTTCTGATTGTGATTAATAAATACCTTCATCCGGGGACTTACCGGGGATGTAGGTACTTGTACCGTATATTTTGTGTCTCCGAGATTCCAAACCGTAACCGGTGCCTTGGAGGATGCGCTTTTTTAATTCATCCCAAAGATTTTTTATTCTACAAAAATTCAAGTATCAAACCAGTTTTAAGCGTTCTATATCAGTGTTGAACCCTGTAATTTTTTAAAATTTACCGCCTTTTTCATGGGACAAGACTCGCTTGACAGACTCTAGTTGTTCATCCAAGATGATTACTATTACAAATACAGCTAAAATAAAAACCAGTCCTGTGGAACTACTGAAAATATGTGACAGTCCTAAAGCATCCATAAATGAAGTTGGTAAATTCTTCAGTAACGTAGGGGAAACCTTAGCGAATAAAATTCTATCACAGCGCCAGTGCCCTGCTGATATGAGCAGTCAGGTTCTTAGTAACGATGATAACAACCCACTATCTCCCGCAAACTCCCTCGTGATGCTTGATACAGACGAATCTGAAGTGGAGTCTCTTGTTTTGCAGCTACGTAATGACTGTGCACTGGGTTGGGATGGTATATCACCCTTAGTGCTAAAAATGGGCCGTCAGACACTAATAAAACCATTGACGTACATCTTTAATACCTCTCTCCGCGAGGGTGTTTTTCCGGATGCACTTAAAAAAGCAATTGTGCACCCAATCCATAAGGGTGGGAGCAGAAGCTGTGTCAACAACTATAGACCCATTTCGGTTTTGACTGCTCTTTCCAAGGTTTTGGAAAGGATTCTTAGTAACCGGCTTAAGAACTTCTTGGAAAGATACAAGATCATAGCAGATAATCAGTACGGTTTCCGTTCCGGTGTCTCGACTGAAGATGCAGTACTTAAATTGACGCAGTTGGTTGCTGGGAATCTCGACAGGAAAACCAAATGTCTAGGAATATTCCTAGATCTTTCGAAGGCATTCGACACAGTTTCTGTTCCCATACTTATTGCCAAATTAGAGCGACTTGGTGTTAGAGGTATAGCATTGCAAATATTCAAAGACTACCTGAACAACCGTACTCAAAGAACCAAAATTGATAATCACTTCAGTGATGATGATACCTTATCCTACGGAGTGCCCCAAGGTAGCATTTTAGGACCTATTTTATTTCAAATATATGTAAATGACTTATGCAGAATGTCCCTTCCCAACTCGACGATCTTTGTATATGCCGATGACACCGTGGTTGTAGTTGACGGGTCAACATGGGATTGTGTTAAAAGTAACGCGGAATTGGCACTACGTGAAATAATAAACTGGCTCAACCTAAACCTCCTTACCCTAAACTGTAACAAGACTTCATATATTCCTTTCGCCATCCGTCAGAACACTGCACCGGACCACACCCTTTCAATAATAGCGCACACTTGCTTAGAACAGTCATCTTCATGCCAATGTCCAACACTCACGCGTACCGATCACGTCAAATACCTGGGTGTTCAAATTGATGCCGGGTTACGCTGGAATAAACACATTGATGCCCTAACCTCGAGAACGCTGAGACTGATACACATCTTTAAGTCATTGAGAGCTTCCGCAAATCCTGATACTCTAAAAATGGTGTTCTATGCTCTATGTCAGTCAGTTCTTGGGTATTGCATCAATGTATGGGGTGGTGCGGCTAAAACTACTTTTCTTAGAGTAGAGAGAGCTCAGAGAGCAATATTGAAAGTAATGCTACGAAAACCTTATCGTTACCCAACAACTCAACTCTACTCAGATTGTAAGGTATTAACAGTTCGACAGCTCTTCGTGTTGCAATGCATTCTTAGAAGACACTCCAGTGTCCCACCGTCTGATCCCACCAAACGAACCAACATTCCCCCAGTTACACGACACAAAACTGCTTTTGCCAAAAACCAATACTTCACCTTAAGTTCACTGATTTACAAGAAAATTCATAAAGAATTAAATATACTAGATTGCAATAAGTTTGAATTGAAAGCTAAGCTGATGGAATGGCTACTTCAACAGGACTATACACAAACTGAATCTCTGCTAAAATGTTTTGCCTGATGTTGCCGTATTTCTGCTTTTACTCCCTCACATATAACACCTCACACTCATTACTCCCATACAAAAACTCACCATACGTATAGATACATACAGACATACTCACACACATTCACCCTCTCACATACATAAGTCTTAAATTGTTATTACATTATTTTTCCTTAAATTTAATATTTTTCTGTTAAAAGTTATAAGATTGTTAAGTTGTTTACACGTACCTACTATAAGTTGGCACAGTCCGCAGTTGTTTGATGCCTATTTTTAAATAACCTCACAGCTGAACACTGTCTCTTAAGATACAGGTTATCCTAGTTTGAGAGGCAGGGCTCACAATATCTGTATACAAACTACTGCAGCGTTATTTAGTTTCATGTTAAACAGTGTATACTAATGTTTAATTCTTGTGACAATAAACTATTTTTTATTATTATTTATTTATTATTAGTTAATTATAATTAAAAGAATAGTGATTAGGTTCAATAATAAATTAATTGAAAATTCCCTGATACAGTTGGTTTGGCAATTTGATTACTATATTTATTTATTTATTTCACAACACATGCATTTGCATGCATTTTATTTATTTCACATCTCGGATTAGCTATGTGATAGTACTGATAGTGGTCTTAATTCATATTTTGTATGACGTGTGAAAGTAGCTAAGCTAGGCCAATATAGGTACCGATTGTATTGTAACTTGCTAGAACCTATCATTATTCATTGAAAGATGTGATTAACATATGAATACGTTTTTATTGATAATTAATACACGTGTGATAGGCCATTGAATTGTAATCAATGACGCTTATCAGCCGATTTTGGGCGCTTAGGAAAATTAAACGGAAATGTAATAATTTAAAGTGGTTTTAATTCAAAATTATACTTAAACAGTGCTGATTAAATCGTCCAAACCGACTTCTAGCGTGGTGCTAAGTAATGGAAAATATTACCTATGTCACGTGACACGTACGTCACGTCAATTTGTCGAATCGGTTCAAAAACCCATACATGGTACAGTACGACACAACTTAGATGTAGCATCGGCAAAATTCGCGAAACCGATCACCATCCGAACTGAGTGAGCCTTCAAAATCTCCAATCTTTATTACTGCTGTAGGTGAAAATGATCTTTAATTCTTTACCCAAACGCAATAACTTGTAAAGTGATATAACCAAATTACATTCGTAAAATTGAAAAAAAAAATTAAGTAATAAAAACTAAAACCCAACTACGACTTAAAAGGTATAAACAAGACACCACAGACAGACAAATTAAAAATCCGGAGTCACACGTAACCTGTTCGATTTATGCCCTAACACGTGTGACTCCGGATTTTAAATTTGTCTGTCTGTGGTGTCTTGTTTATACCTTTTAAGTCGTAGTTGGGTTTTAGTTTTTATTACTTGATTTTTTTTTTTATTACTTAATTTTTTTTTTTAAATTATTTTGGGGTTATAATATATATATTTTTGAAATGTGCTCATTAAGCCCTTTCATTTGATACCCAACATAGTACGATTAAACAATATTTTTTTTTTTAGTTCCTGACTTTATTTCCTCTAGAGGGCGCCATTTTTAATTTAATGTGACGTCACATAGCCTATAACCAGCGGACAATCACGACGCTTCTAACGATACCGCATTTGTCAAATTGTGATAAGTGGTTTGGAAGATAGGAGGGAACAGATGAACATACATACATACATACCGGTCAAAATCATAACCCTCCTTTTTCTTCGCCGTAGTCGGGTAAAAAGTAATTTGACTTTTGAAAGAAGAAGACAAAGCGTTGTGTAACTATACAGGCGCTATACAATGTTTATTAGTAAGGCGGTTATAGTCGAATTGCTGATCTGCGATTGCGCTGTGATTTGCGATAATGTTTCATACATTTTGATTAATTTCGCCGCGTTTGGACACCTTCCTCATTACTACAAAACCGTGTTTATCACAACTGATAAACACGGTTTTGTGGTAATAAGCCGGTGTGTCATCTACGTAGTAGTGAGTTAGGAAACCGACCGCATCTAGATTTAAAAGTTGTCGAGTAAGTATCATCTATCATTTACCCCACTTATATCGCCATATGCCGATGGATGACCAAATTATTGATATTTTTGATATCTTATAAAACAAATTCAAGCACTTATACCTCGAGAACTGCTGGACCGATTTTGATGACCTTTGATTTGTTGGATTTGTCTCCGCCCAGAATAGCCGAATAACTATTAAAACATCGGAAAAATTCACGAAAAAAAAAGAAGAAAATACAAAATGGGCATATAAGTGTGGTAAATGATACATGATAATCTGGCCAATCGACAGTTTCAGGGTTATTCATTATTTACGCCACACCCTGTATAATTACAATACATTAACCAACTGCTGATGTGCAAGCAGCGACAAAATTGCTGATCGTTGAATTTTTTGATAATTTATTATCATAGAACCATAGAACCTAATTCCTAATCAATCTCTAGTTTGAAACAAAATCATAGTGTTATTTAAGCGTTACAAAATAAATACATTCTTCATTTGTAAATATTATCTGGAACTTTCGCAGACTGTAGTATTTACAAATATTATGGGAGGGCATGATTTGAACTTATTGGTATCTGATGCCCACTCATCTCGGCCGAGAGCGTGACGCAGGAAGTTTTTCTCCTTAACAAAACATCATTTCAGCCAGTCATTACTCGCACACGTGTCTTAATTGTCTCGATTTAGCGAACCCATTCAAGTGCAGGTTCTGATAGACTGTAGACTTGTCGTTCTTGCTTACTTATAGATACTTACGTAAACTTTTGACTTCATAATAATGGTCTACTCCGCTGTTACGTACGTCTGTTTTTTAAATAATATTACTAAAAGCAAAAATAACAATATTTAATATAGATTTTTAATAAAACATTCGATAATATTACTTACCTACATTCCTATAATTAGCTAATACCTATTACCTATATGATGTGTAAAAGATTTTAAGGATATTTATAATCTGTTATTATATCACACACAATCGCAGAACAGATTTGTTTAATTTTTTTTTAAGTGTTGTAATTATCTACTGATGTTATATGCACAACATAATATCCTCAATTATGATAAAATACAAAAATATTATACATTCTGTACTTTATTTGAATTCATGAAGAAATTACTCTAGGATGCGTCGAGTAATATTATAAGTACCTCTTAATTAAAAATATTATAGCCATTAAATAATCTACTTATTGTTGTTTCAGAAATCACCTGGATGCCACACCGGGCTTCCAGCGTCTGCTCCGAGAGAGGAAGGACGTAGTGGATCACCCCACATACGATCAGACCACTGCCAGTAAGTATTTCTTATCACATCTTTTCGATTTATTCAGCGCAACAAACAAAATTTACTTTCGCATTTTTAATATTACTTAGGAAGTTACCAAACCGCTATATTTATGCTCCAGATAAAAGTTTTCTCACGACTGAAAAATAGGATTTAAATCCATACTAATATTATAAATTTGAAAGTCTGTCTGTCTGTCTGTCTGTATGTTACCTTTTCACGCCGAAACCACCGAACGGATTTCGATAAAATTTGGCAAGGAGATAGATGGCATCCCGGGAAAGGACATAGGCTACTTTTTATCGACATACCACGCGGGCGAAGCCGCGGGCGGAAGCTAGTCTGAAATAAATGTACTTACAAATAACACGAATTTTCAACCTTTTCAGTGCCAGACCGCCTAAAGAAGCGAAGCAGCCTGAAGCTGCTGCGCTCGAGGGCTCGCGACAGCAAACAGGACATGACTCACGATGTCAGGGCCGACTCGCTACCCTCGCCAAATCCCATGGCGGCTGTACCCACTTTAGTAAGTTTATATTATTTAGAACCTTCCTAATCAAATTCTTATTTTTGCATTAACTGACAGACAACGCACAGCCTAACCGCTGGGTCTAGAAGCATGACATTTAGAACTACAGTCCGGCGGCGGTCGCGTCGAGAGAAAGCGTTCTTGACACCTTTCAGTTTCATACTAACGAATATGTGTTTTGCGAATTAGATCCTTATTACTACTAGACATTGTCCAACTGTCAAGTATCAGGGAGCATTCTCCCGACTGCCGGACCGTAGAGTTCCTTATACAACGAAAGAAGGATTTTCAAAATAAGGGATGAAAGTTCGTGGTAAAGTTCCTCCGCGCGAAATCCCACCGTGCACATGGCTCGTTTGGGTATAAAGGGGTTCCCATGTTGGGCAAGAGGACCGGTAACCATAGTTTATTGTACAACAATGAAAAACCGCCTGCCAGGTGTTGAAGACCAGCACAATTCACAAGTCTCTGTAAATGGTCTATTTCAAAATCATTTATTCAAATTAGGCTGAAAAACATTTAGCATTTTGAAGTTCAAAAGTTACAGAAGACAGCCCCTAAAAATCCAACCCTGATATAAGTGTGATTTAAGTATAATATGCTCCTCATTTCTCCAGTTTCACGCCTTACCACTAGATTCACTAGAATTCACACACACTATACTCCATTTAAAATAAGATATCCACGTTCAACCGATTTGGACTTCTATTGCGTTGGTGGCATGAGAAATGGCAGCTGCAGTTTTTTGCTTTTAATGCCGTCCTTATGCTTACGGTATAGAAGTCAAAATTGGTTGAACGGACTGTATAAAGGATTGTTTAAATGTCTAATCTTATTTCAAATGCACTATAGTTAAAAAGAGACGGTGATTTAGAATTACTTAGTTATACCGCCATAAATATCTCCAAATCCCTCCAAAACTCTTCACCAACATTAAGGAAACAGTTACATTCGCAGGTGGAGTCATGCAACCGGTTTATGTCCCTGACTTCCAAGCCGAAGAACCGGGAGGCTGTCGGTCCGGACACCATCCTGCCGACTGATGGCGAGGATCGGTGGCGATGTGACGGAGATGAGGACCTGCCGCCCAGCCGCGTCAGTTTCCATAAGACCTTCAGTTTGCTCATCAATATGGGAAATATTGAGAAGGGTTGTAAGAGGGCGGTGAGTAATGCAGTTTTATGTTATGTCTTTAAAACTAAATGATGTGGTATTATATTTTGATTCAACTGCTATCTAAAAATCTTAAATTCTCCGACAGACAAGGCAAAGACTAAGCCACTGCGTCTAGTAGCATGTTTTGTTCACGAGTTTCTTATATAACGAACGATTTTTGAAACTTCATCCCCTAAAAGGGTAAAGGGGATGAAATTTCTATGAAAAGAATATTTGAAGTATGTGGAAGATGGTGCATAGACTTCCGTTTTAAAGTAAACATTATTTGTATCATCATTTTTTGGAAACTCTTGCCCTAATGCTACTGAGATGTTTTCGGTGCGCATTCCATTACAGGTAAAGATTAAAAAGAGAAAAATTTAATACCTCTAGAAGTTTCGCACGTAATTTATTAGCAAATGTAATACTTAAACGATTTCAGTATTAAATAACATGTTTATTACGTTGTGAATTAATTCACCAAAATAAGGAAAAACTATATTCCACATCACACTCGGTTAGACTTCGCCGAAATTGAGAATAATTAGCAACTTTAAATAAAACTTGAAGTACATTCACCTTTGAGCATCTATAAACTGTATGTATTTTATGACTAAAGCATATCTCTTCCTGTATATTTTATCAGAAATCAACACAAAAACTTGTATTCTTTATGTCATTTGATTTTTGTGTTTCTTAACATGTTGCAACTTTCCCAAATAGATCGTAACCACAGTACAATTTCAGATAAGCCGCGAGGAACAGGTGTGGCAGAACGAGCTCAAAGATCTGATCTGGCTGGAGCTGCAGGCCAAGATCGCAGGCAGAACGCTGGCGCAGCAAGACGCTTATCTATGTGCACAGAGGAACATAGTCCCCAAGATTATTAGTAATATTTTTGAATATAGGTAAGTAATAAATGGATTCTGCTGGACATAGCAGAGTAGGCTAAGTTGTTGATGATAATAAACCTTTTCTTAGAACGAAATCCCTGACCACTCCTCGACTATCATACATCTAGGGAGATGGATTCGAATCAAAAGTGTCATTCGTATCATCCTAGGACGTACGATGCTTTTGATTTAAGATTTGTCCTAAGTATTTTTCGCCTCAATTTAATTGTAATTAACATTTCCTCAGGTTTGTGAACAGAAACCCGTGCCGAGCGAATTGCAAACGTTCTCTAGACGCGGTAACTTCACAGGAAGATCTGACAGCCCACGATGAACCTAATGAAGGTAACTATAATATAAAATTAAACGTAAAGTCTGGCCAACGAAAGATGAACCCCAAAACTCGCGCGAAATTAAAAAAAAATAAGACTGTTTATCCCTGTACATAGTGCGATAATTCGAGTTAATACTTGAAATTTTAATTTTAATATATTTATATTTAAATATATTTAGTAACCAGTTTCGCTTAACTATTCCTCAAGAGTCATAAAAAAACGTTGTAAGAAATCGACACGTGTTTCACCTCTCATCGAGGCATCCTCAGGATGACGATTGACTTGTCGCGAACCCGAACACGAAGTGTTGCTACGTCGAGCGCTGGGCGTAGAGTCACTCGGCGTGGCAACACGCCTGATAAATTAACTGTATTTTCAGTAGCACACCAGTAGTAGTTTTTATCCGCCCGGTTAATGACAGTACATACACTCGCCACATGCTACATGGGATTTATAACAGCCCCATTACGCCATTTATACCTCTGCCTACCCCAAAGAATACATTCGTGCTATAATGAATTTTTTACCATAATCATCTCCATTTCCAGAAGAACAAATGTACGGCTGCCTGTCGTTCGACTGCCAGCTATGCTCCGACGCCATCGGCAAGGCGATGCGCGAGGTGGGCGCGCTGCTGGACTCGTTCTACAACGCCGTGTCGCTGTACCCGTCCAGCAGGAACATGACCGTAGAACACAAGCTCATCGCCACGCGCCAGTTCAACAATAGGATTAAGGTGAGTTTATCTAATATTGAGGTTTAGGGGTATGAGGAACAGGGTGTAAAGTTCACTCATCCACCATAGAAAAGGGAGGATCCTCCTACAAGACGGGTGTTGTGTCTGGCGGGCAACTGCCCAACGATTAATGTCAGGTTCTTGTATATATGTCCATTGCACGGTAAACTTTAATTACGCGATGTTCCAAGATCATCAACATAGTGGGAAACCCCCAAATGCAGGAAAGCGCCTCGGAGAAAGGCATTTTCCCTGCTATAAAACATCTTTCGGTGGAGACGATCATGATAGAAAAGCACTTTCATGAACTTGTTTCTAGTAGTATTAATATTGCATTTACACAAAATTAAGCTGGTTGTATTTTTTTTTTTCATTTACATAAAAAAATGACGGTGTGTTAGTCACCTCTGCCGAACCCCTTAGTAGAATACGACTGCGTGTTCCATGATATATTATGCAATACTAAGCTGATACATTTGTTTTGTTTGTCAGGCAATGTGCCTCTGGTACAACACAGCGCTGCACATGCGCCTCAAGATGGTGGCCATGCGCAGAATGTTGCGCTCCATCAGACTCAAGAGCCAGCGACGTGGCGCGCATCACAGGACCTCGGTGGATTCCAGTGTCAGCAGGTTTGTGTACTTACAGATTCCTTTCTTATTGTTAATGTCTGTTTTTATTGAAATTTGTATATGCAATTACTTGGATTTATGAAACTTTAACTTTAATACTATGTTACTCACTGGAAAAAGTGAGAGGTGCGTTTACACAGTGTTTTAGAACATTATTTGGGTTATTTACAATATATTTTTCCTATTTTATAAACTACCATATAAAGAGACAAAAAAATAGTGAAAATATATTGCCTGGCCTTTCTCAATCTAAATGAGAACGAGAATGGAATCGGATTAGTTTATTGTCGAGATATTGAACTATAATTTCTGCTCGACTAGCCATCAGTTCTTTGGTATTTGGTCGCGCCAGACACGACACCCGTCTGGTCGGATCCTCCCTTTTCTATAGAGGATGAGAGAACTTTACACCCTGTTCCTCATACCTCTAAATTGGTGACCCCGACGTGATATGAAAACGCAACCTTCTGATGTCATCCCAAACCCCACGCACCAATATTGACAAGCAAGCCCGATCTGTCCCGCAGCACGCCAGCAGCTGAGTGCCCGCGGCCGTGCCTGGTGCGCTTCAACGTGTCGCCGTCCGACCCCAGCAGCAGCAGCTCCAGCGAGCAGTCGGCCGGCTCCGGCAAGGAGGAGCCGCTGCCCGACACTGATGACGTGGACAGCGGCGTGGACATCAGTGAGTTGGACTTCATTAGTGGGGAAAAGGGTGGGAGTCTGCTGCAGCTATTTGCCACAGTAATAGAATCTTAAAAGACTAGGGATCTCGCGCACTAGACGGCCACGACCACGACCAGTGGTCGCAGCTATCAGTTAAACTATAGAAACCGATACGAATCGCGCACTTGGTCGCAACGACCAACTAGCCGCAGACCGGCCAAAGACCACGGACCACGACTGGCCGGAGTCATGGCCCTGGCCGTCTAGTGCGCGAGATCCCTTAAAGAGGCATTGTCTTCCAGATATGAATTACCTATCAGATAGATACGGGATCATAATTGGAGTTGAAACAAACCATACATGTTATTCGAGTTTTATAAGTAAGATTGACTACTGCGCAGTCATTTGTAGCCTACTTCAAAGCGCTCGTGCTCTTTGATGCACGGGCGTCACCCAGATTAGAACTGAAACCCTCGGGTCACCCAGATGTTACACGGAGGTTCTGTACAGACCAGGAGATCTACGTTAACTTCTGGAGGGAGGTGGGCTGGTTGTAATAACCACCGACAGCCGCCATGGCCCACGCACAATGGTCCACCTTAGGGACAAAGTGCGAAAACCAAACCCCCTTACATAGAACATAGTTTATTTAATTTTCTGCTCACATTGAACGTTTGCCGAAAACGCATTGAATGTTCAATAATTTCCACCGGCCTATATAACCTATCGATCAAATTATTTCAGAGCACCCATCATCAAATAACGGCTTATCAACACCAGAGATCGCCGTCCCAAACAAATATGGAGACCCGTACACGTCCAATGAAAGCGGCTACATGTCCAGCGAAGGGCCTCCGGTCGCCAACGACGCGTTTAATATCGGAGGCCTGTCTGAACTGACGCATATGAAACTGTTGGACAAGTGCGAAGTGTCATTGTACAGGTGAGTGAATATAATACGTTCAACAAAAGCGGCTATACGTACAGCGTGGGGCCTCCGGTCGCCAATGGTGCGTTTAATATCGGAGGCCTGTCCAAACTAACGCACATGAAACGTTCTACAAGTGCGAGGTGTCTTGTACAGATCAGTTCAAATAGATAAATGACACAAAAAAAAAATGTTACTCGTGTCAACACCATTATTGTCGATCGCATTCACAATTTGAGAAGTCAAAATATTTTTTGCGCTATCTACGTTATGCGTTGTTTGTAAATTTCTCAGACTCGAAGCGCCCCGTAATTTTATTTCGTAATTTCAAGTTTTGAAATGCCACTAAAATTGAATTTTCATTATTTATTTTCTCGTTTTTGTTGTTTCGTCTCCACAAAGTCCAGCCCTCGTGCTGGTAAACCTATCGATAGATATAGAGATTTTGTATTTCAGGGACTACCACCAAGAAATCCTGAAGACTCAGGGCGTTCGGCGTTGTATGATGTTTATCTACAAGATGCGTCACAACCTGCTGGATAAGGTGTACCTCACACTGGAGAAACCTGACGTAAGTAAAACACACAAAGATTTGGCTATCTCTTCCCTAACTGTGGGTGTCGTGCGTACGAAGTGTAATGCCAAAAGAAAATATACCACGGATATACATTATGATTATCTGTCCAAATTCTTAAAGAGTATTACTTTTCCCAACAATGTTGGGGTCGGCTTCCAGTCTAACCGGATGCAGCTGAATACCAGTATTTTACATGGAGCGACTGCCTCCCTGACCCCTTGGTTAAACTGGTTCTCAGACTTTCGTGCTTCTGACGACTCGGTAACGACTGTCAAAGATCCACAAATGACAGCCGGGACCAACGGCTTAACGTGCTTTCCGATGCACGGAGGAGTCTCGGTATGTAAAGATGGTCACCCATCCACAGACCAACCCCGGCAAGCGTAGCTTAACCTGATGAATCGACCCGTGCGGCTGTTATTACTTAGCCACGAGCTCCTTCTCCTAAGTATAAAATAATCATAGTTATTTACCCACCAGCTTGTTTCGGTACTTCTTGACAAGTTTTTAACTCATACTCCCTTCGGCTTCGCTTTGTTTACGTTTGGTCACACGCACCCGAGTTGTGACCACTACGCACGTGACCACCAGTTTTATTTATTTGTACAAATCTTATGTATATTTTTTGTTCAAATATTTCAACCTGTCCTGAGCATGCGTGATGATCCATGCTCGTGCCTTCTCTGTATGAGAAGAGGCCTATGCCCTGCAGGACAACTATTTTATGGCTCTTTTTCAATTCAGATTATATCTTGGGGATATCAAATTCTAGCAAAACATCGCATGATTAATCAACCAATAGAAAACTTAATTGCCTCTAGTAATATCACTACATATTATAAAACTAAGTCCTCCGCGTATGTGTGTCTGTCTGTTCGCGATAAACTCAAAAACTACTGCACCGATTTTCATGCTGTTTTCACCAATAGATAGAGTGGTTCTCGACGAAGGTTTTAGTATATAATAACCGACATCCACGCGGGTGCAGCCACGGGCATCAGCTAGTATGTAATTAAAAATTTTCGATCCTCAGCAACAATCAGAGAGCTTCATCGAAGAGGACGCGGAGGAGATGTTCGAGGAGCCCGCGACCGAGCGCGCCGACTGCTCCGTGCAGGATGAGGATGAACTGAAGACCTACGAGCTCAGGAGGTACATCTCACACCTAAGTCTGGCTGCATAAACAGTCTTATCTAATTGTAGTTTAGCATTGTTCTGTCACTCTTGCACAATTGTCAAAATCAAAGTGGAAGAAAGAGACGGGAGCATAATATATAACCTAAAGGACGTGCTTAGTAACGTGAATCTATTAATCTCAGCCGTCAAGCTGTAAGTCTAATAAAAGACTGAAGCTAAGTCAAGCCCAGTTTTTAACCGACTTCTTCAAAAAGGAGGAGGTTCTCAATTCGTCTGTATGTTTTTTTTTTTTTTTGTGTGTATGTTACGCGATTACTCCGCCAATTATGAATCGATTTTGATGATTCTTTTTTTGTTTGGTTGGTCATGCTTCAGAGGTGGTCCCATATAAATATTATTAATTTTACTTCCGTAGTTTTTGAGTTAGCTTCAATAATTACGTATTTTTCCCACTTTGCGTATGTAGACGATATAATTATTTCACTCCGTCACTGTTATTTACATAGCAGATAACGGTGTACGAATTTGTGTGAGGTAGGTACTACAACTAAAAAGTGAAAAATAAAAACTTTTTACAAAAAAAAACAACTGACTTCAAAAAACAAACACAAAAAAAGTGAAAAATAACTTTAATTTCGGAAGTCGGTGGCAAAAAACGAAAATTGAAAAGCAGGCACCGACTTCCGAAATTAAAGTTATTTTTCACTGTTTTTGTTTGTTTTTTTTTTGTAAAAAGTTTTTTTATAATTACTTATTAATGACTTATGGTTGAAAAATCATTATCGGCGTTTGCGCATGAATAGTTAGAGCAGTGTGTGATCGGGCCGCTAGCGAGTTCATTCTCGTCTTGTCACTAATTTTGTGGTTTATTATATTCGCGCAGGGAGCGAATTTTCTGTCACAAGTCAAAGCCCGAAAATTACTATACTACAGTCCGGCCGTCGAGACAATGCGTTCTTGATGCCTCTCAGCTTTATAGTAAGTAATATGTGTTTTGCGAATTTGGTCCTTATAGTTATTAGAAATTGTCCAACTGACAGGTGCCAGTAACGCATTATCTCGACGGCCGGACAGTACGTCAGCACGTTTGTGTGAACGTTTTGCAGCATGGACCTAATCACCATATTTACAGCATAATGTGCTTTAAACCACGATATCCCACTTCCTTCGCAAATAACCAATTGTATTGTACCCTCTGGCCAGGTACGGCAGCTGGTCGGGCGAGTGCCGCGCCATGCGCCTGCCGTCGTACCGCGCGCACTTCCTGCTGCTGTCGAGCCTGTGCATGGAGGCGGTGCACGACTACCTGTCGTTCCGCCTGGAGGCGCGCCCCGAGCACCCCTCGTGCCTCACCGTCAAACAGGTCCAGTGTTCAAAAAGCTTTCATACCTTGTTCCAAAAATATTTCACATCTAGAGCTTTGATTTGATTATTTTTGAATACTTTAACCCAAAATTCTAATTCGACATCACCCTATAGATGTTTTTATTTGACTATTGAGGTTAATTTTATAACAATTATCGTCGTTGATATTGTAATCACAATTTTACAATGTTATTTCAACAATTATTGTTGTAAAAAGTGATGAGATATAAAGGTGAAACCTTCTAAATGCAGATGAATGTGTTACTAATTCCCTTTAGTGAGTGATTGTGTAAGAATTTAACCCGAACTGGATTTATTTACACTTTTATCAGATATTTTTGGAACAGACCATACGTCACTTAATATAAAATAGACAACAAGTTCGGTATACAGCTATGAATGTATATGTTTTATATAATGTTGCATAACAATTCAGGCGCATACACACATAGATAGTATGTAAGGCGATTTGAAACTATGTCAAACAAACGCCAGTTGCGAGTGCGCTTGCGCTCTCTGTACGGAGACTTGTGTCTATATGTGCATGTATAATGTTTTTTGATTGGTGTTCCGGGTTCCTCTCCGCATGGAATTAAATTTTGTATAGCCTATCGATGTTACTGCCGGGTCGAAGCATATTATAGTATTTTTTTTGCATTTTGCAATCGCATCTACAAAACAAACGAAATCCTAGACAAATACGAGAGTGTTTCAAAATCTTTCATTTGAATATTATCTATTTAATGTGATATTTCCCAATATAACCGACCATTCCCTCCCCGCAGCTGATCCACGAGCTGCGCGAGGGGCTGGACATCGCGTCGGAGATGCGCGCGGACTTCGCGCAGCACGTGGCGGCGGCGCTGGGCGGGCGCGCGCCCGGCGCCGCGGCGCGCGACCTGCTGCTGCTCACGGGCACCTTCGACTGCACCGTGGAGACCTTGCTCAAGGTGGGGGGAGGACGGAAGGAAAGGACTACATATGGCCATGCGTACGTGGCGAGCGAGTTGTCGTGGAACACCCGGTTGAAACGAAGATCCTTTCGCTGTATATTATGTATTAAACAATATGCACAGTGAAATAAATTAACAACGTTTGAGAGAAACTGAATGATACCATAAAAAACTTAGGACCCTTGATACTGACTTTTTTTTTCGAAGTTTCTTTTAGCTCGCATAGACTTTCTAACCCACCCACAGACGCGTTTTTAATACTAAGTCATT
This sequence comes from Lithophane semibrunnea, assembly GCA_947363905.1. Lineage (NCBI taxonomy): Eukaryota > Metazoa > Arthropoda > Insecta > Lepidoptera > Noctuidae > Lithophane > Lithophane semibrunnea. The sequence continues at coordinate 17,762,251 of OX376196.1, forward strand.
TGGCCATTTTAAAACGCATATTAAATTCACACTTTTTTTTCTCTATCTCTAAAAGAAAGTCGCACGGAGGGGGCATAACGTTTTTTCTTTACGTGACGATTTTTACCAGTCAACTCCTACCACAAGCCACGTTAAAGAACAAAAGACGATAATAGATACTATGACACTGGTTGTTTTAATGTTGGCAATAAGCTAACTGTTTCAGAAACTTTTAGAGAGGATTTATAGCATGGGTGTAGATAAATAAATAAATAAGAACTAGGTACAGTCACGGACTTTAATTGATGAGCCACCTGGCACTGTTCGTATTTTAGCCGTATTTAGAACTACAAACTTGACAGCAGTGACTACTCAAAGTCAACCAATTGCAGGTCTAGCAACAGTAGCCTAGCAACGATAAACAATTGTTGCTAGGTTACTGTTGCGATAGTAACGTTAGCGTACGGAGAAATTCTCTGACATCGATATTTCAACTGTCACTGTCTTCAGTTAAGTTTTCAGAATTATTGACTTAATGAGCTATGATTCAAAGGAGGTCAGTATCAAATAGATTGAATAAACTTAATGCAACATTGTATTTATTTTTATCATTAAGAACTTTTTAGTCAACCTCTATGGATAAGACTATTTCCGATTAAAAGTAATTTATTTGTCATCTTGATATTTCAACTGTCACTGTCTTCAGTTATGTTTTCATAATTATCGAGTTAATGAGCTATGATTCAAAGGAGGTCGGTATCAAATAGATTGGATAAACTTAATGCAACATTGTATTTATTTTTATCATTGAGAACTTATTAGTCAACCTCTATGGATATTTCCGATTAAAAGTAATTTATTTGTCATCTTGTTTACGAACGTGCGATTTGAGTTCGTGTTTAATCGGGTAATCTCGTGAATGTATGAAACTGCAAAGTTGAAAAGTTTGAAGGTGGCTCATCAATTAAAGTCCGTGACTGTACATTCCAAAAAATTGACTTCGTAGAGCGTCGTCGCCGTCCCTTTACCTGTATGGCAATTTCTTTCTAAAGCTCGAATCATTTAATTACACCCACTTTCGAAAATAACATACCATTTAGGTGACTTCCAGACTAGAGTGTTGTGTTTGTTTAAGGCTGGTTTAAGTTAGTTCGTTGAGCAGTGGTGGCCCAGAGGTAACGGCCGTGACTAACGAGTTGTATGTCGTAGGATCGAACCCTGACAAGCGGTTTACTTTGCGTAAATAATTTCATCACCACTACTCTCAAAACGGTGAAGGAAACATCGTGAGAAAGCCGGCATGTCTTAGAACCAAAAATTCGAAGACGTGTGACATCTACGTACCCGCACTGGGCCCGCGTGGTGGATTACGGCCCACTCCCTCTCACAGAGAGTCTGTGTCCCAGCAGTGGGAACATGATAGGCTGATTATGTAAGGCTGGTTTAATTGATGGCGGAAAGAAGATGACAAATAGTACTAATGTCGAAGGCTGCACGATCTAGGCTTATATTGTTACATATGACCACTTTCTTACACTTTCCCCCCATTCAATAATGTATGTCTTGATACACGCAAGCTTTTTCCTCGTTAACGAATAGTTTATGTGTGGTCCCAGCAATACCTGTCGTACCTGACGACCATGTCGGTGACGGAGCACATGCCGCGGTCGCGCCTGCAGGCCGAGTGGGCCTTCACGGCGCAGCTCGCCAAGCGCATCAAGTGCGCCGCCGTGCTGGCGCCTCTTACGTTCTCGTGAGCTTCTTTACTTTTATTTACACTACACAGAAACAACTAACAATCTTTAATCTTCGTTACATTCTAAATAAAATGTTCTACAATCTACGAATCTGTTGTAAAGTTCATATTCACTACCTGCGCCCCGTAATGTCACCTACATAGGAGGTCCACGGGAACTGTGCCTTATTCTGAAACAAGACGTTATTATATTAATAGGAAAATATCACATTTTATGTCTGTACTCCACGATAAAGTGGGAATTGAACTCTGTACCTCATCTATGTTGTCACACTTGCGATCACTAAACCAACAAGGCAGTCAGCTTTATTATTATTATTTATGTTTAATAAAAAACCGTTATTTATTTAGTCGAGAAATCTTTGATAAGACGTCCTAAATGCAGCCAAAAGATTGAATTTACCTTATACTCGTATTATAATTTCCAGAAACATCACATGTAATCAACTGAACAGGCTACTGAAGACTTACGAAGAGGAGTTCGATGGCATTAAGAAAAGCAAGCAGAAGCAGCAACTTGTGGATGCTGAGAGAACAGAGAATTCTGACAAGTAAATACAGTTTCATTAACCCATAACCTCTCAACAATTCAGTAAATTGAACAAACTAAAATACAAATATTTCTCCTTATAATAATAGTGTGGATATGTAATAGTATTATGCAATTAGTGAATAAAGGACGGATTTAAAGTGAGGGCCATAGATGAATCACTACCCATAGATGAATCCTTCACTTGATTCTAACGACTGAATCACGACCGTAGGGAGTGATTCATAATGATTGAGTCACGAGCGCAGCGAGTGATTCAAGTGATAGAATCCTGAGCGACGCGATTTATGGTCCTCGATATAAATCCGTTTTATTCAACACAAAAAAAAAAACTTTCTGTGTTCTGCTGCCCGTATTCCAATACTACAACACGTCAGTCCCGTCCCAGGCACGCGATCTACGCGGTGTGTCGCTCGGCGCAGAGCATGTACGCGAGCTCGCGCGACGCCGCGCTGCAGGCGGCGCAGTGGGCGCGCGCGCTGGCCGCCCGCCTGGCGCGCGCGCCGCCGCCCGCCTACATGCACCAGCGGGGGCAGATCTTTGTGAGTATGCACTGCTGGACATATTGTAGCATGTACGTGAGCTCGCGCTGCGGGCGGCGCAGTGGGCGCGCGCGCTGGCCGCCCGCCTGGCGCGCGCGCCGCCGCCCGCCTACATGCACCAGCGGGGGCAGATCTTTGTGAGTATGCACTGCTGGACATATTGTAGCATGTACGTGAGCTCGCGCTGCGGGCGGCGCAGTGGGCGCGCGCGCTGGCCGCCCGCCTGGCACGCGCGCCGCCGCCCGCCTACATGCACCAGCGGGGGCAGATCTTTGTGAGTATGCACTGCTGGACATATTGTAGCATGTACGTGAGCTCGCGCTGCGGGCGGCGCAGTGGGCGCGCGCGCTGGCCGCCCGCCTGGCGCGCGCGCCGCCGCCCGCCTACATGCACCAGCGGGGGCAGATCTTTGTGAGTATGCACTGCTGGACATATTGTAGCATGTACGTGAGCTCGCGCTGCGGGCGGCGCAGTGGGCGCGCGCGCTGGCCGCCCGCCTGGCGCGCGCGCCGCCGCCCGCCTACATGCACCAGCGGGGGCAGATCTTTGTGAGTATGCACTGCTGGACATATTGTAGCATGTACGTGAGCTCGCGCTGCGGGCGGCGCAGTGGGCGCGCGCGCTGGCCGCCCGCCTGGCGCGCGCGCCGCCGCCCGCCTACATGCACCAGCGGGGGCAGATCTTTGTGAGTATGCACTGCTGGACATATTGTAGCATGTACGTGAGCTCGCGCTGCGGGCGGCGCAGTGGGCGCGCGCGCTGGCCGCCCGCCTGGCGCGCGCGCCGCCGCCCGCCTACATGCACCAGCGGGGGCAGATCTTTGTGAGTATGCACTGCTGGACATATTGTAGCATGTACGTGAGCTCGCGCTGCGGGCGGCGCAGTGGGCGCGCGCGCTGGCCGCCCGCCTGGCGCGCGCGCCGCCGCCCGCCTACATGCACCAGCGGGGGCAGATCTTTGTGAGTATGCACTGCTGGACATATTGTAGCATGTACGTGAGCTCGCGCTGCGGGCGGCGCAGTGGGCGCGCGCGCTGGCCGCCCGCCTGGCGCGCGCGCCGCCGCCCGCCTACATGCACCAGCGGGGGCAGATCTTTGTGAGTATGCACTGCTGGACATATTGTAGCATGTACGTGAGCTCGCGCTGCGGGCGGCGCAGTGGGCGCGCGCGCTGGCCGCCCGCCTGGCGCGCGCGCCGCCGCCCGCCTACATGCACCAGCGGGGGCAGATCTTTGTGAGTATGCACTGCTGGACATATTGTAGCATGTACGCGAGCTCGCGCTGCAGGCGGCGCAGTGGGCGCGCGCGCTGGCCGCCCGCCTGGCGCGAAAATAAGTAACATTGCACAAAAACAATTGCTGGGAAACGACTTTTATTTTTTATGTGAAAAATCGCGGTTTACGGTAGTGCGCAGCGTAACGCACGCAAAACATTGTGTTTATGGGTACATGCAAAGGTTCGGGGTTCGTGGACCTGCTTTCTTTAAACAACGTCTGATAAAGTTGGAAGGACCAGAACAAAAAAAATGATCACAATTTAATGTCGGGAATAACAAGTGACTTTCGGCTTCGTTAAGCGTCTTTAAATACCCGTTATTAATGCTGCGACATTTAAAAATAAGTGTCGCAGCGCTCGCTGGTATTTAGACAGCTAAAAGTTATCACTAGCCTACTGTCTATAAACATTTGACCAATTATAATACGTTTAATTTAGGAGCAAGCTATTGCCATTCACCTAACGTGGAATCGACCTACTCCTTGTCTCGAATTACACCCAAGACCACAGCATTCTGACAAACAACACAGACTATTGACTAAGAGCCTTTTTATTGTCACGCGTGTTTGCGCCCGCGTGCAGACCATGCACGCATGCTTGTTGCGGGCCGCACGCAGAGCAGATTATTTTCGCCACGCCGCCACAGTATTGTGCATGTCGCCAGGAAGAGAACTAGTGCCAAAATGAATGTAAAAATAATTATCATACAACGTGCGTGCGACCCGCTTGACAGTAAAAACAACACTGACTGTCAAGGTTCGCCACACGCACACGAACGGCACGCCTCCGTGCGAGCCACCCGCGCTCCGCGCGTGGCGCGTGCGTGTCGCGCGCATGTAAATAAAAACATGTATGATACGGTAGGTTGCGGGCAGCACGCATGCGTGCCTGGCCTGCACGCGGGCGCAAACACGCATAACAGTAAAAAGGCCCTAACACTATACCCGCCGTAAACATGGCACGAGTTTTAATAAATGTTCGGCTTTGTCACTCATTTGTGTGATGTTTTTTTATAAATCACGATTTATACAGAACTGCTTAATGGCGATCCGTGACTTCATAACCTCTCACATCGGGTTCGTCCTCGACAAAAGCCGGCTGTCTCCCTCTGAGGAGATGCACCGCGAGCTGTTCGAGACCGTCGCCACGAGAGTGCGGGAGCTTCTGCTGCAGATGTTCAAGCTGGGCTTCGAGGTAAGCGTACGACAAATATATCAACAAATCGAGTATCTTATACAAATGCCACGACTAATAAAAAGGGGGGTAACTTATGGTGCATGTAGCAGTCTAGTATTTTATATTCGTCAGTTTTCAAATTCTATCCTTTGTCAAGTCAGGACACGTTTGAAGCTACGACACTGCAGACTATTCCATAGAAAATTTATATTTAATTGCTTGATAACAAACGTCAAAATGGCATGCACCTTTGACCAATGTCCAGTTGACATCAACCTAACCTTTTAAGCAGATTCAATCGTGCAATGAGTAAACAAAAATGGTCCTTATGCTGAAGAACACATATTGACTGAGCGAATACAAACACTAAAAACGGGGGGTAACATTATGATGCATGTAGGTATGTACACGGCGCGGGTAACGAGCGCATGTTGAGGCACTTCGCAGGTTATATGCATCGCGTAAATCTACCGTGTAAAGTGCGCGGCTCCAGCGACTAACGCAGTGACGCACCGGTTGTGCCTCGCGCGGGTAGCTCGCACCTTTACATGAAGTAACAGACACCGTAGAAACACTATAAATTAATGTAACCAGCCAGATTAATTTATGATATCAGAAAATGTAAAACCATTTGTATAACGGGCATGTGCATTTGTGGGAAACCGACGTAAACGCACGGAGTCCGAAAGGAAGACCTCCAAGCAAGTACACAGCTGCGGACAGATTTGGATATGACTGAATAGATCTTATTGACTTCACAGTAAGGTGCACGTTCGATGTTCACTATGCATCTGCTAACACAGCTTTTTATGCACAATATTTTTATAAAATATATTTTTATGCAAAGCAAATGTGAACCTAACTGTAAACTGATGTACTTTTCTCCGCTAAAGGAGAATGGGCTTTTGCCTATGGGGTCTGCCCTAAAGCCCAATAAAAATAAGATATACACCAATGGAATGAGCTTTTCAAGGGGAACCTTTCCTATTAACACGACTTTTGCCAATTGTTAGTCAGTTTGGAGTAAATGACCCAAATAGGTGTGAATACTTGGGCATCGAAGTTAAAGAATATTCTTGGCCCAATAGCCATAAGACATACGTCAACGGCTTTAGCTTTTTGAGGGGAACCTTTGATAGTAACATGACTATTGCCAATTTTTAGTCAGTTCGGAGTTAATGGCATAAATAGGTGACCACTGGGGCACCGAAGTTAAGGAATGTTCTTGGCCCAATAGCCATAAGATATACACCAATATAAAGAGCTTTCCAAGGAGACCCTTTGCTACGAACACGACTTTTGCATATTGTTAGTCAGTTTGGAGTTAATGACCTAAATAAGTGTTACTACTGGGGCATTGTAGTTAAGGATTTTTTTTGACCCAATAGCCATAAGATATACCAATGAAAAGAGCTTTTCGAAGAGAACCCTTGCTTTTACTCTACTACAATAACTGTAACTGTACTACTATAACTGTTGCCAATTGTTAGTCAGTTCGGAGTTAATGACCTAAATAGGTAATAAATTGCGCACCGAAGTTAAGCAATTCTTGGCGTCCAATAGCCATAAGATGCAAGTTTCCGAAATAAACGTTTTTATTATTATATTATAAGATATATACCACTGAAAAGAGCTTTTTAGGGATAACCTTTGCTACAAAAACGTCTTTTGCCTATTATTAGTCAGTACAGAGTTAATGACCTAAATAGGTGATGAATTTCAATAATGCTTAATTACTCACATTTAGAGCTCTGTAGCTCCTTTCGTACTAACAATCGAGAGAAACTTCATATCACGAAATATTTCCTTTGAAGAGATCTTTCCATTGACATATATCTTAACTCTATTGGGGGATGCGGCAGGCTTAACGATTTGTACGGCCGATCAACTCTTAACACATTGTTCCCAAAACGGCATCTAGGAGGCCAACGTTTTAAAATGTCCGTTTATAGGTTTGCAAGATCATGTTTGCAAGGCTCAAAGTTAGTAAAAGTTATTTCATTGTCTAAATACTTGACTTTCACTAATGCTTAATTACTCACATTTAGAGCTCTCTAGCTCCTTTCGTACTAACAATCGAGAGAAGCGTCCTATCACAAAATATTAGCCTTGAAGAGACCTTTCCATTGGCATATATCTCAACTCTACTGGGGTACGCGTCAGGCTTAACGATGTGTCCGGTCGACCGACTCTTAAAAACATTGTTCCTAAAATGGCATCTATTGGAGACCAATGTTTTAAAATGGTCGCTTATAGTCTTCAAAGTTGATGTTTGCAGGGCACTGAATCATTAAAAGTTATTTAATTGACGAAATACAATAATATTTAATCACTCACACTTAAAGCTCTGTAGCTCCTTTCGTACTAACGATCAAGAGAAGTCTTCAGAATAAAAAATATTCTTCTTGATGAGATCTTTCCATTGTTGATATATCTTAACGCTATTGGGCTCCAGGGCAGAAACGCCCAATCTCCTTTTAACTTATTAATTTATTATTAAAAAAATGTGATAAGCGTCCGAGATTGTGTCATATTATTCGATTAGTAAGATGCACTTTTAAATACAGAATCACGTAGGATAGGCAACACAATGAATAACGTAAACGATCTTATCAAAAACCTGAAAAAAAAACAATTTTAATCTAAAAATTTACTTTTTTCTTATACATATATACCTACTATAAAATGCTATGTTTCTCAGCCTGTATCTTATTTTCTTTTGTGTGTGTACATATGACTTGAGAACCACTTTTCCGCCTTATGTTCTCTGGGTTTTGGTTTTAGTATACCTGTTTTGCTCAGTAACCTGTGTTTATTTATACATAAAATCTGGGCAGAGATTTTATAAATTGAATTTACACCACCATTTCGCTGGTTATGCTCCAATGAAACAGGGGTCTAGGCTTATTTATAATGACTACGTCACCCACAAATACTGCAGCAGCTTCTAACCGCATGTACACGTAACGTAACGCACGCTTGTCCACAGCTGCACAAAGAGCTATACAAGTTCGTGCACTGCCACCGACCCGAGGACCCTGCCTTGCGGAGACTCCGGCCCGTGTCGCTGCAGCCGATCAGGTCGCCCATGGTGGAGCGAAGGAAACGGCCTGAGACCATGATCGTGCATGAGTCTGTTAATCCTATGGTAGGGGACGGTACGGGTGTAGGGTGTGTGACGCTTGGGATTTTTTTGCATTAGCGTTGATTTGTTGCATCGTGTGAACGCAGCCGAGTCGTGAACACTGCTCAGCCGAGTACATATTATGGAGTCAGGGTCACACCACGACAATGTGGCTCTGGCTTTAGGGTACCTCCTTAAGTCAGAGGCACATTGTCTGGGTGTTTACCTTCATATCAGCATTGCTATTCTGCCTGTAACCATCTCACCGTAAAACTTAGGTGAGGTGTGCTTGGAGTGAACTGTCACTGCCTTCGCATCAGCAGGTATCGCGGTGACAATGACAGCTCACTCCACGCTCACTTCACCCAAGTTTTCAGGGTGAGATGGTTACAGAATAGCAATGCTGGTGTTGTTTGACGCGTACATGCTGCCCAGAAGTCATGTAGACCTGATTATGTCGAAACTAAAGTTCGATGGACGCTCTCGCTAGATGCGAAGAGTAATCAAAGCTTGTTTGCCCAATTTATAATCCGTATTCTTGATGTATCAATGCAGTGTTCTCTACGCGTATACGATCGACCACGGTAGCAAGAAATCTTGGTAGTATTTGTTTTCATGAACTAACTAACTTTGTGTTAGATCTAGCTACAGTTAATAGTTACAGTTAGATTGTTGCAGATATGGCGTAGTGAAGAGTTTGTAGTCAGTTTTTAACTTTTGTTTTATTAATGTTGTAATGTTTGTTAGAAAAGTGGCTAATTTCATTCTGTGGTGTCTAGTTAACATTTGGTGCTAAGCTACCATCTTTGTTTTAGGATTTTTTAGATCGACATTAGATTTGGTTTCAGCCGCCATCTTTGTTGTGTTTTTGTTGATGTTCTGTGTGTTTTACAGCTATTTTAGTTTAATCTACAGGTAAGAGGAGCTCGAAGAGTTCCATTCTAGTTACAATCTAAGTGGGTCGATTCTAATTTTGATCTCTCCTGATGTTCTACTGTGTAATGTATTGTTGTGCGGCTTTTTTTCTTACTTTTGTGGCTTGCTTTTTGTTGCACTAATACATAAGAATTATGTTTATTAACCCTTTACAGTTTTTTAGGCCCACTAGGCTACTTGCATTACGAACGACTAACTCTGTCTAACGATGAACATATAAGATATAATTCTGTCTCTGTCATTTTCAAACGATTAACAGAAACGGAATGATGATTTATGTTCGTTTACCATTAAGTGAGGTTACTGATTTGTGCTGAATGAAAACATTTTTTTTTCTGCAAGAAATAGTTTTTGACGTGAAAGTTTGGCACCGTTTCATCTTGTTAGATAAGTTAGCTAAGTAAGTAAGCTCATCTGCCTGATAATTTTACATAAATTTTGTTTCATTTACATATAAAGTTTTGCTCCTAAGTTGGTTGCCAATCAAACTCATCTTTGTTTAAAACCGACTGTTGCTATTCAACCTCCCCGCAGATCCACAAGGAGCTGCACCGCCTGGTGTCGGACGCGCCGCGCGCGCCGGCCGCGCCCGCCCGCCGCGCGCGCGCGCGCTCGCCGCCCGCGCGCCGCACGCGCTTCATGCGCTCCGACAGCATCGCCGACGAGTACGAGAACAGCGTGTTCGACGAGCGCCTGTTCGATAATATACATCACTTCGGAGAGAATCAGGTTAGTGAACGATAAAAAGAAAATATACTTACCTAATTAGCCACACTCAGGCACAAAACATTGTTAATTAACAAAATACAAAATAATTAGACTACTCTTGTACATCATGATAAATTACTGTTTAATTGTTAAGAGCTACATAGCTAAAGTTACATACACAGTATCACAATGAGCGAGTGCGGTTGATGAGAGACGAACATGTAAGCTTTGTGTGACATTACAGAGCAAACCAAATAAGAATATACTAACACGTTCTAGATCGTTATATAAGAATTCTGGGCCGACTACGTTTAGTTCACATTTAGGTTACCATCGACATGCTAAGGGCGGGCAGCTTTGTTTAACGTCCACTTTACGCGCGGGTAAACGTCAAAAATGGCGCTAACTAACGTCAAATCAAAAACAAGCGTTGTTTCACGAAATAATGGAATAAATTTGACACAATGCTTTGTATTTAACGAACGTTAAACATCTCACGTAATCGTCATTATTTGACGTACGTATGTTACGTTTAGCAACCGTTTGAAACAACCGGCCCTAAGGCGAAGAACACGTTTGCTACCACTTATTTATTTACTTCACAAAAACGACTTGGTACTACTTTTTTTTGTCTGCCTTTGGAAATATATAACTATATCCATGACTCGTATAAACTGATTTGTCTAAGATGTATGCGTTTCTAGAAGATTTTCAATGCTAACCTTTACTACCAAAATAATGCTTTATTGAGCTCTCTCACTTCTATTACCCTGGTCGTCTCATCCATAGACTCAAAGCAGCATCGAGCTCATCCTATCAGGAGAACAGCCCCCCACCGAAGATGAAGTGGAACTCCGAGCGCCAGTGGAACGGAGCGCCAGCTGTGAGGAGAGGCAGTGGGCAGCCAGGGTGGCGCGGGGGGTCATACAGTTCGCGAGGTGCTGGATGCTGTTCGTGGTGGAGCGGTGCGACAGGGGGCGAGGGCTTAGACCCAGGTGAGGAACATACCTTGATAATAATAATACTGAGGGTCTGTCCAGCTGCAGCTGATGAAATTTACTGGTTTGTTACACGGTAGTGCTGTTTACATTTTATGTAATTAATGATTTTATTCAAACAAAACCTAGTATATAACCATCACGCGACCTAGACGAGTCGATCCTTCGAGGATCCTTCGAGGGCAAAAGTAATCCCACTCTCAAAGAAACTTAGATACACATAAAAACATAACCCTATCTTTGTTATGACGCAGTCGGTTAATAAAGAGGCGAACTGAACCGATTTTCTAGTTACGTAGTTAAACCATTCGAGGTATTATGTAATTTTTTACAAATAGAGCATTTCACTTACGATTCGAAACGACTAGTGTATGACCTTGTATGACTATATACGGGTGTAAGGGACAGCCCTCCGCAGGCTGATGGGATAAATTCAACATATCATACTAAGACGACCAGTACATGAAATTATTTCAGGAACGCTAAGAGAATCCAATAAACCTGATTTGTATTATTACCTCACGCGCAATGTATCGTTACCGTGGCAAAACCCGCGTAGCAGTACTCTCCGTGTCGGGGGTGCGCTCGAGTATTTTAACATCCATTGCTGGTTTTTTTTTAATTTTAACCGTTTTATTTACATTAATGGAGTGCTGCGTACAGAGAATGTAATTTTACGTTGAAATAAAGGAAAAGTAACTGAAAAAAAAACGATAAAAAAATGAAAACTTTCCTGAGAAAATTTCCGTTGGAATATAATTCAAAATAACGAGCTTAATGCCCCCTGTTAATTTGCGGAGGGCTGTCCCTTACACCTTGTATAATCAAAGTATGATATCTTCAATTTAAAATTCAATTTCACGACGAACGGTTTACTCTTATTTTGTCATTAAAAGAATTGACAGTATACGCCACGTACAAGCAAATCTATATTTATAAAAACGAATCCCTATTTCCCTTGGTCGCGCCATCACGCGTGAATGGCTGAACGGATTTGGATGAAATTTGGCACAGGGGTAAACCATGACCTGGAATAGGACATAGGATGCTTTTTATCCCGATATTCCCACGGGATCGAGACTTACGCGGGTGAAACCGCGGGGTGCAGCTAGTTACACATAATGAATAAGATTACATTTGTTACAGATGGGCATGTCAAGGCTTAGAATTCCTAATGTTGGCCTGCGACCCCCGAAATACGAAGCATCTCAGTGATGATGAGTTTGAGGTAACTATTTATAAATATAACCGTTTTAGAAATAAATAGATAATTACTAAATACGAAGAAGTTTGATGTTGTGTGCTTAATTTTGGTTCTGCTACAGATGTACCTACTGCTTTGTATAAAAAATAAAGTAGTAATAATAATATTTGTGGTCCCTTAGGAGCTGAAGACTTTAATGGATGGGTGTATCTCGCACGTGATCGGGTCCCGTCCCGCACCCAACCCGCCGACACACTCGCCTCGCCCGCGACCTCGCCTGCCGGTATGTCCACACTCGATAGCTATTACGATACAAATATAAGAAGTACAGAGGTTTCTCTAAAATGATTCCTTCCAAGAACCAATATCTTACTCTATTTATATTTTTATTTTTTCATCATCATATTTCCATAAATAAACTTTTAAATATCTTTCGCTGAACTGCCTTTTTATGATCGCTGTTGTGAACATAATAATCGCCTATTTATCACGTTCAAAATACAAAATAGTGAATGTTATTGGTAGACAGAGTACTACTACCCATCTTGCATATAGTAAAGTCTGTTTTTTTTTTATGTTGTAGACTAATTTGATATTTCAAGTGATTGTTGTTTGTTTTTTTTCAATTTGGAGTTTGACATTTCTACCTGTCAAATTAGCCTACGAGATGGAAACACGAACTAAAGTAAAAAAGCTGTTTTTGATATGTTAACAGAGCCCATTCCCAAACAACTGTCCAAGCCGGGAGGCGCCCACGCCGCCCACTCCGCCGCCTATGGAACTGGATCCGCTCAGCTATCCAGAAGTCGAGGCTAACAGTAAGTGCCTTTGCCATATTTGTTACAGTCGGAAGCCGTAATAGAACAAAACAGATTAATAGAAAATAAAAACCCCCTAATGCATAACGTTCTCCTATGGCTATTTAAACGCCCTCCATTTGGCGCGCTTGGTGTGGTGACGTCACAGACCGTGAAAACAGACAAGCAACTGTCAAGTCAACGTCAAACACTCCTTTTTCTATGAGCGTTTGACATTGACTTGACACTTGTTGATTGACTTGACATTGACATTTTGATTGTTATCCCGGATTGTTACGTCACATCCGCTCTTAGCCTTTTCAAGTATTTGAATTACCCACAGTTTTTTGGCACTTTTTAAAAATTAATTTCTCGCTCAAAAAGAAATTTTATTCAAAAATATTGATGGAGGAATAATTCTGAAGTAACATAGTTTATAGAAAAAAATATTTGACCCATATTTAAATCACATGCATATTCCCTATTATTTTGATCGGTCTGTTCCACTCTCCGGTCGTAAGGCCAGCTGGCCGTTGGATAATTTATACTTACGAACTTTTATTTATGTTGTTATAAATTTATAACTGTGCAGAGGCACGTGAAATGAATATCTTCTCCAAATTGCGTAAATAAGTGCTTCAACAGTTTTTTGAATTTTCCACCAATTGATTTATTTCCCTTTATTTACGTGTTTTCTTATCTTCTGTGTTCCCAGGCCACAGACGCCGCGTCGTGGCCGCGACCGAGCGCGTGGACGCGGAGCGCGACTTGCGCCTGCGCAGCAACAGGAGCGTGGGCCACGCGCTGGGCGCGCCGCTCACCAGCTACGAGCCCAAGCTGCGCCAGCTCACCTTCAAATGGCAGCGCGGCCTCAAGATAGGGGCCGGCACCTTCGGCAAGGTATAGCTCTTCGCTGCCCCCTTATTATGGACTTTATGGCCACAAAGTAACCTAAATGCTCGCTTTAGCCAAGGTCAAGGTCAAACCTGGATCAGCCATTTAATTTGCTTGATCGCCGTATCTCAATGGTGTGAAGAACGATGATACGCAATCAACCAGTCCGTTCCAAACCCCAAAGTAACGTAAGACTCCGCGCAATTCTGTCTTAGGAAAGGTGCGAAGCTAAAATAAAATAAAAGTTAGTTCTATGCTGGATTTGGGCATGAAATTGAAAAAAAAGAGAGAGAAAAAAATTGACATACAATATCACAGAACACAAAAAAAAAAATCTTAGTTATAATATTCTGTGTGTAAATTCTCTTGTTACTGAAATAATTACCTTTTTGTTCCCAGGTGTATACAGTAGTGAACACAGAGAGTGGTCAACTCCTCGCCATGAAGGAGTTGTCAGTGGGCGCGGGAGACAGGCGCGCTCTGCAGAGGGCAGCCAACGAGCTGAAGGTGCTGGAGGGAGTGTTGCACCCACACCTCGTGAGGTACTACGGCTGCGAGCTGCACAGGGTAGGGAGAGCATACTTGTTATACAAATATTTAGGTCTTTACCTATGAAATTGCCGTTTTGTATGAAAAAATTGAAACGAATTTTTTTCATGTATTTTTTATTTGTATTAATCGAAGTAATCACCCATGCAATCAATGCATCTTTGCCAACGCAGTGGCAGTTTATTGATGCCCTTCTTAAAGAAATCAGCTGGACGGGAGGCAACAAATTCTTCAAAGGTATTTTGTACTGCCTCTCGGGTATTGAATTTTTTTCCCGCCAAGAAGTTATCCAAATTCTGGAAAAAGTAGTAGTCTGTAGGCGCAAGGTCTGGTGAGTAGGGCGGATGACGGAGAGCTTCCAACCCGTTCTTGCAACTTGGAGACCGTCTGCTGTGCAGTATGAGGTCGCGCGTTGTCGTGCAGGAGCAGCGGAGACGAGCGATTGACCAATGCTGGTTGGAGATGTGCCAGCTTCTCCATAATTGTGTTCAGTTCTTCACAATACACATCTGCAGTAATGCTCACCCCGTTTGGTAAGAAGCTGTGATGAATCACACTGGCGCTAGACCACCAAACAGTGACCATCACTTTTCTAGGGGTAAGTTTTCGTTTAGAGCATTGTTTAGGTACTGAACCAGGATCCAACCAACTTGCTGAGCGCTTGCGGTTATCAAACAGAATCCATTTTTCATCGCAGGTAACAATGCGGTTCAAAATTCCTTCATTTGTGTGTCTGTTGAGCAGTGCAAGGCACGCCTCGACGCGTACTTCGCGCTGGCGATCATTGAGTTCGTGGGGCACCCATTTGTCAAGCTTTTTTACCTTGCCAATTTGAAGCAAATGGACCAATATTGTTTTGACGCTAACGTCGAAAGCTGCTGCTAATTCAGCCGTAGATTGTGTATCATCAGCTTCCACAATCGCCTTTAATTAGTCATTGTCGACCAAAGTCTTCGGACGACCGCGAGGTTCATTTTTCAGATCGAAATTTCCAGAACGGAAGCGAGCAAACCAATAACAGGTGGTGCGTTGGTTTGTAGTGTTAGCTCCGTAAACGTCGTTGATGTTGCGTGCCGCTTGTGCCGCGTTGCTGCCACGACGGTACTCATATTCCATAATTACTCGAATTTTTAACGTATCCATGATGACGAAAAAGATTGAAATGCGATGAAAATGTAACACTAATCATTAAACAAATGACTTCTTTTGAAAGAAGAATTCCATGTTTTTTAAATAAAATTAATTTGAAATTAGAATTCTTAGCCAAACAAAAATTATTTTGATTTGCAATTGCCAGTACTGCAGAACGGCAATTTCATAGGTAAAGACCTATTATCATTATTATAAAATATTTATTATAGTGTAAAAAGAGGAGGTCTGATATGATTATTGTTTATACCATTCTCCTCTAAAAAGTTTATTTTATTCATTGAAAACAGTGAAAAAAAAGCACTTTTAATTCCATCTATTCGAAAAGGACGACTTGGCTCGCCTTTAAGTGCACCCAAAGGTGGTGTTTTCTATAAGAAACTTTTAGCGGGCAGTAATGAGTTTTTAATCCTCTTTATAAGTGCGCCGCAATTATCTTTGCCGCGCACTTTTTGAATTTGGTACATCTTAGTGCTCAGCGCCAAAGAAATCGAATGCAAATATTGTTTGAATAAAGACTGGCTGGTACGACGGCCCATAGTCGCGCCGCCAGCTGAATAAAAATTTAGAAAAATCTCTAATCGTAATAAAACTGTAACAATTCATAATTGCGAAAATGTCTCAAATGTAAATATAAGTTTTTATTAGTTGTTTTATTATTAGATACTACTAGCTGCGCCCCGCGGTTTCACCCGCGTAAGTCTCGATCCCGTGGGAATATCGGGATAAAAAGTATCCTATGTGTTAATCCAGGTTATAAACTATCTGTTTGCCAAATTTCATCCAAATCCATTCTGCCGTTTTTGCGTGATTGAGTAACAAACATCCAAACACACAAACTTTCGCATTTATAATATTAGTAGGATTTAATTTCAATAGTTGTTAGTCTATGTCATCATCTGCCTAGCCTTTTCCTAACTATATTGGGGTCGGCTTCCAGTCCAACCGGATGCAGCTGAATACCAGTATTTTACATGAAGCGACTGCCTATCTGACCTCCAAAACCCAATAACTGGTTAATACGATACCTCTTGGTAAGACTGGTTGTCAGACTTTCGGGCTTCTGAAGACCCGTAACGACTGTCAAAGATCAACGAATGACAGCCGGGACCAACGGCTTAACGTGCTTTCCGAGGCACGGAGGAATCTCGATATGTAAAGATACCCATCCACGGACTAACCCCGGCAAGCGTAGCTTAACCTGACGGATCGACCCGTGCGGCTGTTATTACTTAGCCACGAGCTCCATTTAATTTGCGAATTTAGTTGTTACTCTGTCTTATTAAATAATAATATTACAACAAAATATGAGGCGCCTTTTATTTTCTCGTAGTAGGTGATGAAAAGTAGAGTGTATCTCTCGGGCGCAAAATATATTTTTGGCTCGACGTAATTTGAAACCCTCGCTATGTTCAGGATTCTACTAAAGAATTCTAGAAATTAAGGAATAGAAGAATAGAATGAGGCCTAAAAAAAAAAGAACCGTAAGCAAACTAGTGGCGTTTTGTTATGGTAAAAAGAAATCCCATGCATACTCATGGGATTTTTTTACCATAACTAAACGTCAGTGGGATACTTACTATACATTAATTAGTATGAACTATCCTACTAATAAATGAGCATTCTCTATTTACACCCGAACAGAGACTTGCGCTTTTTTCCAGTAAGACCGCGGGTGGCACGCGCGCAGGCCACTTGCCCGCCTAGACGAATCGCGCTGGCCTGCCCGTGTGCCAAACTCTATCTGTACTATTAAATAAGGGTTTATATCGTCTGTGGCAATTTCAGTCTATATTGTTCATTACCCTAACCCCATTTGCGTATTATGTATTATTAACATTATTATCTATATGTATAAAAGGAGAAACTGACTGACTGACTGACTGTTGATATATCAACACACAGCCCAAACCGCTGGTCCTAGAGACATGAAACTTGGAGGGTGTGTTCTTTGTGAAGAGTAAGTATCCACTAAGAAAGGATTTTTGGGAATTCCACCCCTAAAGGGGAAAAATAGGGGATGGAAGTTTGTATGAAAGTCCGTCAGTTTTGAAGTTAGGATCTTCAAATTTTGATTTTAGACTGACGATTGAAAATTAATCAATACGTATCTCAACGTTTTTGATAATTCTACCCCCGAAGGGTTAAAACGGGGGATAAAGTTGAAAATCCTTAATTTTCGAAGAAAAATCACTACTATCTAACGCAACGGTGTTGTTAGAATTTCAACCCTTAAGGGGGTGAAAAGGGGGATGAAATTTTGTTTTT
Source organism: Lithophane semibrunnea (assembly GCA_947363905.1). Taxonomy (NCBI): domain Eukaryota; kingdom Metazoa; phylum Arthropoda; class Insecta; order Lepidoptera; family Noctuidae; genus Lithophane; species Lithophane semibrunnea. Next base: position 17,780,155 of record OX376196.1, read on the forward strand.
ATTTAAAGTTCTTTATTTTTTAATTTAAAATCACTAATATTTCGGCTTATGGTTGGAAACTAACACAACCTAAATATTTGTTTTTTTTTTTTTATTTCAACCCACAAGGGTCTGAAAGGGGTATGAAGTTTTGTATTGAAGTTGTTCATTCGCAAAATTTTGTATTCAAGTAAAAATAATATTTATAAGTACACGTGTACTGTTTCTAACTTTACAGTATTTTACATGGAGCGACTGCCTATCTGACTTCCACAACGCAGCAGTTATTAGGTAATACGATTCCCGTTGGTAAGAATGGTTGTCAGACTTTCGGGCTTCTGACTTCCCGTAACGACTGTCAAAGATCCACGAATGACAGCCGGGACCAACAGCTTAACATACTTTCCGAGGCACGGACGGGTTTCTGTATCTAAAGATGGTCACCCATCCATAGACCAACCGCGACAAGCGTAGCTTAACCTGATCGATCGACCAGTGCGGCTGTTTTTATTTAGCCACGGGCCCCTCTCCCGGATAACCCCCTCCACCCCCTTCTCCGGGCGAATCAATACAGGGTGTTAGGGTAAACACCGTTATCCTTGCAACCAGTGGTTTGGTTTCATTTATAGAACGTAAAATCAATGGAAAATTACAACTTTTTTTTTCTTTTTTTTAATTCTACATTTTACCACAAGAGACGCAAGTTCGTTGTCCTATGCGCTAGGACAACGAACTTACGTCTCAACACGGGCGGGGGGTACGGGATGTGAATTGACCGGACGCGAGCGCGACCCCTCCCTCAGTCAGTCAGCTGTTTCACTAGAGAGCACGGTGTCGGATAGAAACTTTTTAAAATTTTTTAATGAAAATGACGTTTTTTTTTTGTTGTGTTCGGTCATTTATTTTTATATTTAAGTCAACTACCCATGGTTTGAATGACAAGACTGTTTACCCTTACAGCCTGTATAGATATAAATAGATTAGGATAGTTAGGATACGAACAGAATGCAATTCTGCTCATCACTCATAGCAAACAGCGTGATAATAAGTACCCTACAGACTGACCACACTTATAGAGAACATCTATGCAAAATTTGAACAAAATCGATCCGGTAGTTTTTGCGTCATACTTTCAGACCAACGAGCAAAGCAATCTTGCCGAAGTGCTTAAAAATACTAAACTAATAGTATGGGATGAAATAACGATGGCGCACAAAAGAGGAGTTGAAGCCTTGAATAGGAGTTTGCAGGACATACGAAATAATAAAAACATAATGGGTGGTATGACGGTGTTGCTGGAAGGAGATTTTCGACAGACTTTACCGGTAGTGCCTAAAGGTACGCGCGCAGATGAGATCAAAGCATGCATCAAAAGATCTTTCTTATGGCCTTCAATTAAAGTTCTAAAACTTACTCGAAACATGAGAGTACATCTCAGAGGTGAAGTTTCTGCCGGCAGATTTGCAGATCTTCTTCTTCAAATCGGAAACGGAAACTTTCCACAAATAGATGGGTTGATACAAATACCATACGAATTATGTACTGTGGTATCAACAGTTGAGGGACTTGTAGATAAAATTTATCCTGATATTAAAAATATTAAAGGCAAACCGATGGAGTGGTTATGCGAGAGGGCCATTTTGACTCCCAAAAACGACCAAGCCGCTGCGATTTTTAAACTCTCTTAATCCGCCGGGTCTTCCGTGTCACAGACTTATGTTGCGTGTAGGTGCTCCTGTCATGTTACTTCGAAATTTACATCCTCCAAAATTGTGCAATGGAACTAGACTCCAAGTAACAGCTCTCCGCCGCAATGTTATTGAGGCGAAAATACTAACTGGATCTGCCAGAGGAGAAACAGTATTCGTGCCGCGTATACCATTGATACCAAATGACCTTCCGTTTGAATTTAAAATATTGCAGTTCCCAATCAAGGTTTGTTTCGCGATGACTATTAATAAGTCACAGGGACAAACTCTAAAATTTGCTGGAGTTGATTTGCGGCAAGACTGTTTCTCCCACGGCCAATTTTATGTGGCTTGCTCACGTGTTAGCTCTCACTCCAACTAGCCTGGTTGTTTTAGTGCCCGCTTCCGAATTAGTGAAAAACATCGTATATAGAGAAATACTGTGAAGGATTTAGGTAGATACCGGTCCTTTACAGCAGGTATTCCTTTACAGTATTCCTCAAATATCACACGTAGTAGTGGACAATTAGCCATGAAGAAAGGTCTATTGTTATAATACCTAATTCATAATTATCTAGAAAAAAAAAATTTATACTCTACGCAGACGACGTAAAATAAAATAGTAACGAAGTCAAATATTACATTGAATATTCGAGTCTGATGTTGAATATATAGTTTTTAGAATTTTTGGTCTGTTTGTTTGTATGTATGTTCCGGCTTGCACAAACACGGATGAGCGGATTTAGATGATATTTGGCACACAGATAGTTTATAACCTGGATTAACCTATAGGTTATTTTTTAATCCCGATTGTACGTTCCCGTCGGATATTTTTCGACATCCACGCGGGCGAAGCCGCGGGCAAAAGCTAGTATTTTTATATAGGCTGTTCAGCGGTATTACCAGTGCCTTTATTTACACCCGCGTGCGCATCGCTAGCGAAAAAAACAAAACCAGCCGCCAAATATTAATAAATTATAATAAATATTTGTTAACATTTTTGTAATCATTATTAAAAATGTCGATTTCACGTAGGGGAGAAGAGCGTAAATAATTATAAATAGATTTGACTCCGCCATGGTATGTTTAGTGATAATTAAAAAAAAAATCTTAATCAAATCATTTTTTTTTGTATAGGATGTCTAACGGTTTTGCCAGTGCCTTTATTTACACCTATGGAAAAACCAAACCAGCCAGCGGCTAGCGCGCCATTTTCCATAAATATTTACTATCGTTTTCGTTTTGTGATTCAAACTCAAACTCAAAGCATTTATTTCAATTAAACCATTTACAGGCACTTTTGAATTGTCAAGGAGTCAGTCAGTCAGTCAGAAATATGAAGCTAGTTGCCCATTCCAAAGCGTAGTAGGTACCTATGGAGAAGAACGGGCAAGAAACTCCACCTACCTGCAGTAGGGCGTTATTTACTTCGTCAAAATTTGTAGCACGTCTATCTACCTTAAAAATTAAGGAAGTATCGTCTGCAAATAACACCATGTGTGGCTGATTTTTTAATAAATGGAGTAGATCATTAATGTACACTAAAAAGAGGAAAGGACCCAAAATCGAGCCTTGTGGAACACCCATTTTTACTTTTAAACCTAGTGAGTTGATACCGTTTATTTGAACTTGCTGTTGTCTATCATTTAAATAAGATTATACTAAACTGAGCGCAAGTTATCCAAGTCCGTAATGCTCAAGTTTCAAGAGTAAGGTTTCGTGATCGACGCAATCAAATGCCTTGGAGAGGTCACAAAAGATTCTTATGGCGTCTTGGGCCTTTTCCCACGCGTTAAAAATGTGTCTTAATAAGGTTACACCGGCGTCGGTCGTACAACGTCCTTTGGTGAAACCATACTGTTGGTCGTGAAGGATTTTATTTGTGTTAAAATGATTGAGCATTTGATTCAACATTACCTTTTCAAACACTTTGCTGAAAACCGGCAGCACGGATACGGGTCTATAATTATTAGTGTCTTTACTGTCCCCGGATTTGAAAAGTGGTATTACCTTACTGTATTTCATTAAATCCGGGAAGACTCCTTGATCCACACACAAATTAAATATTAAGGCTAAGTAAGGCGCTATGGTTTCAATTATGGAGGTGCAGACTTTAATGGACATTCCCCAAAGATCCTCGGTCAGTTTGATCTTGATTTATTTTACCTATCAAAAATACAAAATCTTGTCTCATGTTCGCCTGCGGCTCACACGGGCAGGCCGGCGCGATTCGTCTAGGCGGGTCAAGAGGCCTGCGCGCGTGCCACCCGCGGTCTTACCGAAAAAAAGCGCAAGTCTCTGCTCGGGTGTAAATAGAGAATGCTCATTTATTAGTAGGATAGTTCATACTAATTAATGTATAGTAAGTATCCCACTGACGTTTAGTTATGGTAAAAAAAATCCCATGGGTATGGTATGCAAGAGGAGCTCGTGGCTAAGTAATAACAGCCGCTCGGGTCGATCCATCAGGTTAAGCTACGCTTGCGGGGGTTGGTCCGTGGATGGGTGACCATTTTCACATATCGAGACTCCTCCGTGCCTCGGAAACAACGTTAAGCCGTTGGTCCCGGCTGTCATTTGTGGATCTTTGACAGTCGTTACGAGTCGTCAGAAGCACGAAAGTCTGACAACCAGTCTAACCAAGGGGTATCGTATTACCCAGTTACTGGGTTGTGGAGGTCAGATAGGCAGTCGCTCCATGTAAAATACTGGTATTCAGCTGCATCCGGTTAGACTGCAAGCCGACCCCAACATAGTTGGGAAAAGGCTAGGCAGAGGGTATGGTATGCATGGGATTTTTTTTACCATAGCTAAACGCCACTGGTTTGCTTATGGTTCTTTTTTTTTAAATAAAAACTTGCTTTTGAGCGCTCGTTTTTGGTAAAAAGCTTCACCAAAACCAATTTCTATTGGATACAAATTCCACGCTGCCATGATAGTACTTACTAATTCCATACTGCCATGTCATTACTCCGACTACTAAATAGTCATCTGTGGCGCACAGGTAATATAAAGTAAAAAGCACGCTTCCTTATTACACTGCTTTATAAACCTAAAAGCGGTTCAATAAGAGCCACTTTACGAGCAAGTGTGTTGAAAAATATTATTCAATAATAATATTTTTATTAGGTACTTAATTTATTGTTATTCCAAGTTTGATTAGGTACTTAATTTATTGTTATTCCAAGAGAAGAATGTTTTAATTAAATAATAATATTTCTTGACATTTGCACGTCACATCATGTGGCAAACATGTCTGTACCTAATAACGTTGTTACCGTCTTGCATACATGTATTTTCTTGTATGTATGACACATATTTAAGCAAATAAATATTATCCTGTTTCCCAGCAGTGGGAACATTATAGGGTGATTATGCTATTATCCAGTCTGACATAGATCTAACTTAATAAAAGTGGATGAAGGATTAGAGGCGTTACTTGTTGTCACCCGGCTTCCTGCCGTGCTAAAGTAAATTTATTAGGTATATATAAATAGGGAAAGAACCAATTAAACCATTACCTTTTTTACAAAGTTTATTGTAATTATATAACACAGGTTTACAAAAATTGTGGCAGGCCACTAAAACACTAGAACTTTCCCAACCTTTAACCTGGTATTAGCCTCTAACACACCCCGTCTCCGTAACAAGGTGTGTTAGGAGAAATACAAGCATGAGATTAAATATCAACAAGCTCAAGGTCGCTTGTGAGGATCCGTGAGATGAACGCTTAACAACTTCTAGCTCAATCGAATAATAAGTGACCTTAAATATGGTTGTGCTCATAAGAGGAATTATAACATTTGGGCAAAGCCCCTGAGACACAACCTAACACATGAAATTTAGAACAACTGGTTTATAACCTAGTTTACTACACATAGGCCTAAATCACTTGGAAATGACCTTAACAAAATGGTCACCTGGGTATCACTCTCAAAGGGTCTACTACAAACTTGCAGGTGTTAACTGTCCCTCTGTTCACGATGGACTCTCAGTTGACGTCAGTTGACGGAATCAAGTCCCTTGGCATGGAACCACAGAGAAAACTCGGGGTTCCCACGTACACGCGGCCTACGGGATCCGTAAGGAAAACGATGACGCTAATCGTTACCTGGAGCGGCGACACTTTCCTGGACGAGCCACCGGATGGTAAGGCCTTCCAATATACGGGGATGGCCACACTGCCAGCACTCGTAGGATCTAACCTCAAATCTGCCAAAGCCCGGGTCAACCAGCACACTGCCCGCCACTAGTCGGGACTAACTGCTATTTCACCAGACCACGGGACGGCACCAGGGCGTCACGTCCTTCACGTTCGCATCAGTTCAGGCTAGCATAAAAAGCCAGACAGGTTCGGCTACTGAAACAACATCTCTGATATATTTCCAATAAGATTATTGGCCGAACACAGTCTAATCATCACAGAACTGGTGCCTCTCGAATAACATACCTGTTAAAACTCCATCATTGCGTAGCGTCACCAGGATCGGGAAGGAACACCCTTCTCGTCACACACGCAGGACCAAAGACCTGACTCCTCCTTATCGACCTTCGAGAAAGTTCTCTACCACAGACTAAAAACCGAATTCTTTGACAAGTGACAATCCACTTCCGAAATTCTATAAATTCTATCATAAGAATTAAATTTAATTTATTGGACATTGCATGACTATAAAATTTGGGTGATTACATCTGAATGTTAATAAATTTTAATTCGTTAATTAACATCTAATTAATTATCGAAACCCAAAAACAACGCTCTGTCTCCAGTATTGAGAAACTCTGGAGCTACCTAGCTCCACCGCTAGATGTCGCCTAAGATGTCAATTTGCAACGTCACATTGTGATGGAAGACGTCAGAAACCAGTCATTTCAATACATTTCATGTGCTCTACTTCACCACGTTCAATTAGAATTTAGATTGATAATGCAATCTCAACTTTCCTTGTTGCAAATCTGTGACATGACGGGTCGTACTATATGAAAAACTGATGAGCTTATGCTGAGCAGTCAATAATGAGCTTAATTCTCGAGACGCTGTTTGGAGCTGTAGTTTAGCTATTGATATAAAAGCGCTAAACACTGCGCTTATCGCGGACTGGTCGCGCCCAAATGGTCATCACTGATATCATTATGTTCCTGTTGCCCCGACAGTCCCGCACCTCGCCAACGAATACGACGCGCGTTACAACCGCGAAGTGTTTGGTGGTTTTTAGTTACGCTCATAATGAATGAGTTCCTGCTCCCTCCAGGAGGAGATGCTGCTGTTCATGGAGCTGTGCGTGGAGGGCTCGCTGGAGGCGCTGGTGGCCACGGCGGGCGCGCTGGCCGAGCACACGGCGCGCCGCTACACCAAGCAGCTGCTGAGTGCTGTGCGCGAGCTGCACGCGCGCGCCATCGCGCACAGGGACATCAAGAGTTGGTGTTTTTTCTAGATAAAAACTTTGACAATCTTGCTACTGAAGATAAAGTCAACCATACAGGCACTTTTAAACTGTCTAGGAGTCCATTAGTTACTCGGACAGTTGAAGCTAGCTTATGGACAAGACACTCCATGGACACTCCTTTTAAATCAACTTACAATTACATCCTGATTAATAATTTGCTTGCACGTGACCAACATATCCACTAATTCAATGCACGATTTTCGCGTATTAAAATAGTTTACTTTTCAATACGCGACAAAGGTGCACTATCCCAAAAAAAAAACCTTATTAATTTCTCATGTATTTTTATGAATATTTACAAATCCAAAACAGTAACTTTGATCTTTTCCAAGTGATTGTATCGTTTATTTTTTGTTTGTAACTAGCCTACTTTGTCCCCAGGCGGCAACATATTCCTCACGAACGAAGGCCACTGCCTGAAGCTGGGCGACTTCGGCTGTGCCATCAAGATCCGCGCCAACACGACCGCGCCGGGAGAACTGCAGGGATTCGTCGGCACGCAAGGTTTGTGCTTTAGAACAATATATCTTTTTCCAAGTAGCGAAATAAGTATCAAATGAAAGTTCTTATCAAAATAGACGGTTTGGGTGCCACTTCTTTCCAGCTTAGTCGGTTGTCAGTCAATGATCCAACTGAAATCATATCATAGATGTTAAAATGTAATAATTTACAAATCATTCTGTCGTATTTCAGCGTATATGGCACCCGAGGTGTTCATGAAGTCATCAGGTCACGGCCGCGCCGCAGACATCTGGTCACTCGGCTGCGTAGTCACTGAGATGGCTTCCGGGAAGGTAAATAACAAATTTATGCCAGTAAGAAAAAAATATTGTTTTAGTATTCTGAACTTGTAATGAACCTATGCGATTATCTTCCCCAGCGCCCCTTCTCCCAATACGACAGCAACTACCAGATCATGTTCCTGGTGGGCTCTGGAGGTAGACCCGAGATCCCCACGACCCTGTCTGACGAGGGCCAGCAGTTCTGTCTGTCGTGCCTCACGCATGACCCGGATCTACGACCCAGGGCCGAGGCGCTCACCTTGCATCACTTCCTTATGGTAAGTCAACATCTTCATCTGCCTAGACAGCCAATGTTGGGATCTGCTTAACCAAATGCAGCTGGATACGAGGGTGAGAAATCATCAAATTACTTCTCCCGCTCTGGGCGGAGCGGAAGGGCGTGTCAGACTTTTACTGACTAAAACCCACCCGTGTTCCTTCAGTTGCCTGTTGCCAAGGTACCGGTATCCCTTTCGGGCTTTCCCGCAACCCTGACACACCTGGAGCCTAAGTTTACTCATTTACAAACATTGCAATGGTCTCGCCATTGTGAGTGTTTGACATATTTTGTATAGCAAATCTATAACTCACAAGGGAGAGACCATTGCAACGTTTGGAAATTAGTGGATTTCGCCTCCAATATTTTACATGGAGTGACAGCCTATCTGATCTCCACAGTTGTGTCACACGATACCCTTTGGTTTTCTAATGACAATGACCAATATTTTGATTTTGTGTTCGAATATTTTTGTTTTAGCTACGTTTTGAAACACCTATTTTGTTTATTAGAAACTAAACGACTGGTGCTTTCACCTGTCGTTTAGTTTGTTTATTAATATTTAAAAAAAACTTCAAAAGTTCACCATTTTACATGTAGTTCAATTTGGCGTTATTTGTTCACTTTTTATTACAGTAAGTTATCTACTCTAATCCTTACTTTATCCCTTAGTAGTCAGTCACTTAGTAGTTAGTATACAATAGTGAACGCCATACTGGTATATTAAGATATTCATCTCGTGTTCACAGGTAAAATCCGACGAGAATGACTGCAACTGCGAGCCAGCGTTCCTCATCTCGAAATGACGTGATCAGTGACGTCACACGGCTATTAGAAACGTATACTACAACTAGTTTACCATTGCAGCGCACCGTTGAACTGTTACTATGTTATTATCTGCTATTATATAATGGGTAATGCCCAAACCTTTGCCATTCGGGGCATAGCGGCGTGATGGTATCATGGGTATATCATACTTTGTACCTTAACTCCTACTGAATAAATTATTTGACTTCTAGGTCAATTGGAAAAGTTCCATTTTTTAAAGACTATCAAGCGAAAGTGTTAATCTAATAATTGACTATTTAATGTGTAATGTAAAGCATTTATTTTTATCATATTTACATAGAGAAGTTATTAAATGGAGTAATGAACTGACACAATAATATAGCATGGCGTGTTATTGTCATAGGCTCAAAGTTCCATTTGCTAACTACTCTGGTTTTAATACTATGACTGCAAACTAATATCATGATGTGTGATGAAGAATCGTGTACTATTTATTGTATTTATATCTTCATCAAATAAACCCAGGCTAATCCAGGAACACACATGCCAGTAACTTGCACAAAAGCTTGCAAGTAGCTTCCCCATTATAGTGCCAGAACAAATTCTATATATTCACATCAATTGATGTGAAACTTCCTAGGCGGCGATTTGATAGTTAGACGATAATTGTGAGTGGAATTTCAAGGACGCGTGTCGTTTATACACATTTCATTACATGAGAGAGAAGATAGCTTTAACTCTCTCTGTCTCTCACACTAAATCTCTCTTATTCCTTTTTTAAACATGTCACATGTACGGTGCCGCACGGGCAATTTTTTTTTTTAAGTTTTGACTTTGCTTGACGCTGAGATGAGATTGCGACTAGATTTTATGTTTTAACTAGCTGCGCCCCGCGGTTTCACCCGCGTAAGTCTCGATCCCGTGGGAATATCGGGATAAAAAGTATCCTATGTGTTAATCCAGGTTATAAGCTATCTGTTTGCCAAATTTCATCCAAATCCATTCAGCCGTTTTTGCCTGATTGAGTAACAAACATCCAAACACACAAACACACAAACTTTCACATTTATAATATTAGTAGGAAGTAGGATATTAGTAGGATTACGGGAATTGGGCTACTGACTAGTGATACAATAGCATGCAAGCTTATTCATGTAGCTTTTGTGCGAGTTACTGGCATAATTTTCCTCCTGGCTTTATGTTGTATTTCACTCTTTTCAAAATGTATATCTGTAAAATTCTTGTTTGGCCGGATCTATGTGTGACCCATTTCCACTTTGACGATGTTTAGATATTTATGTAGATAGAAAGAATTATGTTTTTATCTTGTATACAATTATTGACGACCCGGAATTTAAATTTAAATTCCTTTGGGTGATGATCATACTATCGGATAAGCCATTTTAATTATGTGTAGCTAATGAATACAGAGTTACAGTACAACTTTTTTCTTAATGTCCCTCGGCAAACTTCGTGTTTCTTCAGTCGTCGGATTTCTATCAGATGCCCTTTGCACTTGGCGCAGTCCGAGCGCTCTCAATCGACTTGGAAGTATATAGAGTTGTTAATACTCTTTTAAATCAAATCAAATTATTTTTAATTCAGGAATACACCCATATAAAATTCACAACAGATTACAAATTCAAATTCATTCAATTACATTCAATTAATTAATTAATTTTAAGTTATTATAAAACAAAGCAATAGTTGATATTATTTTAGCTGGAATATTAATTGCCATATACAAAGAAATAATTTACCTCGTATATGGCCTTCAATATTCCATTGTCAGATTTATGTATACGGTTCATAAAGGAGGCCTGCGACTTTCTCATGACTGCGTAAAAGTCATCTACCCTGCTTTCGGCAAACATGCCGGACGCACTACACCGCCAAGGCAGACCCAGTATGCATCTGAATGCGTTGTTATATTGAACACGCAACGTGTTGTAAGCACGCTGCGTGTATTTGGACCATAGGGCACATGTGTAAAGGTTCCGACAGTATGCGTTAAACAGAGTGATTTTCACTTGCTTTGAACATTTCGCGAATCGTCGTGCCAGCATATTACTCTTAGCTGCTAGCGAACGTCTTTGTCTTTCAATGTCCTCGTCGTCTTTAAGTTTCTCAGTCAGTATGTGACCTAAATATGTGAAACATTTGACATATTCCAACTTAGTGCTGCATAGAAATATGTCCGGTATGTGTAATGTGCTGTTGTCGTAACGAAAACACATTGTTTGGCTCTTTTTAACATTTATTTAAGACCATGCTTTTCCGCATATTCCTCACATATTCCTATCAACTTTTGCATTGCCGTGACAGACGGGCTGAGCAGAACCATATCGTCGGCGTAACTAAGATTATTTACAGGTACGTTGTTAACTGAACAGCCGACTCCGGCGCCGCTCAGCTCGTCTATCAGGTCATTCACGTATAGGTTAAATAATATGGGTGATGTTAACCCCCCTTGTCTGACGCCCGTTCTGAGGACATAGTCGTTAGACAAGGCCACACCCCATTTTACAGCGTTAGCTTGGCCCTCATACCAATACTTCATGATGTAAACAATGTCATGTGGTATACCGGTTTTGAACATTTTCTCCCATAACGTGTTATAATTTATTGTATCAAATGCACGACTTAAATCTAGGAAACATGCATATACATTTGTTTTTCTGTCTAAATAATTTTTTAACATAATGTAATTTGTTTTAAAAATGGGAGGAAATAGTTTATGGAAAATATTTTTACAGCTCTATATAGCTCACAGTGAAAACAAAACAACAATTAAGTACTTAGTTCTGAATTCAAATTATTATACACGATAAATCTAATAATTGATGGACATGGAAATTGACATTCGTTTGTATTCGAACATTATGAAAATAGTTGTACTGTACATTATTACCGACATGAATGTAAATAAAATCAAATTAATGTGTCATTAGCGAAAATCCAGCGAAACTCCACATGTATGGTACCTTTATATAAAAATGAATTAAACTTATCAATCGCGTATTATAGATATTTATAGACCAATATTTCCTTTGGAGAGGCATTAAAGACAATTTGTCTGCTCCAAATAAGGGGGAAGGCCCTCAATGCAAGTATTTTTTTGACCTTTATAAGTGCCTGTGAATGGACTATAATATGGTACACACGACTACACATCAGCCATACATTTCCAGTTAATGCAGATCAGTCATTGTATAGGATTTCCGTACAATGCGAGGTCAGCTTATACTCGAAATGTATAGCTTGATGTGTAGCCGTGTGTACAAAATTGTTATCACATCGATTTTGAAGACTTCACTTATAAATGTTATAGTTAAGATACATACATCATTGTTAGTTTTAATTCACCAAACCACGGTTTTTAAAACATAAAAGTATGTATACCTACTTAATAGAATAGGAAGTCGTCCTGAACAAATTATGTGTATATAAAGGTAAAAATTATATTTTGATACTAATCAGAAATGAAATAGAGAATTTTATTTTAATATTGTAAAAATTAATATATAATAGATACCTATTTATGTGATAAGTGCACTTCAAAAGTGGTAACTGTAAATCTTGGTTTTGGCGACGGATACTTTTTGTTGCAACACAGTGGCGCAACTATTGCACTTACGGATTCTAGTTGATTGAAAACTTATAAAGCGACCTAAACGGTAGGGAGCTAAGATTGGCGAGGTCCGATTTAGAATAAAATCGATTATCCTGCATTTAAAATCGTTTTATTAAATTACTAGCTGTGCCCCGCGGTTTCACCCGCGTAGGTCTCGATCCCGTGGGAATATAGGGATAAAACATATCCTATGTCCTATTCCAGGTCATGGTCTACCCGTATGCCCATCCGCTCCTCTCTAGAGTAGGCAACGTCGCGCCGGCGTCGAACGGGTCGCGTATTGCATTTTTATATTCTTGATTACTTCGAAATTAAATGTCCGATTCGAATGAATTAAAAAGTATTTTGCTGCTACATAAATACCCTTGATGTTAAAACCATTTATTTGCATAAGAATTAATGTTATGTTGATAAAACTCCTTCGCAAATAATGCATTAGTTTCGAACAAATTTGATTACCATTAAAAATGGTTATAGTGAGTCAATCTTAAAAGATAGATATGCTGGCGTGGACTTTTTTTTAGAACTTTTAAAGAGGAACAATTCTATCATACATGATCTTTGCGTAACTTAAACCGGTTACGCAGCGCACGCAACAGAAGCTCTCAGAAAGGAATAATTTTTCTCGTTTTTGTAACATTTTTCATTTATGCTCCGCTCCTTTTGGTTGTAGCGTGATGTTATATAGCCTATAATCTTCCGGAATAAATGGACTATCCAACACAAAAATAATTCTTCAATTCCAACCAGTAGTTCCTGAAATTAGCGCGTTCAAACAAACAAACTCTTCAGCTTTATAATATTAGTATAGATTTCCCTGTTGTCCAAAATTTTTCGGTGAGCATGGGTTCCTCCTCCTCCTTTAGTTGTGACGATCTTTGGCCTTTGTAACGCGTTGGACATCTTGGTGTCCAGGTGTTGCTTCACGTGGTCAGACCATCGTATGGGGCTACATCCCCTGCGTCTCTCCTTCCATCTTTCCGGTAACCATAAGAATTTTTAGGTTGTCGGATTGATTTTGGCCTATTATATTGTGATAGGCGATCTATGGGGTAACAATAGTATGCCAGTGCTTTATTTGCTGACAAAAAGTATTTATCAATTGCACTTATGTGTTGTAATCATGTTTAAATGAAAAAAAAAAACTACAGCATTTGAGGCCGATAATAATGGTAGAAAAATAAACAATTATAAAATACGAACAAATAATACTAGTGGTTTATGAAGTCGTAGGTTTAAATTAATTTATAAAAACCAATAAATAATCATGAACTGTTTTTTTAATATAAATAAAGAAATTGCAAGATCCTAACCCCTTTTACAAGGTATAAGAAAAAGTAAATAATTATGTTTTCATCATTTACATGAATGAAACCAGATAACGATTTCGGATACGTTAGGTTAGAAATGGCAAGGCCTACAGATTAATAAAATAAAATAAACATACCTATTATTAAACATTATTGAATTGCCATGTTATTGTATACTACAGGGCATATTTGTATTATATAAATACAATATAATACCTACTAGAAATGGAATTGCAAACTGACTGTTATGTATTATGTATAGGTAGTGAAAATTTTGTAATCAATTGTTGTAATCAACAGAAACTGTATTTATTATATGAAATGTTAATGTAATGCATGTTTTGTGTGCACATGAATAAAATAAATAAATCAATCAATCAATTGGTATACCTAAGCAATTTGTGGTTTTTATTTCAAGTTTATGGACCTGTAATTAACTAGATATGTCCCCGGGGGCCTAGACAAAATCCCTTTTCTGTAAGCGTTAACGCCAACGGAAAGATCAAATTGTATGTAGTTGACAGCAGCAGTCACGTGACATCTCTAAAGCTAATGTCAACTCCATACAATTTGATCTTTCCGTTGGCGATAACGCTTACAGAAAAGGGATTTTGTCGATAGCCTCTGCTCCGTCCTTGTTTAAACCTAGGTATTCGGGGTTAAAAAATAGCCAATTTCCTTTTATATTGTTTCAAAATCGGTTTGGTATAATCTTGAAATAATCGTACCAAACTGACATAAAGCATAATTTCCCCATTTATTTTTATGTCAGAAGTGTGGATGTAGGTAACGCTAACATCATGGATTCAGGGTAAAGAATGAATGAAAAAGCATAAATCCAACGAAAAGTTTGATTTATTGAGAGCAACATTCAATTGACACGGATACACTTACAAGCTACATACATGTATGAGTTGCCACAGTGTACAAAATATTAGTAGCACGCTCATTAAATTGGCCGCCAAGAAGTAGTTAAGTACAGGTATTCTTTTGTGGTACATTTTTTGTTTAAATGGAAATAATCTCTGATATCTTATATGATTCTGAGTTAAAAATTTGTCTACTCGACAACGAGCTGTCAAAATGAATGGTATTGCTATTGATTTGCAATCATCCCGCTGCTTTATTTTATGTTTTGGCATCAAATTATAATAATTATCTCATCGTGTTACTGATATTTCTTACACTGTGACGTAGTACGGACAGGTACTGGTGACATCAAGTTATACATTTAACATTTATGGCTACATAAAATTCTTATAATACTAGGTATTTAAGCAATTTGATATGTTTACATTACAAGTGGCAAGGGTACATTTAGATTTTCTAATATATTTTAAAGACTATAAGGTTATCGTTAGACAATCATTGTAATCTCAAAGTTATACATTTATTTTTCATCTAAGATGTTTATTTTAAAACTGACTCAAATATATGATGTTTTTCAGTAATAATATTACTTATCAGATTAATAATGCATGTTTTCTTATAATTAACAATGATACAATTACAAACTAGGATCTCTTCACAAATCATTCCTCAGTGCAGGTGCTATACGCGTGTTAATTTCAGGGCGGTTTGCATCTGCCGTTGCGGGTTCCGGTGTGGGCGCGTTCCCTCAGGCTGCGACCAGCCCGCCGGTTGAACGCGTCCCAAAGGGTCATGGCCATTCGGCTGGCCCGGGGATACCGCACGGTCTCCCGTGAGGCGGCGAGCCTCCTTGTCGGATTACCGCCATGGGATCTGGAGGCGAAAGTCCTCGCGCACATATGGGAGTGGCGCGAGGAGATGAAGCGCCGGGGCGTAACTCCGCTCATATAATATAAGAGGGGACTTATATTATATGAGCGGAGTTACGCCCCGGCGTTTGAGGAGTGGCTAGAGAGGCGCCACGGCGTCCTCACCTTCCGCCTGACGCAGGTCCTCACCGGACACGGTTGCTTCGGGAGGTTCCTGTTTCGTATAAGGCGGGAGGAAACGCCCTGGTGTCACCACTGTGTGGATCGCCCGGAGGACACGGTGGAGCATACGGTGGAGGTCTGCCCTGCTTGGGCGGAGCCCCGCCGTGTCCTCTTGGAGGCGATTGGCGGCGGTGACCTCTCGCGTCCGGCTCTGGTCCAGGCCATGGTACGGAGCGAGAGGGCATGGGAAGCAGTCACCTCCTTCTGCGAAACAGTAATGCTCGTGAAGGAGGAGGCGGAACGCGTGAGGGAGAGGCAAAGTTTGCGCCCTTACGCCCCTAACCGCCGCCGTTGGAGACGCCCTGGGCGTCGGGAATCCCAGGCGGATTCCCGGCCACCATAGGCGCGGGCTTGCGGACGGGAGCAATGGGTAGCTCGCCGTCCGATTAGGACCAGGCCCGGGTCGAAGGCGAGTCGTGTTCCACGCGCGCGTCAAAGAGATGTCAGCACAATAGGCGGGGTCGAATAGGACCGAGCAACTGAAGGAACACGGGTGGGTTTTAGTCAGTAAAAGTCTGACACGCCCTTTCGCTCCGCCCAGAGCGGGAGAAGTCATTGGATGATTTCCCGACGTTAAAAAAAAAAAGGGCGGTTTGCATTCAAATACTAAATCAAATTGGATTCAAGGTAAAAAAGGTGATAGTGGATCCAAGATTCCAATAGATCCACATTGATAGTGGATTCAAAATGATAGTGAATATAGATCCACTACATCCACATTCATAGTGGATTCAAAATGATCGTAGTTCCAAAATGACCGTGGATAAAAGATGATTGTGGATCAGCGACCACATTTTAATGTTTTTGTAGACTACGAGAGGCTGACCTGACCTCCATTAATTGTGGATTGTGGATCACATTTTATTGTTTTTGGTGAACTTGCAAAGAGCACTTCTTTAAAGTTATAAACTATTTACCGTTCTTTAATTAGAAATATGGATCCCCTTTTTCCAGATCCCATCTGAATACAAACTGCACCTACATTTAATTCATAAACCGACCTGGTGTTATATAAGTTCTAGATAACTACGAACATGCTAAACATCCACCATTTTAGTTGATTAACGATATATTATTATATAAATACCTTACTTATTAATTTAATACTACACCGAATCATCTATTATCGTTCAGCAAACACTGATATTTCTTTCTTTATGTTTTCACATTAGATTCTTCCATTAAGAGATCAATAAATTTCGATACGGTAAAAAGCTTGGCGTGTTTTCTCTAAAATTATTCTAAGGATAACATTGATATTAATAACTATAGGTACAACAATAATTATAATATCAATTATACAATGTATATTTAATAGGTATAAGTTCATACATGGTAAGTATGATATATAAGTTTTGTATAACTCGTGACGAGATTAAAGTATGTTTGTAGGTAAGTATGCCTTAAAGGTGCGGTGTAGTTAATGAACCTATAGTAAATATTATACAGGTAGGTAAAATACATAATCATAAATAGAGATGTGTTGGAAAGAAATGATTCTTCTCGTAGGGCCTTCGATATCAGTGAGGAAGGCTTATGTTTATCTGTTAATTTTATTAATACATACTGTAACACTATCACCCATCCCTTCAACACAAATAGCTAACAATGAAGTATAATCGATTACGTTTTAAATAACAATTAGATATAAATATAAATTTTAAAACTACAGCTACAAATAAATTATGAACTTTGTGTTCAAAAAACATAATTATTAAAAAATATTTAACAAAATATACTATTCGTTGATTTCAGCTTCTATCAGCAAATAAACATCTTTAATATCTAACGATATAATATCTAATTTTAATATTATAACGATACAATATGTATTTACTGATAATGTTAATAATGTGCTGATTATGAGGTACTTATCTAAAACATAAGTAAGTAAATGTTACCGAACTTCTCATAAGGTGTTTTACACACATCTCTACTTGTGCTTCGCGGCGCACTTAAAAGCTATCTGTTTTAACTAACATTCAGTACACAAGTAGTAAAAATTTGAAAAAACTCTTTCACATCATAACTCCACTCAAAAATATCAGGATAAGATCGAATATATTTATATATTAACTATATTTTTTTCGAGACAAAAAATACACCAACCTCAAAGAATTTTTTACAAAATAGATTTATTAAATACTGACAAATTGACTCTTAGCTTTTCCATATTAATACAATAATTGATACGATTAAAGCTAGCCTTAAATCTAAAACTTTGATATGTTTTGATATTCTTGGTCATGTCAAGCATGACAGTCGACATCGATGATATGTATACGATTTTCACTTACGTACTAAATTATTATTATAATGTATTTCGCTAATAAATAAGATAACGTAAATAATAAATACTATTAATACTAACAACAAAACCTTTTTTTTTTAAATAAGTAATTTAATGCTGGAAGATCTTTCTAAAAAAGAAAATTTATTTAATATCAAGTTTTCTTTTTAAAGGAAACAGCATATTGGAACAAAACTATTTTCCAAAACTAAAATAGGAACAAGGAGCATTTTGCTAAACATTGAATTATATTACAAATCTAAGTATTATGTTATCACCACAGCATTGACATTTTAACTCCTTAAAAATAAATCAACTGTGTGTGTTATCGACACGACAATATAATTTATATTTCAATCAATAATATTAATTTATATTTTTTTTTATATCAATACAATATATAATTTATAAATCCCAACAGTTTTTAATTACAAAGCCAAATAATTAAACATAATCTAAATTGTATATAATTAATTTCGCGATAATTTTTTACCGATAAACGGTTTAACCTTTTAAGAGTTTTTTAAACCATCAATATTAATTCCGTTCATCTTATGCTGGAAGGGGTTAGTTTTAGAACAGCGTTCTATTATTTTTTTTACAGAAAAAAATACAAACACTTACTTAATAATTTGCCAAAAAATAAACTGACAATATATAAATATATAGCTACTACACATAGTGTAAATAACATTAAATATTTTTCTACTGTGCATATTTAATGATAATATTATTATGTACTATTTTTTTCTTAAATCTAAAATTGTTTTAGCTTTTTTTGGCTATAAAACTTCTGCATTAAATCGATAGGGATTTGAAAAAGCAGTTATATTAGATAATATCCTTTGCAGTGGGATTAAAATTTGGTCATTCTTTACATAGAACGAGGCTTCCCGTTGTCAAAGACTTTAATCAAACTTCATTGCATTTTTTTAAATTATGTATTTTCCTTTTTTTTGGATTTTACAACCTACAGTTTTTTAAAAAACACCCACTCAGCAGGGGTTAAACAGTTATGAATGCAAGTTCTAGCTCTTTGATAATTAATTTCATTCGCATGTTCTCAATCCTAACACGGAATCAAAATAACAATAATTTAAAGTTTTTGGACAAGATTATGTTCCGATAATTTCTATTAGGTATTAATATAAGGGTAAAGGCAATAACAAGTCATAAGTTAACTCTCATATCTTTTGGAAAAATACTAAGATTCATTATTTTGTTATAGAAATTCCGAGAAGTTTTCAAAATGTCAACTACACAATGATAGCTACGTCACGTCGTAGATAAAGCTTCGCTACGACGTTGCTACGCTTTGCAGTTACGTAGTCTGCTACGGTAACTCGTAGCATATATTCGTGTTTTGAACTTTCGATGTTTACACATTTGACTGTACTTTTGTACTGCACGACTATCTATGTTCCCCATCAAGTTGACTGTTTTATACTAACGTCAATATTATAAATACCTTTATATCTGTGCGTTGATCATATTTTTTATTATCATTAGGGACATTATTCTTTGATAAAAATTGAAACAATCGTAGTATATTCCCACTCAGTCCGCCTAACACTTTACATTCTAGAAGTTAAAATATATAATAGAGATAGATCATCAACAAATGTATAAGTAAATATAAAGTGTAAAAGCTCTAAAGTTTCAACTTATATCACTATGTAAATTCATTGGCTAAGATATTTTGATATGTAAGTTAAACAACATGAGAGTTGGAGATAATTATAAATATCTAATATTTATTAAGTTGGCGGTATTAGCGCAAGCAAACCGATATAATATCGTTCTTATCAGAACCGATATTTATATTATTAAGTATAGTAATTTTAATCTAGGATAAAGTGCTTTATTTTTACTGTTATAACTTATATTTCCATTATAATAGACGTGAAATAAAATTACTATTACAGTAGTTTTTCCTAATGCTACTGGGAAATTTTTCAACTAGTACTTCAACGGTTTTTTTGCTGTCATTTCTTTAATTTACACTCATCTGAATATTTTTCTTACTTCTCAAATATCTCTCAAAAAGCATAGGTTCTTTAATTATTAAATTAAAGTATAGAGTTATGATTATATTGACTAGTATAGCATAATTTCCACCATCTTGTCTATTACAGATAATTATTAGTAACAACAATAAATAAACTATAGAATAGTGAACAAACACCTAAAAAGGCATAAGACTTCAGAACGGCAACGTTTTATAAAACTATAATTATTAAAACTATCAATATAATACGAGTAGGTATGTACCTATATTTTATATTTCTCCATTCTCTATGAAATACTCTAATTTTGACTAGATTGATTTGTAAGCAAAAATAATCAATTATTATAATAATACATTACTCGAATAAATTGTGACGCTTTAAAAATCTTTATTTATTTAAGGACACTGATATTTTTTTTTGCATCGTGAAAGATATAATGTTGATACTTAATAAGTTTTATAAAAATCTTCCATATAATTAATTTTAACATTCTAACAAGTCCTTTCATGATATGTTCAAGTTTACTTACCTAGCGTGCATTTTATAATGATATAATGTATACCAATATAATATATACCAACAAAAATCTAATTTTAGAAAATAAGTGTAAATATATACAAAAACAGATTGTATCTGGTAAAGCTTTTGCGAAAATACATAAATTATTTAATTTTATTTATAAAATCGTGCATATAACCCCATATATATTTATATATCTCACACTGACTACAATATATTGTTTCAAACTAATCAGTTTACTCCCGACATCTTATTATAAAATATGAAATTGATAAAGAACAGCCCTTGAGGCATACGAGGGGTTTATTTATAATACTTAATTTTTAAACACCGAATCTACTCGTAAGTTCATAACACGTAAGAATCATTCCACTCTTTAGCTCCCCATGTCTAAAACATCAAGCTTGAAAACAGTGCCTTCCACCAAATTATATCAAACCTGTGCTGGTGCCAAATTAATACTTGGACACCCTACGGATCCTTTCACCATGTCCTCAGTTCTCTACCTTACGGGCTTGGAACATGAGTTTCATGGAGTCAAGGGCTTCCTCCAAGGACTGCCTGAAGGCCTCTGTGTTGGTGACGCTGGAGGAGGTGAACGAGGATATGCAGAAGATGATGCTGTCCTTCTTCGGGTTGTAGCTGCAGCCGTAGCCGTCGGGGCAGACTGCGCCGTAGCCCATGAATGTGCCGTCTGTTGTGGTGGTCACCTGGATAAGAAAAGCAATCGTTACATTTTTTGCTGCATTGAAATTGGATGACGGATCTTACATATTACGACCTGCGAAATATTACCGAGGAATACGGTTATTCTAAGTACACGAAAGTCAAAATAATTTGTCAATGGGATAAGTATGAAATCATAACACGAAAAACACATTTGTCTATTTGTACTTATCATAATATCGCTTTCTTGAAAACTCTTACGGAATCTCAATTTTCACCAACCAGAAAAATGCTGAGAAACTCGATGCGACCCAGAATAATAATTCAATTGTGTTGATGAAATGAACCCAATACAGAATAGATAATTCATCCAGCTTTTAAGACTACACACCTGACTAGTACTGAGTTTAAACTCGTTCATCTGCTTGTAGGTGGCATCACAGAAGACGGGGGGCAGTTCGCCCAGGCTCTCCCGCGCCGCCTCGCGCAGCCCCAGCAGGTGGTTGTCGATGCCCTTGCCCAGGATGTTGGCTTCCATGACAGATGTCTGCTTGCGAGCTGCTTCCTCAAACAGCTCGAGTTTCTTTTGCTCCTGGTGATGAGAGAAAAGTTTGAGAAATGTTGCTTTCCTTGCCTCTAACTTTCACTGGCTGCTGTTAATTTTCCGAGTTCTAATCTGCGAACATGTCTATATCAAAAGCACATTTAAACTAATCAGTTCTGCTAAATTCTTTTTCAAAAGAGCTGCTTAATAACCATAATCAGAATTAATGCAGGTCTAATACCATCACTGTCACCACACACATGTATTTAAAAACATCGTTCTATTTCTGTCAATCGTTTGAAGATGACAGAGAGAGAATGCTGTTTGTCTAGTGGACATCATAATGATTTGAACGAAAAGACGTTCATTTGGCATCATACAACTGCATTTTTAAACATTTTCCCAAACAAGATTTACAACCAACCAAATCTATGCTCACCCCATACAAATTGAAAGACACCTTCTTCTGTCCCTCGTCTCCGTCATTGAGGGGCGGTGTCTCCGCGGTACACATGGCGGCTGCCCAAGCCAGGGCTGCGGCGTGAGCAGACCTGATGTTGTCCACGCGACCGTTGCGGAACCGCCGCAGGGAAGCCGACTCGTAGGTCGTAACGAGGTACCCGTACATCCTGGGCGATTTTTAAGGTTGTAATAATAAACAATCTAAATAAAATAAAAAAATCTAAATATGGCGCCATACAGCTTGCAGCGGAACATTTATCTATTCAGTTGCGGGAGAAAAGTAGTCGTGAAAGTTATAATAGTGCCAGTGTGAACGAGACGGCCATGTAAGTAATAATAATGTATTTACATGATTTAATCATATTAGGTGTAACAAATCCGGTTAGGTTGGTTTTATCCGGTCCATCCCAACACGTAACAAAGGCGATGCGACTTGATGGCCGGCCTTTTTTAGGTAGGTTTACAACGGATCACTCTCAGTATACGAAGTTCACTAGCATTTCAGTTGATATAATTCTGTCAAACTAAAAAATCATTTTGTCAGTGTTATTTGCTTAATTGTAGGTATTTTTATAAAATTGTTTAGGTAATATATGCGTTTTCTGTGTAATCATTGCGCTGTACAGTGTACAATACAATATTTATTTACCTAATGTAAGTAATGTGGTAGCTCTGATTCGTAGCAACTGTTTTTATACATTATATACTCGTACCTACCTAAATAATTATGCTTACGCAAATGTTTTATACAGGCGCCAGTCTGCACAAAACACCCAAGCATAATGTTTAATGCTTTTATAATAGGTCTTTACCTATGAAATTGCCGTTCTGCAGTACTGGCCATTTCAAATCAAAATGATTTTTGTTTGGCTAAGAATTCTAATTTCAAATTAATTTTATTTTAAAAACATGGAATTCTTCTTTCAAAAGAAGTCATTTGTTTAATGATTAGTGTTACATTTTCATCGCATTTCAATCTTTTTCGTCATCATGGATACGTTAAAAATTCGAGTAATTATGGAATATGAGTACCGTCGTGGCAGCAACGCGGCACAAGCGGCACGCAACATCAACGACGTTTACGGAGCTAACACTACAAACCAACGCACCACCTGTTATTGGTTTGCTCGCTTCCGTTCTGGAAATTTCGACCTGAAAAATGAACCTCGCGGTCGTCCGAAGACTTTGGTCGACAATGACAAATTAAAGGCGATTGTGGAAGCTGATGATACACAATCTACGGCTGAATTAGCAGCAGCTTTCGACGTTCGTCGGCGTCAAAACAATATTGGTCCATTTGCGTCAAATTGGCAAGGTAAAAAAGCTTGACAAATGGGTGCCCCACGAACTCAATGATCGCCAGCGCGAAGTACGCGTCGAGGCGTGCCTTGCACTGCTCAACAGACACACAAATGAAGGAATTTTGAACCGCATTGTTACCTGCGATGAAAAATGGATTCTGTTTGATAACCGCAAGCGCTCAGCAAGTTGGTTGGATCCTGGTTCAGTACCTAAACAATGCTCTAAACGAAAACTTACCCCTAGAAAAGTGATGGTCACTGTTTGGTGGTCTAGCGCCGGTGTGATTCATCACAGCTTCTTACCAAACAGGGTGAGCATTACTGCAGATGTGTACTGTGAAGAACTGAACACAATGATGGAGAAGCTGGCATATCTCCAACCAGCATTGGTCAATCGCTCGTCTCCGCTGCTCCTGCACGACAACGCGCGATCTCATACTGCACAGCAGACGGTCTCCAAGTTGCAAGAACTGGGGTTGGAAGCTCTCCGTCATCCGCCCTACTCACCAGACCGTGCGCCTACAGACTACTACTTTTTCCAGAATTTGGATAACTTCTTGGCGGGAAAAAAATTCAATACCCGAGAGGCAGTACAAAATACCTTTGAAGAATTTGTTGCCTCCCGTCCAGCTGATTTCTTTAAGAAGGGCATCAATAAACTGCCACTGCGTTGGCAAAGATGCATTGATTGCATGGGTGATTACTTCGATTAATACAAATAAAAAATACATGAAAAAAAATCGTTTAAATTGTTTCATACAAAACGGCAATTTTATAGGTAAAGACTAATATTGAGATCTGAATGTATAATACCTAATATCTATTTTGTTTACCTATATTAACATAAAGATTAAATTCCATATTAATAAGTACTCAGCAGAAGCAGGTACTAAGTACTTACAAAGTTTGTAATCGTTAATACTTATATACTTAGATATTACCTATCCTTGTTACCTCTTACTGAAATAATGCAGCTTTTACGTTCGTTCAATCATCAGACCAATGTTCAAGTAGAACTTACTTGTAGTAAGCATATTGCATCGAGAGCTGGATGTAGACGTCTGGACTCGTGCGGCACGACTTCATGAACTCGCGCCCGTACCCGCGGTACGTGTACACCTTGTGGTCCAGGTCCGAGATGGCGCTGTGGTTCAAATGAGAGATAATCAGCTTAAAGCAGCGAAGGATATAACAAACTTGACTGTTGCTAGTCAACTATGATGAAGAACATTAATCTAGGTGAGTACATAAAATCTTTACCATTCAAATATTAGCTAAAATATGTTTGATGTTTCCATTTTCAGCTTCCGACACAAAAAAGGGGTGTTAAAGTTTGAAACGTATATTGCTTCCGCCCGCGGCTTCGCCCGCGTGGTATGTCGATAAAAACTAGCCTATGTCCTTTCTCAGGCTCTAGACTATCTGTGTACCAAATTTCATTTTAATCGGTTCAGTAGTTTTGGCGTGAAAGAAAGACAGAGTTACTTTCGTATTTATAATATTAGTAAGGAAGTAAGGATTTGAGTCTGTCTATGGTATCACAGCTTCTAAACAATGAGCCGATTTAGTGGTTAATGAAAAGATTTCGGGTTCTGGACACAAACTGCTCACCGATCAAGATCCCTAGCAGCAGTCTCGATAGTTCTCTGCACATCTGTGGTGACGTTCCACTTCATGGCTTGCGGCGCTGGCAAGAGGGCGGGTGGTGGCGCTGGTCTGTCGGCCACCTCCGCCCTGGCCAGCGCCCGCTCCGCCAGACGGACCACTGCGACCCCCTCGGCTGCGCTGTGCTCGTAACACATGCCTACTGTGCCGTCTGACGAGATGATTAGCTGGAAAAGAACACAGAATTTTTAGATTGGATGACACGTCACGACACACGAGGATAGTGTAAATCTGATAATTGTAAATGCAGTTTTGACACAAACCAAACGTCATAGCGCATCACACACACTATAAAACTGATTTACATCTGTAAGACGTCCTCCTACCATAAGGTCCAGTTGAAAACCAGCGTCAGGCACTAGTTGTCTGGCATTCATGCTGAACTGGGCCTGTTTGGCGCAGCCGTGAGGCGCACAATACTATTTTTACGTTCTTTGTTTTTTGTATAAATATTGTGTGCCTTACCTGGGTCAAATAAATTTATTCTTTCTTTTTTTCTTTCTTATATAGTGCAGCTTTTCGGCCCCAGTCGGTAACTGAAAGTCTATTCGTCACTCGAATTTGTTGTCAAACACCATAATTAGGTATCTATTAATATTATGAATTATACTGACTGTAGCTATAGATAAAATATCAAGAATGTCTTGAACTCGTGCACTTTCATTCCACTGGCTTTGCCACTTTCTTTCCAGGGTTGACTCACCTGAACAGTCTTATCGAACCACCGGTTGGCGGAGTGGTAGCGCGTGCCGGCACCGTGCATGGCGCGCAGCATGGCGTTGGTGTCGACGTCTGTGTCCGCCCTGTCTCCTCCCGCCTCGTCCAGGCACAGGATGCACAGTGCGCGGGAGATGAGCTCCAAGTTCATGCGGTTCATCTCATCTGTGAGGTAAGTGACTTACATTTAGTTTTTTTTAATAACTTTAGGTAGGTACTTGTAAGCGTCTGTAGTTTTAGGACCACGTCCTGTTTTTTTCGATTTTAATGGTTTTAGTAATCCGGTGTCGACAGCCCAATACTATACAGTTTTTTATTGATTTATTAAATCTTTATAAACAGCGTCGCTCAACACTCAGACCCTGATTAACGATCATTCTGTAGGCTAGGCATTGTAATCCAACACGCAGAAGTAGATCACTCAACCAATTTGTAAACGATCAAGGGCTGATTTCATCAAAGTCAGATAGATATCTTTTATCCGTGGAATAAAATTGTCGTCTGACAGTTTCTGTATGGAAAAACTGTCAATAATTCAAATTCGCAGGATAAGACTTATACTCTGCATAAAAGTTTGGTGAAATTCGCCCTAAATGAAATAGGTATACAGTAGTACGTATATATGCTATACAGAAATAGGTAATTGCTTTGGAACCACAGATGGAGAACATTATACCCATAATTATGTTTTTCTAATTTACCCTGATAATTTTAAAATAGGTATATGGACTTATTTTATGCTTACTTATCCTGGATATACTCCATTTCAACAGTCTTACCCTTTATGAGATGTTCCCTGGCCCTAGCCCACTGGTCTCGGTTCATGGACGTGAGCAGCCCAACCCTGGGCGCTGGTGGTGCCCCGGCCGCATCCACCAGGGCATGCAGCAGCTGAGCTTGCATCTCTCCAGGAGTTAGTCTTCCACGGTCAGCTGCCTTCACTGGGATGGGGTAGAACTGGCAAGAAACATTGTATGCTTGACTACGGTATATGGAATTACAACTAAACATCTTACTTACATAGTTGGATTGACTATCACTAAAGTTACAACTAGCAATGACGGTTTTCATCATTTATTTATTTATTTATTATACAGGGTGTTTGGCAGAACGTTGAACATATGAAAATGGTGGATAGGTGGGGTCATCAGCTACTTACTCCGCCCTAAGTTATTTGGCCCTGGCCCCTGGTTATTTTTAAAAACAATTTTTTTGCTTTCTTCTATTTTCACCACTTTCTTAACTTTAAAGTGATTTTTTTATTAAAAATGGGTAAAACAGGCAATATTTTTGTTTTCTTTTTTAATTTTTAATGTTGGCAGATTCTTATAAGATTATTGCTTTTTTCAAATGTTAGCTAGAAAAAAACTTATGAGTCCTCAAACTTACACAGAGATGTAAAAAATACTTAAATCTTAACTTCAACTTGCATTAAAAAAAAACAAAAAATTATTGAGGAGTTCCAATTCTAGCACAACATCCCTAGTGTGTGACCTTTCTAATGGTATGTAATTTGCTTTTATAAAAAAAAAACCTTTAAGAGTTATTTCATAATTTTATCAAGAAGGAAATTTTCGACGAAACTGTACCTTTACGGAAAGTGAAATGTTTTGCGTAATATAATACTGCAAGGTTGGTAAAAATGAAATGATCGAATGAAATTATGTAAGTTCTTGAATTAAGTACAAAGAAGATTGCTGTACCAGTAAGGTGCGTTAATGAAACAATTAAATAATTTATTTAAATTAAAAAATTGCAGATGTTCGAATTGACGCCCTTCATTTACAATACAGGCGCGGCATCTACGTCTGATCTCTACAGTTGTGTACGCAGCAGCATCTCCTGTCGCATAACTGCGAAAGCAGCATTAATTCGATTTATCAAATCTTCTCGACTTTCTACTTCTGTAGTGTAAGCTGACCTCGCTTTGTACGGAAATCCTATACAATGCGAGATCAGCAGAAACTGGAAATATATAGCTTGATGTGTAGCCGTGTGTACACACCCTGTAAAATCCTTAACAACTATCATTACAGGTGTATACCTAATGCGATAGCGTGGTCCTAAAATTAACTAACTTACAATTTAAAACAATGAAAAATGTTTAAAAAAAAAGTACTTATAATACTACTTTACCATATCACTACCATACTACCACCATATACTTTATCATTTCTTTTAATGGTAATTTTGGAAATGAAAAAGATGCATTATAGACCATTATGAAGTAATTTTAACGCGTTTAAGGCTTATAAGGTAATCGTAGAACGATTACGTCAATAGAAACAATAGAGTCAAACAATACATTTGTAAGGGCACCGAACAATTGTATCAGCGCCCAAGTGTTTTGTATTTACGTGTACATAATGACTAGAAAGTAGAATGATTGACGCCAGAGGCCTCAGTGGATGGCTAATGATGATAAAAAGAGATAGAAATATTTGAATTGGAAATAGTAATATGCTATGCCTACTGGCGAATATACCTAAGGTAGGTAGGCGGTCCTTTTCAGTTCATTAAAATACAAGATTATGAGCTATGATAATCTTTAAAAAAACAATGCAAGAGCAGTGGACTCTTCATTATGAACATCAAGCGAGAGTAAAATAATTATGTACCTACTTAAATAAATCATCTGGTAAAATAGGACTACAACAGAACCCCCTCTATAAACATAATAATGTATTTCCCATAAGACAACAAGGCTGCATCTCGAAACGTAAAATAAAATAAGTTATTCATACTTGGGGACAGTTTCTTAACTTAGTTTCGTACTTAAGTGATAAAGTGCACCGCAACGTTTCTAAGTGCTAACGAAGTTACATGGCCGTCTCCTAAATAATGGAGTTATTCTTGTTACGCCAGATTTACAACGCAAACCTTGCTAGAATTTAATTTTGTAAGTAAGTGTAGAAATGTTTTAAATGTGGAGAATTGTTGGTCAACTCAATGGCGTAACAAGTTTCTTTGTTGTATATTAGAAGTTCCATTCGAACCAGCCAATCCTACTACCTAGCTTAGCAGTTACCTACAGCAGAACGAATACAAACAATTTTGATATTGGCATAATTTGGACAAGACCCAACACCCAAAACAACCTATTCACACATGGACGAGTCTATTCTTAGTCACAATCTCACTCATGGGAAATTACGAATTCGTCCGCAATGTTCATATTTTCAGTCGTTACGGGTCGTCAGAAGCCCGAAAGTCTGACCAGTCTTACCAAGGGGTATCGTATTACCCAGTTACTGGGTTGTGGAGGTCAGATAGGCAGTCGCTCCATGTAAAATACTGGTATTCAGGTGCATTCGATTAGACTGGAAGCCGACCACCACAGAGTTGGGAAAAGGCTAGGCAGATTGATTGATTGTTCATATTTTACAAACGAATCGTCATCGTCATTACGAATTGTACGAGCAAACCCGTACAATATCTATTGTATCAATTTTATGCTGACATCGACACGCAGCGAATGAATAAAATATACATGTTTGAGTTAGCAATTAGTAGTCGCATAGCATCGGTTGGGCAATAAAACCAAAAGAACTCATTCGCCGCGGGTCGATCATTTATCAGTTTTTAGGCGTTTGTGATTTCTTTATAATTATCAATACACAAGTTAAACTCAAATCAGTTTATCATTTAAATGTACCTTACCCGTACATTTTTGGTCCTTCGAGCCGGATGTCGCGTGTGTACATTACAGTGTAGCAATCAAGTACTGTAAAGCGTTTCACTAGTGACGTCAAGCGAACTAGCAGTGAAGGTGTTTGTACTGCCAGCCACAGTGCAGTACATAGCAGCAGCAGCAGCAATAAGCAGGGATCAACAGGGACCCGCATTTGGTGAGCAGTAAAGCTCCCACTTGGACAATCAAGTAAGATCGTTCCTATTATTATCATTTCTATCAACAACATGTCTTCAATGGAGGAAATTCTCGCCCAACAACAGCAACTACTCCATCAGATAGAGCAAGTTTACACAAACTACAAAAAGGATGGCTCCGATCGCAAAACCTCGGATTACATACGCCGAAGGTTAGAAAATTTGGATGCATGCTGGCAAGAGTATCAATCGAATCATATAAGATTGTGTAGCATCGAATATGCCAGATCGCATACTTACTTCACTTCGAAGGAATTTGAGACTGTGAAGGAGAGATATGAAAAAATCAGAGCAGTTATTCAAAATCATCAGCCCACAGAGGAAAGGCCATCAACACAGCTTCTAAAGCCTGCTACTCCTCTAGCTACCTCAAGCACCGTACAGCAACCTTCAGGTCAACCTTTAAAGTCTCAGGGATCAAACAGCAAGACTGATGAGATGATGAGGAAACAGATGAGCAACTTCAAGGCCTTTGAACACACCGTTTCAAGTATCAACATGGATGCTGTAGCAGAGAAATGGGAATTCGATCATCTGTTAGGTATGGTAAGGTCTCGCTGGGCGAAGATTGAC
This sequence comes from Lithophane semibrunnea, assembly GCA_947363905.1. Lineage (NCBI taxonomy): Eukaryota > Metazoa > Arthropoda > Insecta > Lepidoptera > Noctuidae > Lithophane > Lithophane semibrunnea. The sequence continues at coordinate 17,810,656 of OX376196.1, forward strand.
ACTCAGCATTGGGACTTAGACAGTGAGCTGGGAGACCGAAATCAAGAGTATCATCGTATGTATCTCAAATACGAAAGCACGTACAACGATGCTATTAAAGCAATCAATAAGAAGATGTCGTCCATTTCACATAGAGAGCATACTACGCCAAAAATAGAAATACCTACATTTAGCGGTAGTTACCATCAGTGGACATCTTTTAAGGACCTCTTCACAGAAGCAGTTCATAGCAACCCGTCATTATCTGGGGCTCAAAAGATGCAGTTCCTTAAGTCGAAAGTGAAAGGTGAAGCAGAGCGTCTCATACAGCATCTCCCAATCAGCTCAGACAACTACATCATTAGTTGGGACATCTTGAGCCATCGTTATGACAACAAGAGGATGATATTCACCTCGCATATTAACATTTTATTAAATATACCAATTTCACAGCAAGCATCAATTAATCATATCAAACGAATCCATGATACAGCCCTTGAAACGATGAACGCCATACAGAACCTCGGCGTTGACGTGACGTCGTGGGATCCGTTGATCGTGCACATCCTGTGTCAGAAATTGGATTCGGACACATTCAGCGAATACAACGCAGCTATCAGACAACCTCGAGAATTACTCGAGTTGAATGAATTTCTAGCCTTTCTAGAGGGGAAGTTCACGAGCATGGAAGCAAGTAGAAGAAAACACGAGACCAATAATCAAAAATCCTTTTCTTCTAACACCAATAAACCATCAGAATCAAAACATTATCATTACAAGCAATCATATTCAAGCAATAAGGCTATTTCGCAATCAGCAAGTTACAGGAAATTGCAAAACAATCGGCCAAACTGTCCAGTCTGCAATGACGCACATGCTATATTTTTTTGCAAGCAATTTGCTGAATTTTCCCCAATGAAGAAAAAACAATGTGTTGCTAACTTGAATTATTGCCAAAACTGCTTATATGATCATAATGGCAAAGAATGCTTATCAAAGAAGCGTTGCCTCGAATGCAACCAATTTCACAACACATTGCTTCATGAATCGTATTCAAAGGAATTATCAAAACAAGGAGGTAATTCGACGCCTTCTACACAGCAAATCAACATCCGTTCTAATCAAGAACGTGCAAATCAGGGAAACTCGCACGTCACACAACAAAATATGATGCAAGAAACTTTGCTTTCAACTGCACTGTTAAAGGTTCAGAAAGCAGATGCGACATATCTGACCCTACGGGCTCTTATTGATCAGGGGTCACAAATGTCTCTTATCACAGAGAACGCTGCTCAGCAATTAGGATTGCAGCGATCCAGGTGTGACGGCATAATCACGGGCATAGGGCAAACAGAAAACAGTTGCAAAGGAATGATGAACCTACACTGTATGTCAAGCTCAAGAATCAAACTATATCAATTTAATATTGATGTTTTCATCATGAAAAACCTAACAAAATATTTACCATCATACTCCTTCCCTAAAATAGCATGCCCATTTCTGGAAAATTTAGAATTAGCAGATCCTGAGTACAACATCAGCCGACCCATAGACATTTTGTTGGGTGCGGACGTATACTCGAATATTCTTTTAGCGGGCATGTGCAGATTAAGCGAATCACTTCCGCTTGTTCAAGAAACTCGTCTTGGTTGGATACTGTGTGGAAATATGAAAACTACATTAATGTGCAACGTCGTACAATTTGATTTAGACAGAGTTCAGCAATTCTGGGAAATGGAAGATGTTACTGAAGAAAAATCATTATCATCAGAAGATCAAGAGTGCATCCAATACTACAAAGCAACAACAAATCGCTTGGAAGACGGAAAATACGAAGTCAGACTTCCACTCGTACCACAATTTGAGGAGAAATTAGGGCAGTCCAAAAATAAGGCTATTGCTCAATTCATTCATTTGGAAAAGAAATTACACAAAAATAATACTTTATTCAACGCATATAAATCATTCATTACCGAATACAAAAACTTAGGTCACATGAAACCTTCACCTTGCAATCAGACACCGGAATGTTTCCTACCGCATCATTGCGTATTGCGCGAAGATAGTGCAACCACTGCATTAAGAGTTGTTTACAATGCTTCGGCAAAAACATCAACAAATAAAAGTTTAAATGACCTGATGTACACTGGGCCCAATTTACAACAAGATCTTCAGTCTCTTATCATTAAATGGAGACAATATCAGTACGCATTCACGGCTGATATAGAAAAAATGTTTAGGCAGATTTGGGTACATCCAGAAGATCAACCTTTACAAAAAATTGTGTGGAGAGACAACCCGTCTCAAAAAATTCAAGAATATCAAATGACAACCGTAACATACGGCACAAAAGCAGCTCCATTTCTTGCAATGATGACCTTGAGACAGTTAGCGAATGATGAAAGGGATAAATTTCCAGAAGCTGCCAAGGTCGTTGAAGAATCATTTTATATGGATGATTTGGTCCATGGAGCCTGCTCCCTATCAACAGCACAACAGTTGCAGCAAGATTTGATGAATCTACTGAAGCTAGGAGGCTTCAACTTGAGAAAGTGGACATCAAACGATAGTCGTCTGCTGCAAATGGAAGATCAAGACTATTATAAACAAGAAAGCAAGAGTTTTAATCAAGCAGAATTAACTAAGTTATTAGGACTTCGTTGGAACCCTACACATGATAACTTCACATTTGTATCAAAAATCGAACCATCAAGCACTAATATCACTAAAAGATTGATATTATCAGACATGTCTAAAATATTTGACCCATTAGGATGGATCGTGCCTGTAACAACAAAGTTAAAGATTTTATTTCAAGAAACATGGACAACTAATCTTCAATGGGATGAACAAGTACCAGATAAAATCAGCAAGGAATGGATCAAAATCAAGGAAGAATTAGAAAGTATCAATCAATTTAATATACCGAGATGGTACGGTACGGAAACAGCAAGCAGTGTAGAGTTACACGGCTTTTGTGACGCATCAACAAAAGCATACGCATGCGTTATTTACTGCAGAGTTATAAATAGCAATCAATCAACAATATTAGTAGCAGCTAAATCAAAATTAGTTCCTACGAAAAAACAAATATCACTACCTCGATTAGAATTATGTGGAGCACTGTTGCTGGCAAAACTCATGACCAAAGTCAAGCAGTGTCTAGCAGGTCATGACCTACATATATTTGGTTGGAGTGACTCCACTGCCGTTTTGGGATGGCTTCAAGGAAACCCAAGTCGATGGAAAACGTTCGTAGCAAATAGAACAATCCAGATAACTGATAGCATTCCACCACAATCTTGGCGATACGTAAAATCAAAAGAAAATCCCGCTGACTGTGGAAGCAGGGGACTCAGAGTGGCTCAATTGAATGATTATCGTTTGTGGTGGCAAGGACCAACATGGTTACAATCTTTTGAAGCAACGAAAGAAAATCAAGCAATCTATTCAACAAACGAGGAAATAAAGAAGCAAGAAGACGTTCACGTTGTTACAAAGCATGAATCAAGCATCATTACAGACCTGTTAAGCAAATATCAATCAATCAGCAAAATTGCACGTATTCTAGCATTAGTGATGAAGATTACGACCTATAAAAGAAAAGCAAAAAAGCATTATTTATCATTATCAGAAATTAGTCAAGCAAAGCAAAAAATTATCAAGCAAATACAACAGGAAGAGTTCGCGAAAGAAATAAGAGATTTAAAGCAAGAAGGAAAGCTAAATTCAAAAAGCAAATTGTTAAAATTAAATCCTTACCTGGATGAAAATGACATCTTAAGAGTCGGAGGGAGACTAAAAAAGGCACATATCAGCCATGACATGCAGCACCCTATTATTCTGCCACACAGTGGACGTCTGACAGAATTAATAATAGAGGACGCACATCAAACCATGTTACATGCCGGAGCCCGGCTGACATTGGGTTTCATCAGACAAAAATATTGGATTCTAGGAGGGAACGTTGCTACGAAGAGGCAGCTTCGTCGTTGCGTAACATGTAAGAAACAAAATCCAGACTGCCAACAGCAAATTATGGGGCAATTGCCGGAGGCTAGAAGTAATCCATCCCGTCCGTTTAAACACACAGGCGTAGATTTTACAGGTCATATTTACGTTAAAGCAAGCAAAGGACGGGGTAACAAGAGCACAAAAGGATATGTGGCTGTCTTTGTGTGTATGGTCACAAAGGCAGTACACTTAGAACTAGTTGGTGATTTAAGCACAACTTCATTCATTGCAGCATTAAGAAGAATGGCAGCTCGCAGAGGGACGCCTAGTCACATTTATAGCGATAATGGTCGCAATTTTGTTGGTGCTTACAAGGTACTACAGCAGGAATATCAAGCATTAATGAATATCATGCAAGACAAAGAATTACAAGCAGAAGTATTAGATATGGAAATCGAGTGGAGTTTTAATGCGCCCTCATGGCCATCCGCAGGAGGCCTGTGGGAGGCGGCAGTTAAAAGCTTCAAATATCATTTCAAGAGAGTTATTGGTGACCAGATCCTTACATTTGAGGAACTATATACAGTGCTTACACAGATTGAGGCTTGTCTCAACACGAGACCATTATGTGCTATATCAGAAGATCCAGACGATGTGGATTTTTTAACACCTGCTCACTTCCTAACAGGTGGATCAAAGGTTACCATACAAGAGACTGAAACAGATTTAAGAACCCGATGGCAGTTGACACAAAAAATTGTACAGGATCTCTGGAAAAGATGGAGAAATGAGTACCTGACACAAATAACAGAGAGAAGTAAGTGGAGACAAGCTAAAAGAAACCTCAATGTAAGTGATATTGTCATGATTCATGATGACAATCTTCCGCCGGGAAAATGGTTGATGGGCAGAGTCATCGAACTACATCCCGGTTCCGACGGTCATGTTCGCGTGGTTACAGTAAAAACCAAAAACGGAACACTGAAACGTCCTATTACAAAATTATCAAAACTCCCAGTCAATAATGAATCCTTGCTAATCAAACAAGCAAATAGTGTGGGTTCGGGATATTCTAACACAGATAAGCAGTCTGAAACAAGGAAAGTAGGCACTCGTTACAATATAGCGTCAGTGTTTGCAGCAATCATGTTATTTTTAAGTATCATAACAACTTCCCAATGCGCACTTAATGTCACACAATTCAGAAATAATCAACATATTTACTTCGACAAACTAACAAACATGCAGATCATACGAGACGACTGGAAACTAATCATATACTACGATTTAGATCCTTATTGGGAAGGAATTACAGCACTTAACAAAAGTATAATGTCACTGGAACAAACATGCAGCACAATCAAAGATCAAACACATTGTAACATAATATTATTGCAATTACGTCACGGGTACAATGAACTCGATTACAGTAATCATATGTTACTCAGTCAGCATTTTGCAAAGCAAGCGAACAGGTGGCGGCGAGGTCTTATCGACGGTGTCGGTTACATAGCAAACGGCCTCTTCGGCGTATTGGACGCTAGATTCGCGGAACAATACGAGAAAGATATCTCTCTTCTTCGCAAAAATCAAAAGCATATTGTCTCGTTCTGGCAAAATCAAACTTCGGTCATAGAAGCAGAATTCAGTCTCTTAAAGAGGACGGAGGCTACAATGCACAAACAACATAAAATGATTCATCAGCAATTTTCAAACATCGAAAATACATTAGAGGTATTAAAAGCTGAAACTCAAAACATTTCGAGGGCAAGTGAAGTTTCTATGGGAGCTATAGTCGCGAGCAATTTATTACGCGACTTGAAAGATTTGCAGAACGCCTTAGTGGATACAATAACAGACATCTATCACGGTCGATTTAATCCACATTTAATAACAGCCGAACAATTACAGGATCAGCTGAGCAATATAGCTAGTCATTTGTCTAATGACGTCATCTTACCTGTAGAAAACATTCATACGGATCTTGCACAACTTTTTAAACTTCTTCGAGTCAAAGCAAGAATGCTTAAGAATTACGCAATATTTGAAGTACAAATACCTTTGATAAGCAGGGACTCCTATGAAATATTCAAGCTAATACCAATTCCTGCAGAGAAACCCAACAACACAATGTTATCAATTAAACCAGTATCAGATTTTATAGCAGTGAACCTGAAAAAGGATGCATACATTATCTTGACAGAAAACATCATAGATTCCTGCCTAATGACAAACTTACACTTGTGTAACATTCATTCTCCAATTTATAAATTAAGCAGAGATAAAGACTTCTGCCAATCAAAAGCATCAAAGTGTGAAGTCGATGTCGATCCTTGTAAAAATCTTTGGATAGAAAGCCATTCTATCAACAATTATATTTATTTTTGCTGCGGTCAATGTAATCTACGAACAGTATGTGGAGATCAAGTTACCGCGCATCAGCTGACTCACTCCGGACTTATAACTATAGATTACGGCTGCATAATCAAATCAAATAATTTTGAAGTAATTGCGCATCAACAAAGAACGAGCGATGTTAGTATCAGTGCTAACCTGTACTCACCAGTCATTGCATCCATAAACCACGTTATAAACGTATCTATTCCTCAAGATGTCTTGAACGACTCCAGCATAGAGAGCGATCGAGAGCTTAAAACGATTGAGGACAAAATCAAGATCATGAAAGAAAATGGATTGTTATTTGACAGTCTGTCATCACATGACATTCATCATTATACCGCGATCTACTGTATGATCGGCGTGGTAGCAGCATGTCTCGGGGTGTTTGCGTGGAGGCGCGCGCGCTCGCACTGCGCCCCCGCGCCCGCGCCGGCGGTGCCCGCAGCAGACGGCGCGTCCGGCGGCTGCGCGTGCCCGGCCACGCAACGTGCGTGTGTTGGGGATAGTGTAGTGTATCAGTGTGACAATGAAAGGGCGAAGGTAGTAACAAGTGCGAGAGTGTTAGATAAAGCCACTTCCCCTATGTTAAGTTCTTATACAACCATATCTAATTTATGAACAGTGCGTTAACGATAGAGACACTAAGAAATTAGATTCATATCAAATCATTTTTTATAATTATTTGTTTCTCAATTTATAAGTTGTCGTTATATCTTTTCCTCGGGGAGCATGTACGAGCAAACCCGTACAATATCTATTGTATCAATTTTATGCTGACATCGACACGCAGCGAATGAATAAAATATACATGTTTGAGTTAGCAATTAGTAGTCGCATAGCATCGGTTGGGCAATAAAACCAAAAGAACTCATTCGCCGCGGGTCGATCATTTATCAGTTTTTAGGCGTTTGTGATTTCTTTATAATTATCAATACACAAGTTAAACTCAAATCAGTTTATCATTTAAATGTACCTTACCCGTACACGAATGTATATCTGACTGTAAAAAGTAGCAAAATATGGATGAGGGCTTTCAAAGCCTTCTTGAAATACTTACATAGTTCCTACAGGCGACCACGACCAGTTCTTCCGCCTCCTCAGCTCCTCGCTTGACTTGAGGCAGCTCGAGCCTGTCCTTCCCCACCTCGGGGATGCGGCATACCCCCAGCAGTCGGTAGAACTGCTCCATGCAGAGGGGTTGCCCTTTCTCCCGGCTGGTGGCTCGCTCCAGAGGTAGCTCACCTCTGAAACAAGCCAGCTTTCATAAAAACCTTTAACTTACAAGCCTTGTAATAATAATGCCCTGCATAATATTATGATGGCTATATGGGCCTTGAACATCTTTCATTAAGAACCCAGAAATTAGCTAAGATTTAGATTCCGTCTAAAACTCACTGTGCACTGTTCAGTAAGTAATCATTTCGACTTTTTGGTCAAAATCAAAACACTAGCTGCTATATCGGTCGCGTTGAACAATGATATCGATAACCTCGCGATTGATTCGATTATAGCATCTGCGCCACAGTATTTACTCAATCATGGTAGTACTAGACCTTGGATCCTTCGGAGCCACCTACCTGTCCAGCATCTCCTTATAGTCGAGGAGGTCATCGATGAACAACGCGCCCAGGTCCGCCACTTCCTCCATCTTGGCGAAGTGGCGGCGAGGGAACACCATGCCAGGGTTGGAGTTGATGGGCAGCGGCAGACGCACCTTCAGGTACATGTCGTCTAACCACCAGTCCGTCACCTAACACAAGAGTCCTGGGTCAACTTCTATATTGAGGAACAGCAACGTACAACATGTAATTGAATAAATTGGCTCGGCCTACTTTTCAAGTAGTGCTGCAGAGTACAATTTTTACTGCATATAGCACCATTTACACGGTGCAAGTTTCTGGACCGTTTCCTAAAGCAAGTTCAATTATTGCCATCCAAGAATTGCATGAAGTGTTGACACGCGTGCAATTTCCATAAAATGGCGTACAATAACTGAATGCAAGTTTTGCCATTACATAATTGTATGTTAACACTACGGCAATTATTGCATGCAAGTTTTACCTAGTTTAAGCGCAGAGTTATACAATTGATTCAAGTAGTATTTGCGCTGCCAAATATTTCATTATTGAAAGAAAAAATTTGATGCCAGAATTGAATGAAATTTTATTGGACGTACCGTTTACACCTGTACCAGTTTTGGACAGCAACAAACCTGCCCGTATCGTTCAAAAATTGTACGTGTTGTTTAGACAGTGCCAGTCAATTGATGCTTCAATTTTATGGAATGCCACAAGCAATAAACTTGCACCGTGTATATGGGCCTTTAAGATAGGAATCAAAAGCTTTAGATTTTTTATTTTTTTATTTGCTAAGTTTTCTTAGATTCTAGATAACCACTGCTTAAATTGCGGTTATATTAAATAAGGACAGTTGTGAGAAGCAAGGCTCTAAAATGCTAAAATAAAACTTGTATTATAAAGTAAAATATTTATTGACTACTTATCGCTATCACAAACAAAATATAACGCAACACATTGCTACTCACTATACCATATTGATTTAGAACTTAAATATATTCGTCATAGGGTAAAGTGGGGCTCAAAAAAAAAATAGTCCTCCCGTGGCGGGGCGTCCTGGCAGCTTCTGTTCTTGACTGCTCGACATCGCTCCTTCTGTAAGATGGAGAAGGACTGTAGTTATTTTCGAAGAAATTCGAACCTTTCCGAACTCGTAACCTTTCTTTGAACGCCGGTCGTCTTGTCATCTTCATATAGTCAGCAGTAAACATGAAACTCATTGGATCTCCGATGTCTTTTTTATGTACTTTGGCTTTCTTTGTCATCATTCCCCTTTGTTGGATATTCTGTCCTGGATGCACTTTCGGTCGTATTTTATTTGGGCGACGATGTATCATTGAGTCTGTTTGGAAGAAATCATTGTTTATGAATACTGGTTTGGGCTTTAATTTATGCTCTATTGTTTTTGCTGCTTTGCCTATATTATCAAACATCGGGCTTAATATAGTTTTTCGAACCGATTTTTGAGGCTTAAGGTATAGTTTCGTATTTTTTTGTAAAACGCTTCGTGGTGTCACGTAGCGATGTTGTGAGAGAAAATCTTCTGTATTCATAGTCATCATCGCCTTTCTTCTGGTGCCTAGTTTCATTGGCTTCATCCCTGATTTTTGTGACTTCGGTTCCTTTATTTTCACAGCATATGGATTGCTTTTCTCAAAAGAATCTAAAAGTATTTCTTTCTGTGAACCCATTTGCTTAAAGTTCTTCGTAACAATTTTGGAATGTTTGTTTCTGTTTATTTCTAAAGCTCCATGCGTATTTCTATTCTTTCCTATAATCGAAAGTGGTTTTTTATTATTTCCAAAAGTCAATAACGGTTTTTTTTTTATTTCTTTCATAGGTAGTATTTTTTTCTTAGCTGCCACAATAGCTTCTGATTTTTTGATTCCAGTCATATTACGGGCTGATTTTTTTTTAGTTTTAATCGTTGAAGTAGTTATCTGGTCATTCATCGGAGCTGATTTCTTATTAGGTTTCATCGTCTGTGGTGAATGAAGATTAACAATATTGGCATCCATTGAACGCGAATTCTTGTTATTGTCGGTCATTGCAGGTCCTTTTCTCTTATCTTCAACCCTTATTGATGATTTATCATTATTATTAATCACTGAGGGTGCATTTATATTTTTGTCAGGTACTGAAGGCTTATTCTTATTACCAATCATTGATAGTAAATTCCATTTATTGTGAACAATTGAAGGGGAATTCTTGTTAACAACTAATGAGTATCTATTAATGTCAATAATTGAGGACCGATTCCTATTACTGTTAAGTATTGATAGTGAATTTTGATTTTTGGTAATTACTTGGGGTAAATTCAAATTGTTGTCAATCATTAAGGGTGAGTTCCCATTATTGTTGAACATTGATGCTGAGATCCATGGTTTGGTTATCGTTGAGGAAGAATTATTGTTATCTTCCAATAAATATCTATGATTGTCAGCCATTTTAGGTGAATTTCTATTTTTGTCCATCATTGAGGGTAAATCCCTGTAACTGTCATTCATTGAGGGCAAGTTTATGAGGGAAGAGGAAGAAGAAGGGGAATTCCTATTTAAGTTCCGCGTTGGAGCTATATACCTATTAATTTCAACTGTCCGAGGCGAGTCCCTATTGATTTCCCTTGGAACTGAATTTCTGTTAGTTTCCTCAGGAATAAAGTCTCTGTTATTCTTTTGAGAAATTGAATTATTGGCAATTTCTACCGGCACTGAATCTCTATTAATATCCATCGGCACTGAATTTCTGTTGATTTCCATTGGCACCGGAATTCGATTATTATGTATCGGCACCAAAATTTTCTTAATTTCCATCTGCTCTGAATTTCTGTTAATACCCATCGGTACTGAATTTCTGTTAATATTTAAAGGCACTGGGTTTCTGTTAATTTCCATCGGTACTGAATTTCGGTTGATTTCCATTGGCACCGGATTTACATTAATATTCATCGGCACAGCATTCCTATTAATATCCATCGGCACTGAATTTCGATTGATTTCCATTGGCACCGGATTTCGATTATTACCCATAGGTACTGAATTGCTGTCAACATACATTGGCACCGGATTTCGATTATTATCTATCGGCACTGAATTTATATTATTACTCATCGGTTCTGAATTTCCGTTAATACCCATCGATACTGAATTTCTGTTAATATCTAAAGGCACTGGGTTTCTGTTAATTTCCATCGGTACTGAATTTCGGTTGATTTCCATTGGCACCGGATTTACATTAATATTCATCGGCACAGCATTTCTATTAATATCCATCGGCACTGAATTTCTGTTGATTTCCATTGGCACCGGATTTCGATTATTATCCATCGGCACTGGATTTCGATTATTATCTATCGGCACTAGATTTCTGTTAATTTCCATCGGTACTGAGTTTCTATTAATATCCATCAGGGCTGAATTTTTGTTAATTTCTACAGGCATAGGATTTAGATTATTAACCATCGACACCAGATTCTTTTTAAGATCTATCGGTTCTGAATATCTGTTAATATCCATTGGCACTGGATTTCTATTAAGTTCCATCGGCATTGACTGAATTACTGAATTTCTATTAATATCCATCGGCACTGAATTTCTGTTAATTCCCATGGGCACTGAAATTCTGTTAATTCCCATCGGCACTGAATTTCGATTAAGTTCCATTGGCTCTGAATTTCTGTTAATTTCAATCGGAAGTGGATTTCCATTTATTTCAATCATTGGAGGTGAATCTCCGTTAGTTCTTATCTGTGGTGAATTTATATTAATCTCCAGTATTGGATGTGAAATTCTATCAATTTCTGCAGAATGTGGTATTTTAATCATTTCAATGGGTTGGTTTAAATTCCTTTTCCTTTCTAATGCTAGGTGTAAACGTTTGTCACCATGTCCTTCATTTTCTGCATTTATCATCATTTGATCGGCTTCTGAATAATTAGCTGCTCCTAGAATTGGCTTGGATTCTGACTGCAAACTGTTGACGCCGCTTTTTAGTCCAGCACTAGAATAGTTTAATCCTGGAAATTGAGGGTGCGGTTTTTCACCAACTTGTTTATGGAGAGTCGTATTTGAAACGGATTCGCTGTAGTACTTTAGCAGTTCAAGTTCTTCTTTACTTATTGGCCGATATGTGTTGTACCTTATATTTTTTGTTACCGCAGTTGCCGTGGTGAATGAATTAAACGGCCTGTTTAGACGCGAGCTAAATATTTCTATAGTTTTTTTACGTTTTAAGTCCTTACTCTCGATCGGTAAAATACTTTTGAAATTGCTGCGGAAACCATTTCCTAAAGTTCTATTTTGATAAGTACGATCCGTCCGTGATACTCGTAAAAGTTTTTGTACTTCCGGTTTCAAATTAATAGTTGTTTTGTTTACAGGATTCATTTTAGTAACTTTTACGTGAGTTAATGTTGGTGTATAAATGACTGAAATATTTTTTTCACCATCATGAAGGTTTAAAAAGTAATTATGTTTAGTATTATTCCTGGACTTTTCATCTTGTAACTTTTTTGACCTTTTTTGTACAATTGATACTAGAGGATCACGTTGATCATATGAATTATTTTTGCTAGCATTTATAATATTTCTTATTTTGGTACTAGTCACATTCACTGATTTGTCTCCTTTTAAATGTGTTTCTAGCATTTTGTAATATTTTATAATCTCACTAACACTTGTATTATTTCCATTTGTAGATGCATCTGGTGATATCTTAGTGACCTGACTTACATTATCAGTCACTTCAGTAATGTACTGTGCGATTGGGCTATTCTTTCTACCGATTTTGTTATTTTCGGTAACCTTATCCACAAACGTTTGATAATTTCCTTTATTAAGTGCGTCTTTATTTTCAATACTTTGGTTTGCGACTATTTGCCTTGTATACGGATCTAAAAGGAAATTCTTTGGAATCATTGCAGAAGTACTATCAAATTTTGATACAAGCGGCAGATCGGTGCTGTCTTTCAAAATATTTGTAGTATCGTCAATATTTTTATATATTCTTCTAGGCAGTGGCAACGTTGTCTCATCATCTAAGTTTGATGGGTGCATAAAGTTTTCAACGATTATCTCATTTGACGGGTGCTTTTTGTTAGCTTTTTCATTATCTTGGAATGTTGGAGAAGTTAATGTTAGTGTGACTGTATTAACACTTATAGATTTAACTGGATGAATATCTAAACTTTTAACGTTTTTAGTTTTATTTTCATGTATTACATGGTTCCCTGTTTTCTGTAGCGATGAATAACTGTTGTTTCGAATGTCATTATGGAAGTTAATATATGTTTCATTTATGTCATTATCAACCTTAAATTTTATAAGATTAGTATTATCCTTCACGTTCCTATTTACAACATCAAAGTCTGGTGGACTTGATAATATTATTTCTACATTATTGTTTCTGGCAGTACTGGCAATGGGTAAGTTAGTAGTACTTTTGATTGTTTTATAATATTTCATAACATGTGTTTTTGTTGTAATGTTGTCATTCTGTTCATTTAACTGAGGCGGCATCTTTGTTATTGTAGACTTTAATGGAAAAGTTACTACAGCCGCATTATCATCTGATTGAAATTCAGACTTATCGAAAGTATCTGACTTTATAGTGGTCATTGGGATAGTATGTTTTGAGTCTTCGTTTTCATTGGTGAATTTATTTTGTGCAGTATTTTCTAATTCTGCTATGGACAAAGGTATATCAGTAGCATAAAAAGCAATAGTAGTTTTAAATGGTGCTGTCATTATGCCATATTTGGTTGCAGCTGTTTTACTTTTTGTGTTTGTTACAGCCGTCGTGTTGCCAGTATCAGGCACAATAGTCACATTGTAATAGTTTTTTCCTTTAATTGTAATGTTTGCTGTTGAATTAACATCAGCGTATGAGGAAGTAAAATTATTGTTTTCTTGGATTGAAACAACATTTAGTTCTTCTATAAAATCATTTACTTCGTCGAATACACTTTGCAATCCTTTTGTAACTTCTTTTTCAGTTGAAATATAACTTGAATTAAGAATAACGTTTGATGTCTCACTTGTGTCGTCATTAGATTCATTTTTCGACAAATCTTCATCTATTTCGCTAAGAATAATTCCTGAAAACCCTTTTTCAGTTATTAAAGGTGCTACCTCATAAGGTGTAACGGCTGTCACATATTTATTAAAACCGATGTTTGTCTCTGTGGACGTATTTTGATGTATAGTTTCTGGCTTGAGTTTAGACGGCTTTAGTTCTGTTTGATGGATCAATAAGCTGTTATTATTAAGTGTACTAAAAAACCGTCTTGCGCCTTGCAAAATATCTTTCCCTGTGGTGTTATACGTTACTTCCACTTCTTTGTCGATTCCTTTTGCCATTTTCTCTTTACTTTGTGTTGTATGTGTAACATTGCCAGCTTCTATCGTAGTAGAATTATAACTTGTGGTTAATTTATGACTATCAGTAGTCATATTAAAGTAATTTTTTTTTTTGACAGTGTTATGAAACTTATGCACAATGGTATTATTCTTCTTACTTGTAAGACTCTTTAATAATTTCATTTTTAACTTCTGCATTTGACTTTTGCTAATATGTTTTCCTTTCAGTATATTTTTAAGCAACTTGTCAATTTTTTTCTTTATTAAAGTAGAAGTTTTGTTTGTTTTCTTTTTATTCAATCTTGGTTCGGATTTGACTAAATTAGTATTAGCGCGAAATAATGTTGAAAAGTCAGGTTCTAAGTCTTCTTGATTTTCATGCTTGTGTGAGGTACTATTAACCCCAGACATGTTTAACCTTGAATTGTTAATATTTTCCGTTACTGGAAAATTTACTATCGCTTGGTAAAACTTTTTTAAAGCGTCTGTCGCACTTATGTTTCCAGTTTTCGTGTAATTCATACTTTCTTTTATTTGTTCAATATGTTCTTTATAAATTGATTTAATATGATTAATTGCGAGTTCTTCAGTGAGAGAACCAGGCACTTTGCTTGTATGTTTAATACTTGTAAAGTTATTATGAATTGATGTTGTAGACGCATTAGAACTAGTTGTATTAATTTGAAGCGGTTGTATTTGTTCATTCATAGTTGTGTTCGCTACAAATGTTTTTCGTGTTTCCGGACGTAGCGGAAATTTCGTATTTACCACCGGCGGATTCCATGACAGTTTACCCATGATTGCAGCAATTCGACTCAGATCCTCATTGTTAACATAATTAGACCTCCGATTCGGGTGCATGTTTTCCAAAACAGCGTTTTTTATTTTATAATTTAACGATGCTGTATTATTAATTTCAGTATCATTAGCAAGTTTTATCTTAGATTTCAATAACGTTTCTATAGTTTCATTATCACCAGACCGATTTGAATTGAAATAAGTTGTTATTGGCACTAATTCACTTTTGCTGTATGCTGTTTCCTTTTCATCAAGTACTGAAAATTTTATTCCGTCTTTATTCGCTTCTACTCCTACACGAATGTTTAGTTCAAATGCAATAGGACGTTCTGATTTTATTTTACGTTTCATACTTTTTGAATGTGTGGCGTTTGAATTTTCACTAACGTTTTTATTCGCCTTTATGAACGTTGAAATACCTTTTGGTAAGTTTTTTGGTAGTGTTGTGCTTTCCGTCACATAAGAAGTGAAGGGTTTATTTATAAACGTAGTTTCCATTCTGTGAGGTTTATAAAAAGATGATTCTGAGCTACCATTTACGTTTGTTCCGTTAATGATTGATTTAGTAATATCATAAGCTGGCGTAATCTTGCTTTCATCGAAGTGAAATTGCATTTTCACTATCTCGCTTGTCGTTGTGTCTATTGAGGATTTTGTTTCTTTTTCGAATAACTGATCACTTTTATTAAATGTTTTGCTTACAAAATCTGTTTCTTGCGATGCCAGAGTAACACTGGACTCACTAAAATCTTCGTTTATCGTCACTTTATATGAACCAAATATTGGGCGTGTAATTGATGCATTATTTCGTGCATCTACCTGAGTTGTTTGAAATATTTCTTGGGAGGAATATTGTGTTGTTTCTTTATAAGAGTTTTCTAGTATTTGCTTCGTGTTTATGTCTGTTATTGTTAATTGCTTATTTATTGTAGTATTTTGCATTACATCCGTTGAATTTAAAATGTCAGGCGTCGACACGCTTACAGCTGAGAATACTGTTTCTGGAGTGAATGAAGTTGATTCTTTAAATCCTCCAACATCCGAGTTATTCGTTAAGTCTATGATTTCAGGTCTTGATACTGTAGTGATAATATCTGTTTTGTTCTTGCTATATGTAAGTGTTTGTGGAGTTGACCAGTTTTTTGCATTAAATGTCTTGTGTGTTGTAGTGATTATCGATGCAGCTTTAATATTTGGCATTCGTTTTTCTTTTTCTGTGTATATACTGTTTGATGCTTCCTTACCATCATTTATTTCAATGTTGTCTGTACTAGATTTGTTGCTTATGTTTCCAAAATAATTAATTTCATCAGGATGAGATACATTCCTCGTTGTAGTTTCTGTATGTGTTGAGGATGACATTAATTTATCTGTCATATTATCATCTGATATTAAGTTTGTGTGATGATGTTTCTTCTTAACTTTTGGCACAGTAATTATCTTCATGTGTTTACTTTTTAAAGTGGCACGATTTATAGATTCTAGTGAAGACCCCATAGCCACAGTGGATGTTGGCATTATAAGGAATTCATCTGTCTGATCTATATTTTGTGCTATCGTTCCCATAGTAGTTACATCCATATCAACTGTTTTATTTAATTCTGCTGTAAAATAGTTTGGTGACTGAAAATAATTAGTAAAAGTGTTATCGGTGCTGTTATTAGTTGGCCCTTTGGTTCCAATTTCTGGAGTCGTACTTAATTCTTGATGTACGAATGCACTGTTGTATTTTACCAATAAATCATCAGCTGAAATAGTTGCGTTTATTGTGATATGTTCACTAGTAAACTCTAGAAGTTCACTTGGTGTTATTTCTGTGTAAGTTGAACTATGTAATGGTGGAGACTCAACTGTTGAACTCACATTTTGGTTTGAAAGTTTCTTTGAAACGTTGTTATCAACTTTTTTTAAAGAGTCTGTATTTGTATTAATATTTAAACTTATATTCTTTTTCAATGTGAAAGTCTCTTCCGGCGATGTATAAATATGCAGAGATACATCTTTGTCTAACGGTTTTTTCTCGACTGCCTCTTCTCGTGGAAATGCTTTCAAATCATTCTTCGGTACTTTTAATTTATTCTTCGAGGATTCATCACTTATCTTTTCCATTATTGAAATAGTTGTTACTTCAAAAGTGCCATCGAATGCTAGAGCCACGTCAGTTTCTGATTCATGGTGTACTAATGGTATTTCACTTGTTAGGTTCAGCATCTCTAGTATCTCAGTGGTTTTACTTTTGTTCACTTCTTTTAAAGTGGATGTGATATCTAAATCACCATTGCCTTTAATAGTTGAAGTTTCAGTTATAAAATTACTTTGATTCGTATTATGGACGAGACTTTCACTTAGTGTATTTGTTTTCTCAGATTGTTGGATTTCTGGCATTTCAATATAATTTTCCATCCCATATTCATTATCAACAAAATGTGTTTCAGCAGTATCACTAATATTTTGTTTATATGCTGACTCAGAGATCAAAGTTTCGGAACCTTCAGTACTTTGAATGTCTTCGCTAGTCGTGTTAAATTCTGAAAAACTAATAGTAGCAGAATGTTTATGTGAAGTTGAAGTTGTTGTATAAGCCTCACGTTCAGTTTCAGTATACGGTTCAGTGCTAATTGCTGTGTGAAACAATTGAGTCGATTGATTATTTTGTTTATCAAGTATATCGCTAGACGTTAGAGGGTTTAGAAAATATGTTGATTTTGTTATGGATTCAGTACTAGCGACATTCTTAGTAGGAATAATATTTTGAAATGTAGTCATTATATCTTTAGGCACATTTTTATTAATGCCTATTGTCATTTCTGGTTCTACTTTAGATGTAACGGCACCTATGCTTCTCATAGTTATTTCATTGTCAGACACATTTCGTATAAAAGTTGGAATTATGCCTTGTGCCGTAACCTTATTCTCTTCGTTATTCACAGATAAGCCAGTTGTCATATAAGTTTTTTTGTTGTTTTCAGTAACAGCATTTGTATGATTACAATTAGGTTTTGGCTCACCAATAAAATCATTGGATATATCAAAATGACTGCCGTTCTCAGCTTTGCTCATATTATCTTGGGTGGATTGACTTAATGTTGTTTCTTTGGGTGACATTTCCGTTATGCCATTTTTTGTAACGTTCATTTTTAATTTTTGCACAGTGTTATCGTAAGGCTCCTCAACCGTAACATGTAAAGCAACCGTACTAATTGATTTTACGTTGGTTACTCTATCAATAGTACTTAAGCCTTCAATGTCATCATGAATTGATTGGTTGTGAAATTTCGTAAAATCGAGCGAAGAAAGTATTGTTAACGGTTTGAGTATGATATTTGATGCTGTATTCTGATATGTTGCTTTCATTGTTGTTTCTTGAAAAATAGGGTTTGTTGGTTCTGAAATATTTGTTATTTCAGGTGATTCTGAAGTGAATGTTTCTGAAATTTCTGTTTGTTTTACTACGTTATCTAATGTTGACACATCAAAAAAAAGGTTTTGTTGAATTTCTTTCACACTTTCTTCTGATGCAGATGGTTCGATTGTTTTATTCTTGACTTCACTTTCAGCAATAATTCTTGTGACATCAGTTGACTTTATTGGAATTGATATTTCAGGAATACTTTGTACAGTGCTTAATTTCTGCTCTCCACCAAACATTGGAATCATGGTAGACAAAGTTGTGACATTGTCTATTGTTGAGTTTGATTCTTTCTTCGCTGTTTTTAAGTCTTCTACAGGTATAGTGTTTTGTGCTGTACTGTGGTCAGTAATAAAGTATTCTTGAGGTATTTCTTTGGCTCTTGTTCCAAAATCTGTCGATGAAATCATATTATTTGTAAAACTTACCAAATCAGGAAGTAAAGAATAATATACTGTTTCTGTACTTTTAACAGTAGATGTAGTCGTTGTACTTCTACTGTCGCTTACTTTTGCTTTATGTGGTCCGACTAAATATGTTTCGGAATAATTTTCATCATTTTGAGTTATTCTTGAATCAGGTATTAAGGTTTTGTTTGTATGTAATGGTGGTGATGTAACTTCTGTCAATTTGTTATTATAATTAGGTGTGGGTTTCACTGTACTATTAACTCGATTGGCTTTAGTTATGTTTTGCATGACATCGATAACAGCATACAATTCCATAATCACATCATTATTAGTTGAAAAAGAATCAATCGTAAAACTATTGTTAAAAACATTTTCCATATCAATTCTTGAAGTTGATGGTTGTTGCAGTTCTTCTTTAGCTTCATGTTTTTCTGGAGATATTGGCAAGGTGAAACCTAGTGATTCATTTTTTTCTTTGCTGTTGCTGGTTTTGTTTTGCTTGAAGGTCATTGTAGTTTCAAGTACATATTTTTCAGTGTTTACACCCGATACGGTACGAATATTGATTGGATTGTACGGGGTAGTGATCTCTTGCTGTCGCTGCTCTTCTTTGAACACAAAATCCGCCCACGGTTTATCGGAGTCAGTTTTATCAGTTTGCTGGGTTTGCAAATAGCTTTTTGTAGTTTGCTTTGACACAAAATCATTAAGAGCTACAATAGCTTGAGTAACTTCGCCAAGATTGTTAGATTCGTTAGGTTTTGTAACTGACACGTGCATGTCATTTTCTGTGTGGTTTATTCGATACGCGTTAGTACTTGGCTTTGTTGTAGATTTTATGACTATGTTTTCTTTTTTCTTTGCATCTTGAACTATTCTGGGAGATATGTTATGATGCGTGGTACCATTTAGTTTAATTTCGTATTGCTTTACTAGGCTTTTAATATTTGTGATAGTATTTATGTAACTATCGTCAAGAAAGTTTGATTGCGTCATGAAATTATTTATTAAATCTTTTTTACACTGTGGAATAGTAGTACCATTTTCACAACAATTATTAATTAAATCAGTATGGTTTTGCCCTATATTTACTTCTATATATATCTTTATAGTATCACGTTTACGAATAAATTTATACACCTTTATGAGATTCTTCCGATCACTTTCAGTTAAAAAATTGTAAAGAGATTGTAAATTACACTCAGAAATGTTTTCTGCTTTGATAGATTCATTTTCTTTACGTTTTTGATCATGCTTAGTGTCTATTATATCTACATCTATCGGCGATTTTGTATAAATTGTGTTATTTAAGTCCTTTTCATCGATATCGTGTTTTCTTGAAGATATTTCTTGCTCATTAGGATGTAAAGTCAGTATGACTATAAGGCAGTGTTGTAAAGTACTTTTTGTTTGTGGCGTCCCTTTACCAAATGGATCGTACCTTCTTAATCTATACTCATGGAGATCCTTTGTTTGTATGAGTGCTTTATATAATACTTGTTCCAGTCTTGACGGTATTGAGTGTTTCACAGCGGAAGACTTGTCACTGTCGTCTCTTTTATTGTACGTTTCATTTTTCTCATCTTTTCCACAGTTAGTGTGATTCAAAAACGCAGATTCTTCGTCGAAGATGAATTTATGAGTACGATTAGTCAATTCTTGTCTTAAATTAAAGCATGTGTTATTATATATATTTTTATAGAGGTCGTATACTTTACCCTCGTTGGCGCTAGACTCGTCGGGTTTTAAAGAATGGTTGTCAATATTAATGTAATCCTCCTTCACTTTCAAAGTTTCTCGCATGCAAACACAAAGACTTCGCAACAGTTTGAGCGTTACTTGGAGTAAATGTTCGTCACTGGTTGCGGCGTCCACCAGTTGTAGGATCTTCATCAACAGCGGGCTCTCACTGGTCGCTAATGAGTTCTTGAGTTGTATCAATCCATTAGTTTGTAGCACTTGAGTTATGAGGCACAGAAGAATTATTATAGGTTTAGTTTTCATTTTAAGTTGGTAGTTGTAAAAGCGTCATGTTGGGAGGGCTGAGCGCGGCCAAGTAGTTAGAACAATAGTGTTGACGTAACAATGTTTTGGGTTGTGAAGGAAAACTTTAACGGCTCCGATAAGCGCTTTGGCGCGTTTTGAGTTTTATTTGCTGAACCCCTACATAATGTCTTTCAAATAGTGAAGATCTTCAAGGTTTTAATGAAGGGAATTAGAGGAAACATGAATGTTACCACCTGCAGACAAATTGTATTGCACTTTGTTAATCACAACACAAGGCAGCTTGGTGATGCTGGTCCTTTGTTATTTAGAACACAATGCAATGTTATTGGTAATAGGTAGGTTGGCTAGGTAAGAAACGAAAGACATTCAGCTTTCATTATGTAAAATACTGGTATTCAGCTGCATCCAGTTAGACGAGAAGCCGACCCCAACATAGTTGGCAAAAGGCTAGGCAGGTGATGATGACTTCAGGTCCACACTAAATAGGTTGGCGGTCCGGATCCGAACCGCAGTCCGCCATTTGGTGGCTCCTGCCATAGCTCATTTACTCTAACTCCGCTATAGCGCTATAAGCTACAAGGTTATTTTGGCGCGTGACCAAAATCGGAATTAACGAAGCGATCTTGTTTTTTTTTTCAATTAATATTTCACAAAACAATAGCACAAATGTTTACCAATAGCGCCTCCCCGTCAATTTCATTCAAGTGCCAAAATATCCTGTAACAGTATAGTTCAAAACAACAATATAGTTATTGTTATCAATAAACATAAACAACAGACTATAGCTCATTTATTCCATATTTAGCTGTCTTACCCAGTTGTCCATCTCCTTCTGCCTATCCGTGAGCGTCTCCTGCAGGCGCGGGCCCAGCTCCTCCATGAACCCCCGCACTAGCCCCCGCGAGTGCTCCAGCGCCTGCTGGCTAACCACCACGGAGGCGAACTCGAGGTATGACTCCATCGTCGTCTCCAGCTCCGGGACTGGCAGCTTCGCCAATTGGACATTCTGGAATGAGATTTAGGCTTATTCAAGAAATGTCCAGCAGTGGATGTCGCTCAGGTGAATGTTGATGAGTAGTTTGGATTCAAAAGTCGATTATTAGACAAGTATTTATTGCTTTTGTTCGTTATTTATTTATAATTAAACTTCATGTACAGTAGTGGTATAGTACCTACATAGGCTATGCCACAAGGCATTCTGTCGGCGTTCTCTATCAATTGTTTAGGGTCATTCAACTATTTTTTTTTTTAATTAGTAGATATCCTCACATTTGTGACGGTGTAGAGACTAGTGATCATACCTGAAAGTCCTCGTCGTCTGACCCATACACCTGGGTGCTGAGCCAGCGCTTCGGCAGCGACAGCAGGGACTCGCCCCATGCTGTAACAAATACATACTTTTAGAATAATAGCTTCTGCCACACCAGCTGGGCTAGGGTATGAGAAAAAACTTCTAAAACTAAAGAGAATAAAATTGGCAGATTCTTTTTGTATTGTAATAACTGCCGATTACAAGTTCTCAATCTTGCACAGTAGCTAATAAGAAGCTATGCTGTTTTCTGGGTCCAATGCCTACGAAAAATATACATATTAAAAATATACACGTATTGTCTACAAATACTAATAGTTTTTGTCTGTGTATTTTTCCCAGTTTGTGTTAGTAGACGCACCATTGATTCAAAATAATCCTTAGTGAGGCCCAATTTAAAAATATCCATAAGACAGCAGAAACGGCAGTTGCAATTCCCCGAGAGTTCCCAAGACCTCTAAAATAGGTTCCAAGTTTCAACGAAGGGAAAAGTGCCACGCTTTTTTTTCTCATTACACCAAATTTATCTAATTATCTTATCGACCTTGTTCTGTGTGATTGAAATTCTTAATGCGATAAAAGATCTAATTTACTTACTTGTTTATTTGTGGCTCATATATCTATATTAATTTCTTGTTTCTCCTAATTATATTGCATGTACTTATTTACTATTTTTGAACGCTCTAGAGGCAAAACATAGCGCCCTCAATGTATTACTAAATAAGAACTTTTATTATAACTTAGATGTAGCAGTGGCAAAATTCGGAAAACCGATCGCCATGCGACATGTGTGCGCCTTCAAAATCTCCAACCTTTATTAATGCTTTAGGTGAAAATGATCTTTAATTTTTAAAGTCATATAACCGAACACATTCGTAAAATTGAAATGAATGAATGCAAATTTTCAAATCTATGCTACATCTTAGTTGTGTCATACTATATCTATGTTTTACAATAAGTAAATGAATCTGAATCTGAAACGCTTATCGGTTCGGTACGAGTTTCGGAGTAAGCGATAACTAAGTCGTTCAAGACAAAAAGTGTAGCCGTTATCAGCCGGAAGTGTGACTGCGCTGAACACTTATCAAGATTAGAAAAGAATCTTCGTGGAAAGTAGTTCAGATGTTTCTTTTTTATGCGTCGCCGCAAAGAATGGCGAACATTGATTTCCAAATTTTGCCTTCGTCTATGACGATTGCTTTTAGAGGCGAGAATCGTGTTACAACCCGGGTCGACGGATTTATGTTCTCTCTGAAGCATGAAAGGTCCATGAAATATGAAAGGAAAGGTCAGTCATATATCTATTGACGAAGGCACAACATAAGCATATCCCTATATAAGTAAGTATAGCGTAATCGACATAAAATATTCCCTCTGCTAGGATATAGGCCTCCTCTGTAAGAGGGAGTAGGCCATAATCCACACATGCCGTCAAATTTTTGGCAAGACAAATACTGATTAATCAAGCCATGCAGTTCTCTGCTACAGTTTTCAATAAGACACGGGATCATAAACCACAAAGTGAATAACATCTTAACGTCCAAACATAATGGTTTAACAGCATCTTACAATGTTGTGTTATCCCCTTAACCATTACTAATGCGATTGTCGACTCCTCAACATCTGTACATACAAGACTAGGGGGAGGTAATTGTATTAAAGGGGTGCAGATTACCCTCAGAAGTTATGTGTAAGTAATATTCAAAATTACTCGCCGAGTTTATTAAAAATAACGTTCTTCGCATGCATTTTGATGTGCGAACTTAGCACTAAAGTTAAGTGGTTTATACAATAATCGGGACAGCCTCAGAAGTGTTTGCAGAAATAAAATCCAGTAATATCTCCACAGCACTTTAATCACAAAATTCACCTTGTTTCTTGTACAACTGTTGCGCGATGTCTGTCTATCGCAAAGACTGTCAGTTATAACATTGACTTCGATTATGAATACACTATCTTAAATTAATATAATGGCTATTAACAAACGATTATTCATCTACAATTAGTTGATAATTAATAATACATTTAATTATTATTACTTAGATTAACAATGTAATATATTTCACTTTTCACATAAACTTAAAATGTTTAAACTTTAACATTTACCTACCTGTTGCTACTTAATACAGTCAATACAACATCTATCTATTAGAGGTATAATAATTCCAGGATATATAGAATAATATTAATCAGACGTACATTATACTAATTATTAGGCTTACAGCTCGGCCTTCCTGTGAAAGCGAGTCCCTTTGCGAAAAGAATGACGTTACTATTACCTATCGGGATAAACAGAGTATTATTAATATAAATATATGTATATATATATATATTTTTAATAAGTTTACTACAACATGATTGGATTGAGAAAGGAATCATTGCTGTTATTATTATACCACAGTACAATTGGAATGAAATAATTATTTTCATGGTCATAGAACCCAAGCCAAACAGAACCTGTAGATACTAAAACATTAATAATATAATATGTTCTGACATAAACATCTACACTGATCTGACATCTAGACACGAAACAAGCACAAATGCTGATCGAGGCTTATATACATGATACACTAATCTAATATAATCGAAATAATGTTATTTAATCATAGTATATTAAATTTAATAGGAATTTATTTATATTAGATTAATATAAATAAACACTTTAACGAACAAGAACATAACTTTTATTTAATTTTCATTTATAAATTTATTTTTACTTATTATCTGAACCACTTTCTTCACAACTACTTTCCAAGTTTCTACTAAAATTTAACCAGGGCTGCATTTTATCGATTGCTACGACGGCTTCGTAACGACGATTATTTTTGCGCGATAGGGGAGTGTCTTCGATGACATATCTATCGTGGGGAAGTACTTTTACTACCCGATACGGACCCTGATATTTGACAACCAGTTTTTGTGATTGTTCATCGTTAGGAACCTGTCGCTCTACACGTACTAAGTCTCCTACTGAATAATTCTTCGCTGGTTTCCTACGACGGTTAAACCTTTCCCTATCTTTAATCTGAGTCTCACTTATTTTCTGTTCAGCTACGTCCCTTACTTCTGCTAATTTTTCTGCCGATGTTACGATCACGGTGTCGTCTAAAACCTCACTCAAAATACTTTCACTCCTACACTTAATGTTGAATCCGAAAAGTAACTCTGATGGAGTCTTTTGCGTCGTCTTATGAGTCGTAGTATTTAAACCTAATTGTATAGCGAGAATTTGTTCATCCCAAGACTTTTCGTCTTTACCGTGGGCTGAAGTAGAAAGGGCATCTAATATGGTCCTGTTGAATCTTTCAACTTGACTATTCGCCCTGGGAGTTGCCACGGCATTTATAATGTGCTTAATGCCGTATAGCATTACAAACTCCCTAAAAACCTCGCTAGTGAAGCTGGTGCCCCTGTCGGTGATGAGGCGTGTTGGGACACCAAAGTAGCTGATATGGTCTTTGAGTACTTTTGTCGTGGTCGTCGATTTGGTGTCTCTAACCGACTTTACGATAACATATTTTGTAAAGCCGTCGACCAAAACGAGTAAATAACAATTGCCCTTTTTACTCTTTATAAATGGACCCAAGAGGTCAGCCTGAACCGTATGAAAAGGTACGCTTGGCCTTTCTATAGGGTGCAGTTCACCTTCACGCTTACCACCAGGTGTTTTGTGGTGTGAGCATTTGAGGCAGGATGAAACGTATTTCTTTACGAATTTGCGCATTCTGGCAAACCAGTAATTTTTACGGATCCGCTGTAAGGTTTTATCATAACCGCAATGACCGACGTCATCGTGATTCATTTAAAATCTGCCAGCGAACGCCTTTCGGTACCAGCCATTTTATTTCATCCCCGACTATTCTGTAGACCCTATTGTTTTTTAATTTGTAGTTTTTGTGAATATCCATCACTTGCTCTGAACCAGGATCCGATAACGTCTCTTTTATCTTCCTGACCTGTTCGTCAGCAGACTGTACAGTAGCAATCCAGTCTTGCTCGCAAGTTTCGATGGTTAGGACATCAAAACACGTTGGCGGCTCTGATTCGCTTCCATCGACTGGGTTGCGACTCAGCGCGTCGACGTGAGACATGCGCAATCCCGAACGGTATTCAATGGTACAGTCATATTCTTGTAACTGTATCCACCACCGGGCTATTCGTGGGAACAAATCGCGTTTGATTAACGTTGCCCGTAATGCGTTGCAGTCGGTGAGTATTTTAAAGGAAATTCCGATGAGATAGACGCGAAAACGATTGAGTGACGCAATTACCGCCAATGTCTCTAGATCGTACGAGTGAAGTTTTTGTCCATCTACATTCGTTTTTCGACTAAAGTACGATACTGGCTGGAACACATCGTTTGAGTTAGCCTGTAATAAGATACCAGCTAGTCCGGCCTTGCTAGCGTCAGTATGCAATTGGGTTTCCGCATTATGATTGTAGAGCGCAAGAATGGGTCTATCAACCAGGAAAGCTTTGATTTTGTTAAATGCTAATTCCTGACCTTTGTCCCATGCCCATTTAATATCTTTTCTTAATAAATCGGTTAATGGAGTCGCTAATATAGCATAATTCATAATAAATCGCCTAAAATAACCTGATAGCCCAAGGAATTGTCTCAATTCATGTTGATTCCTTGGTATCGGAAATTCAGATACCGTCAGTTTTTCTTTGGCTGGGTCGTATACCTTCGGAACTAACCTCATAACCGAGAAAGTCTATTTTTTCAAGAAAAAAGTGGCATTTGTTTAATTTTAATGTTAGACCACCCTTTTGAAGAAGTATTAACACTTCTTCCAATCGTTGTAACCCTTCGGTAACGTCCTTAGCTGGAATAAGGACGTCATCCATATATACTATTGCATATTTGATCTTAGCCTCGAGAAGTATTTTATTGATAGTGCGCTAGAAAACTGACGGCGCATTTACCAGCCCAAACGGCATCCGATTATATTCATATTGGCCGTCTGGTCGCAGCACAAAAGCCGTTTTGTGCTGCGACTCTTCAGTGATTGGTATCTGGTAATAACCAGAGGCTAAATCAAGTGACGTAAAAACTTTGTTACCTGACAGTTGATCTAATTGATCCTCAATCCGAGGGAGAGGGTAATGTTCCTTTTTAGTTTTGCGGTTCAAGGCACGGTAGTCAACGCACAAACGTTTATCTCCCGTTTTCTTTTGTACGAGGACAATAGGGCTCGCGTAAGATGAGGTAGATTCTCTAACAATACCGTGGTCAATCATTTCCTACACCATATTTCTTACCAAAACGCGGTCCGCGTAAGACATACGATACGGCCTATAAACGACTGGTTCTGAATCCTCAAGCTCAATCACCATCTCTGTCAGAGCTGTGAACCCCAAATCATCAAGTCCCTTTGAAAAGCAGTTACTGTATTTATTACTTAGTTGTTTTAAATTTAATTTATCGTCTTCACTTAGAGCATCGTTACAGTTCAAAACGTCATTGTTTTGGGATTCACAGATTGTGACATTGCACGAGTTTAAGATATTTTCCAAATTGTCAACATACTTATATTGTACTCGTGTCAAAAGGGTTCCTTTCTCAAGTGTGATTGAACTGGGTGATGCATTGAGAATCAGTAACGCGCTACGCCCACCCTTTACCTCATATTCTCCAGGGAGGAGGTAGTATTCCTTCCCTTCTGGACCCCGCAAGGAACCATTAACATAAACTCGTGCATCTACGCTAGGATCAGTAGAAACTTGCACAGCGCGTAAAGTATTCGACGGGATTTCAGTATCGCCGCTAGTTGCAAGACGCATTTTAACGCTCGGAATTTTATTAAATATCACAGCGGTAGGGGTTTTTGTAATAACGATATCTGGTTTCTCGGTAAAGGAATGTCCTAAAACACGACATATAAATTTATCGTCTCCTTTATGCCTTGAACTTCGACGGAAACAATCGTCATACCTACTGGAGAGATTGGGTTAGCGCCTATACCCCTAAGAACAGGTAAATCTTCTGGTACTACAATGTCTAAGTTGAGTTCCCTAGCTTTTGTTAGCTTTATTAGAGAACATTGACTCCCTAAATCTAGATGACAATCTAAATTATTGTTATTGACTTTGATCTCAAGCATGTACTTAGCAGTCAGTCTTCAGATAAACATAATTGGGACACTTGTTTTTCGGTTTTGTTATTATTTAGACTAGTTTCCTTTTCGCGGTCTTTATTCAAGCGTTTGTTTTTAAAGCAGTGAATTGACAAATGACCCGATTTATCGCAAGTGACGCACTTAGCTGGAGGTTTATCACAACGGAAGCTTGGATGACCAATTTGATCGCATAGCATGTCATTTTCAAACCCGCTGGTTTTGATAAAAGAGTTGTACCCTTACGTTCGTTTCGAGATTTAAAACTAGAATCAAGATTTTCCCGACCATGCCCTATTTTCATAGTTCTGAAATATTTCAGCACTTGCTCTGGCTCAGAGAATTGTGCAGCCTGCGCACCTATTTTAACAGCCCTATCTTCAACGCCGTATAGCAAGCAATCGACAGCCTGACGCCCATAGATCTTACACCTATTTAACAAATTAATTTTGGCATAATAGTAATGTTCAAGTGACTCTCTTTGGCAGGGCGTAGTGAATTATTTCTCTACCTTCCCAGCCATAAATTTCTGAAAATTCTTCTACCTTTGTCAACCAATTCAAAATAGTTTGCTCCTTTGTCATAGGATCAAACTCGGGAACAATATTAGTATTAAAAGGCAACTTCGACTTATCTGAACTCTTAACTGATTGCAAAATTGACAAAAATGTATCTAAAATATTCTCAGTGGAGTCTACACTCGTAGGTTTCTTAGAAGTAGATGACATTTGGTGCTCACCCTCGTCTCCTTGCTCAAGATGATGGCTCCTCTTCCGGTCACGTCTAGAACCCGACCTTGAATCCTTATCGTCCTCCGGTCTCCTACCTCGTCGACTCGTACTTCTCTCTCTGGTACCCTCACGGTTATAGGATCCAGCGCTCGACGAACGGCTACGCCTTGACCTCGAAGGCGTACGAAGAAATCTCTCCTTAACCCTTTGTGGACGAAGCACCCTTCGTCCTTGACGCTCCCCGTCATAATTATTATCAACCTCAGTATCACGCACCCGTGATACCCCTGGTTGTTCCGAATGTGTCCTCCTAGCCTGACCCTCATACATGGGTACTCTTGGCCAAGTTGCGTAGCTAGACTCACGCCTGAAGTCTACCGCTTCCCGACCCTGACCCTCAAACCTGGATACTCCTGGGTCCGAACTAAGAGTCCTATAATCTTGGGTTTGACTCTTCTCTCTCTCCATGTCGAGCACTGAAACTAACAGATGACAGCTTAGTAAACCATTATTTTTAACATCATTAACATAGATTAAGTTTATGCAACTTTACATATGTATAGTTGTTTAATACGGTAATAGTAACTTAATCACTCCTGATTAAGCTCAATCTCTATCACATAGTACTGCTACTACCACCGTACCACACCACATAATGTTCATCTCGAAATACGCAATCATTTCAGAAACAGGGAGAGAAAAAAATCATTTACTCTCTTCGATTGCAAGAATCGACCCCAGTACCCTTGCCAACGCGGGCAACGATATATAATGTTTCCAAAATATTTGTATTACTTGCTTTGTACAGCAAGCCCCGAAATTCTATATTTATAAAAAAAAACACCACGCGTTACTTTCGAAAAGCGTGGGTACTTACACAAGCGCCAAATAGTTAAATGGTAATTCCATTTATCTTATTGTGAAACAGTATGTTTATTTGTTAAATACTCTTATTTACAGTAAATTTTCTTACCAACTAGCTTATAATTATCACTTTAAACAAGAGATAAATAACCTCAATTTGATTTACGTCGTAATTACGTTGTGTTAATATTTGATTTACATCGTTATAAAATTCGAATCAAACGATTAAGTTGTTGGTACAATACAAATAAATGTAGGTACTTACGTTTTTCTCGTAGGCGTAAGTCGAAAAGAGTTATACTTTTCGCTTATCCCACTTCTGAAGCTATCGGGACAGCCTCAGAAGTGTTTGCAGAAATAAAATCCAGTAATATCTCCACAGCACTTTGATCCCAAAATTCACCTTGTTTCTTGTACAACGGTTGCGCGATGTCTGTCTATCGCAAAGACTGTCAGTTATAACATTGACTTCGATTATGAATACACTATCTTAAATTAGTATAATGGCTATTAACAAACGATTATTCATTTACAGTTAGTTGATAATTAATAATACATTTAATTATTATTATTTAGATTAACAATGTAATATATTTCACTATAAACTAAAAATGTTTAAACTTTAACATCTACCTACCTGTTGCTACTTAATACAGTCAATACAACATCTATCTATTAGAGGTATAATAATTCCAGGATATATAGAATAATATTAATCAAACGTACAGTCACGGACTTTAATTGATGAGCCACCTGGCACTGTTCGTATTTTAGCCGTGTAATGCAAATCGGGTTTATTCGGTTCCCGACACGCAAAGTCATATGTCTTCGTATTAGAAGAAGAAAATTATATTTCATATCTTTACCGGTTGGCTAACCTGAGAGCCAGAACTACAAACTTGACAGTAGAGTGACTACTCAAAGTCAACCAATTGCAGGTCTAGCAACAGTTTTGATTTAAAAGAGTGTCCGTGGAGTTTCTTGCCCGTTCTTCTCCATAGGTACCTACTACGCTTTGGAATGGGCAACTAGCTTCATATTTCTGACTGACCGACTCCTTGACAATTCAAAGGTGCCTGTAAATGGTTTAATTGAAATAAATGCTTTGAGTTTTTGAGTTTGAGTAACCTAGCAACGATAAACAATTGTTGCTAGGTTACTGTTGCGATAGTAACGTTAGCGTACGGAGAAATTCTCTGACATCAATATTTCAACTGTCACTGTCTTCAGTTATGTTTTCATAATTATAGAGTTAATGAGCTATGATTCAAAGGAGGTCGGTATCAAATAGATTGGATAAACTTAATGCAACATTGTATTTATTTTTATCATTGAAAACTTATTAGTCAACCTCTATGGATATTTCCGATTAAAAGTAATTTATTTGTCATCTTGATATTTCAAGTGTCACTGTCTTCAGTTATGTTTTCATAATTATCGAGTTAATGAGCTATGATTCAAAGGAGGTCGGTATCAAATAGATTGGATAAACTGAATGCAACATTGTATTTATTTTTATCATTGAGAACTTATTAGTCAACTTCTATGGATATTTCCGATTAAAAATAATTTATTTGTCATCTTGTTTACGAGCTTGCGATTTGAGTTCGTGTTTAATCATGTAATCTCGTGAATGTATGAAACTGCAAAATTGAAAAGTTTGAAGGTGGCTCATCAATTAAAGTCCGTGACTGTACATTATAGTAATTATTAGGCTTACACAATATTTACCTTTATAGAACCCGATATATTAAATGCAAGTTTTTGGTAAAGGCAGTGTGAGAGCACAAGTGATGTGTATTTAGGTTGTTCTGTAGTTTGAGGCTGAAGTTTGTTGAATCGTGACCTGACTGATCTATAATGATAGACGTGACCAGAGAGCTGAATAGAAGGTTTCGGTTTTCCTTATTGCGATAAGGAGATGTTATAAACTACTTTTTTTTTTCGTTTCGAGGATCCGTCTAGGTTTCTCATACGGTTTTGGGCCCAGTAGATGGCTACATTTATTGCGGCCTCAAAGGCGTTGTTCAGATCGTCAAAGGTGCAGTTGAACGGACATAACCAGGTTAGCACTTAGGTACATAGTGTGAAATGGGAATTACAAAATAATAGGCGGTAAACAGTATATCACTGCCTACCCCTTTAGGAATGCAGGGTGATGTTGTTTTGTCTTCCTTCCCTTTTATTTTTGTATGTGGGAAGTCATCAAATGACTGCTTCTGCTCTGGGCGGAGCAGGAGGGCGTGTCAGACTTTTACTGACTAAAACCCACCTTTGTTCCTTCGGTTGCCTGTTGCCATGGGCCCCGGTATACCTTTAGGAGTTTCCCGCAACCCTGGCAGTTCTTCTTCCTTCCCTCGTTCCGTTATTTAGGATCGGGTCAGGCTTGTTGTTGTAACGTAGTTGTAACCAAGGCGTTTGATTTGACTGTCAAAGATCCACGAATGAGGAGTCTGGGTATGTAAAGATGGTCACCCATCTACGGACCAACCCCGGCAAGCGTAGGTTAACCTAATGGATTGACCCGTGCGGCTATTGTTACTTAGCCACGAGCTCCTATCTATATCTTACAGGCACATAAATAAACACAGTATTACTTCGCTCGTAAGTGTCCATTCTCCGTGCAACGCCTCCTGCCACCCTCGCGGGGAGCAGTTTGGCCATATTAAGAGTTAGTGGCAATATCCTCTGAGGGACGCAGCTGTAAGACTTAACGGTCGGAGTAGCTACGTGATCGGCGGTACAGCGGGCAGGGTAGTTAAGCTGTCTCTCTGAAGGACTGTGAGTAACGAGTTAAGTGGTCTGTGGAATAATGGCGGAGTTACGTTGGTTCTGTTTTGAGGCATTTTTTTGTATTTAAAGGGCAATAGGCTTATCTCCGTTAGATGGGATTTAAATATAACTGATGTTTTGGGTATTTCCTACATCTTTGGAAGACACAGACTGCGTTATAATACCGAAATCCCACTTTTCGCGATTTTGCGACGACGGACCGTGTGAAGGTGTACGTGCGGGGTATCGCAGACATCGGAAGTTCCTCGGTGCGCGGTGCGTGGCGGTCTGTGGTCGTCTGCCGTGCGTGTCCGTCTGCAATATTGCCGATCGTCGGATTCCACCATTACCCGACTGCGCGACAGCAAAGGCATGGTTATTTTTTTCACGCGTATCTTTTTGTACGTGGGATTCTATATACCCTCGAAGCATCCGCCTTTGTTTAATAAACACAATGTCTGGGAAATATGTAGAATAGTAACGACTATGCTTGTTATAAATGAATGTGGAATTATTGTTATTAACTTATTCCTTTTATAGGTAAGATCAATAATGTATTATGCTTTAACAAGCACATTATATTTTATGTTTTTCGCATTTTTTAAGAGGCCAAAAGCAAAGATCAACCTCCAACCTCCTTAATTAGAAGCATCAATTTATCACCGGTGATTAATTCGACCATCGCTTTGTCACCGGGGGAGACGAATCACCCCATTTGTGTGACAGCGATCCTTTTAATTAGGTGGTCAATCGTGGTGATGTAATTTATACCTTAATACATTTTTACACAGAAAGAGAGGTCAAAAAGTCTGATAATAAAAAACCATGAATAAATCATTCATCTTCTTTACTTACTTGTTTTCCTTTGACAATATCCTGAAAGTTTTTAAATTCATTCAGGAGGTATCGCTATCATTTAAGCACAGACCATAAATATCAGCATACCGCCTTAAATAAATTAGCAATTAAAAAGAATAACCCACCATGTTTCTCTTCAGCAAATCAGAAACGAACACTGAATTTAATTTACTCTTTCCACAATTTATCTCCATTTTATTTGCTGATTAAGTTGACTAAGAGCCCCAGTGACAAATCCCTCAGGAGATAGCCTGTGAGTTAGTGGCTTCAATAAATTATCCTGTCTGTAGATGTGACGTAACAGGAGACAGATCGTTTCGTCAGGGCACCCGAATGGTAAATTAGACAGACGCCAATATAGCGGGTCTTAGAGCTGATAGGAAAACAAGTACCATGAGGGACTAGGCGGTGAAATGAGATTCATTTTTGTGGCCATCTATTATGTTACCATATGGTCGGCTTTCAGCCTTACCGGATACCGGTAGTTTACATGGAGCGACTGCCCAACTAGCATGATACCCTTTGATAAGACTGGTTGCCAAAGCGGAGAGCACGTTCACAAATCGTTTCGCTGGAAACACGCTAGCAAATCGTCAGTATGATAACGCTCGAAACGGCGCGGCGGCGTAGCTATTGTCTTCTGCTTGGACTCAATCAAACACAGTTGGTTTAAAAAAAAAGGCTAAACATACAACACATAGCATGTATTTTTAATCAAACCCCCATTATGTGCTTTCCTAAAAATATTATTTAACACAAATTTAATGAATGCGCTTCCGTTTTGAACCTTTAATGATTCCTATTTTGGGGTCCTTAAAATACTAAATAGCCAAGTAACTGCAACCAACTCGGATGTAACGCTCACTGGCCGCTGTTGCGGTTGGTCACAGTTCTAACCTGGCCTATTTGGCCAGCTTAGTTACTGATTCGGACCGCGCGTGGTGTTCACAGTTCCAACATAAACCTCCTATTCGGTCATAAGTCCTGTTCGGTCGGGATCCTAAGTTAGTACAACCAACTGTGAGAAACATATAGTTAAAAAGCGCCTCATTTACTAAATAAACGCATCACAAACTCATCAACTCAACAAATAACTCTCCAAATGAGTACATTCAGCAACAGTTACGGTCCTACATTTTATTCAGTACGAGCTACATCTGCTACATATATTTAGCGCTCGGACAGCGGCTATCGATCGCGACAAAGTAGAGGTGAGCAATGTTCTGTATATGTATTTACAAAATGACGAAAATGGCAACATTCGCGTACATGCAGTGTGAGGCAGCATAAACGGTCAAAAAATCAATCTGCCTAGCCTTTTCCTAACTATGTTGGGGTCTGCTTCCAGTCTAACCGGATGCAGCTGAATACCAGTACTTTACAAGGAGCGACTGCCTATCTGACCTCCACTGTAACTGGGTAATACGATACCCCTTAGTAAGACTGGTTGTCAGACTTTCGGGCTTCTGACGACCTGTAACGACTGTCAAATCCTTTTACGAATGTCAAAGACATAGGTCTTTCTATTTATTCCTTTATTTTATAAATCAAAACTTAGCGCTTTCATAACGATGTTGATAATAATATTATGAACTCTCTCAATAACAAAGAGCCCCATGCCAACAGGGGGTGTTTCATAAACATTCCCATGTCCCAGGTGCCGTTTCACATGGGGCTACTATTAATATTAATTATAATCTTGTGAACTTGTATAGATTAATGTTATTGTATAGATTGTACCTAATATTTATATTACAATTGCATGTCTATTATCGGCATTATTTATTTAATCATATTTATGGCTAAACTGTATAGGTAGGTACCTATGTATGCATATTAATGCATTTTGATGATAGCCTATGATGTTAAACATTCAGCAATTCCGATTTTGTAATTTTCACGATTTACTTCCAAAGAAAAAAGACGAGTAGCTACTTAGGTATACCCCACCTACTGGTTAAATGCCTATTTCCAGCAGTGGACGTCTTTCGGCTGAAATAATCCTTATCCTTTCCTTACATTTATAAAACAAAGTCCTCCACCGCGTCTGTCTGTCGTCTTGTTCGCGATAAACTCAAAAACTGCTGCACCGTTTTTAATGCTTTTTTCTTCAATGAATAGAGTGGTTCTCGAGGAAGGTTTTAGTATATAATTACCGACATCCACGCGGGGGAAGCCGCGGGCATCAGCTAGTAAAAATTAAAAACCTACTTGTTTACCCTTTCCCTTGAAGTATCTTCACCATTCCACATAAAAAATATATGTGATATGTTGTACCTCAGATTTGCAACTACATAATTACTACAACTATACGATTCTCTTGCTTGTAATTTTCTTTATCACTTGACAAATTATTGTCATAATTAGTTACGTAACCTTTCGTTCGAAATGCATTTATGAACACAATAGTGTTACAATGGATCCCTACGTAACACACATTTTGCAAAGCTTTTTGACCCTACAATTATAACAGATCTCCCTGTTGTAAGTTTTATTAATATCCTCACCCCTCCGGCTCCCCTCTAGCAGCCAGGTGTACCGTCACACGGAGCTCGTCTTGTAAGTTCAACGTGTGTAAGAGAAAGTTGGTAAAAATCAATAGTGAGCCGAATTCATTCGTGTTGGGAGTCGGTGGGTACCTACTGTAGTTTGTGTATGTTGGTTATGGTAGTAGAAAGGTGAATTTGTTTATTTTTAGGTAGGAATGGAAAATTTATGGGCATTACTTACTCCAACTACTCAAAGCAGATCAACTGGGATGGCAGGATGCAATCAATCCAATTGTTTTTAGGTCTTGCTTTATGCTTGCTCAGAAAATATCGACTTTGTCTTGCCTCTTCCTGCTAAGCATGGGCCTCATGGCAACTATAACAAACATTCGAAAGGGTATCGTCATCATCACACTTGGTAGACGGATTGGTGGTCGGTTTACTGTCACTGTCATAAGAGGATCGAATACTTACACTAAGTAAATATTTATTCCCTTGACGCTTTTAGTCACCTTTCACGACAGCCTAGTGTCGTCTGTATTTTTCTGGACACGCTGATCCCATTACTATAATAACAAAATCATTCTTTAATAACCAATAATAATTATCAAACCCTAGCTACAAATTGACGGATAATAATGTCCCTAAACACAGAATTATCGAACCCTCTTGATTAAAGAATGTCGTGTCACAGAAGTGTAGGTACTCCAATTTTGTCAATACTGTCCTACAGACGTACCTACTTTTCGTTATAACTACCACCATCATTTAGATGTTATCGGAAAACGCGCCGTGTTTATAATGTTAGCTGTAATTCTTCTATTTGGTGACACAAGTGGGTGGTGTGACCGTGACCCTCAGATGGTAGCAGATATACTTAAGGGTGGGGGGAGCATTGATTTAAATTCGATAGATGCTTGCACTGCGTGGTCACTGCGTTGCATAATATTGTAATGGCCCCATTACAATATTGATATTTGTCTTCGTGTAACAATCTGAAGTCTGAACTTAGCTTAAAAGCTCAGTGTGGGACTTGTGTGGGAGCTTCTTTTCTCCATATTTTTGTTATTGTACCTTAAAAACTGCTAGAAACTTTAAAGGGTCGACCTTTTAAACCAACTGTAAGGAGGATTTTGTGCCAAGGCTAGGTAAATAAAACAGCATCGAACGTGTAAAAGTTAAAAGTAAATAAATGCTCCTATATAAAGGAAAACTTGCATTTCATAATTTTTCTCTTAGATTTCATCGTCAACGTCTTACTTACTCGTTAATTTTTAAGTTAAAAGAGTGTCCGTGAAGTTTCTTGCCCGTTCTTCTCTATAGGAACCTACTACGCGTTGGAATGGGCAACTAACTTCATCTTTTTCACTGACCGACCCCTTGACAATTCAAAAGTACCTGTAATTAGTTGGTTTATTTGAAATTGAGTTTGTGGCTTTGAGTTTGAGTTTCACTCCATATTAAAATGTCCGTATGTTACTAAAACTCGCCGTAAAATTCACTCTAGCTTTCCCGCCGGTAAAAAGAGCTTTTAAAACGGCTCCTTACTGCGTTCAAAGCGTCCGTGCTGCAACCCTGTCTACCACGCATGGTAAAATGCTTTAATTTAATAAAAAATGTCCGGCGACCGGGGGCGCGGGAAGGGTGCAACATAATTATGTATCTCATGCGATGCATGCCGTGTCGTGTGGAGAGAGGTTCATGGCTAAATAAAAACAGCCGC
This sequence comes from Lithophane semibrunnea, assembly GCA_947363905.1. Lineage (NCBI taxonomy): Eukaryota > Metazoa > Arthropoda > Insecta > Lepidoptera > Noctuidae > Lithophane > Lithophane semibrunnea. The sequence goes on from OX376196.1 coordinate 17,848,414, forward strand.
ACGGGTCGATGCTTAGTCAGAAGCCCAAGAGTCTGACAACTAGTCATACCGAGGGTTATCGTATTACCTAGTAACTGGGCTGTAGAGGTCAGATGGACAGTCTCTCCATGTAAAATATTGGTATTCCGCTGCATCTGATTAAACTAGACGCCGTAAAGATTAGCACTTTATGAGGTTAAGGACATATTTTTTATATAATGTCAACATAATCTAACATCACGCTTGTATTTCCCGAAGAGCTAGGTAGCGGTGTATACTACCTGACCCACCTCATCCATTTACAGCAATGTTACAGTCGTATTCTAAGGCCTAGCCGGCACTGCGAATTTTATTCGCGCTATTTTTATAAACCGCGTTTATATTCAGTGTACATTGCAAAGAGCGCGAATTTTAAGTCTCTAGTGCGTGTAGATACATAAGATATCATGTGTTACAGAATGCGATAAAAACGCGCGATTTTTATCGCAGTGTCAACCGTCTTTTGTATCAAATCCGAATAGAATAGAAAAAGAATCGGTCATTGCAGCTGCTGTATAATTATGAATACTAAAAAGTTTCGTCTCTGCCTCGCTAGATGGCGTTGTTAGTTGAGTGCCTATTCCTGAATCGCGCTATGGTTTCGTTACCGGCGAAATATGACTACCTAGAGACTAGTGTGTATAGTTTGTAACAGACAGACATAGAACCTCATGGGTTCTAATCTTATAGTATTTTTTGAGTAGATTGTTATTGTCACAAATAACCATCTTGTAATTAAAGTATATACTTATAACAGTGATTATAATTTGAGGGAATAAGTATATTATACTTAATACAGATCAAAGATCAATACAGATTGATTAAGTATTTACAATGCACAGTGGCACTAAACACATAATAAAATTATACAGTAGGCTTAAATTATTAGGACTTAAGACTGAGGACAAGACATGATTGTATGCTTATCATTGACAAAATTAATACAAATCTTTCTTTCGACTGCATTATGTTGATTTGTGATTGCATTAGGTATATACTGATTAGTTTATTCAGTTTGTAACATTTATGTGGATTTAATTTTTACATTTTTGGAATTTACATTTTTGGAATTATGTAGTAAATATGTACAGAACAAGAAAAGATGAATTCTTAATTTATTTATTCAGTTGCTATTTTCGTTGAAAAAAGTTGAATATCGATGCTTATAGATTATTTTCGAGTAGTCAATTGTTGGTTGATTGAGTACAACTAAATGGTCATGCATGCATAACGCATGTCATGCCGCAGGATCGTCTAGGGACCACTTTAGCTGTCAAACTATCAGACAGTAAGGTAGTTTAACGCTTGGTTATCATGAAAGCTATATTACGCTAGATTGCTTCACTAAGACAACGAATCACAATTTTTGTATGACATTTCTTAAATGTCATACAAAAATTGTGTGTCCTGACAGCCTCTGTATAATAATTATCTTAAATCTCTTTGGTATATAGAGTGAGTTTCATCAAATAGTTCCTATGCCATAATGTTGACTCCACTGTTGTAGTACCAATACGAATACGCTACGCCGCTACATAATAGGTCCGTTTTTAAAATTTAACAGTGGAGCCAATATTACTATATAGGAACTATTTGATGAAACGCACTCTACGTTCCCGCTTACCGCTCGCACTGTGGCCCGACGCGCACAGGGGCGTTACCATGGTAACGCAGGTGCGATCGATCGCAGGTGCGACTGCACGAATCAACTTTGTGTGATGTTGCCGCAGCCGCGGAACTGAGGTTGTGCTCAAAGTATTTGCGTGGAGATTATCTGAATGTGATTTGTTTGAGCTGCGTGGAGCATATTAAAGGCGTACCCACATACATATCTATAGTTCTTTACTTTCTTTATCTATACATATTATAAAACAAAGTCACTTTTCGTGTTGTACCCACTTTGTTCTTCTTAACTACATAATACATTTAGATGCAGTTTTCACCATAATTAAGAGAATTTATTCCGGAAGATTTATGTGTATTTTATTCTTATTAAATATAATAAAGAAACCGCAATTTAATGTCGAGTTTCCCAAACACATCCCCTCTGACACATCCTCAAATACACCTTCCAACACAACACAACACACACACACATACAACACACACTATACAAATGGTTTTTGGTGACAAAATTCATTATGGTATACCAAGTGGTACCTAAATGTAAATTGTAAACAGGAAATAAAGATATTTTATTTTATTATTTATTTTTAACTATTCATCTGTTCTACTCCTGCAGGGAATTCCGGCGTAATGTTTTTTAAGGTTCACATTTGAAGTTCCAGGCTCGGCACCGACCGGCTGTCAAAGACAGAGGGTATAGGAGGGAGGATACAGTGCTGTCTGACCTCTGCAATCCTCTGGGAATTAACACTAAAAGTTATGCTGCCTTACTGCTGGCCATCCATCCAATATTTATGTGTGTAGACGCCTATCATAGCTAATGGGAAGTGACGGAACAACTTTTTTCCTACTCCATGCACACGCACACTACGCACAGTGCTCGAAAGGAAAATAAGCGTTAATGATGTTGATTTGACATCCAATTGGCTTCAGGTATTTTAAAAGGGCTATGTTAGATGATTATAACTTTATTTAAAAAATACATACACATTACCCACACACACACACATGCACACACACACATACATATACACATACGTACAAACACACACATACACGCACACACACAAATATACATATTTACTTTCAAATTACTACATAAAAAAGAATTAACATTTTCCCCAAACCAGGAAAAGCAAACATTTTCTCATATTACTCAAAAAACCACAAAATTCTCAGCTCTACTTCGTTTTAATAATTATGAATTCCCATAACATAACAAAACAAGAGCCGAAATACAAAAAGTAAAACTATGGCCTCGACTCTACCCGGAACTCCACATAGTACAGTCAAACAGATACACCTAAGTATACAGGCAGCTAACTTGCAACTACTTTTAACCGACTATGGCGAAGCAGAAAGGAGGGTTATGATTTTTTGTTAACAATGTTGTCATTATACTGCGTTGTCAAGTCTTTTACATTTAGTTTAAAAATTAATGAAACACGCAATCCACTTATATTATAAATGCGAATGTAACTCTGTCTGTCACTTTTTCATGCTTTCACGGCTGAACGGATTCGGATGTTTGGTACACGGGTACACTATGACCTGGGTACATAGGATACTTTTACTCGGTAGTACGTTCCCATGGGATAATTTCGGACCTCCACGAGAGTGAAGCCGCGGGCAAAAGGTTGGTAAAAATAATATACTTTACTTCAAATTCTTATCTTTGCGCGATTTTTATCTTTGTGAGGAGCTCGTGGATAAGTAACAACAGCCGCACAAATGATAGCCGTTGGTCCCGGCTATCATTTGTGGATCTTTGACAGTCGTTACGGGTTGTCAGAAGCCTTAAAGTCTGACAACTAGTCTTACCAAGGGGTATCGTATTACCCAGTTACTGGGTCGTGGAGGTCAGACAGGCAGTCGCTCCATGTAAAATACTGGTATTCAGCTGCATCCGGTTAGACTGCAAGCCGACCCCAATATAGTTGGGAAAAAGCTAGGCAGTTTGTTTGACTTATTTTATCTCTTTAAAGTCTTTCTGAGTTTATCTTAGACATCACTTAGATTACGGTGCAGCAAAACACAGTGACTCGTGAGAAAACCTGGATTTAAAATAAAATATAAGTCTTAAATCGCCTATGCGCCTATATATGCGCCTATATATTAATAGACTGGCATTTATTGAAAATAAAAATGTATGCCTATAAACCTAACTCTTTTGTTGACTGTACAACAACCGCAGGAACTAGCACTAACGATGTTCGTTAACGAGCTCTATGTAGAGCTACCCTATGTAGAGCTCTCGGAGAGTTTGTGTTAATATTCGTTATCGTGCAGCTTTTGTGCGGTTTTAGGAAGTGTGTTATTTTGCGGCTCTATGTACGTGTAGAGTTTTCATAATTTTGTAGTGTTTGTGCAGTTACGTAAGTTGTTTGTTTTAGACGAGCACCCACTGCATGCTACTGAAACATAATAATGTATACTCTGCTGGAAATAGTTTATTTGCAATGCAACGGTATTTACATGATTATACATATTATATTTTGTCTATCCTTTTAGTGTACACACGGCTACACATATACATTTACATGTACAAGCTGACCTCGCATTGTACGGAAATCCCAATGCGAGATCAGCATAAACTGGAAATGTAGTGTAGCCGTGTGTGCTTATAAAATAATGATTACACTCTTGTAGCCGTTACTGCAAAATGTTTTCGATGTGTGTGCCACTTATAATCTCGTCTCGTGTAAAAAATGAATGTCTTTGTTAAATAATTAATCTGACAGTTCTATCTACAAAGCAAAACGTAGAATGGTTACATGCCTTTCGTCCCGGAAATAAATCCACAATTTTGGCTACATATCTAAAGTAATTACCTCCATGTACTCTCAAGCCGACTACAGACGCGGAATCCGCCTAAAGCCCAACCGAGATATTCCTTAATTGTTATAATGAGTCTTTGTTGAACACAGAACTACTAACTCGGAGAGTAAAGGGGTTTTATTAACGTTTCATTAGTAACATGAACATAAAAGAGGGTTTCAAGCTTAAATTGTTGGAGTAAAGATACGATGTATTTCTCTTATTAATTATTTATACTGATATCAGCCGCTTTACTCGAGTGAACCATTCATTCATTCACTCACACATTATGCTCATTTTTGTGTCATTCCATGTTCACACGTCACCGACAAAATTGTATAGGAATTAACGTTCATCAGGTGCTTAAAACGGCCACTTTGGCAGAATCATAATAGGAAAATATTATGAATCATCGTAAAATGTCATAAACGGACAATTCATAATATAATGGTCTGCGTGCGATTCATATTACGAAATAATTCATCTGTTTGACAGTTTTCTATGGAAATTCGTAAAATGTTCCACAAATTATGAATTGCTTTTATGTCCAATTAGAGGAATTGCTAATGTGGCCGTTATAGGCCAGGGTGCTCCGCACATTTCATTTTTCGACGAAGAGAAAATGAGTGTTGCCGTTTGCCAATAAATATAATGTTTATTTGAAGATCAATATAGAGTGAAGTGAAGTTCATGAATAAGCACCAGTTCAGGTAACGACTAGCGTCGGATTATTTATTATTTCACATCAAGTTTTGTAAGTACTGGCAAATGCAACTCACTGACTGAACAGATGCACTCAAATCTGTGTGATTTCTTCCTCAAAAAACACTAATCTGCATGAACCGCATAATGATCTGATCAATATTATATCTGAACTTTAAGAGAGACTGTGACCTTTGAGTTTGTTTCGGTGTTATTTTTCAGAGTAGGTAGTCGAACAGGAAACACCGACCTCATCTTTTTGAACGTGTTTGTTAAAACCAATTTACAAAAAAATATTGACCAACATACAGACAGAATACAAACATAGCTATCGGAAACGAGTTTCACTAAAATGTGCATTCGGGAGTTACGAAAACATTTGAGCCAATATATTATGGAATCCACACACAAATGTACAGTCCCGGAAAACAATTGTTAGACAAAATTGACACCTCACGTCAATTTGCCGTGTTAGGGCCTAAACACATAACCGCGTTGCGGCGCCGCAACGCAAAAATTAGCGGCGGCACCCTAAGATTTTCTTAGGAAATGGCCCGAAGTCGCCATTAATTTTTGCGTTGCTGCGCCGCAACGCGGTTATGTGTTAAGGCCTTTATAGTCATTACATACAACTGTCGAAGAATGATAGTTGTAATTTGAATATAGGTACAGACAATTTAATTTGGTAGCCATTCTGCTAAACAATTAATTTCCCTAACTTTACGTGCTCAGAGCTTATCACAACATCCAATATCTAAGCTATTAAAACAAGCGTATCGCGTTTAAGTTAGCTCTAACTAATGAGCTAGTTTTACGCTCGCTAACAAGTTAAGACTAAGTAATTTCTCGCTAGGAACCCACTCAGGTACACTACACGGAACTTTTCAATTAAACTTACTTTGTAACATTTTACTACCTTAAGTTACTTACTAAAATGTTACAAAGTACATCATTCCTCAACCTAGCAACCTAGTAAAGCGTAGGAACCTTTTAAAAGGTTTCACATAAGTATATAGTACCTACTTACATCACGCCTGTATTCCTCGAACAATAAGGCAGAAGAGTTGTTTAGCTACATTTCACCAGTTTTGTTTTAGCCCTGGTATCGTATAAGAGTCGAGCTATTACAGGCACAAATTCAAAATCCGAGAAAGTACTATGAAACTTTCGGTTCCGGAAAAACTTAGTACCAACCAGCCTCGACAGTGGCACTTGCAAGTGTAGACCAATGAATGAAACTTACTTTGAGCTTCACTTACATAATCAGCCTATTATGATCCCACTGCGAGGACACAGGCCTCCTCTCCGTGAGAGGGAGTGGGCCGTAATCCACCACGCGGGCCCAGTGCGGGTTGGTAGATGTCACACGTCTTCGAATTTTTGGTTCTAAGACATGCCGGCTTCCTCACGATGTTTTCCTTCACCGTTTTGAGAGCAGTGGTGATGAAATTATTTACACAAAGTAAAGCGCCTGTCAGGGTTCGAACCTACGACCTACAACTCGTAAGTCGCAGCTGTTACCACTGGGCCACCACTGTTCATTTCACAGCTTCACTTAAACCTCCTTATATGTTACAAAGTTAATTATTCCCCAACTTAGTAACCTAGTAACACTGTGCAGTCTTTTAGAAGGTTTATTAACGTTGTTGTAACATTTTATAAAAACATACTTTACTTAGAACACATCACACGGGGATACTGAAGGTCGCGCTGAAAGGTCAGAGGTTACTGAAGTGAAATAAAATGTATTTTTACTGTAGTGATATTGCAAAGTAAGATGAATAAGAAAATCTACTAGTCTTAATATCGGACAATAAAACTAGTAGTAAACGCAATTATGTTCGCATCTCATGATGTCTGACAGTCGCTACAGGTATAGTCAGAAGCCTAAAAATCTGACAACCAGTCTTACCGTGTTATCCAGTAACTGAGTTTTGGAGGTCAGATAGGCAGTCGCTCCATGTAAATTGCATTGCAAATGAATTGAAATTCATTCAGCTGCATCCGGTTATACTGAAAGCCGACCTCCATATAGTTGGGAAAAGCTTTCTCAACTCTGACAATGCTTGCCTAACTAAAGTCACACATGTAGAAAAGTGTGTTTTAATTAGTTTTACTTCTACAACAACAGATTTTTTCAAAACGGTATGAGTTCTACTCATACAGCTCATGCGGACGCGGGTGAAAAATCCTTTTTTGGTATATTTATTGTATGAAGCGTTAACAACTACCTACTTATGTTACAAAAGCTGCCCTTCGTATTTTATTTTTTCGTGTTTGTCAAAGTAGCTACGTCACGCGATCGGCTACGACGCTACGAAGATTACTGACGTAGCGCTACGGTGCTACGAAGTGCTACGAAAGAATACCGCTCTAATGACTTGAAAAAACACGCTAATGGCTGTGTTTTTTGGTTCGTGTTTTTAGGAAAAGCTAAGCGGATTTATTTCTTACATTAATAACCTGATGCGACAAATTCAGGGTGTCGTTTTCATTTATAAGTACTGTAAAACTCTCACTGGAAAGGATGTATTCATGGCATACATGAATACATGAATGATTACTAAACAGAGAATTCATACCTATTTTACTTCCTGCCTACCTCCAATAAACAAAAGGTATAATTTAAACAGTCCCAAATAACACGAACAAATACCGATTCTGTTAACTGAACCGCATACGTTTACACGACGAAGCTTACACGATACACAATGTATATGAACTTGAGATTTTAATAGTCCACTGGCTAAAGGGTGCTAGGGCTGCTCCTTGTTAAATTTTCACGGGTGTTTTCACCCCCTGCCACCCCTAGCCTCAATTACCGACGTTTTTTGTCCAAATAAAATAACGAGGGAATGATTTATTGATTGAATTCTGAATTCGAAACGTGTATTCGAGTTTTAAGGGGTACAAAATGAAAATAATAACATCCATTTGCTATTCCTTGCTGATAGAAGCAGGAAACGTCTGCGGCGGAGATGATGATGATGTTTGTTTTGATGCCAAAGCAATCTGCTTAATTAAATAAATAAGACCTCCTTTTTCGACATTTTCATCGCTTGTTTTCAAAACCCACAAGTTTTCTTGTCAATTTAGTCAAGAAACGAATCTTTATAACAAGTACCTAGTACTTTATGTAGTAAGGCCCACTTGCACCACAAATAACTAAATACATTTAAAACATCATCTATCCCTGTCGACAACTGTCAACTTCAAACAATTGACAGTCATATAACAATGTTTTAAATTCGTTTAGGGCTAAACGCATAAGGTAAACGTATTAAGTGATTTTGGTGCACGACGACTCCGCTAAGCAGCATTAACGTGCTTAAGTACAAAGGGTATGGACAACGGTGCTAGTACTGGCTCAGTCAGCGATCATTCATGTCCATACTCACTTAAAAAAATATTGCTGCAGTTGTATAAACAGAGATGAATCAACCAGTCTACTTCCAGACTTCCTCACTGCAAAATCTACACTCCTTTCACAATTATTTTACCTACAATTATTCCATCTCCTTGTTGCCAATAGCAACACAACAGGGACCTTATTGCAACGAGAATAAAGACCATTATGATTCTGACAGTAATGCAAAATCAGAGGTCAAATAACTGAAAGGACTGACCATTTTATTTGCAGGAAGCCTGTTCAATAGACAAAACAACGCACTATAAATAAAAATGAACCCTTTTAATCCTCTCACTACTAGTTCATTCTGTTTGAACGGTTCTCCCTCCAGCTTCCCTTGCTCTCGAGCTAACAAGCAGATCACTTGAGAGCCATCGATCCTCATCTCATGTTGTTTGTTCGACTTTTTTACTAATTACTCTTGTTTTTTTATTGCTGCCTGTTATTTTTCTGTTTGAAGGGGAGTTGAAAAACAAAACACGGTTGCATTTATATGATTGGCTGTTACAGAATATTTGTTTTTGTTTTGTGATATGAGTACGAATATTGGTGGACCCGCGGCTATTTCTGAAATAGGTGGAAATAAATCGATTGATTATGTGGTCGTAATTAACAAACAGGGTTTAAAAATCATTTTATAGAAATTACGCTTGTTGTATCCCAGTGTCGGCCACAATCATAAAAAAATATCAGAGAGGCAAACTCCTGTATTTTTAAGAGAGATCGCATCTAGTCTCTGATCTGTCGCATTCAGCCTCATTCTGTAAAAACACCTCTAATTACACGACTGCCCAAAAAGGAGTGTAATGTTTTCTTCACTTACATTTTTGACAAGTTTTTGTCATTCACTGTAGCTGAGATGACATTACAACTAGATTTTGAACATTTTTAATTAGGCAATTGGCCATCTGATCTGAAAATCAATCTTTCGGGATGTATACAGTTTCTATGATAACGTTAGCCCCGGAAAGTTTTTTAAACTAAAGCTATTAGTTATTAGTTATATTTTCATTACTACACGATTTATCTGTAAAACATTAATTCAAAAGAAGCGACCATTCCTTTGAGTAATGTGTATCAAGATAACATTAAAGCATGTTTGTATTCTACGCACTCTTCCCGTCCACAATTATACGGAACACGTAGCCCCGACTAATTTGACTAATTACTCCCGATAACAACTTCACCGCACCCTGTATCACCCCCGTTTGAACATACAATCCGATTTCAACCCTATAATGTGGCACGCAAAGATTCAAAATCGTATAAAAGAAAATTTTATCTCTCTTTGACTGCAAAATGAACTTTAATTTCATCGGATTGAAATTGGAAATCGAACGGAATACATTTGGCAAACTTTTCGTTTAAAGGAAATGATTTCTGTTGCTGGAAATTAAAATGTATGAGTAAGGATTAAGGTTTATTTTTGTCTGGAATTAATCCAAAATCGATGGGTTCGGCTAATTGCTTGATTTGAATTTGGAATAACATTTGTAGTAACTATGGCATAGTGTTTGAAGGATGTTTTCGAAGTGATTACTTAAAGTTAGAAGTTTAGTTAAGTAAGCAATTATATGGATAAATCATTTCAAGTTTGTCATGAACGTAACTTAAAAGGAATCCATGGTTTGCTCACACTTGTTCCCAGCTAAAATTTTGTTCTCATAAGTATTAGAATATATTTTATAAGTAGTGATAAATTCTTATTAGATACTTGACAATAAAAGGTACAGTGGGATTCAGTGCTACGAAGTCTACGCCGCAGCGGTCGTAGCAGAGGTCTACGAGGTTCCCGAACTTGATTTGTATGACTTCCATAAAGCTCGTAGTCCATTTGTTTTCTTTTATTGCGTTTTTAGGTTCACCGGCCATAACTATTATGGCCGACATAAATGTTGGGGTTAATAAATAAATAATTAATGGTTGATTAAAAAAAAAACAATTATTATTTTTTGTCGTAACAACTTTATTCGATCACTGATTTTGATTTTGACCACTTTACATACAACTAGAATAGAATATGTACGGTTATAAGTTATTTTGTCATAATTATCTAATCATTTAATAATTTCGTTACCACTCACTAGTAAGATACACGATACCATGAAATATACACTGAAAAATACGCAGCTCAAAATTATAATATGCTGGAGATTTTAACAATTACATGATTTTATGTTGTACTGCTGAGTTTCCAAAGACTTTGTCTTTAAACCTTTTAAAAAGCAAGTCATATTTTTCAGTATGTATACATTTTCTAAACGAGCAACCAGATATATTACATAGCTATTCAAAAAGCCATAACATATACAATTTTAAACAACAAAAAATTAATCACGAACTTTAAAATAACAATTAATTTTTAAACTACGTATTTTACATTTTAAAGTGTCAAACTATGTTTCTAATATCTAATTCTATGTTCCTAGCATGAATGCATGAATATGTATAGTGATAGATACGACTACAGATTAGTTTAATATTATTTATTTTAATCTAGCTTTTTAATTCTTAGAAGTTAGTACGCTAAGCTTTATTATATTAACAAATATAAAGATATACAGAATAATATATTAAAATATATATTTAGATATTAATTTACAAAAAATAAACAAATTTTTGTCAACAATAAGTACGATATATAACAATACAATACATAGAAAATTATAATAAATGTTATTTATATCCTAGATTAGATGATATTTTAATACTTATATATTAAGAGCGACGTTTATATTGATGTTATATTATGCTAAAATTGCCAACAGTAACCTATGTATGCTATACGATGAGATTCACAGCTTTATCCCTAACAAAATAATGCTTTTTATTTGAAATAAATACAAAACATTTTCGTTTTTTTTAACGAAATACAATTTTGAAATTTTAATTTTTTTAAATTTTCCTAATTTCACATATCATTATTATTTAAAAATAATTTTACCAGTTTTGAAGTCAATCGATACAGATTAATCATGTCTAAGTAATAGGTAAAACTACCAAAATTATATTGAAAGAAAAAAATCTGAGGTATTCAAGTATAATTATCATTATTATGATCAACTTAACTTATAAAGCGTCTATAGTACTTATTTTATTTATAATTAAGTTTACCTTAAATTACTTATAATCTAGCTAGCTGTCCGATCAGCTGATTAAATAATAGGATATAGCTACGTATAATGGATTACTTAATTATCTACTTGATTATGCCAAAACGGTACGCCTCGCCTGTCGAAAATAAGTAGGTATAAATTGTGAATGCAAATTAATATATTTAGCACTAGCTTCCCCCCGCGGCTTCGCCCGCGTGGTATGTCGATAAAAAGTAGCATATGTCCTTTCTCAGGCTCTAGACCATCTGTGTACCAAATTTCATTGAAATCGGTTCTGTAGTTTAGGCGTGAAAGCGCGACAGACAGACAGACAGACAGACCGACAGACAGACAGACCGACAGACAGAGTTACTTTCGCATTTATAATATTATAGTAAGGATGACGTGTTTTAATTAAATCTTGAAGATTATTACACTCACAATATTAAACGTATTTATTAGAATACGTATAAGACTGACGCGTTATAATAATGATTTTTTATTTACTTAAAATATTGCTCAATTGTGTTTGTATATTTATATTAAGTTGTTATTCGATACAGCACATAACAATATAAATTGTGGCGTACCTTTGATCATTTATATAAGTATAGTGATACTGATACTGACTGAAATATATAATTATATTTGATAGTACTATTCTATATGTTACTGTACTTATCACTCGTACTTGTGTGGGTGTCAAACTGCTATATGTACAGTTTTATATTTAATTAGCATTTTTATACCTAGTAACACTGACTACTCTATGCTGCTTAAATTGTATCAAATAAAATACTTTATAATATACTATAATATTAGGTTTCATGCGAAATCTAATAACCAAAAAAGGAAAACAATACCATTCTACATTTTAAAAGAACTTTACGGATACATTATAAAAAAATAAAAACGTTTATTTTTAACTAAAAAATACATTAAAATAAGACAGACACTAAGAGTCACAATCTTACAATTTATGTGTTTTATCTTAACTTAGATAATTATATAAAAAATGTAAGAAGAAAATTAAAAGTTCATATTTCAGTTTAACTAATTAAGAATAACTAACTAATTAACTTACAGTTTAAATAGGATTTCTGGAAATGAGTTTAGAACTAGATGGTTTAGCGAAATGAGCTCCTAATAGTACTTTATAGATATTTGTAGATCTAACGGACGGGTACTGACCTAAATTGAAAGTGTAGCTGCAACCATTATTTGGAATTGATGAATCATTTTGACAGGTGCCTTATCTTCTTTATTTGATTTATTTCAATTTGTAAGCTAATTTGACTTAACTGCACATAAATAATTTAGCCGTGTTCAGCGATATTTTTTTGTCTCAAGACTATATTATCTGTTCATTCCAGCTTATTCAGAAACATATTCTTTTTCTACTTGTCTAATCCAGATTTTATGATAGATACACGAGAAGATACTGGTTTCGTGGGATTTTCTTGAAATGTAAGTAAGATAGGACTAGAGGTACATTAATTTAATAATTAATTCCCTTTATCCCACGTCGAACCAGTTGGCTTGGTTTACTATGAATTCGTAATGTTTGCAGCCACAGTTCACATGAAACATCGAGATAAGAATAGATTTGATACACGATATCTATTCTACAATAATAATATTCTCAAGCCGAAGCCAAGAAAGTGGTTATGCTAACAATTGTGCGTTTTCTTAGCAAAGATGGAAAATGTCCTCTGAGGAATATCATATAGATATTATTTTTCTCGATGGATCTAAAATTCTTTTACATCTTTTGTTTTATTTATTTTTGCATTCTGCAACCTACATATTCACAAGTAAAGTGTTTTCTACTTTGGGCGTAGGTTTATAATTATATACAATTGGTTATTTTCATGATATTTCTCAGTGGATGAAGGTCAAAGTGATATAGCACAAGTTATAACTTTGGACTTAGGTTACTAAACTAGTTAAATAGAAGGAATATAACTAGAGATATTCTAATAGAAAGAGACTAGATTGGAAACAAGATATTAGCCAAAAAATATTATTGAGATTTATAAAACGTCATAGAGAAGTTGCAACTTTAAAATATTAAATGAAAATTGAAGGACATAGTTAAATGCACCAGCTTGACTTCCACAATAGGAACCTCAATAATACAATAAAAAATTCGTGGTGGATTTTAAAATTACGTAGTTCTGGTGTAATTTTATAATTCATTAAAAACAATTTAGAAAGGATATAGTAATATAGAAAAATAATTACGAAATACCATTATTAAAAATGAATATAAATATGAAACAGAACATAGACTGATTATTAAATAAATTAAGTTGTATACATATTTTAATGTCAATAGATAAATACTGGTATATACTTAAGGTTGATGCGCTAGGGTAGGTAAATTTTCTTACGTTTTTTCATGAGCTTAGAGAGTTGTATTGCTGATTTTAATGTTTATAATTCTGTAAATCCATATTGGTTACGAGCGCTAATAATATTTAGATCAACATACAACCTGATACTGACCTGCAAATTGCAAAAAACGAAAGAAAATTCGAATTTCGCGGGCCACTCTAGCGCATCCCCCTTAATAAATATATATTTAGAAATAATAATACGATACTTTAAAATACGTGCAAGTGTAAAATGGCTAAAGATATATTAATTGTACACAATATTAATAATGATCAATCTTATTATCAAAAAATATACGTACAAGTATAAAATGTTAAGATTGTATATCCTAAACCTAATGATATGTCTGCGATACTGGCGGTTATTGCTGATATAGTATAATAATAGTAGTAGTACACAATTATTAATAATTGCACACACGATACGTTCGACAATACATAACTTAACACATTGCTATTAATAATTCGCTCGTGAGTTCTGATCGTAAGTACCGAGTTTGAATAATTTGTGATATTATTCAAACATGTACCTACACTGATGAACCTACTGAAAATAATTTTCATCGCGCATCTGAAATATTAATCAAACTTGAATTTTAAAACAATTAACATTATCGATTATATTGACCTACAATATAATAGATAATGTTAATTCTTTTTATTCAAGAATCGTAATTTTTCAGTTATTTTTGCTATCTTTATATTTTTAACACACGTGTCGAGGTACTTTTGTAATTTTGATAAATAAAAGAGACATTGATCAGAACTCACTGAGCAAGTTACGTACTTAATTATACAATAAATATTACTTCTTTGTGCTCACAATCTACTAATTAATTGAATTTCGGGAGAATTTGACACGAAAATTGACTCTAAACTTACGAATACATGCTCGAGAGAGGTCCTTTGATCTCCACTCTGTTACAAACTTGATATTAGCATAAATACATACATTCAGAATTAATTAAACATACATAGTACACATGAAAATTATTTATGAATAAATTATTTTAACGTGTACCGTTCAAGCCACATTTCGTTCTAAAAAAATAGTTCCTCTCTCTATATCTAATAGTCGAAAATATAAACATGTTTTGTGCGAAATAATTTAGTTTGGTGCTCCTGAGAACAACTACGAACACTATTGTACTTTGCAGGCTAGGTACTAACACAAATAATATTCACAAATAATTATTCAATGAAAGTACCATTTTTGAATAATTCGAAATTTGTAAATTATTCTGGCCTTTTTTCTTGGGAGTGGCAACCGATTATTAACCTTAGCATTTTTTACGACTGTAATAATTTTAACGAATATTATTCACAATAATCACTTTTTTACTTTATACACTCTCAATTGACATATCGGGCGCGTCACGTTTTCTTGTACAATTATTTTAGTTATCTTTTAATTTTGACTCTTGTTGCGTCGTCTGCGAAATGTTACTCGTGTCGCACGGTCGGGAGGAGCCAAAGAGAGCTTTAGATTATTATTATTTTTCATTTATTCTGTTATTAATGGCACTTTCTTTTTTATTCCAACGTCTGTAGCCACTTTTAAAAATTCTGTTTCCTTTAATATTTTTTTTAATAATATAAATGTTTCACTATATATTATAAAAGGTGCCTTTGAGACACTAACGAAGTTTTTGACGTGGTTTTATCGAGATCGATCTAACATCCTCCTATCAAGAGTTCTGAAACCTGGCCTTCATATATTCATTGCCGGTTTAGATTACAAAATGTATAAAGATTTACGATTTACGTACAAAATTCTTTCTGAGATTATTTTGACATTATTACGCCGGCTGCCTTTTGCCTTCCCTTCTTCTAAGTACCTTCTCCCCGTTCCCTCCCCCCGATCTCTCGACAGCGCCTTGCTGTGTGCTGATGGTACATACCTACCTCAGTAAAGTCAACGACAGAAACACATACTACCTACTCCTGTACACTTAGAGAAAATATACCTCATAAATTATAATTATATTATATAATATTAATGTATAGTTAAGCTTACTTAATCTAATTGAATCAAAAGATTCTGATATGTTTCGTTACCTTGGTTGCAACTTATCACGTTGACTAACATCCTAGTTACAACTAATTGATATAATAATTGATATAAATCGAATTAATTGATATAGAAGCGAGATACGATGATACTTACGCTAGTATTGCTGATTTAGCATACGAGAATTACGTTTTATACATTCTAAAAATATATATTTTAAGTAACATCGCATTGTGTGATCAAATTGAATGAGTAGAGCTATTCTTTAATAATCTACGATATGTTTATGATTATGTACAGTCATCGTAACATTTTTATGTAAGAGTTACGATTGTATCCATTTCAGTAATTTGTTAAAAGATTGCCATAGACAATGATAGTGTAGCCATAAATCTTAACAATGTACTGAAATGTCGTAAGTGCCGAAAGTTACAAATGAATATTTTAGGCCCTTACATTTTAAGTGCATGTTATCGACTCGTGCGGAACTTTTAAAATATCTACCTTAAACCCTACTCTAGGAGCTACTTAGCGATACAAATGCGGGATAAACTTTAATAGTTAGAATTTGTATGTTTGCCATTAAATATGGTTTACTTTTCCCTTACGATTAAACTCATGGCACGGAAACACGTCAAAAGCTGAGAGAACTTGATTAAGTACGAATTTCGTAGCTAATTTTGAACCTTTAGATCTTTGAAATAAGGTTACATATTCACCAACATCATTTTAGTACGCAGAGTACATTTTGTCACCCTCCGTTTTTGCTATGTCTCCATACTTTGATTCTTACACGGATATAATTATATAGTTCATATAATTCTCACATCAGATATAATTCTATATACTATTAGAAGGCATAACAGTTGTATTTATATCAGAACAATATCAACAAGAAAACAACGGGTGAAAACAATAGCGCTTTCATTGCGAGAACGAGACGCCGCTCTACAGAGTAGAGCATGCGGTCTCTTACTCTTATTATTTTACTCTTGATATAAAATTTTATATTTTAGTTGTCACTATCGTAAATCCTCGAATAATATACTTTATTTTTAATTTCCAAGCTCTAATTAATATTAGTTTTTTATTTACACTACACCAAAAGTAGTTTTTGTATAATATGATTATGTTGCCAATAGTAGCTTGAATATTTCAAGCTGAATTATTGCTTTAATTTCTTGTATTCAACTCGTCCATATAAGATGGTGCAAATTGCATCAATTTCTCTCATTTATAAATAAAAGCGCCATTGCTAGTTCACCCGATAAATAGTCTACATGACAAGCACAGCTAGTTAATAGACATCTATCAGACATTAAATAACTCGCCGATACATTACGGCTCAGTGATCGAAGTTCTAGTGCCCACTGTTATGATACATTTGCTTACCAAGTTACTCTTCTAGCCTTTTTTACTTTCATTATAACGTTTGTTAGTCCATTAAAAACTTTTTTTTTATACTACGCTGTTATACTCTTAAATACTAGAGTTTTGTTTTTACATTGCTTTGAAAGTTACAACGCAAGCAAATCTATTAAACAGTCGACGTCTACCCAAATAGGACATTTATAATTACACAACAAGTAAATTCAAAAATATCGACAACAACACTGATTTTGGAGTGAATTAGAAGCCTTGCCTGAAGGGGTTTTTAATAGTGGGCTGAGGCGCGGGGGCCTGCGGTGCGGGGGCAGGCGCCGGTGCAGCGGCCCCACCCGCCCTGAAGGGGTTGCTGGCCGTCGGCTGCGGCTGCGCAGGCAACTGTCGCGGCTGACTGTACTGGTCCTGATACTCCTGCTGGTAACCTTGCTGCGGTTGCTGTTGCTGCTGATCGTACCCTTGGCTATAGTTCTGATACCCTCCTTGGTACGACTGGTCATAGCTGTACGTACCAGGATTCGTATCTACATTCGACTCTTCAGTCCCAGCCACCTGACCAGCCACGTTGGAGTACTCAAGATGGTTCTTAAACTCCCCATTCACAGGCCTTTGGTCTTGTAAGCTGTAGGTTTGGTACTCCTTATCTGGTGGGTCAGCCATCAGGATGTTAGCTTCGTTCTCAAACGGCTTGAAGTCGTAGATGTGCCGGAGGTACATGAGCACAGGGGCGTACAATAGATTGCTGAAGGCAATGAACAGGTTCAAGGCAGTGAACCCAATAGCTTCGACCACTTCTCCAGCGATGATCGGGCCGACCGCGTACGCAAAAGAGTATGATATGTCGGCAATCGCGTAGATGCTCCCGTATACAGATGAGTATCGCACGTCCACTAGGTACCCCAGAGTTGGTAGCAAGGCTGTGTCGATGAGCGCGATTCCAAAGCAGATACCGCAGATAGGGATCATCAGCATCTTGTACGAATTCGCGAAAGGTATGATGAAACAGCACAGACCTTCCAGGGCAAGACCGCCTGCCGCCATCAGCCACTGATGCTGTGGAAACTTCCTTGCCATCTTCACAGTTATTATCACTCCGAGAACGTGGGGGAAGAAGGCTGGCAACCAAATCATTCCGATCTTCCAGTTATCTTTGGTCAGATTGTCCTCCATCCATAGTGAAATGGTTGGTTCTAGGAACGCTAACGCTACGTTGGACATCATTAAAGCACCCGCGCAGACAGCGATGTAGGGATCCATCAGAAGCTTCCAGATGGGAGTACTGGGTGGTTTAGGCTCTCTAGCTTCCTTCAGCTGCGTCTTCAATGGTTTCATCACAAGCAGCAACATGAATCCGTCCAACAAAGATATTAAGGCGAGGATCAAGAAGGGGACTTCCTTTCCTGCAAACTGGTATAAAGCGCCGCCGAAAGGTGGAGCCACCAAGCAACCAAAGCTGATGAAGGCCAGGGCAATACCAAGAGCTTTGGATCGCTCATTTTCTTCAGTAAACCTATCAGCTATCATCGCCAGTCCTGATGTATCAGCGAAGGCAGAGCCCACGCCCTGCAGACTTCTCGCGAAGAATAGCATGCTGTAGCTCCGACCGCAGGCGAAGATCGATGTAGAGAGGAACATAATGATGAGTCCGATCATCATGGGCACGTCGTACCCGATGCGGTCGATTAAGGCACCAGAGAATGGGTTGATCATGAGTTGCACGATAGCCTTCGAGGCGAACAGCACGCCTGTCGCCGACTCTTGGCCCTCGTGCGATGCTGGGATGATTTTGGTCGGTGTGATGGTCTTGTTACCTATCATGTAGGGTGTCATGGTGACCACATGGTCGTAGCCCGCCTCGCCCCATGCGCCGATGTACCGCAGGTAGTCGGGGATGATGGGCACGATCACCATGTACAACATGTTGTCGAGCAACAACGCTATGGACACGATGACGAGGATGATCTTTCTCTGCGACGTCGGCTCCTTGATCTTCTCCCACAGTATCTCCCGCACTTCCCGCACCTCGAGGTTCACCATCGGGATCGCCGCGTTGTCGATCTTCTGCCATATCGTCTGGGGTCCCTCCGCCATCTTGGATTATTAGTATAACTTTTATTTTAAGAATCTATCTGTTGTGGGGTCCTGTGTTCATCTTCAGGGGAGGGCTAGGACTGCCCTCGTGGTGCTATTTGCGGGTTGCTCACACATTTACGCGTCGTCCTTCGGCGGGACCTCGATTGGGAGTTCGGAACCTGACAACAAACAGAAATGATCATTGTATTATCATTTCATGAGAAAGGGGGATGCTGCAATGTTTCAAAAGGATTGTGAGTCGATCTTTGTTTCTGTTAGTTGTCGTTCCTCTGTCCCGAGTGGTCTTATTAACGAGAGCTTCGATTTCCAAAGACGATTCAGAGTCCTTTTGAACACAAACACAAATTACTGATGTATTAGTAATACGTCACACATTATTAACATTCGCACAAATAAAACAAAGAGCAAAGGTTCAATAAATGTTTATAAAACCGTTCAATTTAAATATTTTAATTATTCACTGTTGACTTAGTGCATGTTTTTGTTCACGAACGTATCTACTAATTAAAATTAAATAAATTGCATTTCATTTACTGTCCAAATAATTAATTGATCGCAATTTGTAGTAATTCGATCTATCGACGAACCCGACCGAAAAGTTTCACTCAATAGAGAGAGACTCAATTATAAATCTAAACACGTAGTTTTACCAGTATTAATTATTAAAGCTATTCATCTAAAATTCAAAACAGCTCGTCATTCCAAGGTCCGAATGATTGGCATTTCCTGCCCTCCGTGCAAAGACAGTAATTGTAACAACTTGTTTAACCAAAATCCAATTGACTAGGTCCCCCGTCGCCAATGTCATTATAGCGAAGGGAGCTTACGTCGCGTTTTCGTTTTTTTCTTACAAAATGGCGTGCTCAATCAAAAATGTTTTCGTATTAGCTTTGACAGCCTATTGGATGTATTTTGTAAGAATTTTCCGTAATATGTGATCTTTATTTATGATATCGATAAGTGGGCAATGTTTATTCATGTAGTTCTTTTCCTAGTTTTTGATGGTATACTTCGGTTAAAATTGGGTGGACGGTGGATTCAGTAATGGAACGTTTTACCTAGTCTTGTTACAGAGTCTTCGCATACTAATCGCCGTACACATTTCCTGCTAAATGGACCACCCGAAAAGTGCTTCTTAGTTCGTTACTCTTTTTTTTAGTAAATGAAGCAAATAAGAATACAAAATACAATACGTTACAAATAGAATACTGCGTTTCCCTTCCTTGTTGGCGACAAAAAAAGCCACTGCCAAGATTACTAGTCACGAACAAAACACAATCTAATCCACCGATATTTAGGAAGTAATCTACTGAAGCCGTTCCATACTCTGCTTACCCTCCTTTGTATACAGCCTCGTTAGGAACGCAAAGGGCGGAAAAGCCCTCGCCTAAGACTGCGCACGAGAAGAGAATTTCAATGAGAAAAGGTAAAAATACGGAAGGAAAAGAAAAAATACGGAGTGATTAGGTGCCGCAGTCTTTGTCGCAGATAAGTCTCTTCACGTAGAAAAGGAGCAAGCCTTGATACTTGTCTTGATGTCAATAAGCAGATAGCTCCGTTTCGGAAACCGATTTCATACAGCGGTGTCGAAAAAAATTGAGATCTGTAGAGAGTATACCGTTACCTACGTATAATTTAAACGAGCGACCCGCCTCTTCTACGCACGGTTTTCACAAGCTGCCAAAAATTGAAACTTTACTATTATGCAAGTTTAATAGTATTATACACATAAATTCCGGAATACATTCTCTAAATGATGGTGAAAACCGTAATAAAATCCGTAGCGGAGTATTAAAAAACACGGCCATACAGACTGGCACGAAAAGCGACTGTAATTTATAATATGTATTTGTATAGATATCGATAGATTTATTTAGAGATAAAGATAATAAATATGATAAGGAAGTGACGGACAGACTGTGAATACAAATTACACTAAGGTCGACAATACTACCTAATTCAGTGAACAAAGTGTTCTATCCATCCATGGAAAATATACCTATAAACCTCCGTGAATCAAGACCACATAAAAGTAGGTAAAACCAGCCCACTAATGAAGTATTACAAAATAATAAATAAAGCAAAGTTCCAAATAGGTACAATAATGAAACTTCAGGCCAAGGCTGTATGGATGCGGGTCATGGCGACGATATGGTAAAAAGCACGGAGTTTTGTAAGTATTTCTTGGGGTATAAGTTATGAAGTGAGGGCGGCGAAGGTTACGTTATGTAACCTGTGAATTTGGGCTTGTATAGAGCTGCGGCAATCTCAGAACTGACTGGAGTCACACCGGGTTTCTGATTTGAGAATTTGATGTTGAGATCTTCAGAAACTTAAGTACAAACCCTGCGAAATTTTGAATTTCGCTAGCTTCGTTGATATAAATGACAAAATAGAGTTCGACAAGGTCTCAACTTCAAACTCAAACTATTTATTTTAATTAAACCATATAAAGGTTTCAAATTCCCAATTCAGAAACTAGGTGAATGAACCGAGAGGTGAACTGCATGTAAAATGACAAAGATCATCATCTGTTTACAAGGTAGTTCACGGCTGGAGATATGCCTTTTTGATTGGACGGCAATTTAAGTTATTCTACGACCACATATTATGCACAGTTGTGAGGAACCATTTCATGAAATTCTGTTTATTTTTTTAGGCACATACTTATGCTGTTAACTTGATGATAACATTATTTTCTCGCGACAGTTCACAACTTGCACCACAAGAATAAGCGTTTCAGTGTAAGTAATCAAGCAAACTATTAGAGGCAGGAAGTCTCGCGTGTCGCCGATAGCTCGAACTGTGCAGTGTGCGGCGAGTATACTTAAACATTACTAGAACCAAAGTATCGAGTGTTTTAGCCTTACTTTTGAATCCGCGTACTGCAACTGTAGCTCATTATATAGGTAGTTTTGTTTCGGTAACGCTCATTTCGCTTATTTCCTCAAAATTATGTATACATCGACAATAATTCATTTCATTATCTACAATTTCTGTTCAATAATACTGTATTAATGTGTCGCTAAAATTAAGTACCCAATGTGTAATATTTTTTTGGGGTTACAAAATTATGGAACAGAGATTGGTGAGGTAGATAAATAGATGAATTCTTGTCGATGTATATTATATTCTTGAAGCTGACTGTACCTCCGACCGCGGGTTAGCTGATATGGCGAACAATAGCCGTTTGTTTTACTTAACTTGTTTAGAACAGCGTCATTAAGTTACAATTTTGGTATTACTAAGTGCCTATTTAGTTGAGTAAAAGTTGTATAATTAAGATAAAGTAGAAGGTTGCCAGGTCATGAGGCGTTAGGTAATACCTACAGCAGCTGTTGGGTTACCTAAATATATGTGTGGAAAGGACGTCGCGATTGGTTCTTATTTGGTGGTATAAGATAAGCATGTAACGTTTCCAATACCCTATTACAGCCTTAAAGACCTCCACGGTCAAGAAAAATACTAAGCCGAACATAGGAATCAAAATCGAAACGTCAGAGAGACTGTTAAAAAAAAGAAAAAATAAATAAAGAAATAGCTCAATAAAAAAGGTAAAATAAAGCCGATAAACCGCAATATTCCTCTTCGTTCCTATTTCCAATGCAATCTATAAATAAACACCCATGTTTACGTAATCAATTAGTTCACAACAGGCTCCTGTGAGCCCCCACTCGTCCCAAGCACTCTTCAGAACGGACAAATGAACAAACAGCCTGATATAAATAGTACCAGGCTCACATACGAATGGGGAGGTAGGAGGTAAAAGGAAAATATTTGCTTTAGATACGTGATACAGAGATACGTGTAGGCGTCTTCTGGTCTAATTTAATTGGAACGGAATAAAACTGTATCCTCGAGGTTAATAATAAACAGTTATTTTTGTATTAGTAAAAACATGGTGGCTGAGGAATACGTCAGATAGGTTTAGATTATGTAGTGTCTTTTTACTCCCGTAGCCCGTAGCACATTGTGCTACGGCGTAGCACAGTGCTACGAACAATAAAAATACAAAATGGCAGTAGTGTCGTTCATTATTATCTTCACCGCGGACTCATTACGCAATCCTAATTAACGCAAGCGATAAATGGTCTTCTTTGATTTTGAGCTTTTACGTTTGCATACATTTTTGCTGAATACTAACATAGCTTGATTTAGTACTTAGGTTATTTTTCTACAAGTAAGTACATAGTTTATTGGCAAATTTGGCATATATTTTTCTTTTTCGATTGTTTTCTTAAGATATAAGATTCAAAATTGTTGGTACACCACGTAACTTTAAGCTTCGGAAGAGCGCAGTGCCCTAACACAGGCAATTTTTACTTCGTCTAAAAGGTCACTTCAACCACTAGATGTAGTACATAGCTTGTGAAAGAAAACAAATTATTTATATTTGTATTTATGTTGCCTTTGACTTGAGTCCGATAAAAATACTCGTGCTACAATAATAATTCCTGCTCATAAAAAACCTTATATAACCCCTACATAACAGTAGCAGTGTAACCTGTAAAACTCCATCACCTCCAAGTTACTCAAGCCCAGGTAAGGTTATCGATCGCTGCCGTGCGTGGCCGCACTCACCGGCCCGCGCGCGGTCACACGCGAGCCCGAACTTGACGCTTGTGCTTCAATGTGAAGTATTTTGTTATTGTTCTGGGTATTTTGTTAAGTATTGGTTGTTAAGGTCGTTATGGTTGTTGGTTACTGAGAATTTCTGCTGATGGCTATGGATTTTAATTATAAACTTGAGGGTATAAAAAGTTTATGTACATGGTGTAAGGGATATTGCAAACTGGGGGCTTTAAACGGCCACTTTGTGCAGAATCATAATAGGAAAATATTATGAATCATCGTAAAATGTCATAAACTGACAATTCATAATATGATCTGCGTGCAATTAATATGACGAAATAATTCATCTGTTTGACAGTTTTCTATGGAGACTCCACAAATTATGAAATGCTTTTGTGTCAAATTAGAGGAATTGCTAATGACAGCGGGGAATTCTTTAAAAAAATGAATTGCTTTTAGAGGAATTGCTAATGTGGCCGTTTTAGGCCCCCAGTTGCTATGAATTCAGCAATATGGTAGTACCTACTATATTGCGCATAATAAAGTATCGTCTGACGGCTTAGGCAAGCGACAGTATAATCAATATCAAGGAAATAAACTGCATCCTTTCTTTGTCTGACATAACATTAAGTTGCTGTTGATTTTGTTCTCATAAAATACACTCGCGACTATAAACTCTACAGGGCGCAAACTAACTTCAAGGATCGTTTACAAAACGCAAGTTAATCTCCACTTATAATATTACAAAGAGAAAAGATTTGTATTTTTGTTTGTAATGAATATACCCAAAACTACTGGACTGATTTTAAACATTCTTTCTCCAGTAGAATGCTTTATTACTGAGTAACATAGGCTATAATTTATTAATATATCACGCGGGCGAAGCCTTGGAAATTATTAATACAAAAAAACGAAAGTAATTAATTATAAAGTAGTCGTTGTTAATTATAAATCCGGCGAAAAGGTTGAAACAACCTTTTCGCCGGATAGACTGTGATCTTAGTTAGCACAAAGACTTTTTATCTCGGTAGTAATTTTCCGTAGCATAATTTTAGACATCCACGCGGGCGAAGCAGCGTTCAAAAGCGAAAGTAAAAACGTCCACCTTGAGAGTTTCCGCCAAGATCCGATTACTGAGTTAAAAAACTAAACTGCGGAATCACTATCAAGATTACTCACGAAACTAAACCCCTAAGTTGACATAATTCACGATAACAATAGGAAACTAATAAACGAACCCCATAGCAACCCATTAGCTATGGTTATAGCCCCATAACCATGATTTCATTAACCGTTACGTCGCGGATATGGGGCTGTAGGTTCTTATGGTGGAAAATGGGACATTGAATAGACAGGTCGCTGCGTCACCCACTTACTATAGCAATGGAAAATAAAGTGAGGAAAAAGTCTTCCGGGTTTTTATCAAAAGAAATAATTAAAATCCTTATTCTAGTGAAGTTGAAACTTAGCTTGTAGATTTTATCTCCATGACCTTATGAAGTGTTCATTTTCATAGTTTAGACTTTAAAACTTACTGTTCCATATTGGTCCGCATAATCGCCTATCTTAACTTCTATTATTCATCATTTCACATAGGTAACACTATTCTTTATCTATACGTATTATAAATTGAAGTCACTTTTTATATTTTCTGTGTGACCGCGTTGTTCTTTTACTCTGCGTAAGTAATTAATTTTGATACGATTGAGTTTGAGTTTGAGTAACAAATAAATGATTAGGCACAGGTAACTACTAGGTCTAATGATCAACAGCCCTGAAATGCTCCCCAAAAGTTATATCGTATTTGTGGTTTTATTTTACCCTTTGCGTCAAATTGAACACTGTCACAAACACGTTCAAGCTAGAATAATAATAACCTCCTAGGTTCAAGGCTGTATAAATCATTTGTTCACGGCATAAAGTTCAGCGCATTGCAGAACTACCTGTATATTATATAACGTACTTATATTTACGATATAGCATCTACCTCTAGTAAAATGCCATTGAGGGTCATTAATCATAATATCGCGCGTTTACAGCCGCAGAGGTAAGTTATTGATTTATGTAAAATAGTGGTTTTATTTCTGGATTCTACACTACTCTAGCGTGTGACACAGTGCTAGGAACTAGTTTAGGTGGTATAGGCATCGAACCAATCAAAATCAATCAATTAATGTGGCCAATCTCTACCTCACAGTATGAGCTGTTTTCATGTTTCAGAATAGCATAATATGCATATAGAGAAGCAGAAAATAGGCGAACTGGTGATCGAGATGTGGTAAGTATATGATGGTAATGCTGTAAGGTTTGAGTATGAGTATTCAGCTTAGATGGGATTCCATCGAACCCCCAACATAAGCAAACCATTCCACCGTATAGTCACACGAAAAAAGCACTGTTTCTCCTCGAATCCAAAGAATAACACAATTTATTTCGCACAGCGTTTTTTAAATATTATCTCTGTTTAGTCTGACAAAAAACAGTGCCGTGACAGAAATACGTAATGGCTGGGGCTCTGCTCACCCCTAACTGGATTATATTGAAGGTAAACAGTCGCATTAAAATGAAATGAAATTGCAATTTCTATGGGAGACGGACTCCCCGTGGAGTGTACAGGCGCACGACATTGTTGCATGTGGAATAATTGTTTTTTTTGTGTGTTGAATACACCGTGTTGTATGTTAATACACCGTGTTGTATGTTAATGATTCATTTATTTCACGCCCGTCGTAATTTAATAAGCAATGTTATTTGATTGTATTAACGCGCTATGTGACGTGGTCTTTTGTTACGAAGAGTAGTATTTTATTATTTGGATCTTTACTCATATTTAGACTAACGCTGATCTATTCAAATTTGTGTACTCGAACTATAATAGGCGGCCTCTTATCCTTTTTTAAGATAACTCAGAACCTAGTTTTTAGTTTTTTGGTATTTCGTGTGGGTAAACACATTGAAACTTTGGCGGCGAGCACAAAGAAAGGAAGGTACTTATATGAGTCAAATATCAAAAACAGCGTAGATTTAGATCTTATCACAAGTTAAAACATAACACGTTCCCAGAAACTAGCCAGTAACATGCCATAAAAACGATCACTTTATTGCAGCTATAGTGCGACGTTTCGACAATATGCTTAGGATAGCAATTGTGTCGTTCCCTCTAGTTTTTGTGTTGTCAGAACCAACCCAAGCCTTCCACCTTTTAAAAATAAGAGTTTTACAGCTGTAACAAAAAACGGTCTAAGAAAAGTCGACAACTTCGCTAGAAAACTTCATCTTAAAAACATTTCTTAAAAATCCTGTGAAACAGTAGTTTTTTTCCAGACATAAAAGCCTTCGGGGATTCTTTCCGTCCTTTTATATCATACAAAAGCTCGGGCTAAGGGTCAAGGAATATTTTATAAGAATAAAAGGATTCTAAAATAGAGATATGACAGCGTTATTTAGTTTGAATTGGACGCAAATCTTGAAAATGAATACCTACTAGGTTTTTTTTATTTTTATTTTTTATTCATAGTGTTTTATGAACCATTGTCTCATCCCTACGGTTTTCAAATAAACTTGATTTATTTGACGTGCAAACGTAATGTCATATTCAAAATAAATTCTTTGTAGACACAAAACTTCTCCCACATGGGTAATGTCATTGTGGATAAGTTAATAGTATTACAACTTTATAGCTCGGACTAAAAACATTTCTCCTCTTTTTGTCCTGAATACTTGTGAAAAACAATGCAGCTATTTTCCTTTCTGCATTTGACTTGGTTGAATTGCCCCAGGCAATTCATACTTTGTTCCTGAATCGCCTTTGTTTCACACAGCCATAAAATAATATTAGGTTTAGTTCAGATTACCGGGTTAACATGGGTCTAACTGTTTATATAAAGTGGCTGACTAGAGTTTATGTTAACGTTATCTCTATTTACTTGGATATATTAAACAACTAATCGAATGTGTATAAATAAATGAAATAAATAAAATCGTTACCTAAACATATCGATACTTAATAACAAAGAGTATTAAACCACTTGAGAGCTGATAGACCGATTTCGCCTAGACACACGACTCACCACTGCGGGCCGGGGGACGCAAAAATTACAGCGGTTGTGATTGGCTGATGCAACAATGTCAGGACGAAAGTCCCAAACATAGTAATGCACAAGTCAGTTTTGCAACAATAATATCGATATCGATAAAATCGACGTCGATTCGACGATTTCCTAATTGAACAATAATTAATTTAAATTCCACTTATGAGAATTTATTGTTTTATCCGAAAGGAAATGCTATTACTTATTTTTAATCTGCTGTGAAATGCCTTGAACAAACAACGCTATATTTGGAATTAAATTTTCTCTGTTAACTGCATTAATCCACTTTTCTTTTAGTTACTGAATATTTTGAAATCTAAAATGTAAACATTAAGTACTTAATGTTACTTTTTAACTAAATATAAGGAAACATCGTAATTTTTATCGTCAATAATTTAAACTTAAGTTATCACAACACTCTACAGTATAAGTCCAGATAGAAAGGGACAGACGTATTGCAATACCCTAGTGAGAGAAAGGGACTTTTCAAAAAGACATCATCGCGGTGTACGTTTTTGTGCCATTTTACGTAAACAACCAGTTTAGCTTGAGCCCTGCAATTATTCTTAATAAAATATTTATTTTATTTACCGATGAAAAGATATGCAATCTTTTTATAGCTGTATTTTCTAGACGATTGCCCACACCTTTTAAGTGAACAGGAACTTATAATTGTTTTTATTTATGCAGAAATGGTTTAAAAGGTATCAAAATAACCGCGTGTGCAGAGATCCAATAACTGGTCAAAACTAAAATGGCCACTCATATTTCCATCTACTATCAGTGCAAATTGCACTGATGTGTCGTGAGTCCGAGTCGTCCGCATGAGCAGTCAAGAGGCTTTATAGTCATTGCTTAATAACGACTTGTAACACGTTTTAAAATAATCATATAACTATCAAAAGCCAATATATCGTGTAGGTGTGCAGGCGGCTCTTCAAAGGGCAGGTGAGTTAGGGCGAGTTAATTTCGCAGGGGAGGCGCCCTCTCCCAGGGGAGGGGGAGCAGGGAAGAGTGACCTGTCCCGGTCTAGGCGAGGGGAGAGCCTTTGAATTTTTTATACGCTTTTTTGGTGAGCACTTCGCGAATATTTTCCAGTCATGCTATATTTTTGTTTGTATGAAATAAATATAGGGTTTTGGTCGTGAATTTGGGATGTACGTATTTGAAAGCTTCCGTTGTACTAAATTATTACGAAGTGAAGTAATTATACAGGCTGCTGGAGTTTCTGCGTTATTCAAGGTGTGTCCAGAAAGGTCTCGCGTGTATTTTCTGATTTCGCAAGTTCAAACTTGTCAACTTAATCTCAACTCAAATTCACTACAGAACAATTTTACTCTACCAACTATTAAACTTAATTCTGTTATCGATTTGTATTTCCGTATTTGACGAGTTCTTTACAGAATAATCATTATTTTTTCATGAAAACATGACATACATTACTGTTTCTGTCTGTCCCGGGTACAAAGTGACGTGCTATCACAAAGGTGGTGTCTGTCGGGGGCAGTGCGATGCACCGCTGTGACGTCACAAAGGGCGAGACCTACCCTGCTGCGCGTTTTGATCGGTGCACGAGGGCATGTGCGACTTGTAGGTAGGTGCTGCGAAGGGGTCATAGAATAAACTATGGACGAGACAGACAATGTCAGACGAAATGGTGGGTAAAATAGGAAAACGTATGGAATTTCTAATAGACCCCTACACAAACCTTAATGTGTGGATAGAAAGACATTTTAGGCCTATTACGCATGTATTGGAGTGTGTTTTTAACATAGGAGTACTTGTAAGACCTGCCATCTTTGACAGTCGTTACGGGTCGTCAGAAGCCCGAAATTCTAACAACCAGTCTTACCAATGGGTATCGTATTACCCAATAACTGGGTTGTGGAGGTCAGATAAGCAGTTGCTCCATGTAAAATTCTAGTATTCAGCTGCATACGGTTAGACTGGGAGCCGATCCCAATACAGGAAGAGGCAGGCAGATGATGATGACTTGTATGAGCACTTGTGTGACATTGACACGATAAGTTAATACTTACTTTTAAAAGACTACCCACTAGGCAACTCTACTACATATTTTTTCAGTTTCTTAAATTATAATGATTTTATTTCTGTCGGTGTTTCCCGAATACTTTGAGAATAAACACCGAAACAAATTCTTATATCACAGTCAGATCATGTCTGCGAGGACCATGTAGATAAAAAACATGACATTAGACATTGGGGGGACATTAGGGGGTAAATACCACTTCAGTTTTTTTTGTTATTAACTGTGGCACTGCCAGTCGCAATGGTAGCATGAAACCACCTGTTTAATTACCACAACAGTCAGTCGACTTTGGAATCAAACGAAAGAACAAAAAATATTAAAATATGTGAATGCGCATTCATATAATATTTTAAGTTCTTTAGTAATCTGTTTCAAACATAATATCCTTATTTGTTTATTCCTTGATCACAGTATCCTACGGATACAATTCGGTGGCTGTCATGAGCAGCGAGGCTCGCAGCTGTGAGGTAACAAAAGCCGAGCCGATCCCGCTGGGCCTTTGATCGGTAGCAGGCGAAATTACCTTTGTATTTGTACAGGACTAGACAAATATATTTAAAGTAAATTGTAGGTACTGGAAAATGTTAGCTTCAGCTTAGCTGTTTAGTTGCAAAGTTCGGAGTTAAAAGGTATAAATCCTTCTGAATTAATAATGTAGGATGAATGAGAAACAATTTCTTGCCTGTCAAATTATAATTCGGGTATATTTTGTTATTAGAATTTTAAGCTTCCTACGATTTTTTTCCAGACATTTCGTTCTTGGATCTCAAGTTGACGATACCCAATCTCAACTTTCTGTGAACCGTGTAGGTAAATGGTTCACCTGAGTAGGAGATATTGTCTACCTCTTTCACGGAAAACTTGTTTTTAAAGAGGTATGAATAAATGTTATATTTCAAATTAACCATCATTCGCCATTCCACCCCATGACAACCCAATCAAACTTATAACTTACCATAACACACTCCACCCCATGCCACCATGAAATCAATTAAAAAATTCGTAACAACACGTCTCCCCTGCAGCAAGAGGTCGAGGGTGCTCGAGCCGTGCCGTATCGCAGCCGGCCCCTGTACTTCAGTCAGGGTACGAGTTTGTCAGCTATTGTTCTATATGTTGTAAGTTTTTGTCATAGGCTTGTAATACATATTTGTCAAGATTATAATAGCAACAAAATATTGTAGTCAATGGAAACCTGGATTTATTAATATAAGTCTCACATCGACAACCGACCAAGAGTGGTAATAAATACTCATGCCTTCTTTGTATGTATAATAATATTCCGTTTAACGTTGTAATATGAGAAGAGGCCTGTGCTCAGTGGGACAATAATATGCTGGTTTAGCGATCTACAAACACGAAGTACACTAACTTGAAACGCGACACGATGCGATGCGACACTTCCTAACTCGATCCAATACAAAAGAATCCATTATTTTGCGCAAAATAATACCAACAACTTTCAACGTCACTTGAAATGTAAAAAAAATTGTATTTGCTGTTCAGATAATCCAATCTCGACCTTGTTCCTGCAGCAGCAAGAGCTTAATAAAATTGTAGCTACAGCATTTAACAACTTGGTATTTTTCTTAGCGTTTCATTTTGCGAGGAGAACGGGGCAAACTGGATTATATCGCGGGTCCCAGGGGAGGCGGGGAAGTGGGGCACAGTGGGAAAAGTTTACGTAAGTCAGCTGTAATCTTGTTTGGGTTGAAGGGTTCTAGGCCTTATTTATTTAAGCTGGAGGCCTTGCATTCGTAATGTTATCAGAAAGTTGTGGCCCCTGGCAATAGTTTATGGCTCCGCTCGCTGGTGGTAACTGTTGAACGAAGTGATTTATTTTCTGTGATGTTTGTTGGGTACTAAGCCAGATGGCTTGGTACTGCGTAGCGTGGTTACTTCTAAAATCTAGAAAGTATTAAATATTTAGCCATAATAAAGTTGAATTAGTTTGCCTTACTATTCCATCAAACTTTTAATCTTTGTTACGTGGCTTGATTATAGGTATAATAAATACAATTTTATTTTAAAATTCAGAAGAAACCTCACGAAATGGTTCACAATTTTACATAACTTTTAACATTTTCAGGACCACTAGCTAGACTTATTTGTATAAAAGTTACCAATTAATCTGAAACTCGCGACTTACATTTTATTTTTGTCACACTTAAAGTCGCGAAACACGATTACCTAACTCAAAGCACTTGATCACTTGAGCCCCGAGGGCTTCCACTGCGCCCGGCTCTCCCCACTTTGTGCTCAAAGAGCCCCGACCTCCTCACACAGAATATCTAATAACTACGTATGTAGGTATGACTACGAAATGGTCATACCTACCAAGTTAGTGGGTGTACTATAGATACACCTCTGCTCAACCCTTCGGGGAATACTGGCGAGATGGTATGGTATATACTCGGAGATGGTGGGACAAGTGCCTGGTAGTTTTCCACGTACCTATTTTAATATATTTATTTTTATGTTTCTGTCCATATGTACATAATTTATTTATCATATTATATGTTATGAAATATTGTATGTGTAATAAATGTAGGCATACACACACACACACACACACACACACACACTCACTCACTAACACAAACATACACTCGGACACACCACCAATCACTTGCAATTTGTACCACGTTGACAACCTTTACTATGTGTTAACTGGGGGGCCACCTGGAGCTCTAAAATACAGGCCTAGGCTTAGTTTAGACTTCAGATCTCCCACAATTTTGTCAAAATACCTGTCAACTTTTACGTTTATATAGTATAAGAATGTAATCTGTGGAGATAATAAACATATTTTTTTATTATTTTTTATTATATGAATACGAAATATTACGTTTAGGTTTTTCTCGTATTCTCTTCACAGGTAGCGGTTCGAAGGTAATATTACGTACAACAACGTTAATTAATATTAAATTGGAGCACATTATATAATATTATGTATTTTTGGTGATCATACGGTGGATACGATGAGGCCTATTTATAGGAATATTTTTATTTTATTTATCATGCCAGACTAGAATATTATTTTAGCCTTTATTACATGATTCATTGATGGGATTGGAAAGCCTTTGCCCAGCGGTGGATATTTACAAGCTGTTCATCATCATCTTCACCCACTGCTGGGCAAAGGCCCCTCTTTTCTTGTGCGGATCCCCACGCTCCTGAACTCCTTTATATAGGTAAGTATTGGCGTGTGCCTACGCTGTCCCACTCCTGGGCAAAGGCCTCCCTCCACTCTTTCCATCTTGCGCGAGCCCGCGCGTCCTCTTTCCAGTTTTGATGGAACCTATCCAGCTCGTCCCGCCAACTCCTACCTGGTCTGCCGCGACCCCGTCTCACTGTCTCAGGGCACCAGTTCTGTGCTATTTGGGCCCACTGCTAGCTGACTTAAAGAAGATAATTTCATGTAATGTCTTTTTATCTTGTGTTTCGTAATGTTAATTACTTTCCATACTATTGTATAGAATCAAGTTTTTCTAACATAACAGACAGCTGCGTTGCAGGGAGTTTGTTGGACCACTTCTTCTTCCCAGCTAAAGCACTGGGAACTGGTGTAGGGCAGGCGTTTTGGGGGACTGTCTTATGTAATTTTGACGTTTGAAAAGTGCTGATTCTCGGTTTAGTTTGAATAAATGACTTGATTTTGATTTTATGCCAGTCTTACCAAGACTACCCACGATGGCAACATTGTATAAAGTATTAAAGTTACTAATTTTCATATATCATATATCAATACTTCCGCCTAGGAAGATAGGAATCTCGCATAACAAAGCTACACGACACTTCTCACATATAATTCGTGAATCAACAAAGGAAATTGTCACTCTCGAACCCAATTCTAACTCGAAGCACTTGATCGCTAAACCCTCTTCACCCTGGGCGGCCACTTCACCCCTCTCGCCTCGCAGAGGAGGCTGGGCACTCACCGACCTCCTTATACAGAATAAGTACGTAGTTTCCTACTGCACATGTACGGTTGGGGACAGAAGTCGTTATAAAAGACTTTTGAGAAACCGTTAGGTTATTGTAAAGTTTTCAATATGTCACTGATTTAATCAATCAGAGGGGCTAGATAAGTGACAATCGCTTCTAAAGCATTTCTACAACGACTTTCAATAAGATTGCTTTTCGATAGCATATTGTCAGTCCTAGACATTTTTGCCTTTTCCATCATCGTTATCGCTGATAGAATGTCACTTTGTCTAGGGCCTCTGAACATAACATCGTTATAGCTAGGGTTTGCTAAGACTACGGTGGCCGCCACATAGCGTCCGCAATTTACTGGCGAATGACGTCAGTTCTTAGCGTATCGATAGCAAAAAAATCATATGACATGTTTAGCCCAAAATTCAGCTATCATCAAGTGCACAGATAGAAACGTTATTTATGAAAGTAAGTTAGTGTGTTATCCTAGAGAGCATTTTTTGACACCGTAAAGTCAAACCCCGGTGTCATTATTTTCATAACGGCCTTCACCGCGGCCGACATCTGGCGGCCACCGCTCTTCTAAGAAATCGTAGCTTTAAATAAAGTAAGTTAATTTGCGATCGCATAGTCAAATAAATAAACAACTACCTGCGGCTGTTTTTTATAGTATACTTGCCAGGGTAAATCTAAAATAAAAAAATGTTATGGTAAAGACCTTCTTACTATCCAAAAGTTGTAATTCAGGGGCTTGTGGCAAGATTTTGTACTTCACTATGGTTCCCAACAAAATTAAAGTTAATTAATTAATTGTATATTAAATTCCACAGTTAATCTGTGAACAGCGTTGTGAGCTACAATATTGTTTAAATGTTATGTGTATGTCTTTTTTTATTCTGTATATTGTAGCTATTTGTTGTTCCTTTGAATAAAATAAAATAAAATAAAAGCTTTTCAAGTCCACACGATATTTCAAGTGAAGCTTTTAATGTTGCTGTAGGAGATATTTTTTATGAGCGTT
This sequence comes from Lithophane semibrunnea, assembly GCA_947363905.1. Taxonomy (NCBI): domain Eukaryota; kingdom Metazoa; phylum Arthropoda; class Insecta; order Lepidoptera; family Noctuidae; genus Lithophane; species Lithophane semibrunnea. The sequence goes on from OX376196.1 coordinate 17,883,638, forward strand.
GCTTAACGTGAAAAGGCGTTAAAACTTCAAAAACTATCAAGACGACGTTAATCATTATTTGACTTTATGCAACGTTTATAAATAAATCCCTCGAGGTACAAGTAATATCCCTTTTTTTCCTTTTTATGTAAGCAAGTATTTGAAAATGTATCCAAATAGTTTTCGTTTTCAATAGTTGTGAGGGTAGAAGAGGGTTTCTGTTAATTTATGACGACAGCTCGGCGCTGCTTCAGGAATATTTACAGTTTTATTCGAAAGAGTTCGTTTAATATTTATTCGGCTCCACTGTGGAGTAGCTCACAAACGTAAGTTTATAGCTTCGATCCAGTGATATATTTTAGTAGTTACGTTTAAGAAGACTCTGGGGAGGAAGTTAAATGGTTTAGCTAGACTTTTACACTCTTTTACAGAAGTCTAGACTCTAGTTTCTGTAAAAAAATGGAGAATCTTTCCGTTACACTATGTAAGTCTTTTGCTTTGTTTGAGCTTGAATAGGGTGCAATCAATTTAAATCTGCTGTCACAGTGTCGGTAAAAAAACAATCTTAACTGTACATATAAGGAGACATGAGATATCGTAGTACCTTTTAATAGATTAATCTGAAAAACTGGGTTTTATTGAACCATAAACCAAGTCCATGAAACCGTTAACCTATTAAAAATCTGACCACCATTAAAAATCTGGATACAAACCTAACTCATAACATTCCCAGACACATATCTTAGTGTAGTCATTAAATTTGCACGGACGTGTAATAAGACACCGCAGTAATTGCTCGACACTGTACTCGTGTAAAACACTGAGGGAGAGCCGGGCAAATGAAGCCATTGCTCTTAGAGAAAAACTGGGCAAAGTTATCACTTCTGTTAAATCAGAGGAAACAAGACTCTGGGACGTTGATATAAAGGTGTTAGCTGGTGTTAGTGAAAAGAGGATCACCAGGCAAAGTTATTACTACTGTTAAATCAAAGGAAATTAGACTCTGTTCAGTTGTTTTAAAGGCGGGTGTTCGTGTAAATAGATAAATGGGATGCTGTGTGGCCGGCGTAGAGTTTCGAGTGATGTGTAGTTTAGGAGTAAATAATGATTGTTGTGGTGTAAGCTGATGCCGAAGGAAATTATTTCCCTGTGCGAGACAAGATGTAAGGATATTAGGTTTAATTACGTGGAAAACTTGGGGTGACGTAGTTCCACGTAAACTAAGCAGTTATCTAATCATTTTGAATTTCATTTTATCTTTTTAATTATCTTTTGCTTTATATTCTGCGATAAATTAGACTTTTAACGGGTATTAATTTATTAGTATTGGCTACCTACTAAACGCTGTTTATGCTATGTTAAATGTTGATAAATTGCACTATGTCGTGACCAGCTTTCAACCTTTCCTTTCCTATAATTTAGCAGGAAGTAGGTTATTGGGCTAAGGTCGGTTGGCAGGCTATTGTTAAGCCTTTAATTACCCGTAGGTACCCTATGATGACCCTTAACATTTCTGTTGTAAAATAACATTTCATAAAGGCTGGAACATATAAATAGGCTTCATATCCAAAGGATCGAACAAAACAAAATAGAGCAAAGCAAAATCAATCTGCCCAGCCTTTTCCCAACTATATTGGGGTCGGCTTCTAGTCTAACCGGAGGTTTTTACATGGAGCGACTGCCTATCTGAACTCCACAACCCAGTAACTGAGTAATACGATACCTCTTGGTAAGACTGGCTGTTAGACTTTCTGGCCTCTGACGACCCGTAACGATTGCCAAAGATCTACGAATGACAGCCGGGAGCAACGGTTTAACGTACTTTCCGAGCCACAGAGGAGTCTCGGTAAGTAAAGATAGTCACCCATCCCAGCCTGATGGCCCGTGCGGCTGTTTTTACTTAGCCATCAGCTCTTCGAAGAGAAAAATGGAGCAAAGCAAGCTAACCAAATACTTACATGTAAATAAAAAAAAATAAAAAATTTGGTTCTTTAAATGCCTACCGCAAAAACTAAAACCAGACATGTTTTATGTCCACAAAAACGCAAATTGGACTCATACTCGTAAATCTGTAGTGTTGCCTATCGCGGACCCTGCCCGGGCACTCCCGGGCATAACGAGAGACCCGCAGGCAATAAAGCTGTTACCCAACCGTGCCGAGAGCACCCGGCCGCGCTCGGCTATTTTCGTAAAACGGCCGCCATTTTAGTTCACATTTTGAATTGAAATGTCAAGTGTAGGCGTGATTGGATCAGTTAGATTATATTAGGATTTTGTCGTTAGGGGCTCTCATATTGTTTATAGTACCTATTAGCTTTCTAGGGCTTTTGTTGTGTTCTCGTGCTTTTTCATTATTTTCGACGGCACTTTTTTATTTCGTTTACAAAATAATTAGCACGATTCAAAATTATTGTAGTTGTCAATGTTTTTTACAATTATTGTAGGCTTAACTATTTCTTAGCTATAGATCTGAAGCGTTAGCGTAGCCATTAGGAATATGAAAATAAATTTCTCTCTTCTTCACACTCTACAGCAATCATGTTTTTTCACTAATAAAAACATGAAACATTTGCAGCAGCAAATTCTCTAATGAGAACAGGAAAGAAACTTGGAAGCGGGATTAAATCCAATAACATACATCACCACTACAGACACGTGACACGTTGGGATGTGCTATTCTCGCCAATTTTCTTCCGCTTTTTCTAAACATTTAAAAGTAGTGGCATCCGTATAACGCCCCCCCTTACAAGGCGGTATTAGCAGCGTGGTTATCGGCAGCGATCGCCACAAATCATTCCGCCACGGACACATTACTGACGGCTAATTTAACAAGGGAGGGTAGGGGACCCGTTAGGCTCGCTGGACACGTGTGACTTTTTGCATAGGATTTTGTATGGGTTTGGCAATTTGTAAGGATAAGAAGATGCAGTGAATTGTCTATTTGTATAAACCAAACATATGGCATAAATGTAGTTGTAAAGTAACGCGACAGCGTTGCCAAGAACGGCGAGACTATTCCCACCTGTACCTATTTATATTTGATAACAAATTATAAAAGTAATATACGAGCAGCTACAAGTTTAGCCTACGACAAAATAGTTGCACGACAAAATCGCACATTATATGAGCCCCCTTTGTTATGACAAACCGTTGTAAGGGGAGGCAGCCATCTTGCAAATATTATTGCATCATAATGGCTCAACGTTCAGCAGAACGGTTATGTCTCGCGGTGTATTCCTTTTGATATATTGTGGTTATTGCTATGGCAATATGCTGGTGTGAGGAATAACACCGTTATATTAATGACAAGCTTTAGCCCGCGGCTTCGCTCGAGTTATAAATTAATTGAAATTCCCATCATCTGCCTAGCCTTTTCCCAACTATGTTGGGGTCGGCTTCCAGTCTAACCGGATGCAGCTGAGTACCAGTATTTAACATGGAGCGACTGCCTATCTGACCTCCACAACCCAGTAACTGGGTAATACGATACCCCTTGGTTAGACTGGTTGTCAGACTTTCGTGCTTCTGACGACTCGTAACGACTGTCAAAGATCCACAAATGGCAGCCGGGACCAACGGCTTAACGTGCTTTCCGAGGCACGGAGGAGTCTCGATATGTGAAAATGGTCACCCATCCACGGACCAACCCCGGCAAGCGTAGCTTAACCTGATGTATCGACCCGAGCGGCTGTTATTACTTAGCCACGAGCTCCTCTTGAAATTCTTATTAGAAATTATCCTAAGTTATAAAAAGAAAAAGTATCATACGTCCTAACCCAGGTCATACAGTCAGGCAGTCTGTATGACCTGGCACACATAAGTTACCTGTGTGCCAAATTTCATCGAAATCCGTTCAGCCGTTAAGGCGTGGAAACAGACAGTTACTTTGGCATTTATAAAGTACTAGCGACCCGCCCCGGCTTCGCACGAGTGCAATGCTGATACTAAATACTAATGGATGTTATTATACATATAAACCTTCCTCTTCAATCACTCTATCTATTAAAAAAAACCGCATCAAAATCCGTTGCGTAGTTTTAAAGATTTAAGCATACATAGGGATATAGGGACAGAGAAAGCGACTTTGTTTTATACTATGTAGTGAAGTATTAGTTAAAAAAATAGTAAAATTTTACTGTTTTGAAGATAGAAAGAGGGATATAGAGTTTTTCTGTTAGTTTATGGTACAAGAGTAAGTAGGTACAATGACAATAATTACATTACATAATTGAAATCATACCTTCTTGAAAACCTAATAATTCACATAATTTGCACATTTAATTTTATTCTTCTCCATTTATGTCTGTTAGCGAATACCTAAATATGTTTTCATGTTGTGAATGTGATTTCCTATAATACCAAATCGAACATGTCTCAATGAACTGACTGTATTATGAGTTTGTGAGCTTTTAAAGACATAAAAAACGCCAGTTTTCACAAAAATAGCAACCCCTTTCCTCCCATTATTCCCCGTTTCATTATTTCGACTAAAACAAAACGTCTTTCATAGGAACACCTCCACATCCCGGGTCCCGGTGTGAAGCAGTGAACAATGCCATCACAAACAAACTTAATCCCGGGTTTAATGATTGTGGTTCCCCTCTACGTATAAATATTGTCCGCCTCTCCCCAGCTTACATTTATTGCCGTTGTACCCGCAACAATGTGCGGATACGCGGATACTGCAGATACGGCGGATATTCGGATATTGTTAGGGGAAGAAGGGGCGATAGGGGTCGCGTTAAATTGCAAGTGTAATTTTTTTGGTTTCCGATTATGTGATAATTTTGTGCGGTTAATTAATTGTTTGGATAATTTGCTTTGTGCTTAACTTTTGTCGCGGGGTGAACTGAGTTGCGAATTGTGAAAGTATTCACAAAACACTATATTACATACATGAATTGAAATTCAACTAAATTAAGAACAAGGCTTCACCTTAAGTTTAACGCTTTTCTTTGTGAAATCCTGGGTGGCATAGAAATACATAGGAAAAACCAGATTACCTGCATACTTGTATAAAATATCTATAAAAAAATTATGCGCATATTACGAAAGTTGTTTTGCAGTTTTTATATCGTTAGGATTTTTAATCAGTAAAATACGCGTTACGTTTTTATTATACCTAAACCTTTTACTATTATCCTAACTTATTATAAATGCGAAAGTGAGTTTGTTTGTTTGTTACACTTTTACGCTAAAACGGCTGAACGGATTTTTTTATATTTATATTATTATACTATAATAAACATACTATTACCATTATAAATCATAGCTGTGTTGATTTTTTATGTAACAAAATGCTTACAATGACCATAAAACCGGCGAAGTCAAAGTAAATCGTAGGAGAAGGATTTGTTTTAGTTGCCTCTTCCAGAAGTAAGTTTCTTAGGGAGAAGAATTAATAAGAAACTCTAAAGTTTGTACCCACTGTTTAATAAAAATTCCTTTGTTATAAAGAAACACCCGATTCTATTGAAGCAGAAAATCTCGATAAATGCATCCCGTGTCCTTGATTGAGACACGTTCACTCGCGAGGGGAGGTTGGGGCACAGCGGACCACGTTGGAGACGAATACTTACTAGGGAGATAAATACAATACGTGATTGCCTCAAACGGGAACCGAATACTGATCGAGTTGAAGAAGTTTATTATTTGTAGGTACTAGGTATGGGTAAGTATCGTATCATTGAAACATCCCGCAAGTGGTAATGATTGTTAAACTAGAAAAAGTGGAAAAAAAAAATAGAAAAAAGTGTGTGAAACCGATCCAATTTAAGCGTATCAATTAATTAGTTGTACTGTATAGATTTGAAAAAAAAAAGAATAAAGAACTATACGCAAAACAAACAAATTGTTTATAATTTTATAATTATTTACTGCGCAATAATTATTCAGTCCTAATAATTTTCGTTCATCGGTTTATTTAATTTTGTTGTTGAAATAAAATAATGAATCCTTTTTTTATGTACGTCAGACGATCATAAATAATTAACAAGACCTTATAGTACGAAAAGCTGCAATTCTGCATCCAAATTAAAAATATCACGCCAATTAACTCAGGATACGATAAAGCAAGGCAAACCGAAGGCAACACCTAGATTTATAACTTTATTATTCTACAATATACTTCCACATCAACACCACTTCATATTCCATACCCCATCACATTGTATCATAGCATGGCCCACTTACGTCACAAGTCGGCTATCGTTCGGATCCATTTGTCACAGACTGTCAAAGCACGAGGGGCGGCGCGTGGCGTGCTGGTGTAATGGATGGAAGGACATGATGATAATATTTTATTGTGTTTGAGATGTGAATTGTGATATGGAAATGGAGGAAAATATGAAGTGACTGTGGAAGTACGATGTTTTGTTTGTTAAGGATTGGTAGTGTATTGGCTACTTACGATAATCATTAAAATAATGTATGTTTCGAGGGGAGGTGATAACAGCTTTGACCTCCACCTTAATATTGTAGGTAATCACAATGATTAACTATGGGGATTGATAGTACCTACTCTTAATAGTACCTTCAACCAGTTCTTACACCCTTGCAAAAACTGCGTTCTATAAAGATGCCAAAAGATATTTTAATTTAAGATGACAATAGCAGAGTGAAGTAAGTGGAAACTGACAGCCTGCCGTCAAGATATAGAGCCTATTATTATCTTTCGGATTTCCATTTCTTCCATCGGATTATGCCTATCCAATATTCATAGAAATACAAACCAAAAAATAATCTAAAACAATTCTTTGCACTACATCAAATTCCCTTGACAACGCTACAAATAAAATATTCTGCAAGAAAAGCCGTGAAATCGATATTTCGTATTACCCTGCGGCTGGTGAGCTGGCGTGTGCTCGACGAATATAAATAATAAATAGTGCTACCGGGAATCGATTCGATTCTATCGAGAAAATTGTTTTCTTTGTAAAGCTTTGTATTCGTTTCTCGGGAGTTTTATTTCTAGACCAAAGTTCCGAGAGAATGGCAAATAATATGTACTTAGTATTCTCGGACAGGCGTCATAAGCTTATTTTTTGAATTCCGTACCCGAAGGGTACCAAGCGGAACCATATTACTAAGCCTCCGTTGTCCGTCCGTCTGTCTGTCTGTCTGCGGGCTGTATCTCATGAACCGTAATAGGACATTATAGACAGTTGAAATTTTCACAAATCGTGTATTTATATCGCCGCTATAACAAAAAGTAATAAAAATTAAAGGATCGTGTTAAAAAAAAAGAGTATTTAAAAAATATATAGTGTTAAATTATGTACAGTGGTACGGAACCCTTCGTGTGGGAGTCCGAATCGCAGTTGGCCGGTTTTTTAATTAATAAATTATAGTTTTGTTTTACAACCATTGTGATGCTCCCAGTTCTGCCTACTTCGTAAGATTTTATGTTTCTCATTAATGTTTCAAATTTTCTGCTTATTTTTATCAGCAAATTGCCGCTGAATAATCCAATTCTCGCTTTCTGATCGTCTTTTCTACCCTATAAAAAGCAAAAAACCTGCAGTTTTTCCAATTTTCACCCTACCCATCACACAACGCTGGAAGGTAGCATCTTCCCGAAATACAATCATGTCATGTCTGTCGGCGATATTAGCATAGTACACGAGTTTTGACTTCTGCCGGCGGGCGATATCAAATATTCATAAACAGGGAATGGGCCCGCTCTCCCCTCGGTAGAGGTGTAGTGTATTGTTAACTTTGTATTTAATGAAAGTATGTCGGATATGCTACAGTTGAAATTAAGTAAGGGTTTATTTTTAATATTTAATGAGTAGGTACGAATGCTACTGTTGTATGTAGTTAATCTTTAATTGTAAGATTTTTTTAATGCTTTGAAATATGTGAAACGACTTGTAGGCTCTATGCACTAAACCAGACAGTCTTGAAAGGACATGAAAATACGGTGATATAGTGAACTTACGTTTACCAAAAGACCGGTGAGGCAATACTTTACCTAACTCAAGATTGAGGTTAAGCGGAGCATAATAATTAATGTGTAGTGCCAATAATCATCAGCCTGCCAAAGCGAAGGTATTATGTTAACAGCCTAATGTAATTTGCATCCACTTGTCTATATCCCACGCTACCCCCATATCTACTAACCCTCTTATTGATAAACGTTTCTTAAAGTTAAAGAGTCGTATAAATGTCGAAAATGTATGGTTAAACAGTTGCTAATTCATAACTTAACTTTAAGCAGCGTTTATGAATAAGGCGGTAAGAGTAAAGCAATACCTACCTACATGTCTACTCACCCCCTCGCCTTAAAAAACCTCGCAATACACATCTCCATACAAAGAGCTCTTCGAGACAGTGACAGTTAACATTCAACAAGAAAATCCAATTCCGTTCCGTAAGGTACAGTTACTGTAAAAATTAAATGTCAGCTTAGATTGCCAGCTCGCTTTGAGGGCACGCAAGCGAATGGCGAACGTAAGCCGCAATGAAACGTGACATGACCTACATCTTCGATTGTTTTTTTAAAGTAAAAGTGCCTCGGTAGCACTCGATCTCGTTTTCGCATTTCCATTTGCGGAATCGGCTTTTAATACAGAAATATGTTTTGTAAAGGGAGTTCTGTCAGAATTGTATATTTTTTTGGTTGGCAATCTCAATTCACTGGGCTGATTAGTTTAGGAGGTAAAAATGTATCGCGTTATGTCTGCAGATTGATGTTGAAGTCATCAATCAGATTAGAAATTGTTGTTAGTACGGAGAGAAATGTATCATTTCAATATTGAACGAAAATGCTAATGTTCTCTTTTTGTACAGGGTCTGTTTCATAAGGAAATTTATAAAAAAGAAAAATATTTACTAATAAATTCAGCCATTGCTGTATAATAATACAAATATTTTTCCTTATAATAAAAAACAATAGTTAAATCTTAACCATGGTAATTCATGGACCACATTTTAAACCTGTCCCTATATCTTCAAATTCCCCATAATTAAGAATAATTTTCGTATAAAATTTAAGCGATATTTATGAGCAAGTCTATTAGAAAAACGGTTATTACCCATAGCCTATTAACTAGGCACCCCAATGGCGTCATTATTGGAATTTGTAGAAAAATTATAGGTCCGTGTTAGGTTGCACGCCTAATGAGAAGGGGACCGGCAGAGGGGAGGTAAGGGGACTGTTCGATTTGGGGAATTAAATTAAAGTTGGGAAAAATGGCTTACCTTCTGTTGTTTTCAAACGGTTGAGTAGAATTGGGAATCACACTGTCAAATGACTTTCAAAGAAGAGAAGTGTATGTGGACAAATTGTAAAGAAAATGGTCACTTGCCCATCCCTGTCATAAAATGACGTCAACGCAAAAGTGTGTTTAGTTTTCCTACACAATATCTAAATCAGCTTCGTATAATGTGATCACCGTGGTGTGAAGTTTAATTATTAGAAGTATATGTATGTATTGAATTCATAAAGTTCATTATAAAAAATATAAATAGCCCAAAATTCAGCTACACGAACTACACTCAACTCAGGTAAACTAGTTAGTCTTATTACTCATTTATTCAGTGTTTGTTTCAATTCTATACAAACGAAAGAGTTCTAATTCACAACGAGTTTACATGAAAATTCGTATTACCTTCACCTGGCAACAAAAAAATATCTGCAACGAAAGCCAACCTCACCTTTAGTCATACCTTTGATAATTTTCCAGCCTGTCTACCCTCCCTAGCCCGGGACTTGAACCTGCGTCACCACGGTACAGTAATTGACGCAATTAGAGCCCGAGGGGAAAGGCGGCAGAATTGGACAACGAGGGTCGGTTTTGTGGCGAAAGGTACAAATATTAGGCAGACTTGATGTTGCACACAAATAGTTGCCAGCTATAGATATTGTTCCGTTAGCTGTATATTGTTGTAAAGGGTTTCTTGCGGAAGATTTTAATTGGATTTTATAAGTTATGATTATCTCAATTTTTTGTATCTTTCATTTTGCTGTATACTGAGCAGTAATATTTAAGAGGAGCTGATTTTTTAGTATGTGATCATTGTTAGCAGTGGATACTTAAACTTCTAAAGATATTAGGTACCTATACCGAATCCTTCTGAATCGATAGAATACTATATCGATTGTAGTCGATTTTCATTTTGGTTTTTGTGAGCTAATAGATCAGAATGATTTAACGCGTAACGAACAAGCCCAATCATTCGTGTTAACCAAATAATTTTGATTAAAACTTTTACCTACCTATAAAATCAAATACTTCACAAGCCCCGAAGCCCTCTGATCCTTACCGACCAAAAGTAATTAGCCCCTAACATTTAATTCCGTTCAGTTCAAAGACTAAGTCGTTGTTCGTTAATTATTGAGACTCGTCCGCAATCAATCGGACGTGATTGGACGGACTAATTGAATTCGCCTTGCGATTATATTTGATTGGATATTAATTAATATCTACGACTAAACATGTCTAAAAGGATCTTTGGTTTAATGGTAGCTGATCAGGGTACGGAGATTTAGATCCATGGTTAAGAGATATGACACATATCAATCAATCTGCCTAGCCTTATCCCAACTATGTTGGGGTCGGCTTCCAGTCTAACCGGATGCAGCTGAATACCAGTATTTTACATGGAGCGACTGCCTATCTGACCTCCACAACCCAGTAACAGACGTAACGATAAGACAATCGTACTTATCGAGAGGACATAAACAAAACCTTGAGTGTTATTATGAATTGGCTCAACGTAAATAATTTAAAAGCAAATCTAAAAAAAACGAAATTAATTAACTTCAGGCAGCGTGTGCCAACTTTAAATAACTTTGACATCCATTTTAATAACCAACTTATTGAAGAAACTGACATAACTAAATTTCTAGGATTAAATATTGACCAAAAATTGACATGGAAACCACACATTGAACAATTATGCAAGCGTGTTAGCAGATCGGCCTATGCCTTGCATGAACTTGCCTACAAACTAAACCCAAGCACTCTTATAACTGCATATCATGGGCTGGTAGCATCGGTTCTTCGTTATGGTATAATTTTTTGGGGAAACTCTACCAACAAGGATCAAGCTTTTAAAGCACAGAAACGGTGCATTAGGGCTATGTTTGGCTTACAATCTATTGAGAGCTGTGTGCCTTTTTTTAGAAGGTACAATATCCTACCACTACCTTCACTCTATATTTTTGAAATCGCTGTTTTCGTTAAGCAAAATCCTTCTTTGTTTAGATTGGCATCTGAAATTTCTAACCGCACTCAAAGAGATGAAACTCGTATTTATGTACATAAAACAAATACTGCCTTAATGCAAAAAAGTGTTTTTTACATGGCACCGGTGATTTTCAATAAATTGCCCAAAGATTTAAAACAGTTAAATGTTATTTTATTTAAAAAAAAGCTAAATAATATGTTGGGTCAGAAATGCTATTATAGCATCTCTGACTTTTTGGCAGATAAATTTTGACATGTTCACTCATTAATTGTATTTATTGTATTTTTTTTATTTCACTTTTCACACATATAAATTATATTTTTAAATATTAGAATAAAAAAATATATAAAACATTTAAAAATATAAAAAATAGTAGCCCACCGGTATCGGGAACAGGGTCCAAGCTACCGGCGGTCAGGGCTCCAGAGAGAGGAACCTCCTAACAATGCGAGCCGTGTCCAGGAGTACAGCTTTCTGAATCAAGCCCTTAATCCAGCTGCCCAACGAGAGCCTCCTTAGGTGTTGGTCGAGGCTCTTGGCAATTAAGCCATTGGCTGATACGACTATCGGCACAATGATCGCAGAGTCCACATCCCACATGTCGACAACCTCGTGAGCCAAGTCAAGATACTTGATTTGTTTATCTTTCTCGGCCTTCACGAGGTTCCCGTCATGCGGGACCGTTATGTCAATGATCATTGCGCGCCGCTCTGTTCGATCCACCGTATTGATTATTACTGTTATAATGAATTGACTTTTAAACTAACTTTTATTTTAATATTCGACATCTTAATATCTTGACTGTATTGTATTATTAAGTTAAATTATTATTTAGTTAATTAATTTTTATTTTGTTTTTTAATGTCTGCCTTATAAATTTAATTTTTTGTATTGTATTATTGTATTGACTAATATCGTTATATGAATTGACTTTTTACATGACTTTGATCGTATTATTTAGTTAATTAATTTTTATTTTGTTTTTTTAATGTCTGCCTTATAATTACTTTAACTGTTATTGTTCTTATATTTTTGTATGCCTTCAATTGGCTGATCATAGCGCACATGTTTTATAATTTATTTCTATCTATTGCTGTACCAACCTATGTATCACAAATAAAAAATTCTGATTCTGATTCTGATTCTAACTGGCTAATACGATACCCCTTGGTAAGAGATCTGACACATAATGTTATGTTATATGAAGCTCTTCGTCACATAACATAAAATTTCATACCAAATTCTTTATAACCATATCTTGTCATTGCTCTAATAAATGAGTAGTTTTTATAACTTATTCATATCTTTATTTGCATTCCATATTGATTAAAGGTACAATGGTTCAAAGCCAAGCTACAATTACGGACCCTATAAGGCACTTAAACACTGCAAACTTTAGAAAGATTTGCAAGAAATGAGTCAGTCTTTTCATAGGACCATATGTACTAAAAGTGTCATGCCTAACCGGGTATCAAACATAGGTGAATTATCTAATAAAAAAATACGTCAAACAAGTGATTACTCCAATTACCAATCATGTTCGTGTTTTTTTATATTGAGTAGAGAATCTCTCATTTCCAACTGAGCCGGCTGCTCCTTTATTTATATGACGTCACGTCGTCCCCCAATTTACTTTATAACGTTGTTCCACAAATATTTGCTTATCGTTAGCTTCACCAAACATTTGCCGTCCACATAATCTGTACGCCGTCGTAATAAGGTTTATATTTGGTTGTTGTATGTGTATGAGATTGTTGGTGGCGGTTGGCACAATGTTTGTTCACGGAGGGTTCTCGCGATTCTGTGTTGTGTCTTAATATCATCGTAAATAATAATACCTTTGTCTTTTGGGGGCTTGTCCTTTGTTTGCTGAGTGCTTGTAAGGAATTATTATTGGGGATCCGTATCAGATTGATAAACGGGAAAACGGAACGATTTAGTACGCGTTTGGTGTTGAAAGTGGTATTATGATTATAAGCTGTTATTACGGTCCTTTGAATCACGAGATTTAATGTTATAAAGTGCATTGATGTATAAAGTTTATAAAAAAAGTTGCAACACAATTCAAGGAATTGTATCAGGATACGTTTCCTCCATATATAAAGACCAAAAAAAGTTTCCCGCACGCTCCAAGTTAATCTTGGCGACCGGCCACCGGCGCCCACACATTCTTCCACTCATAAAGCTGAACATATCGTACCTGTATCCCTGAGCTGCAGCGAGCCGACCTTGTTGGAAAGGTAGCCCCTGATGGAGCTGGCGACCCGCGCGGGCGACGCGGCGGCAGCGCCCCCACGCAGCGCGCCCCCCAGCCGCCCTAACAACGCACTGCTTTCCGCCTCCACGGTCGACACTTCAAACAACCCCCACCGAACTATCCCACCCCCAAAAGTCCGAAAAGCCGAAGTCTTCGAAAGACACTTAATTTTGTAAAATAGCTGCTAATATCGCGTGAGTATATGTTTATAATTAGAGTGTAAACGTTAGGTTTATAAGTAATCAGTGCAGTATTTGATATGTATTTGTTGTGGGCTTGTTCACCATGGTGCGTCCGCGTGTGCTTCTGTAACAACACAAATTGTAATTCATTAATTAACTGCTGAAAACCATCATCATAATCCTAGGTCCATCCTAAAGTAATGTGTGTAAGTAGACATCTATTTTAACAGATTCACGTTATGAAAACCAATTGCACGACTGCCTGGAAAAATAAATAAAAAAACAGGCGTGGTAGATTAAAAAGCCCACTCCGTCTCGAAGAGAGGAGGCCTATGACCCAGCAGTGAGAACATTACAGGCTAATTATGCTTTTGCTGGAAAAATGTGTTTATTCCGTTACACTTTCACCAAAGTTTATTCGGTCATCTGACATCCATTAATGGCTTTAGTGCTATTCTGTAAAACAAATGCCGTGAAAATATAGGTGAAGTGAGCTTGAAATGAACTCGCACTGCCCTAGCATCTGTACCATCCTGATGGGATGACAGCTCGCACTTCACCTAAGTTTTCACGGTGAGATTTTACAGAATGGCACGGACTATAAGTAAATAACTGTAATGTAAACTAGCTAAAATAGTTCACCGTGTTCCCAGTCATAGTTAAGATAAACTTGACCATGCTATGATTCTATATTTCTAACTGTAATACCATATTGACCTGTAGTCTCAAACCACAGTGTGTACACTTGGCAGAGTGCCAACGTATCGCAAATCTTCAACAATACCTAACTCCTACTAAATGTGGAACACAGCATTGGCCCCGATACACTATGTAGCGCTATGTGGCCTTGCTTTTTTATATAGTGGTAGTTTAGGGGTATGAGGAACAGGGTGTAAAATTCACTCATCCACCTTAGAAAAGGGAGAATCCTCCGACCAGGCGGGTGTTGTGTCTGGCGGGCAACTGCCCAACGATTAATGTCAGGTTCTTGTATATATGTCCACTGCACGGTAAACTTTAATTGCGCGATGCAGGATTTATGTGACGTCAGGATTTTTGTGTGACGTCAGGTCTTTGATGCGTAGTTCGCATGTGGCGATTTAGATACCGCCACAGTAGTATATTAAATTACTAGTTTAAAATATCAATATAAAAGCGTGGAAAGTGGACGTATCCTAAAGATGTTACGGTGTATCCTAAGACTACTGCTACTATCAATTGAAGGCTTACTAAGAAGACCTTTTTTCAACAATGGTTTATCAATGAGTCTACGAATTTGAAGAGCGTGCTAGGAGTATTGTTTACGGGGCCGGAGTACCGATTGAACGAAGGTCTGATAAAGCGTTGGTTTCTTTTACCAATTCATGTTGCGGTAATTTACAATGCAGAAGAAACAGTCTAAGAGAGTTAAGGCTTTTCGTCTTTTAGTTTATATATTCCTCGGCAAGAAAAATCACATTTCCCTCATCTAAAGGCAAGAGCCTCCGCACCGGATGTGTACCACCGGAGGCCACCACTCGAGCCACTTCCGGCCGCCATCTTGCGACCGGAAACAGACGCGGTTTACGACTTCCGCTCCCTTTGTAAGACCAAAATGTAACTTTTGTGAATTACTTATATATTTTGCTTTTGTTAGAGAATTGCATTAATTTTAGTTTTTTTGTTTTTAAAGTTCTTAAGAAGGCTTTGACGGAGTATGGTTGAAGATCTGGTTGGATTAATAAAGCCTAACTTTATAATTACTGCCCTGAATGCGATAAATAATAATTATAATCTCACTCGGACACGATTTTACGCGTTCCGTTCATCATCTGCCTAGCCTTTTCCCAACTATGTTGGGGTCGGCTTCCAGTCTAACCAGATGCAGCTGAATACCAGTATTTTACTTGGAGCGATTACCTAACTGACCTCCACAACCCAGTAACTGGGTAATATGATATCCCTTGGCAAGACTGGTTGTCAGACTTTCAGGCTTCTGACGACCCGTAACGACTTTCAAAGATTCACAAATGACAGCCGGGACCAACGGCCTATTGCACATGGCATGAAACTATTAATGTATTAATAGGTGGATACATGAATATAAAATCATTCCACAAGGGTGTTAATACTATTCTAAGTTCTATTCAATTAAATATAACTTCATTTTCCATTGTATTGAAAAACGCCTACTTCTCGTAGCCGTCGGCTACGACGCGCTACGCTTTCGTAGCGGGTGGTGCTACGCGCCTACGAATAATTGAAAACGGATTTTTACGTAAAATTATGACAAAATAATATGATTAGTGAGTACATTCTTAGTATTTCCATAAACATTGCATACATTATTGAAAACTCCTAATCTGGTTGATGGAAGATGGATATTTTTTAAATTTTAAATTTTATAAGAACGCGTCTCGAACAATATTTAATTTTGAAATAATTACATGCATTATTATTTCATTAATCTTTTTTATACTCGTCTAAAGAAAGTAATAATAATAACTCCAAGTATACCAATACGCTTCTAATATCTAGATAGTACAAAAGGATCTAATTTTAGGGCTTAATTTATTTTAGACATTACACAGAATGCTTGGTTAAAACATTTAATGCTGCGGTTCTTCTTCATATTATTTATGACCTAAAATAGTTTTTATCCACTTCAATATATACATTTTCAAAGCGGTTTATTAAGATTTATTAAGAAATTACAGTACATTAAAAACAATCCCTCACGCACACCCTTACATACTTCACACAATCACACATCACACATGTATACCATTACGTAAGAATTATGTAACCCACACATTAACAAACCCTCTATTTTACCGCCAAAATGCACCAAAAAAACACACGAGCACACTATATTAATAAAACACTGGATCAACGATTTTTGATTTTCCAAAAAAATCAATATGATGAGGCTTTAGGAAATAATTTCGAATTATTTATAACACACACTACAAAAAAATCTCTAAAAAAACAAAATCCGCGCGAATCAATTGCCATTTTCAAAAACCGGACGGAAATCAATATGGCGGTCTAAAAAAATATAAAAATATTGACCTTTGTTTGTGTTGGCGGGTACTTGCACACCTGGGAACACCTCGCCCGAACTGGCGAGCCTCGACAGTGATCTGAAAAGGCTTTCGGGCCATGCGCGAAACGCGGCGCCCCTATTGGCCGGGGGTGAAAAGTGACGTCACATTGGCCTAGCCAATGGCAGCCTTCTGAAATTTTCACGTAGGTATAGATCGGTCGATGACTAAAAATAGGTTGTGCCGGTCGATGGGGCGAAACCGCCGTTATCAAACATTCATCTGATTAGGAGAGGCATTTCTTCATGTACGATTTGAGGTTTATGTAAATGTAACCGATATTTTTTTGTTTCGATCTCGAGTGATAAACTAAAAGTGATTTGTAAATGTAAAAAAGGCTAAATTATTTTTTTATTTTATTCACTTCTTAATTATTTTTTTTGGCAGCAACATTGAGTTAGTAACTAAACAATACAGTAACACAGAACAGTCTAGGAAATGGTTATTCCTAGAAAAATAAATTAGAATTCGATATCAGTGAGTAATTACTGATTTGTGACGTTTGCAGCTGTAGTAAATTTTGAGCAACAATAAATATAATATGTGTAGTACGATAGTTTCATAAATATATCTGTGACAAGCGTTTGGGTATAGGTTGGTTGTAGTTTAAAGTAATTTTGGCCTATTTTTATACATTTCAGACATTAATAATAACATTGAATCAACATGATTGTGGAACAATTTGATTTAAAAATCAATAGATGAAAACTGATATTGTGTCATAAACATGACATTTCAGTGATGATAGAGACATATTGATTTATTACTGCAGATTGAATAGAATGTTAACAGGTACAGATTGTAAGAATTCCGAAAAAAAATGAATAGTACAAATAAAATAAAGATCAATCAATCAAACAGTCTGTGTTTTTATATCTTGTTGGAAAATGATTAGCACTATACTCACTCCACTCCCCCATTCACTCACTCCTGTACTCATGTTTCACAAAATAAATATTATCTCATCTTATCTTATCTTCTAGACATACTTGGTTAGAACTTTTGATACTGAAAAATCTGCATGGACTAATGTAATAAAAAAATACATACCAGAGAGTCAGAGGTGTATGGACACCAGTAGCCACAGTGAAACTAATGAATATTCCTACGTAAGGTTAAATAGATAAGGTTATCAATAGCATTTCTGATAAGAATTGAACCATAGCTGATGTAATAGACACTGTATTGTATTTTTTTAAAGGCAGAACAAGAACACAATTGCATGTTGCGCCAATTAATAAATAATTTTAAACAAAGAACATTACAAAACTCATTTTTCTAAAAAGGCAATGCAAGGCATCGAATTCACACATAACATAAAAAATCTTTTTTTGGACTCAAAAAAATATAGCCTTTGTTATATTTGGAAATCATCAAATGACTTCTCCCGCTCTGGGCGGAACGGGTGGGTGTCAGACTTTTACTGACTAAAACCTACCCGTGTTCCTTCAGTTGCCTATTGCCAAGGGCCCTGGTATCGCTTTTGGACTTTCCCGCAACCCTAGCAGGCAACGGCCCTAGCGGACCCCGTCAATTGTGCTGATATCTCTTTGAGGCGCGCGTGGAACACAACGCGCCGTCGACCCGGGCCTGGTCCTTATCAGACGGCGAGCTACCCATTGCTCGCCGTCCGCAAGCCCGCGCCTACGTTGGCCGGGAATCCGCCTGGGATTACCGACGCCCAGTGCGTCTCCTGCGGCGGCTAGGCGTGAATTTTACCTCAATAAAATTTAGCCTAAGATATAAATAATGTAAGTAAGTGACGGCTAAAGTTGCCAAAAGTGCTATGACCAGTTTAGGGAAAATTTTGAAGAACCGTGGCATCCGTCGAATTACCAAAATGCGACTGACCCGGGCTCTAGTTTTTTCAATTTTTTTATATGGCGCTGAAACGTGGTGTATTAAAAGCCGCAAAAGCAGTAAAATCGATGCTTTCGAAATGTGGGCGTAGGCTACTTCGTATACCATGGACCGCCATGAGAACGAATGAATCTATTCTGGAGGAACTCAACATCACCAAGCGGCTATCTACTATATGCCAGGAGCGTGCCCTCAGCTTTTTCGGACATATAAAGCATAGTCTGGAAAGGCTTTTGATACTGGGCCGGTTGGAAGGAAAACGCGCTCAAGGCAGAGCACCGGCAAGATGGTCAGACGCGGTCAAAAAGGTTGCTGGAGGCAGCATCTATCAAGCGGTCCACACTGCAGAAGACCGCATAGCTTGGAGACGCGTCATAATTATGTGGTCGCGATCCTCAGCATTGAGGGAATGACGAAGAAGAAGAAGAAAGTTGTGAATGAATTCCCTAACTAAGTAAAATCCTGTATCTTGGAAATCAGTGCGTTTCCGTTCTAAGTTAGGTGTAAAAAAACTTACAACACTATACGAAAGAAGCTGATTGATTATTTTGCCGTCATTGATTATTATTATTATTGATTATTATCATTTGTTCAAGCGGCAGGCGGGTCTTACTTTTACATTGCTTGTATAATTATGGTTACCCAAATCTATCTGCTATATTGAATTTATTAAGTCAGTCGTCGTTTAAAAAAAATTAAGCCGATACACGTCATTACGTTAGAAATAGATTTGACAATATTACTTCTTCAGAGTTACCAAATATAAAGGGCTTTTTAGAATATTATCTACTAAACTTGTTACACGATATTTCCCGAAATAATTCTGTTAAACCTCTGTGATGTTTTATGTTCTCTTGACATAAAACGGTTTCGAATCTATAAGCTGGACCTGCGTTATCCGGCTAACTTGTTATGAATAATGTAGTAGGCGCTTAAAACTTTTATATTTCGCTTAAATAGTTTGAATATTTTTACCAAGTTTCGAGCGGCTCTTAAGTGATGTTATATTAATACTTTGAAGCAATATTGATCATGTTTCAGGAGATTTTTTTATAAGCTTACAACATTTTTTTAAAGCCGTTTTATTAGTATTTGGTGTTAGTGGGTAAATGTGGTGAGGGCTCCAAATAACTGCAAGTAAAAATGGTCAATTTTTAATTTATTAATATTTAGGCAATAATTATTCAGAGCAACGAATGTTCGTGATACTTGATTGCTACAGAACGGATCACTTTGATATTTTAGATAAGACTAATCTTTGATGAATCTTAGACATCCCTAAGGCGATTCGTAACTAATGCGTACAGTGTTAAGTAGTTTAAACCAAACGCCAAGTAAGATACGACTATTGGGCATTATACATAAATATACACAATATGTAAGTATCAATAAATAAATCAGACCAATAGAAATACACGGTAATCCCAAACTATTCGATATAGGCAGATGTACCGACCACATCAGCACTAAATCCGACCTGTAGAGGCAGCAATATCGGATATTCGGATACAGGTCGGATATCTCGAATTTATACACCAATTACATTTTCGATTTACCTACAGCCGAAATCGTTGCCGAATAAATTTGATTTCTCGGAACAAGAATAAAAATTACGTAGTTTTATCCTATAGCGATGTATTTTTCAATCCCATTATACATATTATTTGTTTTATTATTCGGTTGGCTGGCCTCGAACAATGAAATTCACGTTTATATTGTTGAACAAAATTATAAATGTTTGTTGTGTGTAATATGACTTTTTATATATTGACCGACGGCGACGTACAGTCAAGGACTTTAATTGATGAGCCACCTTCAAACTTTTCAGTTTTGCAGTTTCATACATTCACGAGATTACACGATTAAACACGAACTCAAATCGCAAGCTCATAAACAAGATGACAAATAAATTACTTTTAATCGGAAATAGTCTTATCCATACAGGTTGACTACTATGTTCTCAATGATAAAAATAAATACAATATTGCATTAAGTTTATCCAATCTATTTGATACCGACCTACTTTGAATCATAGCTCATTAACTCGATAATTCTGAAAACTTAACTGTAGACAGTGACAGTTGAAATATCGATGTCAGAGACGTTACTTTCGAATTTGTCGAAATGACTTATATTATTTCTCCGTACGCTAACGTTACTATCGCAACAGTAACCTAGCAACGATTGTTTATCGTTGCTAGGTTACTGTTGCTAGACCTGCAATTGGTTGACTTTGGGTAGTCACTCTGCTGTCAAGTTTGTAGTTCTGGCTCTCAGGTTAGCCAACCGATAAAGATATGAAATATAATTTTCTTCTTCTAATACGAAGACATATGACTTTGCGTGTCGGGAACCGAATAAACCCGATTTGCATTACACGGCTAAAATACAAACAGTGCCAGGTGGCTCATCAATTAAAGTCCGTGACTGTACCTACGGCTTTTTTCGACTATGATTCTTGGCCCATCCAAAAAGTAGGCAAGTGAAGCTAACAAGGATTATAGTCTAACTATTTCATCTTTATCCCAATTAGGTGCGGATTCGAGTAGCGAAACATGACGCGAGTCAGTACAATTGAACTACTGCGGTCTCGCTGGTATGATTTCACGGCGGAGGTGTGCTACCGGCGTCAATTCATCATTCATTATCATTCTCCTTATCCCAATTTATTTGGGGTCGGAGCAGCCTGTCCCCTGTACTTCTATATTCGTTGTCATCACGCCTTGTTTTCTCAAAGGGTTGGGCAGAGGTGTAACAATAGAACACCCACATTGCGCCAGTTATGTTTAAGTCCCATGTAAAAGGGGGCGAGCCTAATGCCAACCAGGCACAAATCTATACTCAGGCCTGCTACTGAGAAATAACACTCAATAACACTGCCCTACCTGGGGATCGAACCCCGGACCTCATGTTCAACAGTAGCGCTTGCGACCACTAGACCACCGAGGCATTCAATCGTGGTTATCTCAGTAGCCAGTATAGCCACTCGCCCCCTTTTTAGCCATTTCATCTTTGACTTATTCCATCCATCGTTTCTTTGGTCTTCCCCTACTCTTATAGCCATCCACATCCATACAAACCTTTCCTCACGACATTCTCCTCATGGCGGTTGACTCAAATCTGTTATAAAAAACCACAGTCATGTAATTACTCTGTGGTTGGGGTATATGATGATCTATCCTCAGAGGCGGTGCAGCATTTCGTATGGGACTATAAATATGGCGGTCGATGTACTCACGCATGCGCAGAACGAGCCGCCGAACTCATTCATCATGCGTTGTACTATGTACGGATGTACCTACATACTATGTGACAATAAATTACTAGAACTTTTTAATATTCCGTAACACTATTTGAAACTATTTAAATCTATAGGAAACGGTACGGTGACGGTCGTTAACATAAGAAGTAGAGCTTCGAGAATTTCGTAATTAATCATCAAAGGAGTATTCATGAATTTTACATAAGCTTTTGACCCTGACTTAGTTCTCCTACAAACTTCAGCTGGAGTTTAGAAACATTCGTTCTTCGTGCTCCTTCCATGCTTGAAGGAACATATTTTATTAATGTAATTTCACAATTCGTGCTAACTTTAGTGGTTGAGTCAGTATAAGACAAAGAACTATTTTAAAAAGAATAGATATACGTTAGGCAGACATATATTATTGTACAACTAACTATATGCGTGCACTAGGTCATTCTGCCCTTATCCCAATTTTCCCTACTTCTCGCCTACTCTTCGCCCTTTCCATACTTCTCTATTTGTGGTCATCTCGGTAGTCACGTCCTTTCTAGACATAATATTATCATCTTTCACAAAGTTCATCCATCGTTTCTTTGGTCTTCTCCTACTCGTACAGCCATCCACATTCATACTCAAAACATTCAACTTTAAACTGCTTACACTATTAAATTACATAACTTATATAGATATAAATAAAAAGGACACATAGGCGTTCAAGTACTCCTCCAAAAATAGATAGTCTTTGACCACCTCCTCTTTAAGGATTGATATCAACCAGGACACTTTATTTACAGACTTTCTAGAACTGCACTATCCTGCGACAGTCCGCCATTTTCCTGCTTAATTGAGAGCAGTGCCCAAACTTCCCTTAGTACCCCCTCAGTCCGCCATGCTTCTTTATTTGCAGAACAAAATGGAAGTCGTTTAGAGCGAGCGCTTTTCCCGCTAAATGAGGACTATTGTCGGTCGCAGACGATCTTTACATATTCATGGCACTAGAGTTGCAGAATGGCTCGATGGTAATAGCCTAAAAATAAAAACATACATCCAGGCTAAATTGGTATTCTAATTTTTATTTTGCCAAGTTTCTATTTGGCTAGCAAATGACTGAAATGAGATTTTGAGTTTGAACCCCAAACATAGCACTTTTTGTCGTGCTTCTTGCCACAAGTAATTTTAGTTGAAATAGCAGGTTTCAATGTGACTCTTTCAATTCATATTATGTACCTTCTGCCATGTACCAACTGCCCCGTTGGTCTCGTGGTCGCAAGCGCGACTGCAGAGCGTGGGGTCCTGGGTTCGATTCCCGGGTCGGGCAAAGTGTTATTCGATTTTTCCATCAGGTATTTCGTAGTAACAGCCCGGAGTTTGGAGGTTGGCGGTGTGATACCCCCGTGCCTCGGAAAGCACGTTAAGTCGTTGGTCCTACGCCTGATCTCTCTCCGGTCGTGTCGGATTGCCGTCCCATCGGACTATGAGAGTGAGGGAAGAGAGAGTGCACTTGTGTCTGCGCAAACACTTGTGCACTATAATATCTCCCGCGCCGAAGGCTAGTCTCCGTTGAGATTGGCCGCCGTGGCCGAAAATACGGTCTGGAGGACTATATGTACCTTCTTAGTTTATCTTAAACCTCACTAAAATCGGTGAAGAAAACCATGAAGCACTTGGACTTATCTATATATTATATTATACTAATAATAGAGCTGAAGAGTTTGTTTGTTTGTTTGAACGCACCAATCTCTGGAACTATAAATTTTCGGATTCGGATTTGTAATTGTTGTATTTGATAGCCCAATTCTTGAGGAAAATTATAGGCTATTTAACATCACGCTACGACCCTTAGGAGCCGAGCAATTTATTTATTCAATTAGTACACCGACAGCATAATACTATACTTAGTTATGTGCCACACTCTCGTTGCAAATAGATGAAAAACCTACATTTCTTACCTCCTTTAAGATGACTTTCTTAAAAGTAAGTATTTTTATCACCGCAATATACACCTTCAAGTAACAGGACTCGTTACATAGGAGTTTTCAGACGGAACTCAGTAATATGTTCGTCCACCTTACTAAAACATGCTCCGCGTGCAATCGTCCAACTGCATGTATTGCAGTACGTCTACTCCCAGTGAATTGTTGAAAATGCTCATATAAATAAAATAAACTGCACTTCGTCCAATCTGGAAGGCAGTACATACCTCACGGGCATGCTTGGCATTAGGGCAACAAGTAAGATGACTGAAACTCAATGCATTTATTAAAATTAAACCAATTACAGGCACTTTTGAATTGTCAAGGAGTCGGTCAGTCAGAAAGATGAAGCTAGTTGCCCATTCCAAAGCGTAGCAGGTACCTATGGAGAAGAACAGGCAAGAGACTTTAAACACACTCCTACTAATGTTTAGTACAATTATCATACGCTGCACGTATAGATTGCGGTACCAATATAGGAACACCTCGCTTGCTCCCGCAGGCGCCGTGTAAAGTAATTAACGGATTGTTCCCGAGAGGCGAGTATTGATTGAACATAGTTACTATCTACATAATTATAAGCCGCCAACTATATGGTGTTGGCTGAACATAAATTAGTGCTTAACTGTACATAAGAAGGGTTTGCATAAGTGACTCTAGTATGAATCACGTCCTGGGCAGTCAGTCTTGGTATCAACTTGCTAATTGGTAATTCTTTTTGCCACGGCTTATCTATTTTTGTCTAAGCTTGTGTTAAGCCAAGAGATAATCTGTGGCCAAGTGCAGAACCACTATACATGGACATCCATCAGTGGACCTGCTTGAGTTAGGTTTTACTAATTATCGTGTTCGTTACTTCCAACATCCTAATCTTATAAATGCGAAAGTGAGTTTGTTTGTTTGTTTATTACACTTTTACGCTAAAACGGCTGAACGGATTAGGATGAAATTTGGCACAGAGGTAGACCATTACCTGGAATAGGACATAGAATACTTTTTATCCCGATTTTCCCACGGAATCGAGACTTACGCGGGTGAAACCGCGGGGCGCAGCTAGTTAATAATAACTCTACCCTATTCTATTTTAAGTTCGGCTGCCAATCAAACAATAACATTATTAATATACACGTATCGGTTGGCACCTGACCTTCGCAACCAGCGAGTGTCAGTGCCTTAGGTTAGCTTGCTACTCTAACCCCATGGTATAATACCTCTGTTTTAAGACACCCCCGGGCTGATAGGCCTTACGGGGTCGAATATCTGATATTATAATAACACCTTTGGGAACTAAAACGTGTAGTAGGAAAGAGACAGAGCTATTGTTTATGCGTCTCTCTCTCTCCACCATAATATATTTACCCCTGTGCTTTGATGGGGCAAGCGAAACGAATTGTTATCTGTGGAATGGTACACTGCGGAGCCATTGTCGAATTGTGCTGGTGCCATAAAAAGTACCATTTGTTCGCTTTCCCATGAAAATTATATTAATCAAAAGGAGGTAATTTACTGTTCATGTGTTCGTTCATTATACCCTGTGGTCCTGTGGATGGTTCGTTTGCTATCGATAGCGTGACCATAGATTTTAATATATATAAAAAATATCCCAATCAACAGTCACATTGCCACGGAGTTCATAAAATTATAACGGGTAGGTCGTTATTTTTGCTAAAACAATCATTTCGATACACTGCAAACCTAGTCGTTTAAAAAATACCGGCCAAGTGCGTGTCGGACCACGTACAATGAAGGGTTCCGGAGTTGGAATGAATTTATTGCAAAAACTAACATAACATTGTAGTTGAAAAACATGTTCTCCCACAAATCGATACTCGTCACGGGCAATTCTTCATATGCAAATGTAAGTTTATAATCCCAAAAAAATATTTATATGTGATAAAAATACAAATGAATGATTTTCGAACTTTGTTCTTAACTTGTGTGCTGTAAGACCTAGTTTCATATTTCTAGGTCAATGGGAAGTATCATATAGGCTTTGATTTATTTGCGAGTATCAAAATATGTCGCAAAAATTACCATATTTAAAAAAAAAAAAGTTTAAGATTAAGATCGCCAATGGACCGTAGACCTATGTATTTGATATGTGCAATGTATGTGTGTATTTGTAATTTCATACCTCTACGCATTCCTGAGAAAAAAAGGTCTTGACAGACTGACAGACACACGGACAAGTGATCTTAGAAGTTCCTCAAAAGGAAAAACGGAACCCTAAAAATGCATTTAGATAGTCCACCACCAAAATACCACTGTGTATGTAGTCTATGTATGTACAACTAACCACACATCTATGTAGTAACTGTGACAGAGATAACTTACTGAAGATAACAAGATAAGACAGATCAAAGGATCATGCATGTGCAAATGATCTGATGAATTTAGATGAAGACATCATGCACTGAGGGGAATCTAATGCGATGCAACGTTAGGAACATCTGACACCCTATTTATAGAGACCAGTGTCAATGCCAGTATTGCTAGTGGAAATAATTCATTGTTTGAATTATTGCAGAATTTTAAAAATAATAGCTTGTGCTAGGGGCTTCGCCCCGTTGCGGAAGATTTTTACGTTCCCGCGACCCCCGGCGTAGGTGTGAGTTGGAACACCGGGGTGGTTTTTAGTCAGTAAGAGTCCGACAGACCCCTCCGCCCGCCCCAGGGTGGAGGACATCCATGAGGAATTTCCACCGCGGAAAAAAAAAAGGGGGTTTTCGGAAATTATGCCACTGGAACTTACTACCGGGATTAAAAGTATCGTATGTCCTAACCCAGATCTACAGGTCTCCAGGTCTTCCACTGTGCCTTTCGTCGAAATCCGTTCAGCTAATAATGCGTGAAAAGGTAAAACACAGACAGGGTTAATTTTGCCTTTAAAATAATTATTATTAGTATGGAAAAATGGATGAAAGAAAATATTATTTGCCTGGCATTTACCAAAGTAACTAAGAACCTTTTACCTGTTTTTTGTAGGTAGATATAACAACGATTTAACCTTCACCTTTTACGAACATCATCAACATCAAAACTATACAAGCGTACAACGTACATACGTATCGGATAGGGGAAGAGGGTGAAAAATGGCCCGTCATTTTTTGCCATTTTTCTCTTGTAGGTACAGTAGGAAAATACTAGATCCCCAAAAAAACCTTAATACCTACCTAAATCACTTTGAAGAGTCCGTCGCATTACGACATTAATAGCGGGTTACTTTGTACAGACATTTGTTTCATGTTTTATCCAAGCAAGTGCGAATTTGTGGCATGAATAAATTGTAGTTGCTTTTTGTACAAAAAACATAGAAGAACAAGATTTTCGGCTGAAATATTAGTTTGTATGTGCAAGATGTTAACTAGATTTTATAAATAGGTAAATATAATGTTCGGGTTGGCATGACGCGGCTCTGGGCCCCTACCACCAGCTCTTACAGCAGTATTATTTTAATATTACTTCAGTGTAGGAAAGAGATGAAGCTCTACACGACGTATAGCTCCATTTCTTTCCCCCACTGAGTAAGATTAAACAATACGTATTGTGTATTTTGTTCGCTGATGATGTCTCTCTATTATTTAAAACGCCCGCAACCGTTGATCATCTAGCATTATAAAAACTTTCACAGAAACTGAGCAATGGTTAAAAGAACATAACTTAGAAATAAACTTAACTAAAACTAAAATATGCCAATTCAGAACTTACCAAAGAACCCCACTAAATCTAAATACACTAACCCAACAAACAAAATTAGAAGAAATAAACGAATTTACACTGTTAGGCCTAACACTAGACACAAATCTAAATTGGAAGAAACATATAGAAACCACAAGAGCAAAATTGTCCCAATTTATATATGCACTAAGCATATTGAAATGCAACACAGACTATAAAACCGCCTTATCTGCCTATTATGCGTACGCCTACTCCTGGCTAAATTATGGTATTATTCTTTGGGGAAAAAGTACTGACTTTTTGGATCTGTTCATCCAGCAAAAGAAATGTATCAGAATACTAATGAACATAGACCAACGAGAGAGTTGTAGGCCACACTTTATTAAACAAAATTCTTACACTACCAGCAATATACATACTGCAAAGTTGTATATTTGTTAGGAAAAATAGGCACCTCTTCAAATCTAATATCGAGGTAAATGAAAACTATAACCAACGGAACAAGAATAGATTAATACTACCCATCACAAACTTAAAAGTTATCGGGAAAAGTCCATACTCAAGACTAGCTAATATATTTAATAAACTTCCGGAAAATTTAAAATCCCTACCAAAAGACTCAATTTTCTCGAAACAGTTGAAATCTCTGTTAATAAAGAAAGGCTACTATACTGTTGAGGAATTTAAAACTGACAAATTGTGAATCGACTGACCGTGTATCAATATCAATATGCTTGACGTACCTATATGTGAAATAATAAATGACTTTATACTCCACAATAATTATGCTTAGGCCTATATGACTAAAAAGAGAGAAAGAAGTACTTATAATGATTTATTTGAAATAAAATGTAATAATTAATTAATTTATGTTTAGTTTAACGTAATGAATTGTAATAATTAGCATCAATATTATGTAATTTAATCATTTGCAGTGCCCTTACAGGGTGCATGTCTTAATACTGTGTCATGAAATTTTAATGCATGCCTACTAACCAGTGTTTTACATGTTAGCAAATAAATAAATAAATAAATACTGCTGTAAGCGGTGGTGGTAGGCCCCCAGGTCGGGCGGACAAATAGAGTATTTTTTATCTATTTGCACAATGTACACACAGTTACAGGCTATGACTAGGCTAAAACATAAGAGCAAACTTATTATTTTTCGTGCCTCTCAATAGTAATAGTATCCTTAGCTTGCTCAGGTTTCGATACAAGTACGAGTACTCGCGCCAAAAGACAACTTTGCAGCCTTGCATAACAAATAGGTAACTATTTTACAATAATGACAGACTCGCGTTTAATCACTGTTTCACCGGACATAGGCAGTTTAGTCATATTTTATTCACAGGTTTGTCCATGTGAATTTACTTGAAATATCTAACCCAGTATGAAGCAATATTAATATCAATTCAAAAACATAAAATGTGCAACAAAAAAAAACACTGTATTGATTAACCGTAAAATTATGGTTATTTTTATTATTACAACCTTGGCAACAGATTTCTAACAGAAAAACGTAATGCAAAGCGTCCGTCTAAGACAAAGAATTTATTGAAGGAAGCTGCCCTGAAGCTTCCGTACACACCGTAATCCATTCCTTTTAATTAAGTCTTACAACTTGTGCAAAAAATAAACTTATTTAAAGAATTATTCTTTTCTTATTAGCTCCGCAGAGATTGTCAGACAAATGAAAGAGAAAATAATTTCCTTAGAACATTTAAAACACAAAGAAAAGCCTCATTACGGGCAAGAAACAGCAGCTTTTGACGAGAATAATGTACTAAAATTCTACTTGTAATCCTTTTTTTTAGACCAAAGACGGTGAATTTTTCTTTAAGCTAATTCATTCAATTTGCAACCGGATGCTCTATAACACAAAGTTAAATGTTCAATAAGCACTTGTTAACTTAAGCCCCTTCGCAATAACTCATAGCAACGTCTGAAGCTTTACTTTGCCACTTGAAACTAAGACTTAAGTTTATGTCCCAAGGTTGAATTTCCTTCACAAACCTTTTCCCAGAAGATAACGAATGTTTTCCTGGGGCAGTTTCCAGGTCTTAGCTGTAGTTTTTGCGGCGGATAGAATTTTGTATGAAGCTCGTATCGCTCGCTTTTTTCAATTTAACGCCTTAATGTTCTGGCAGCACTTGATTTATATTTCTCTTAGTAAAAACTCGAGTGAATATTCTTGGAAAATTCAAGGAAAACAATCCAAGGAATTTAGTTAGCGATGGTCTTGTTAACACGTAGCTGAGCTACGTTTATACATAAACAATCTATTCCATGACGTGAAACCAACCCAGCCAAACATTTACCTTGTGCGCTTAACGTGTTATACCGCCAGCGGGCTATAACTACAGCCACACAAAGCCTACTACATGTATACAGGTACCTACGTCACGTCACGGTATCACACATTAATCCTCTATTTCTCTTGCACCACTGTGCATAATATTGATTTTGTGAGACGTTCCCTAATATTGTATATCACCGGGATTGTAGACCGCGTGACGATTAAAATTCTTTGAAGCAGTGATAGCCTAGTGGTGTGACCGTCGGACTGACAGTCATAGGTGACATAGGTGTCAAGTTCGAACCCAAGACACGCACCTCTGACTTTTCGGGTTACTCTGCGTATTGATTAAATGCTCTTACATACTGGCGCGATTCGCCGCGCGACGCGACGCATTGTTCGCCGTGAAGTCAGAAATTATTTGGTCAAAATTCGCGTCGCGCGGCAAATCGCGCCAGTATGTAAGAGCCTTAATTATGACTTGCTTCAAAAACGGTGGAGGAAAACATCGTGAGGAAAGCGGCATGCCAGAGAGATATTACTCGACGGCATGTGAAGAGAGAGGCTCATGGGCGGCATAAATACTGACACCAGCACCATAATTTCGTAACACACGATCAATCATCCATTGATATGTTCGAAAAACACGCTAACCACACAAAAAAGCAAGATCGTCTGATGCATCCTGGGCAGCAGCTTTTAACATACCTTGTGTACCTACATAATATTATTGGGCAGCTATTACGACACGCTGGAAGAAGTGGCAAACCTGAAGTCGGCTCAATAGGGTATCTTTAAGCCTGTCCGAGCAGGTACTGCAATGCTTTTGAAAATCAAATTCCGTTGGAAAAGAATTGTGCAAAATTCCTTCGAAATATTCCCCTCACATACCAAAATGTCAAGTAGCGTCAATCTTCCTGTTCGACTGGCAAGGACGGGATGTTGCGGGATTATCCGACTCCCCGGGCCCGACCGCGGGATTTATGACACAGATATTTCAAAGTACAAAATGTTGACCTCAATGTTTAGTGAGCCAGAGGAGAGTTTATAATAAAAAAAAATTCAGGACTTTTCATCTCGAGTTTATTTAGACAACTAACTTGATTGCCAAACAAAAATAAAACATTGGAAGCTTTGAAAGTTAAAATACTCACGTTTAGTTACCGCTTTCATCATTCTGAAATGTTTTTGGATTATTGTCAGTTTTTATTATTGCTTAGTTTTCCTTTTTTTTTTTTGTAAGTATACGTTCTCATAACCTTTGCTTATTTTTTACAGGATAATCCTACTTAAATATGATTATTTATTAGAATTGGCGAGCGGGTCGCAAGATCACTCAATTACTCCTTTACAAAAGTAATTCAGCTGGGGCACAGGCTGGGGTAAACAGAAATTCTAGTAAATTGTGCACCCCCTGTTAATTTATACTAAAACATTTTTTTATATTAAGTTGTACAGTACACATTGCCAAATTAATCGTTTCATGCAGTGATATTAATGAACTTAAATTATGTAACCATACCTTTTTACAAATCCCATTTAATGTTTCTGTGAAATTCCATTATAATATAACAGCGTTTGGCATACTGCATACATTTACCAATGGGTATTGTATGGCTACTTACTCGTATTCATAAAGCAATCATATTGTTTATCGACCGCCCTGATTACTAGGAATCTGATTTTAACGTGAAATTTCTACGTGATGCTCAAATGAACAATTTATACCTGTAAGGTAGGTACTGTTCCATTTCCGCAGAAACAATCAACCAACCATTTTATTTAACCATTTTTCTTTACTGTTTTTCGTTTTTTTTTTGTTTCTATATTTATATCTATAATTTTTTTGTACATAATAAAGAGTATTCTATTCTAAATGAAACATTTTGGTTTCGTTTGTGAATGTCGGGAAAGTTTACATTACATTTCAACTAGGATCCCTAAATCCTATGCACGATCACAAGATAGCAATCGTGTCGTAGTGCGGGGATTACACGGGATTATCGTGACGGGACGCCGGTGTCCCGTGATTTAGGGGCAGAGCGGAGCTGCTACCCTATCGCGGGGACAATGTCAACCGTTTAGATATTTGATAAAATAATTTCACAAAAAATATTTACTTATTTATGTAGGTATGGGGGCATTTGACTCTCCAATTAAATATATCTGTGACTAATAGGAACACTACGCGACCCCAAAAAGGCAATTATTAT
Organism: Lithophane semibrunnea; assembly: GCA_947363905.1. NCBI lineage: Eukaryota > Metazoa > Arthropoda > Insecta > Lepidoptera > Noctuidae > Lithophane > Lithophane semibrunnea. The sequence continues at coordinate 17,915,596 of OX376196.1, forward strand.
TAATTTATTCATGGATATTAATCCATTTTTATTGTGAACTAAAATATTTGAATCCATGTAAAGGAATGCTATAAAATACTTATGTCTTTAATGTTGACACTAACCATTTCAGACGGCACCAAAAATACACAATATATTTCACCACACATCACCTTTACAAGCCCACAGCGCCATAAATTACCTCCAACTCGGCTTCCAAAGAAAATTTCTCCAATATCTGGCAAAGTTTCCTTCCCATTGATGATTCATCTCAGGCGTAGCCACGTCTCATTACCCAGAGGGATTGACAGGCTGCTCACGCGCTGTCTTACCTCCTATATCTTATAATAATATCCATCTAAGTTGGGAGCGGTTCTCGCCGTCTCGTCTGTCGGTATAGATTGGAAGCTGGAAGTAGAACAGTCTAAAATGGGAAGGAATAAAGAACTTGTGTTGTTGTCTCTGTTTCTCAGATTGGTCGAAATTTGATGTCGTCATACTACATTTTTGGATTGTTGCCAATATTATGGACAATCCCCTTTTTAGGGGGAGGAATTATGGCTGGCATTGGAATGTGATATGATGAGTGAGATGCCAGTACACTGAAGCTGCAAGATTGCCTAAGTTTTTATTGATTTCTTCGTACCAATTAAAGTTTTGAAATCTTTTGTTGTGCTTTCATTCGAGAAGCACTAGGTATACATAGCTATCACTTTAATGAAATATTTTTTAAAGATAGTCAACGGGTTCGATATAAATAAAATGGTGTTCCCTTGTTTCGCAGACAGAAATTTCATAGAATTTCGTTTCGCAGAAAATGTTTCCTATAATATTTGGTCCTTGTATTTTTATTTCGAATATTATTGTTTTATCGACTATTTACTTGAATGAAACATACTTCACAGAAACACAATTCAATGAATTTTATAATCACATTTTTTTATTTAACAAATTTTTCAAACCGTAGAATTATTTTTTAACGAATATTGTTTATCCGAAAATCATTATCCATAACAGGTTTGGTATAAACCTCAGTAACCATAATGTTCAAAAATTCGGAATTTAGTTTTACATAATTATCTTTACTTCTAAAACTATTCTGTCATAATATTGAGTAATAAAATAATTTAATCGCCTAATTTTGAATGAACAGAAGTCATATGTCCTAAGTATTTTATTATATAAGGTGTATTATATACACCTTAACATTAACATTTTATGTGAAACGAAATTCTATGAAAATGTTGTCTATAAAACAACGTACAACCAAATAAAATACATAGTATATGTTTGGATGAATATAGTGTGAAATATATGAAACATAAAATATAATGTACAGTCTCTAACGATTCTCGTTCTAAAATGATGTAAACAATTATTGTTCTCAACTTTAAAACCTATATATCAGTAGCAAAGTCACACATCGAACATTCGCTGAATAAAATAAATATTTATTATCAGATACAATGTCTCGATTGTTCAGCAAACGACTTTGAGTCTGGAGCTCAACCTTCGTAGTTCAATAGTTTAATGTCGAATAACGGTCACTCGCTGCAGACAATGTCAAAAGAATATTCAAAAAAGTTATACAATTGTTGGTACTCAGTTGCTAACTTTTACTTTTTTTGTTCCATTTGTGTACCAGGTTTCACAAATCCTGAATTGGATGAAATAAGAACTGATTTGGTTGGAGAAATATGAGCAACCTTTGAAGATATAAAGGTAGGGGTACGTAGGATAGAGCAATTTAGTAACTGGGCAAAAAGACGGGTTCTTGACAAAAAATGGGCGCGCATACCAGGTTGAAAGATGAGAGTCTGGGATTAAATTATACTTAGAAAATCTCGTAGTGAGTCACAACTATTGTACATGGTGTTATTGTAAACACCTTTATCCTTGAAACCAGTGGTTTGGTTTCATTTATAGAACGTAAAATCAATGGAAAACACAACTTTTTTTTTTTAAAGAAAATCTACATTTTTCCATAAGAATATTTCACCCTACACGCAAGGGCAACGAACTTGCGTCTCAACACGGCGGCCGGCGGTTGGCGGGGGCGGGCGGGGCGCGCGGTACGTTACAAGACCGGCCGTCAGCAGTTTCGCGGCTCTCTCGAACGCGTATCCATGAGTATCGGAACAGTGACGGATATTTACTTTTTAAAATATTTTAATGAAAATAAGGTTTTTTTTTGTTGTTATTTATTTTTATATTTAAGTCAACTACCCATGGTTTGAGTGACAACGGTGTTTACCCTTGCATACTGTATAGAAATCGGCAAGCTTACCTTTAGTTAAAGCTAACCAATTACATTTACGTAGGTAGGTACTAGAACTATTTCTGTTGGATTTTATCTGAGAAGAAGCGGTTTCGCTGCTTTATCCAAGCGGGAATGCAGTGTTCCAGTTTGAAAGAATTTAGTGCTAATTACGGGCACACGGGACCTCCTTACTTAGCTAGGACAGGAGAGCATTTATTTCCCCGTCTTGTGTTTCAGGTGCATACAAAGTATAATAATAATAATTAAATACGTCGAATCACACTTCAATTTTATAATCTTAATGATTAAGCAAAATATTCATAAAAAATCTAAATTGATATTTAAAGAGAGAAAGTTCTGAAAAAACAATTAATCATTTTGTTTCAATTTAGATGATAATTTATATAAAAGTAACAGTTTTAATCGATTTTGTTGCTGACTGTACCCGGTACACTTTCCTCGAATCACCAATTCAGTCAATTCAATTCCAACCAATTCCAGCCATCAATTCGTTTGTGTTGCAAGAAATAAGCAAGATGTTTTTATGGACTATGTAACGATCGTAGCAGCTTAGTTTCCGCCTGCCACCTTGGGAAGAAAGTGTAAGTTTATGTATGTGTGAAAATAAGATACATAATTACAGGGTTGTCCAAAACAGATAGTGGGAAGTATCCAGTGAAGCCTACAGGCCTTCATTAGTGGTAGAAACATCTACACGTAAAGTCTAGTATCGCTCGACAAGTATTTCTGATATACATATATTGAATACGGCTCGTGAATATCTTGGTATCGAATACCTCTGGAATACGATACTGTCTGTTACAAGCGCTTATATCAACCCTTGAGTGCTGTGTAATAGAATTTTAACAGATAAAACATAATTTTCAAGTAAAATGTTGCAGTTGTGAAGAATTTCGTCATCATCTGCCTAGCATCAACAGTTTTGGGGTTGGCTTACAGTCTACTGGGTAGCACGATACCTTGGTAAGACTTGAATCGTGACAAATGGAGTAAACAAACATAATATTCGCATGTCAGTTACACAATTACACATTAACGTCAATGCGCTACTCGAGAACAACGAGAAAATGTCTGCCTATTACAATAATAATACACAAAACTAGCTACAAAAATCTTGTATAGCTTATAAGTTTTTTAACTACTCGAGGAGAAATATATTATACACTATTAGGTACCCGATCTCCCAAAATTATGCCTCCAAATTGTGTAAATTTCAGGTAATTCAGCAGTAAAAAACGTACCTAAAAGACAAACAGAACAAAACCTACCTAAAAGAGAGACAGACAAACGTCCAACGTTGTCATTTATGCACAAAAACAGGCCATTTGCGGCAACTGACAAGTTTAATAAACTTTAGAATAAAGTCCATTACTTCATACAAAAAGCGTCATTTATTAAAACCATCGTATCTGTCACTGGTATTCATTTGAAAGCGCGTCCATTTACCGGGTTTTTATTAAAAACGTTACTGACAGGTACCCCCTCTCCCTAGAACTGACCCCCCAGTACTCGACATCATTAAACCCGCTCTATTATGAGAGCTAGGTCGCTTCTGTCATTAGTGCTGGGAAAAAGACTGAGTAGTGATGTACGTGGAATATTCAAACGTGGTTCCGTAGGTGTTTCACATAGGTACTTCTGTCTTCTTGGTTAATTTCTACAAAGTCCCCTTCGTAGAATTTCGTTTTACTTTGTGCAGATTACGTATTATAAAGCTTAATTACTGAAACACAAGCTAAAGCGAGAGGTTACATGACTACAACATAATTAATACACACCTACGTGCAGCTAGTTCAGATGGACTTTGTTCACAAATGAGATAACATTACCTAGTTGTGTGCACCTAAGAATTAAAGTTTGGTAATTAGCAGTCAGCGTTGCCCGGTTAGAACACCCATTCGTAAAAAGAGCCATAAAATATTTTAGACTTAATTAAAAACAGTAACTGAAGAACCCTTTAATGTAATATAACTCTAAATAATAAATAACGAAATATTAACGATCCTCGGAGTTCACGGAACACTACAAAACCGTGGTACAGTGATAGATACGTCCGCTTCCGCGCAACGGTTCCGTAATGAAAAGCAATAACTTACTGAAATGCATCCCGCATTCATTGGATACTACTCGGACGCTTTGACTGGCGTTGTGAAAGACGTTCCATTACAGCTTTATTATCAGTGCCAGGTATTGTAGCTATTGTGGAAGAATATTTATTACTGTGTAGTAGTGGATCGTTATGTAGATATTAAAAGACTATCTTTGTTATTTATTAGGGGATGATGAATAAAAAAAATTACGTGTCTAATATTTTCGGTCTTAATAGAATTTCTTTTTTTTTACCTATGCACCATCCCTATAACATCATCTGGTTAAAGCTTTCTTGTGGTCCATACTTGGCCCTCCTTTTGAGGTCAAATAGATAAAGTCTTGTACTTGCCAGAAACAGCTAAAATTATACAGCACGACACAACTTAGTACATCTAAGTTACAGTAGCATACATTTGAAAATTTGCATTCATTCATTTCAATTCATTCTTTTACGAATGTATTTCGGTATAAAACTTTACAAGTTATTGCGTTTGCATAAAGATCCTTTTCACCTAAAGCAGTAATAAAGATTGGAGATTATGAAAGCACACTGAGTTCGGAATGTGATCGTTTTTACGAATGTTGCCGATGCTACATCTAAGTTGCGTCGTACTGTACAAATCTTGTTGGTATAGTGTACCTATATAATATATATACCTATATTAAAACCTTGAGATAAAAACAAGCTCTTCTTCAAAAACAAATATATTTTGGAAGCACCTCTGTGTCCTCTTATATTAATGTTCTTGTCACCCTATTTCTTCAGAAGTTGGGTGAAAACTGAGAATAACAGTAATTATGAATTCTTTATACTTCAGAAACCCTGTACCACTTCATGTTTTGTTGTATAATTCAAACTAAAACTAAATTAATTGTTTTTTTTTATAATAAACCACTTTATATGCTTCCTGGATTAAATCGTGTTTACTCCTCTATGGTTTAAAATAAATACCTAAGTACATAATCAGTGGTACTGCGTCGCTGACGCAACACTAATAACGAGGTACGCTTCACTACGCTGAACAGCGGTAATTAGGAGACAGCCAGTGGGACTGCCCGGGAAATTAATGAATACCGACAACCACAAATATTAATAATGTTAATATTTTTTGGATGGTAGAGTTTTTATCATAGGTAGACTGCCTTATTATAATAGTGGGAGATCACATAACCTCCCGCCACTGATGCGCTGTTAGCCGATAAAAGGACGGGTAGAATCAGAAAAGAAAATATGTAAAATGAAAGAATGGCCTATGGACATTGACCACTACGCCTGGTTACTACGTACCTATTGGTAGTTTTGCACACTGACAATGTGAGTCCAGCTTTTCTCAGGACATTTTCTTTCATTAAACTTACCTTAGAAGTACATACATGAAATTGAAAAAAAAAAAATTGTACAGATGTTAAGTTTGTAATTTTGTGCTGGCCTGTCCTTCAACCGGTCATCACGAGCGTCATCATCGTCATCAGCCTATGTAACAGTCCTGTCAACGCCAACTGCACCGTAGTAATTTTCATCTGTTTATGACCAGCAATTTAGTGGCTTTTGTGGACATGATATCCTTTCAGATTTCATAAAGTTCTAAATGCAATAATGTAATTATTTAAAAATAGGTTTTCAGTTTATTTTATTTTTCTTTTATATACGTAGATTCTTTTCTATTTTGTTAACTTGTACCTGATATTTGTTGACAGGGCTACACTACATTGTCCTTTAGTGCACAATTTAAAAAAAAGCCAATTATTTTTAGAAGAACCGACCTTTCTTCCTAGGAAACGACCAATAGTAACCGTGCACCTAGCTACTGACGTTCCGTATGTGGGTGGTAGGTGATGTAGGTTTATGTGAAATAACATTTTGATTTATTTTAATTTTGAACTTTCCGAAGAGGTTCGCTCCACCTGGCGTGTGGGCGCGCGGGCGTGCTGCATCATGTTTGTCGATACCAAGCCACAACAACAACACAAAGTTTAAATAAAAACCGGTACGAAGATTAGTATCAACGTACATAATTAACACGCTACCCGCTTGAATGAGCTCGCCCCGCTAACCTGTGACAAAAATAACTGAATTACATCATAGGACACACGCACGTGCCTAAACATGTGCTTTTTATTGTGTTTGGATTATATTATTTAAATGTGTATTTTTAATTTATAGAATATAATACTCTTTTATAAAGAGTGGAAGGCATTGCACTTTGTGCCCTCATTGTAAACTGCATGAAAATTATAGAAGAAGAAGAAAAATATATTTAACAAAATAAACCCACGTAGTGTTTCAAAAGTTCTATTTTACGAAGGCTATTCTAAGAAACAGAAGGTTCAGCTTTCTGAAAGCTCTTTCAATTTAATTTAATGTCAGATTTCGTGTAAACTGATGAATTGGTTGTTGTAATTTTATTTTCATCAGTTTATTTATTTGGGAATAGATAGAATTTTATAGTATACATAATAAAGAGTATACTATTCTATTTTATTATAGATTTACAGATTAATTTCAGACTAATTATCGTAAACCACACGTACTTAACTACTTTTTTATGAATCTTGGTTTTGTGGTGACTAATAATCTTCTTATATTCAACCTTCACTATTTAAACATTACTGTAAACATGGTAAATAAGTAGATGCTCTAGAATTACAAACTATCCTTATCCTTCTCTTACCCGTTGGTCTCATCTCCTCATTCTTTCCCACCTAATTTATAAATCACAATCCAATTTTTCAGGAGAATCTTCAGTCCTAAAATCTAGATCACAAAAAACTTAAATCCAGGCCATTTCTTCAGCAAAACTTCCTAACCTTGTTCCATCATTTGTCATTCGTTTTACATACCAGCCAGTTTCAGCGCGGCCCTCGTTCAGTATCGACCAGCCACGCCCACCGAGCGCTCACGAGCCCCCCTCCTCCCTCCTGCTGCCCCCCACTGTCCCCCGCGTTCCCCTCACCCGCCCGGGGAACCCCACCCTCCGCACCAGTTCCAATCGGATGATGAACGGTAGTTGTGGTCGTGATTGATAATGTCATGGGCAATCAATCGGGCTTATCAGTCAGTCATGATTGGATCGGGGATAGTGGAATAGATTGGTCATCTATTTCCAGTATTCCTGTTTATTTGAAAAGCGATGACACCTCTTATTATGGGTGCCAAAACTTAAACATTAAAAACTAAAAATATAACCTTGAATCTATTTTCGGGTTACTAAAAGATATGTACAAAAGTAAAGATGTACAAAGCATATACGTTTAAGTACAGAGCATACAATCTAGTAAATGTTGTACAAGTCGCACGATAGATGGCGCAACTTGTCACCTGTCGCGATAACAAATGAACAACGTTCTTACAAGGTGGATACGGATGGCCCACAGGTCCCACTGTTAGATCATCCCCTTTTATACTTGTGTTTCCAGGACAGAATACATGCCAGGAAGCGACAAAGGATTATGCCGAACTCTTACCGGCTAATACGACCATAGATTAATTTCCTACAGATTTCTGAAACACTAATTGGATATAATTATGTTATTAGTGATGTTCTTCATAAACGTCAGGTGCGTAGTACGTGCGTCTCGCAACCGGCGCGTGTGTGACAAGATGTATGAACTTTAACGAAATAAAAGGATCGTAACATCTAACGTTCTGAAGTGTCTGCCTACCCCCATGGGAAGAAGGCGTGTTGGTGTTTTCTTTTTCCAGGAAGGGGCCCTCAGCATTCATAATTAACTCAGTTGGAGAGGTAGAAATATTAATCCGCAATGCTAGTAGATGATCTTTTAAAAGGGATATATTTAACAGGTCCTCTAAACACATAATGACCTTTTAATGATATACACTCTTTTAAAAATGAACTTTTATAACTGTTTGGACTGCTAATGATGCACACTTTTTTTCATAATTGAACCTCTTTCAAATCTGGTATTTCCTCACAGTTGGGCGCAGTTACCGCAGTAACTACGCCAAGCTAGGGTGGGTACCCTAGCAAACCTAACCTGACCCGTTTGGTCGGGGTCGACCAAACGGGTCAGGTTAGGTTTGCGTCTCGGTTACTTAGCTATTTAATATTTTTAGGACCTATAATAGGAATTAATAGAGGTTCTCAAAAAGAGGCGCATTCTTTATATGACATTGTTCAATAATATCTTTAGGAAATCAAAATGGGAATTATTTGAGGTTCGATGAAATACTAATTTATTTATTTATTAGGGACAAAAAACAGTTACATGCTACAAAATACAGAGAAATAATTAAACTAAAATTTAATAAACACCCATGTTCTCACCCATTGTCCACGTTTTAACGAAAGATTAAAAGAAGCTGAATACAAACTCTTTAAAAATATCTCGTGTCAGCGCAGGTGCCTTCTAAATTCAGCAGATAATAATCTTGATCCTTGCGTAATTTAACTTTCTCTCGAGTGCAATATGAACACTTATGAAGTAATAACATGTTAAGAATTAATTACATTGCTCATCTGACTCTACGTTATTTTAATTAAAAATTTAAGGCTAAATTTTATTGTGCTTAACATTTAAATTGTTACAAAATTGTTTATAATGTTTAAGAGATTAACTATACTTTTATGTCTTTTTTGTTAGTCAAATTAACTCGGTTACCTACATTGGCTTTACATATTAGTTCATCATAACGATTACTAAGTAAATTAAAAAAAAATGTGTTTTAGTTTCACACAATATAGTTTACAGAATTCAATTCTCAATTCTCAATTCTTTATTGCATTCCATAATGTTGTTAAAACAGTTGGTAGGCTTAAAATTAATGGTACAATTATGGACCCTGTCGGGCACAGCATAGTAGGAGAGAGGAGGAAGAGCGCTTTGTTTGTTTATAATATTAAGTGATAATTGTATTTTTATTTAATTTTTACTTTTCCTTTTATGTCTAATTTCTAGTATTTTTACGAAATAATAATTATTTAAAGTCAATATTTTAATTATAAAATTAAATTATTGAATTCTTATGGGGGTTCTTATTAGGGGTAGGCAGAAACTATAGAACGTCACCTGCACAACAGTTGGTGCTTAAAATTAAGTAAAGATCGTATCCTTACTTAATCTTAAGCACCAACTGTTTTAACAACATTCTGGAATGCAATAAAGAATTGAGAATTTAGAATTCCTCCTTTTGCTTCGTCTTCGGTCACACATCAGCACGCAGATTGTGATTATACGAGTATCTGTCATTTTGTCTATTCTGGAGTCGACAAAACCTGTTTCTACGGTGGTCATGCTACACGTGCTGGCAATTCTTATTCTATACTAAGCAATATTATTTTAATGCCCAACCAAAATAAGATTAATAGAATAGAATAGAATATATTTATTCAGTATAAAATTGGTAAAATATTAACATAAAATCTTAGAAATAATTTACAAAGGTATTATAATGTTAGATGCCTGTACTAGGATAAACCTGTGTCACAGGCGGCATGAGTTCACACTTTATGGTCATAACTTCCACAAAAACTGAAAATTGCTTATAAGTTACCTACATCTGTATTTATTTTTACTTTCTGCTAACAGATTGTTTACTTCTTTCTGTATATTTTCGCAGTAGGTATTACATACGTCTTTAATTAATTCTCACGTAATCATGTTAACATATAAATATTAATTGAGTGGCTATTCAAAGTATTTTGCAACTAAATTTAACTCACAAAAAATAAATGCAACGTCTAAGTTATTTATTTATTATTGACAATTAATGATACAAAAAAATTAATTAAATAAAATTTATTATTTAAGGCCCTCAGAAAGCCTAGACAAGTGACAATCGCTTCGAAAGCGTGTCGTATTTCTACAACGACTCAACAGGGTTGACATAAGCTTTTCGATAGCCTATGTCAGTCTTATAAATTTTTGCCTTTTCCATCATCGTTATCGCTGATAGAATGTCACTTTGTCTAGGGCCTCTGCTCCACCACACGAGGAAGCGATTCGCTATGAACGATTTTCTAGATCAAGAAACGTACAAATGATTGTATGTCCTGTGTTAATAAAAGAGATACATAATATTAATAGTTGATCGCTGTCTGTTCACACTGCCGGCGGGAACTCTCTCACTACTAGCTTGTCTCAGTGACAAGAGACTACTCGCTCAGCGACACTCGCATAGCGGACAGAACACTCGCTGAGAGCCGCACGCTCGGGTCATACGATACGTAGCAGTGAGTAATCGCTCGCCACCGCATGGCGCACTCGCTCGTTCCTCGCCAACTCCTTTTTAGATGCGAGCTCTACTCGTTTCTCGGTAATCGCTGGCGGTGAAACAGTAGGTATCTTTAGACGAACATGCAAAAAACTTAAAGGTCACTTTTCCAAGCAAGAAAAGTTGTCAGACATACAAAATTAAATAATCATTAATGACCTCAATGAATAGGTAATTGTGAAGTATGACCGCCATCTTGAATCAATATTGTAATAAATAAGTTCCTCCATAAAGGCCGCGCAATCAGGCTGTGATCGACAAAGCCATTGAGTCCCATACCGGTCGATCGTTACTTGATCGATAATTTCCCATAAAATTACTTAAATAATTATGAGAGCTGATTTATGTCGTACTAGTAGTTAGCCCTGACTTCACTTGATCGTTAACAGATTTTTTGTAGCAACCTTTCTTGGGCCTATATTTTAAATTATTTTGTTCCTCAACTTAGCTCACGTTACATCGTTTTCATAATTTAAAGTAACTTCTCTAGTAGTTATATACTCATGAATGAAAGGGAAAGAAGTTTTTTCTTATATCTATCAAATTCAATTAAATATAAACTCTTGGTGAACTCTCTCTCTAAAAATTTCCAAAATTGAGTAATAATATCTCAAAAGTGCACAGACATGCGGTTAATTTCTTTTAAGCAAGCTTGTAATAATACTTCTTATTTATTATTATTTATCGAAGTTGATTGTTCCAGGGCCACATTGCGATGTCTGCTTACACCAGATTGCGATCAGTCGTGAGCTTTAAACGAGATTACCGTTGATTTTCGGTATGCAGTCTGTCTGATATATCCTTATAGTTTTAATTATTTGTATCTACTTGGTAGTGTAGAACTATTCTTTGAGCTAGAGCCGAATAATTCTCCAGTAAAATTCCGTTTAAAAAAAACACTTTGGTACTTACTTAGTTACCATTTCATTAATTTTTTTAAAACATCCTACATAATTTTCTGCATGTTTTACATAATTTAATTAATTACTGTAAGTACCTGCTTGTACTTACGAAACATAATTATGCATGATAAGGAGATAAGGGAAAAATGTTGGTACAACTTTGATGATAATTTTTCGTAATTGAAATACTTTAAATAATATTCAGTGTTACTTATCATTTTTATACGTAAGCAGCAATTCAGTTTATAAGCACATAGTTTAATCTGCCTATTTGCATACTAAAACGTCTACATACGGAATAAAAGTGGGACAATAGCCAACAAAAACTCCAGCTTGCAATTAAACAGAACTGTCCCCAAAGTTGGCGTTCCCACCCCGTGCATTATGATAATAACAGGATGCTTCAATAATTTACTTCGAAAAACGTTGAACATTAATGCGCTACAAGCACCTACTTGTTAACTTATTAACCTTACATATTATACCGGATGATTTTTTTTACCGTCTCGACAAACATAGGGTGTAATAGGTGAACGGAGTAGAAGCCAATGGCATAGTTAATTAATTATTTTTTATTTTTTTATACCCTTTAAACAAATTGATCTATCTAAAAATACTACCCATTTGAAGTAAACTTTTAATACAAAAACAATAAAAACAGAAATTAAAAAAAAATTGAATAAATCGATGAAAAAATATCGAAATTCAAATCATACGCGCCCTACTAAATGCACGGAATTTATCAATGAATTAGATACGTTCCTTTGCGGCCGATAGGTACTCGCCGCACTTGCCGTCGGCTTCTTTGATATCATCAGGCGCTTGAGCCGCCGCCGCGCCGGAGCTGCTCGCTCGCGCATCCCCCCGCCCGCCCCGTCCCGAGCTTCAGTCACCTGCGATTAGTCACGGCGGCGTGACGTCGCGCTGTTTGTTTCCGCGTATGCATCGTGCACCCGGTCATATTTGTCGTATCTAAACATGTACGACTATTCTAACGTAGAGTATCTTGTTTGGTGAAAACAGCCAGTGCTAGGCGAATGTACGCAGAAGAAGAACATCTTCAGTCGCTGCGAAGGAACGGTATCCTTTCTCCTCAAATTCCCCCCCGGACCCCGCATGGAGTTTTGTCACTGGGTGCAGAACCGTTCTGCCATTGACACCATGTTGCAAGACGTTCCTGATCCCTATCTGCAAGACATGTACTTCCAGCATGACGGATGTCCAGCTCACTACAAACGATCTGTGCGCGCGTATCTCGATGGTCAATTTGGTGATAAGTGGATAGGTCGCGGTGCACCTGTGAACTGGCGGCCGAGGTCACCAGACCTACATAACACCCCTTGACTTTTATTTGTGGGCCGACCTAAAACGTTTAGTCTGACGTTTAGTGTATACCGAAGAAGCTCAAAGCGTTAGTGATTTAAAACAGCGAATAATTTAAAACGCTTTTAATGTTTTGAAAAGTGATAGAGACACGCCTCGAAGTTTACCAAACAATATGCAAAGACGTGCTAGTTTATGTTTAGAACGAAACATTTTGAACAATAATTACCTACTGCGATATCGCTAAAAAGGTAGGTACAGACCTAAGTTCATTTTTTGTAAAATGCGCGCAATGCGCGTGCGCGTCTGTCGGTCGTATCGCCCGCGCGCGAGTACCGCTCAGCTGCTCGGCTCTCGTACGTGAACCCCGGTAAGTGAACTCTCACGCACACATCAAGTTTCTATGTACGTGTGTGTGCGTAGGCGTGCCGACGTTTCTTAGCAACGGGTCGACTGAACAACCTTCTGTCAATGTTCTCGCTCCCGCATGTATGCACGTCCTTTTCATTTTGAATGAAGTACAGTCAAGTATTTATTGTTTCGAATTATTTAAAAAAGATTACTTAGATTGTTTTAAAAGTTCGTTCCGAGTCTTTGTTACTGTTTTCGCTTTATTTGTAAGGATAGGTTTTCTTATTATTTTATCTTTTTAATTGGTAAATTGGTGGGGTTTTTATTTGTACTTACGTAAGTATTTGTTGTGTTTTATTATTTTAGGTAGGTTAAGTTTTCTTACTTGTGTTAAGTTATTACCTATTTACTACTTATTCTTTTGGTGTGAGGCTTATTTAGTCAATTGGGTATTTGTATTGTATGTTTGAGAATGTTTGGGTATTGTGTTCATTTTATTTGTAGATCAGGTTTGTCTTAGTTTATTAGTAAGTGGAGTATAAATGTTATTGCGTTGATTTTGGAAACGTTTTCAACACGACTGTACCATGCGAGGGGCGGCCGCTTACTAGGTTTCTACGCAAAAGAAATGTGCGTGCGTTTCGCTCGCACACACGTACAACTTTCATTCATGCGCGATCGCAGCCTACGCCGTTTACTATCTCCTATTTTGGCTATTATTAGTTTTTACGCACGGGCCGTAGGATGGATAGTTTTCATGATTTTTGAAGGAAATTCCGAACCTGTACAATCTCAATGGTACTAAGCAAATATTCTCGGCTATGGCTTCTGTTTCACTTACACAACACACCTGATTATGCTCGAGACGGTAAAAAATGTCATCCGGTATAACAAAGTCCTCCACCGCGTCTGTCTGTCGTCCTATTCGCGATAAACTCAAAAACGACCGCACCGATTTTTATGCTTTTTTCACCAAAGGATAGATAGGACCTCGAGGAAGGTTTTAGTACATAATAACCGACATCCACGCGGGCGAAGCCGCGAGCATCAGCTAGTCTGTAATAAACGCCTTTTCTTTGCTATAAACATAAGATCTTATGAGCATGGCGACCTTGTGTGTCAATGAATATATTAAAACGTATATCTTCTCTTAAGGAATGGGTTTATTTGTGAATGATACTGCCGCCATGTACATATGTGTCATTCAGAAATTCAGAATGCTTTCCATTATGTATGTAAATGAAGCGCCCAATTTTATCCGTCATTTCTACTGGATGAGAGGGATTAATACACATGACTAGGTTAAAAGCAATCAAAAGAATTGTAACTATTGTGTCCAATTTCTTGCAATACTACTAGTGGGGAAACTTTCACCATTAATTGATAACAAAACCAAGATAAAACCAGCACAAAACTTAAAAATACTATTTCTTCCCTCCTTTTTTTAAAATCTATGTAATGCAGTGTGCAAGTCTTTCACTCATTACACCAATGATATTATATTAACAGATATGTTATACACTCACAAAACAACCGAAAAAAGTGTTCCGCGCAGCGCTGGCACACATACCCACGTTTCATCCATTTTACATTTCACTACAAGTAAAAACGTTACAATTGGAATGTTTTCGAGTCTTCACGATTGCGCGCTTATAACATATCTGTATTTAGGTCTTTACCTATGAAATTGCCGTTTTGTATGAAAAAATTTAAACGATTTTTTTTCATGTATTTTTTATTTATATTAATCGAAGTAATCACCCATGCAATCAATGCATCTTTGCCAACGCAGTGGCAGTTTATTGATGCCCTTCTTAAAGAAATCAGCTGGACGGGAGGCAACAAATTCTTCAAAGGAATTTTTTTCCCGCCAAGAAGTTATCCAAATTCTGGAAAAAGTAGTAGTCTGTAGGCGCAAGGTCTGGTGAGTAGGGCGGATGACAGAGAGCTTCCAACCCCAGTTCTTGCAACTTGGAGACCGTCTGCTGTGCAGTATGAGGTCGCGCGTTGTCGTGCAGGAGCAGCGAAGACGAGCGATTGACCAATGCTGGTTGGAGATGTGCCAGCTTCTCCTCATTGTGTTCAGTTCTTCACAGTACACATCTGCAGTAATGCTCACCCCGTTTGGTAAGAAGCTGTGATGAATCACACCGGCGCTAGACCACCAAACAGTGACCATCACTTTTCTAGAGGTAAGTTTTCGTTTAGAGCATTGTTTAGGTACTGAACCAGGATCCAACCAACTTGCTGAGCGCTTGCGGTTATCAAACAGAATCCATTTTTCATCGCAGGTAACAATGCGGTTCCAAATTCCTTCATTTGTGTGTCTGTTGAGCAGTGCAAGGCACGCCTCGACGCGTACTTCGCGCTGGCGATCATTGAGTTCGTGGGGCACCCATTTGTCAAGCTTTTTTACCTTGCCAATTTGACGCAAATGGACCAATATTGTTTTGACGCTAACGTCGAAAGCTGCTGCTAATTCAGCCGTAGATTGTGTATCATCAGCTTCCACAATCGCCTTTAATTCGTTATTGTCGACCAAAGTCTTCGGACGACCGCGAGGTTCATTTTTCAGGTCGAAATTTCCAGAACGGAAGCGAGCAAAACAGGTGGTGCGTTGATTTGTAGTGTTAGCTCCGTAAACGTCGTTGATGTTGCGTGCCGCTTGTGCCGCATTGCTGCCACGACGGTACTCATATTCCATAATTACTCGAATTTTTAACGTATCCATGATGACGAAAAAGATTGAAATGCGATGAAAATGTAACACTAATCATTAAACAAATGACTTCTTTTGAAAAAAGAATTCACTGTTTTTAAAATAAAATTAATTTGAAATTAGAATTTTTAGCCAAACAAAAATTATTTTGAAATGGCCAGTACTGCAGAACGGCAATTTCATAGGTAAAGACCTATTATAATATCATTGCATAACACAGAATGTTTCATTCTATATTAGGAAATATTGAATATCTAACATGAAAACCTAAAAAGCTTTCAGTAATCATACTTCTCTCCCCCGTTTTTAATATTTTATTTCACATAACCCTACATGGGCACATAAGAAACGTCAGAAGCTAGGTGCACGGTTCCAATTGGTCGTTTCCTATGGAGAAGAGCCGGCAAGAAACTTCACGGTTACAATTTTAAAAGAAAATTGGCTTTTACAATATTTTTGAATTACAGTGTTAATAGTTATGGGAGGACAGTGTAGGCCTTTCAAAAAGTTTCAGGGAGATACTTTAAAAAAAAACGAACTATGTTCTCCGTAACAAATGAGGACCAAGGGTTAATAGTTTTAAGAACAACAGAAGTGTTAATAAGCAAGCATTACAACCACTTTCGTAACACAATGGAACCCTGGCAGCACGCCTACTGCCCGGGCAAAGGTCAGGCTTCATTAAATATTACAGTTTTATCAGGAAACTCTATTAACAGAGCCTGCAATCCGTGATAATATGGCTCGGAGCCAAGTGCTTTGAATAGGGTATGAAGACCTCACTATAATCAAGCTTCCTTTATGAATAGTTATGTAAATACAGTTGGTGGTTCTTTTTGGACAGTGCGTGTCCTTCTCCTCCCGTGAGTTCTTCTCCTCCCGTGAGTTCTTCTCCTCCCGTGAGTTCTTCTCCTCCCGTGAGTTCTTCTCCTCCCGTGGGGGTTGTAAAAGGATAGAAAGGGGTTTCGTTAAAAATATGAGCGACAGCATCCCTCCGCCTGCTTTTAGCAATATGCGGCGATTACAAATTCGTGTGTCAAGCGAGATTCAGGCTTCAACCTCGCACATTGTTAGATTCTGCTTCTAGTTTAACTTAATGCAGCTAGGCCTCAATACAGTTAATATTATAACATCATACCTCTATTTCCAGAAAGGGTTGGCAGAGGAAATGTGCTTATGTTGTATGGTAGGTAAAAAATCACCCATATTTTGCCAGTTGCCTATATAACTTATTAAAAGCATGTAAGTGACGGAGAGCGAGCTCAGTAATTGGGATTATTATTATATCAGTATTTTCTACGATAGGATTGAAGTCAAAACTCGCATTTTAAAATAAATTACTGTCTCAAGACAGTTTCTTATTTCTAACCAAGAACTTGACCTCCTCGGAACTGCCGCATTATATACTGGTACTGGCTGACAACTAACTGCATCGTTAAAATAAACAAACAGGTTCTTTTATTATTCAAATAAAAGTTCAAACACCTCTAGATGAGTCAAAGCAGTAGCACTCTAGTGTTTTATTGTTATTATTTTCTTTTGGAACTATCAACTTAAAAGTCTCCTAATGACTGATACATCTTACGTAGTTACTATTTGATCACTCAGTAGATAACAACGAAATATAATGCCATGATGCATACAGGAATGAAAAGCTCTCAAAACCCATAGAGTTAGTGATCGTGCACCTAAACCATAATAAATCTCAACTTAAAGGTGCGTCCAGACAGTGCGAGGTAAGGTAAGCCTCGCGTGTGACGCATGCCTCAGACTGAGGCGTCTAACATACAAAAAATGCATTTACGACGCATGCCTCCCGCTATCTGGACGCACCATAAACAAACCTACAAATAATATTTACAGTCAATTGTTTTTTTAAATAGGCTGGAAATGTAGAGCTAGAGTCTTTGTTTAGTTCCAAAAATTATTGCGTTATAAAAATTAAAAATAAGTTTTATTAATTTTACTAATTTGCTGAAATATTCATATTTTGAGGAAAGTAGAACACCAGGAACTATACAGAGTGTTAGGGTAAACACCGTTATCCTTGCAACCAGTGGTTTGGTTTCATTTATAGAACGTAAAATCAATGGAAAATTACAACTTTTTTTTAATTTTTTTAGATCTAAATTTTACCACAAGAGACGCAAGTTCGTTGCCCTAGGGCAACGAACTTGCGTCTCAACAAGGGCGGGGGGTACGGGATGTGACCTGACCGGCAGCGAGCGCGATCCCTCCCTTAGTCAGTCAGCTGTTTCGCTAGCAAGCACGGTGTCAGATAGAAACTTTTTAAAATCTTTTAATGAAAATAACGTTTTTTTTTGTTGTGTTCGGTCATTTATTTTTATATTTAAGTCAACTACCCATGGTTTGAATGACAAGAGTGTTTACCCTTACATTCTGTATAATGATATCTGGTTTCTCAAAAACAGTCAACTAGCCTATTCTTGTTAACCAAACAAATATTAGCTTCACACATGGCCAGTAACTCCCGAACGCACATACAGTACCTACATAATGTCAAACACACAACTTACCTAACTTGTGCGGTCGGGTCACATTACGTCATTTACTAATATTTGTACTTAAGAAAGTGTTTGTGATTATGTGTGATTACAATTTAGCGTTTATAGAATTATTTTGCATACGCTACGGTAATAGGTACAATCCTTGATCGAACTGTGATGCTGGGCCAAAACTTCGACCTAAGAAGGAACCAGTGCTGATAGCTGTGTTGTGTTAATTGTGGCTATTTTAATTTACAACATCAAGTCCATCAGTTTACCTTATGATGTTTTTACTCTGAATGTGTATAATAAGAAATCTCATATTGTTAACTTCCAGGTTTCAAACACGCGACCTGGTGCTAAAGACATTTAATACCTAGTTCAAGAGACCAGGAGGTGGTGAACCATGGGCGTTTTTGGAAGTGAGTGAGCCTTATGTTAGCTTAAGTACCTATGTAGCCTTTCAAAACCCAATTTTAAATACCTAAATGCTTTTCAACTTACAGCTACGCAAAGAGATTCAATAGGTTACTTTAAAAAGTTCACAGGTCAGTTAACAAGAGGTTCTCACGTAAACCCAATCAACATTAATTGTTTATCAAAATCGATTGCGTTTCATAACGCAATGACAGCTTCTCAAACCATTATTATTTTAACTCTTCTCCAAAATCGGAAACTAGGTACAGTCAGCATCTTATATCGAAGAATATTTTGCGAATAAATAAATATTATAAATATTCAATTTATTTGGAATAATGAAGTTAAACCAGCTGTGTTACGATTTAACTTTACAATAATGTATATTCCTTCTACATCTTTCTATTTCTTCTGTAGCGTATTATTTACTGCTTTATGTTCCGTTCAAAGATGATTGTATTCTAAGCTGTAGGTACAGGTAAGGCAATATCTAGTTAAGTACCTACGTACCTACTTATGTAGGTGCTTTAAGGCTCTTACATACTGGGGCGATACGTCACGCGACGCGGCGACGCCGCCGCATTGTTCGCCGTGAACATTTCTCAGAAATTGTTTTGTTAAAATTCGCGTCGCGCGGCGAATCGCGCCAATATGTAAGAGCCTTTATTATTCTCAACTTCTTGTTGACTCTATCTTATGATAGGTGCCTGGCTCCAATCTATTTTCTTGTGAAAACGTTACTCATGAAAAAAGCAAGTTTTGCATTCATACATAACACACTTTTGTTTGTACAGTGGCGAGACGTTGACTGTACACTAATGTATTCCTTACATCATTCTTGTAATTCTCCTCATTTGTCTAGATGGAATGTTCTGACATATAATCTTAGGCTATTAACATACTATCTTCATTAGTTTCCGTAATTAACAATGAAAGAAATAGAGTGCATCTGATTCTTATCGGTGCCATTACTGACTTGGTTACAAATAGGCTTTGTTTCGAGAGGGCGCTATATGTGTGTCGTAAGGAATTATTTACCTGAGAGTGAACACTATTGTAATCCCACCTAGAGACCAACCATGATGAAAAAGAAGAATATAAGACTGTAGCCAAATGGAGAGTTGGTATAGGGCGTTGACTGACTTGCAATGTTAATAAAAATAAATGATTTCAGTACCTACTGATTGGCGTTGGTCCAGGGGTAGCAAATCCTTGCAGGAAAGTCCGAAAGGGATACCGGAACCTTGGCAACAGGCAAGGAACACGGGTGGGTGATTATTCAGTAAAAGTCTGACACGCCCTTCCGCTCCGCCCAGAGCGAAAAAATAAAAAAGGCTTAGCAAATGCAAGCCAATGTAGATGATAATATAAACCTCTACGTACCTACCAGAGTGATGTTATGCTGAAATATTATATGGATCATATCGAAATTTGTCCTCTATTGATCCCACTGTCAGGGTGTCTGGGAACACCTCTACTTGTATACTTAGAGCACAAATGGTAAACTGGGTAACATAAAGTATACTTCAGTATACGTAGTAAGCTATAAGTATATTAGTTAGTTTGTCCCAGATTCAGATACAAAATGTGCTAACTCGTGCGAAGTTCAAGTTGTCTTGGAGACGCGCCAACTTGCTGCAAATTCTGACGCAAACTGTAACATGCTCGATACATGAATTATTTTATATTCTTATTTAGGTCAGCAACAGCAATATAATGGCTCGCGCAAATCTGGGATATGTTGCGATGAGATTGAAGGAATTTCTTGTGAAGAGGAGCGTTTTTTAATAGCGAGAATAAAGTTTGGAACAGTCCGCTGGTTAGTCGTTCTCATTCTGTTAAACACAGGACTTATCGTAATATTACTATCTTTTATTTCCAAATAGAATATCATTAACGTTGTATCAGGACACATCGGGAAGAGCCTCGGAGTGGACATAAAACAGTGGTCAGTGAGAATGACAAAAAATTCGGAGAACGGTTTCAAGGTTTCAAATAAGTGAGACCCATTAGGATTCCAGTTTTACTCGCAATTCCACCCCGTATGTACGAGTATCTACTCGATGCGTATTAAGTCACCTCTAGTTGCATGATACTCTTTTCGGTCTTGACCTTGACCAATGCCCTGTTTATCAAAACTAACAAGCCTGGTATTACCAAATGTCATTATTTAGTTCACAAGTACTTATATTTTTTATACACTTTTATTCGTGATTTTGTTTAACAAAAAAATATTTGTAAGTTTGAACTTAAGTAGAAATCATAACAAATCCTGAGAGTGTCCGGCGACTCTCTGTTCCGTCTTACAAGTTTACAAGTGTCGTGCTTAGTACCTCAATAAATGATTTTTGATTTACTTTTTTTAAATGTGGTCAAAAGAGAGAGATGACCTGATGCCCGTGTCCCAGCAGTGGGAACATTATGGCTGATTATGAATGTGGAGACGAGCAATGAATTTAACGAAAATTAAAATTCTAGTTAACTTGTGAACGTGTAGACTTGTAACTTTTGATAAACAGGGCCCTGGTCATCGGCTTAACAGTTCATAACTTTTGCAACTCTGACAATAAATTCTCAAACAAAGTAATAAATTCCAAAATTTTGATAATTGAAATAAAGCAACTTGTTCGTCCAACATTCAGACACGAGCCTCCAATTAATTACGTTGTTATCTCCAAACTAGAGGCGCAACGTTTCACGGCGGCCCGTGCAATGAATGGCGATTTATGATGAGTTACATCACCACTTTACCAGCCAATGGGGACAGGGTGCTAAAACGGCCGATTATGACTTAAAATTTCTTTGTGTTTATGGATTTTGTAATTGGATAATTAATTGAAGAGATATACTAGGTACTTAATTGCCTACGCAATCAGTTGTTAAGTGCGAGGTCACAGGTTTGATTCCTGGACAAATTAAAGGTTAAATATTTAGGTAACTAATTTCAACATTACCTAGCTATTGATTAACACCTGCGATTAGGTGCTTAGTATAAAATCTTCGTCTATCATACATCTTACGAATGTGTAATTGCATGTTCTTATTTCTCATGCTACTTAATACGAAACGCGTAGAAGGGCCAAAATGTTGGCGCAACTGTCATTTGTAGGCGAGCCATAGATGAGACCATTGTGTGGGCTGAATACACCATCAAATGGACTTAATTGCGATGTGCGATCGTCAGTTGTTTGTAGTGTTAGTATGTGTATAAGTAAGAAAAGAAGCTGACCAAAGAACAGCGGGCTTAAAACGGCCACTTTAGCAGAATCATAATATGGAAATGTTATGAATCATACTAAAATGTCACAAACTGAGAATTCATATCTGCGTGCGATTCTTGTTACGAAATAATTCATCTATTTGACAGTTTTCTATGGAGATTCCTAAAATGGTCCACAAATTATGAATTGCTTTTATGTCAACTTAGAGAAAATTGCTAATGATACCTGGGGTTCAAGAAATGAACTGCTTTTAGAGGAGTTGCTAATGTGGCCGGTTTATGCCCTCAGATGCTTGGATTGCCCGAAAAATGATATTACGGGGCGCAGAAAGGACGAAGTGAATTCTGACATGCTGGCTAATATAGAAGACGTCTGGAAGAAAAATATGCTGCACTGATCCCAAATAAATTGAGATAAGAAAGCAGGATGCTGTTCCTCAGCTTAAAATTATACTGCTACTCTAATAATATAAAAAAGATTCGATTATTGTTTGTAATTAATAAACTCTAAAACAACTTAAAAAATTGTTTCACCATTAGAATGCTATATTACCACTGACTAACATAGGCTATAATTTATACAGATATTACAAGGGCAAAGCCGCTGGCGGAAGCTAGCTTTTTATAAAGGAATCCATAACACGGGAGAAAGTCAAGTTTGGATCAATTCGTTTCGAAGACTTTATTTATAGAAAGGTCAGACAGATGTCCTCGTGCCCTATGGAGCTTTTTAATAACTAGAATTTTCTTCTTCGTGACATTATGGCGTAAATATATCGTCATCTCATTATAGTTAAGTTCTTTAAACTCAGTACTTAAACTCACTTTTAAGTTTTACCGAATCTCCTAATTAACGGTGCCAGTGCCTACAATGCTGCTTACCTTGCTGAAATAATAAAGTAAGTGCCCCTTATAGCCCGGATGAGCGGATCACATAGCGAACATAAACATTATTAAAACTAGTTTTTTTTAATCATCACTTTATTTTACCTTCGAAAATATAAGCTTTTTTTAATGACATCAAGTAGTTTTTGTCGTTTAAATTAATAACTGTATACTTAGTCGTGTTGTTATTAATATTTCCTTATAAGGTAGTTAATTCATACGCGTTTTACAGAACACCTATACCTATTAAACAACATACGTAAAAATACCCATAGTTTTATAATTTGTTTGACAATAAGATAAGCGAGAAGGGTGAATGAGAAAAACGGTTAACAGTTATGTAGGTGTGCATTTTTCTCAGGCAGCAATAGATTTTGTTTGTGATTTCCTGGGGCTGGTAAAGAACTGAACCCGCCACTAGCCATCCCATCAAGCCAGCAGATTCAATGACGACAAAATTTTAGCTTTTCGTATCTAGGTACGTAGTGTCCAGGACGACAGTTCTTTGGCAGTCTTACCAACAGGAAAACCTGAATCCAAAGCTGATTTCTACGTCTTTATAAACATTATTACAACACCCACGGATTCCTCACCAACCCATCTTCCTCTACTATGTCAACAATTTGTCCAAACAAACCGATGACGTAACGACCAAAGTGACGTCACAACATGGCGACCACATTACTTATAAATAGACACCTCTATGACAGCTGACCCTTTATCATTTCATAATATATGATGCGGTGTCACATATTATGACATAGTAGGTGAGAGAAAAGAATGTACTTATGGAAAACTTGTGCCGAACTGGTGCTTGTGTGTGTGTGTGTTTGGCTTGTGTGTTTGTGTCGACTTGAGTATTGTGTGACCCTTATGACCTTGTATTAAACATAATAATCGTAACACCCATGCGGGCTATGCTCGGAGTTTCTTTGAAGGATAATATCAGTAACGAAGTTATTCAGAAAAGAACAGAAGTTACCGACATAGCTTGCAGAGTGAACTAGCTGAAGTGGCATTCGGCTGGCTATGATTGTCGAAGGACCAATGGACGGTGGTGGTGGTCCTGGAGTACAGACCGCGTGTCGACAAGCGTAGTGTCGGACGCCCCCCAGCTAGATGGACCCATGTCCTCAAAAAGGTGGCTTAACAGGCTGTTAGAGCACATGGCACAGCCTGGTAGAGGTACTCGTATATGGTCAGCAGTGAACTGCGACAGGCTGAGTTGATTGATTGATTGATACCCATTTCCGGTAGATAAATTGGTACGGTAGGTAATCGGTAGGCAATCAATCAAAAATACAAACTTTTTGCAGGTATGGTTAAATTATGCAGTATAGAAGAATAGTTGCCCGCTGTACCTAGTACTAGGATGCGCCTATATCGAAGATTGTGTATCGGTAAACGCTATACTTTTCGCCCGCGACGGGTTTGTAAAATGGTCGTCAAGCAGCAACTGGGTACCATATTCCTTCCGCCTGCTTTGGTCCTGTGTCGGGGCATTTTATGTTTTTGTCGAAGCCATTACCGTAAATTGTAGTGATCTAAACGACAGACTTGCATGATTAGATAAAGTTATCTTCAGGCTAAAGACTACGTCATCATCATCATGCACAGCCCGACATCACCACTGCTCTCTTCATCTCTCTCTGCCTCTCTTTTCAAGTGCCAATCCTCACTTTCCAGTGCCAGCCTCATCGAGGTACTACCCGCGATGGTAACAATGTCGTCCATCAGCCAAAAACTATACATGATAATTAATTCATACTTTCCATCTTTCCTACGATAAAAATTAATCCATCATAATTTTTGTTTGCCCTACAAAACTACTTTAAATAATTATAAAATCTTAGAATATTTTAATAAACTGACACAACGTTAATCACTTTAGCTATTCTACTACTAAACAACTTTCCCATAAATACACGTGATTTTGTTGACATAATGTTGTAGAGTCAACTATCCAATGTTTTTTGTCAAGATCCTGAGCTCTTACACTGTTGGTCCAACGCACCGGCAACGTCAACGAGAAACAGATGATGACGCCCGTGGACAGACGGCCTTAGACAGTAGAGTCTTTTTGAAAGAAAAATGCCCTCGTATCATATGACCAGGTATATTCATCATCGGGTTGATGACTCCACACAAAGCCATTTTTTTTCAAAACCATCCCGATTAAAGGCTCTTACATACTGGCGCGACATGTCGCGCGATGCGAGTTTTAACAAAACAATTTCTGAGAAAACTTCACGGCGTACAATGCGGCGGCATGGCGTCGAGCGACAAGTCGCGCCAGTATGTACGAGGCTTATTACTCAAAATAGCAATCAGGTTCAATAATGACCACTCCGAGGATGCAAACAGCAAAAACATAACAACAATATCAATGTTTTTATAACCTACTGTTCCACTGACAATCCTCATTCTAATGGATGGTATGGAGAGGCCATACAGTCTTACCGCACACCCATCTTGACCTCCACAACCCATCATCGAAGACACCAACACGTTTAAGGTCACTTTCTCAGATCTCCAACATCCCATAACTATTACCATAGAAATTCGCATGTCTTATGTGGCATGTTAACACTGCTTACGTCACCATTGCGCCATGACACGCCGTAGTGTGCGTATAGAATTACCCTACTGAACAGCGCATTGAGGCTAACGCTGTTTTTATATGCAAAACTTAGTTATTTTGGTATGCGCAAATTGTTTTATTCATGTTTTTGGATAGTTCCGTTGTAGAGAATTGATATTATGTACGGATGTTGCACTGTTTATTAGAGATAATATCTAAACATATCTCTGAAAGAACTAAAAAGCAGTTGGTCATCGATATGTCCAAAAATAAACACAAAATTAACGTAAGGTTTTTCAAAACACTTTCTGTTTCTCTAGGTATTAAATAATCTTTAACATAGACTCTAGCTAGAACTGCCAAAATTTTTAAAGTAATACATAATTCGCAGGCGTTCCAAAACCATCAATCCATCATCTTCGGACGTGGTCTACGCCCATAAAGGTCACTTGGGGTCGAACCAAACAAATGCTAAACAATGACCGGTTGCCTTCACATTGATTTCTCTATTTAGCAAGACGGCTCATAGTATTAATAACCTTCTTTGAGTTCTACCTAATGAGGTTTTGTTATTTCATAATATGACCCAGCGCTAAGCACTGACTTACCAAGTCGTTTGTATATTGAGATTTAAGTTGTTGGAATTCCTATCAACAAGAGTAGGGACACAAAAATACTTCAAGCTTCTTCTGCCCTGATGTCAGCAAGAGTACCTTATAGGAGCCCAATCATGCAGGAGCAAGAAAGAGAGAATCAAAAACTGCACAAATAGGGTACGTACGGGTTGTGAATGTGAGAACGCTGTAGGCCTAGTGGACTGTAGACTTTTTTTTGAACATTTTCTATTCATTTTCAACTACCTACCTGAATCTTTTTGAAAGGCCAACACTGTCCTCCCATAACTATTAACACTATAATTCGAAAATATTGTAAAAGCCAATTATCTTTTAAAAGAGTAACCATGGAGTTTCTTGCCGGCTCTTATCCATAGGAAACGACCGATTGGAACCGTGCACCTAGGTTCTGACGTTTCATAAGTGCCCATGTAGGCTTATGTGATATAAAATATTTTGATTTGATTTGATTACGTGACCGTCAACGTTGATGTTCCTGGTTCTGATTCGGAGACAAGCGTTCTAGTAAGAAGTTTTTCGCAAGAATTTTAACGAGCTCTTGTCCTTAAGTGTAATGTACTAGATAGGTCATGAGACCGTGACCGTGTCATCAATAGCGTATGAACTGACCCAGACCTTGGTGACACGAGGACAAGGTTGATAAAGATGCGCAGACGAGGACTCTACGTCACAGTTGTGAGGCGATAGATATGGGTAATGCGTAATGCATTTAAGGAATGGTGACTAGCTATAAAAACTGTTTACAAAAAATAAAAACCGACTTCCAAAAAAAACACAAAAAAAAAGATAAATAACTTTAATTTCGGAAGTCGGTGTCCTTGCTTTTCAATTTTCGTTTTTTGCCACCGAGTTTCGAAGTTTTTATTTTTCACTTTTTAGTTGTGGTACCTACCCCACACAAATTCCAATACCACTACCTGCTATGTAAATAACAGTGAAGGAGCAAATTAAGATATCGTCTAGATAAACTAAGTGAGAAAAAAAAATGCGTAATATTGAAGCTAACTCAAAAACTAAGCAAGCAAAATGGGACCACACGGAAAGCACCAGCTTTAAAATAAAAAAAAGAATCATCAAAATCGGTTCACCCAGTCGAAAGTTTTGAGGTAACAAACATTTGAAAAAAAAATGCAGACGAATTGATAACCTCCTCCTTTTTTTGAAGTCGGAAACGGCACAAAAACATTTTTAATATAAGAAAGTTATAAGGCTAGCACACTGCCTTGTGCTTACAAAACCACTGTATCTAAATGTGATCTATTATGTACTTATTGGGTATGTACACTGTTCTCAATGTTAACGTAGGCCCAACCAGTAAGTGTTAACTATTTTGCGGTTAATTTTGAATATTTTTCCAATGTCATTCATTGCCCATGGTCACATCAAAATGAAATCTAGTGATAGGTATGTATTGTAAAATCGTATCGCTGTCGTGTCGTTGGTTATAACTTGCTGAAGCGAGTTCTAATGAATGGGAGGGTAAGTGTGGCATGTGCTTATAAACAAATGGAAATAATAACTGGACGGAGGTCGTTCCGAATAGCCGTCATTATTTCTAAGCTTAAGTAAGTGCGTGTGAGAATTATTATTTGGGTTCCACAAGTGAAAAAATAAATAAGAAGTGTGTCAATTTCAATATCTTCAAAATCTGTTTTATAGATATTTTAGCCATCATACGACTCATTTTACATCTACTCACATAGTTTAGTGAGAATATCATCTTACGAGCATCGTGTCGCACTCATTGTAACATTTCAGTAGGAATTCTAGTATTAGTCACAAGACACCAACATTGGAAGTCGGATGTACTAACCAACTAACGTGTGTTAGGGGACGCCTCACAATTCGCAGGGTCATATTGCAAGATTTTCTCGACCTATTTACCTAATTTAGGAGCCAAATAGTTTACGACTTGCTAGATACTTGACCCCATTATGCGGAACCATAAACCCTCATTGTAACATAACTGCTCTCCATATAATAACATCACACGTTGCGCTCATCACGCGAGCGTTCAAATTGACCTTAGCGTGGACCCTATTTGTGAAGTTTCGTAATAATGCCTGCAGTTATTGCTGACATTAAAAGAGGCTTAGAGTTATAATTGGGGATTTCGTTGAATCTATTTCATGAATTTAATGATATATCAACTTGCAAATGCTTCTTGAAAAACGTGGGCGTTGCCATCAACAATTTACGATGAACGCACTTGACAGGCGGACCTACTATGTATGATAACAGTACAGTAAGTAGATACCTGTATGTTGATAAAAGCATTCAGGAAGACGCTGCCGTCCATATTCCCAATCCTTCTTAGACATCACTCTGGCCAATTTTAAACCAAGGTAGTGAAATAAAACTCATTTTTAAACTCACTGGTATTCAATGCGTAGAGATAATGATTGCAATCTGATGAAGTCGTGACGTGTTGCTTGTCTTACAAGATTTATGAGCTGTGAACGTTACGTGTTACTAATTATGGTAGGTTCTTTATTTTTCTGTAGCTGAGTTGCTGATGAAGCCGACAGATGATTCTCCTAAGTTTAAAGTGGAACCTCTGCTTATTACAACTACTGTTAGGCATCTAGTAAATTCAACTCCTTCTATGATATGCACTTCATTCCTTTATACTCAGAAATCTAGTTGTAAAGGATATATCCTTTGGGAATATGACTGATTGCCTCAGTAATCAAAATATATGCAGCTACGATTCTTAGACATCTCGAGACATAAATTAATATCGCTCGCCGTACTTTTAAATGGAACCGTTTACATTGAGATGTAATATAAATAAACTATAAATGTTATATATAAGTATTTTTCTGTTATCTCGGGATATACTATACATTATATTTCATAGTGAAAAGTCAACTTGATGGTATGTATATTAATGATTAACTTCCCATGCAACATAACTTGCAACATTACACATATCGCACAGACCGTTGCAGTAATGAGCAGCATTACATGATGTAATGCGTGTAACGACCATTATGGACGGTAGTTAGTTGTCTTTAGCTGCTATTACAAGTTAAGAAGGTCAAGGGGTCAATAGCTCAATATTTTAGAATGTAAAAATGCTTTTACAATAACTTGGAGTTTGTTTCCAGATGTACTAACAAACGGGGAACTGCAGGTCAAGTGTGCATATTTATCGAGTATCTATTATTGTGAGACTATTATTAACAAGAATTAGGTATATCCTATGGAACCTTTTTAAAGGCATTACAATGAACTGGTAAAGGTTTATGATCGCTGTAGTGCTACCACTGTGTTTAGACGATGCAAGTTTGTTGGTTCATTTGTATTGCTAGCCACAGGTCTTGCACCTCACTTGCATCGTGTAAATGAAGCTTTAGAGTAATGTTTAGTCAACAAGCTCCTCATACGACATTATGACTATACATAACATAACATGACGCCTTGTTTCCTCGAAGGGTTAGGCAGAGGTGTACCCATTGCCAGAGTTGCGGGTTAGTCCGAAGGGGATACGGGATACAGGCAACTGAAGGAACACGGGTGGGTTTTAGTCAGTAAAAGTCTGGCACGCCCTTCCGCTCCGCCCAGAGCGGGAGAAGTCATTGGAGGATTTCCCACCCTCAAAAAAAAAATAGGTGTACCCATAGGAGGTACAACCAAATGTCGCCAGTTATGTTTAAGTCCCATGTAATAGGGCGAGCGAGAGGAGAATTTCCTTATGGAAAAACCCAATAAAACTTTGCCCGACCTGGGAATCGGACCCAGGATCTCGTGCTCAGCAGTACCGTTTGCGACCACTATACCAACGAAGCAGTCATTATGGCTAATGAGTCAATAATCGAAATATTGTCTGCTACTTCTCCATATAACACGGCTGTCACCACGGCTGTCAATCATCACCAGTAGCCGCTACTGATACAATCTACACGATCTTAATCACCCAGATATTAATCTTAATGAACCAATAAAGTATGTCCTGCTGACTGCCTTCCGAATTCGTAATCAATCCTATTCGCTCGGAGACGGCAATTTATCACGGTCGTTAAAATAAACCGGTTGCAGAACTTTCAACGAATTTGATTGAATTTATTTTAGTTTGCATCAAAACGGAGCCGGTTTTTCCATTAAAAGAATATTTTTTTGTTGCTGTATGAGATGTCAATATTATATCGTAGATATAGCTGCAGAATAAGGCCCTGATCACACGTCCCACAAACACACAACAACGACAACACGTGGCGATTATTTTATGAAAATGAATAGTTCATTCAAACGGACCACATTTGGCCGTCAAAATCAACCTTGTGGGCGATACCGACCAAGGCCACGTCACAGTCACAATGCAACCACCAGCGAGACTGCGCACTACCGGCCGGCCCCCCTCATGTATTCTGTGCTCTGGTAGCCAGAACGTAAGCACATCACAACTGCAAAAAGCTGTAGCGACACTATTCACACGCAGCTACTGCTTCCCACATTTTGTCGCTGCGATTTGGTGTGGTTGAGGTACGTGTGTTCGGGCCCTAAAAGCTCACGAAACATAAAAGTTCAAATTAAAGTGATTTTGTAAAACAAATAACGATCACTACTGAACGCGGTCAGGAGGTTAGTTCGCACCTCATTGTAACATAAGTGTCATTTTGTTGAGCCTCAAGTAATGTATCGCTGCTACCGAGAGACGCTATGTCCATAAGGAAATATCAAATAACCACCACTGATGATGGTCAACACAATTATGGGTTACAAATAAGCACCGTGCTGCAGTGAATGTCAGATGACATATGATAAACTAAGACCACGCTTGAACCATGTATAATATCATCTAGAAGAGTGTTTGATCGATATGCCTAATAATATTAATCCTTTAAATGGGTAATGCAGTAAACCAAGACTAAGAAGTCTATCGACATGTTTCGCTATTTATCAGTCCAAAGACACATGAAGTTCACAGGGGAAGATCCTGCTTACTGTTACGCTATTTTATACTACCATTACCTGTAATGCAACGCATTTTATAAACAACATAACATTATTCAAAACGGGCTATTTTTTAAATAAAAATGCCAATTCTCTCAACTGTGGCTATATTTAGATCACATTTACTCTCTCCTTTTATAACGGAGCCCTCACACTGTATTACGTCACAGCTGACATTCACAGAACGTGTAACATAATAGGCTTCACCATAAGTTACAGTTAAGCACACTCACCTACAGACCAGGGCCCTGTTTATCAAAAGTTACAAGTCTACACGTTCACAAGTTACCTAGAATGTTCATTTTCACTAAAATCATAGCTCATATGCTATATAAATTCATAATCAGCCGTAATGTTCCCACTGCTGGGACACGGGCATCAGGTCATCTCTCTCTTTTGACTACATTTTAAAAAGAAAATTGAATTTAAACATTTATTCCGGTACTAAGCACGACACTTGTAAACTTGTAAGACGGAACAGAGAGTCGCCGGACACTCTCAGGATTTGTTATGATTTTCTACAAGTTGTAACTTACAAATATTTTTTTGCCAAATAAAATCACGAATAAAAGTGTCAAAATATAAGTACTTGTAAGGTACTTGTGAACTAAATAATGACAAGGCTTGTAAGTTTTGATAAACAGGGCACTGATCAGTATTTACACACTTACGACACTCAAACACTCGACTTTTGCGTCGAATGTGTTTCAGGGTGAAGTTCAACACAAACTTGTAAGTAGAGAGATACTGCTGTTTGATCGATTATGGACATTGCACTATGTCTTAAGTTGCAATACGGCCTCGGTTGGAATGTCTCCGGTACAGTCACGAACACTAATAATGCGAATTTTGAAAGTAATTTTCTCCTACTGTTTAATGGTTATTTGATGTTGTAAGTTGTAACGAACATTATGGAGCCCATACTGTTATGAAATAGGTCAAAGTGCAATCGATGTTGCTAAGTGTATACATATAATAATTGCGTGTGACTCTACGTATAGGTACTTTGTCAATTATAGATACTTATAATATATTGATTGATGGCTAACTGCCGATTCCCGGTACGGTGCACCGAGATGCCATGACCTCTCAGTCAGATCTTCACAGGTAAACAAGTGCACCAGTCTGTTTTCGTATACAGTGTTACATTATTATCAATAAAAGAGAATATACCCATTTTCACGTATCGAGACTCCTCCGTGCCTCGGAAAGCACGTTAAGCCGTTGGTCCCGGCTGTCATTTGTGGATCTTTGACAGTCGTTACGAGTCGTCAGAAGCACGAAAGTCTGACAACTAGTCTAACCAAGGGGTATCGTATTACCCAGTTACTGGGTTGTGGAGGTCAGATAGGCAGTCGCTTCATGTAAAATACTGGTATTCAGCTGCATCCGGTTAGACTGGAAGCCGACCCCAACATAGTTGGGAAAAAGCTAGGCAGATGATGATACCCATACTCCATTTATTATAGCATTCGTAAAATAACGGCAAAATAACGACAGTTATTGTGTAAACTACTAATATTGTTGAAATTACTGGCCTTTAGAGTAATTTTATGGTAAATAGAATACATTGCTTTATATTTATCGTGAAATAAAGAAGTTTATTATACGTTTATATATCGAAATAACGAAAGGGTGATAACCGTTATTTTTCTAATGTTCTAATAAATGCAGTACGTATAGGTACACCGCACAAATGGACGGTCATAAATAATACTAGACTTAGAACATGGAAATAGGATTACGTACTGTATTTTTGTGTCTAAACCTTAAAAGCCTCGTTGAATGTACGTATCTGGATAAGTAGACCTTTCAAGTACTTAAGTATTTAGGTACCTATATAATGGATCTTGTTATATCCCCAAAAAGGTTCGATCAAAAACTCCCTGTGGTAAGTAGAAACAGAAGATTTGATTCAATTATCCCTTTTTACAGATATCTACAACTTAGGTAAGTATAGGTAGGAACCAAAATTTAAGAAATGATTTCCAACTTGAGAAATGATGTAGGTACAACATTTGTGAGGAAAAGGCTAGACAGATTGATTAGATGGTATGCAAAAGTGATTTACAGGTGATTCGCACGAATTTACTCGCCCGAAACGGGCGAATCGCCAATTTTAAATAATATAATTTTTTCTTGAGGCGATCCGCACGTAGTTATTTGTAAGCTAATAACAGTGATAATCGACTATAGTCTGTTCATGTCAAAGTCAAAGTCAAACCATTTATTTAAAATAGGTACATAATGCACTTATAAGGCGATTTTGAACGACGAAAGCAAGGAAATTGAATTGATTCTAGTCGCCCCTTCGGTAAAAAACTCCACTGTTACTCTTTTAAAATATTTGACAGTTACTATTCACTGTTTATTTCACAAAAGCAGGTTATTCTCAAACCGCAGCGCATTACAGTCACAGGCCGAGGTTCCGGTCATTACGAGCACTAGCCGTTTGAAAGTATCGCACTATTCGCACTGACTTAGAAAGGATAACATTATCTACTTATATAATTTTAGGTAGCTACATAAAATGTGTTGTTATGTGAACCTAGAGAATATGCAGAAAGCTGTTTGTGACTGCAAAAAGAAGGATATTTGAATGCATTTTTTTATTCAAACAGTTGAATTAAATTATAATAAATCTAGTTACATTTAGAATGAGCATTAATTAAATAGCTGTTAAATACAAATTAATATTTTAAATTCGTTTACATACATGGCCGCGCTGGAGCTCGTGACTAAGCACCTATTATCACCCGCACGGGTAGATCCATCTGGTTAAACTACGCTTGCCGGGGTTGGTCCGTGGATGGGTCCATCGTTACATACCGAGACTTCTGAGTGTCTCGGAAAGCACGTTAAGCCGTTGGTGTCAGCCGTTATTCGTGGATCTTTGACAGTCGTTACGGGTCGTCAGAAGCCCGAAAGTCTGAAAAGCAGCCTTACTAAAGGGTATTGTATTACCCAGTTACTGGGTTGTGGAGGTCAGATAGGCAGACGCTCCATGTAAAATACTGGTATTGCTATATAACAGCTGCATCGGGTTGGACTGGAAGCCGACCCCAATATAGTTAGGAACTAGCCATTTCCTAACTATATTGGGGTCGGCTTCCAGTCCAACCGTTTGATTCCAGATTTCCAGAGTCCAGCAGTTTGATTTTAATTACATGGCCGGACATGTCTGCCGCATGCCAGACAGTGAATGGGCTAAGAGAACCATCGATTGAGGCCCACTAAAAGCATGACGACATCGCAGCAGGCCGAGACGAAGATGGCGGGACGAGAATGATTCCTACCGAAAGGACTGACTAGCAAAAGATAGAATTGTGTGAAAAAGGGGGAGGGAGACCTTTACCCAGCAGTGGGACAATACAGGCTAGTTAGATTAGATTTACATACGTTAAGATAAGATAGCATTCAGTACCGCTACTAACACTTACACTTCATATTCAGCCAATAATGTTCCCACTGCTGGAACAGGCCTCCTCTCTGTGAGAGGGAGTGGGCTGTAATCTACCACGCGGGCCCAGTGCGGGTTGGTTCTTACACTTATGAAGAAACTATAGGCGACATTACTAAGGAACTACAATGTTATGTTAGGTTTTGGCTTTGGCAACAATTATTATAAGTGATTCATTCAAAACAAACACTTGAATAAAAATATTAACTACCTAAATCAAGCATTACTCCATCGTGCAGTGACCCACACGACACACAGCAGCTCATTTGCAGAACAAACAAAAAACAATTAATAAAAACATAATAAGCTACCATAATCTATCAATCACCCGGGTCACAGTGCACAGTGCACACACTGACGCAACAGCCAGACAAAATCACACCTCACACCGTGTGCCGCCTACACAGTGTGCGTTAAATCGATTACCCGCGGCCACAGTTCACCGTGAAATGCTTACGTCACGCATCACGTGGTTCACGCAATATTCATTACCATTTGATGTTTACACGGTAAACTATAAGAAATGTGTTCGTGTGTTTGTTGGGCTATGTCACTAAATTGCTGGGTCAATTCGGATTAAGGTTACGTGTGAGTGTAGCGTAATAGTCAGAAAAACGTGTTTTTAATGAACTTAAAGTGAAATCTTACACAAAATCCGAGATAAAATTATCAATAAATCGTATACTTTACAATCTGTGCTTATTAAGAAATAAGCCTTTCGTGTCCTCCAAAACATGAAATATGTGCAAGAAAATATTTAATTATAGATAAGAACGACAAAAACATTGATTTATTATCAAGAATTACGCTCACTTCCGTTTTTATTCTATGTTTGTATCACATCTGAAACAATTAGATAATATCTTTTGATT
This sequence comes from Lithophane semibrunnea, assembly GCA_947363905.1. Taxonomy (NCBI): domain Eukaryota; kingdom Metazoa; phylum Arthropoda; class Insecta; order Lepidoptera; family Noctuidae; genus Lithophane; species Lithophane semibrunnea. Next base: position 17,951,007 of record OX376196.1, read on the forward strand.
AGTAATGTTATCACAGAAACAATCGATGCTAAGTTTAAACTCAAAATGCAACAATACCAGTCGTGACTGTCTGTGAATTAACCTCAAAATAAGTGTCGAAACGACTTATGAGCAATAAGAACATTATACAGAAAATCGATTCAATATAATAACATTGTGCTGCGAAATATTACCTGTGTGTAGACACGCAGATCTCTATGATTATTGGCACGCATGTTTTAATAGAATACTTTTTACCCTCGTTTCTTCATCGGAATGCGTTTAGAGCTACGTCAAGGTCACGGTTCAGCTCTGTTTGAAGAAACAGCCTAGATTTTTTTTTTGGGAGACAATGTTCAGTAGATACTTTACCTCGCTTCTCATAAAATTAAAGTACCATTTATACCATACGGTCCTATAGATCCTTTTATTTCTAACCTATTTATGAAGTAAGTATGAAAAACCTGCATCTCATTGGAGGTAACTACTTAAAACACTTTTCATATTTCAGATATGAACAGGTAATGATTTTTTGTCTGACACACATTGACATATTATTGGATGTGTCTCCTTTCATCAACAACTACGTTTTCCTAATAAGCAAATAAAAAAGAGGAAGAAAGTACGCTAATACTCGTAAGCATGTTTGATACAATCTAAAATTACAAAACAAAAATCAACATCACAAAATAAACTGTTCTCCACGCCACCACAACTATACCCACTGTGTGAGTAATAAAACTGAACCAGCAATTTGTAATAGATATCGTGCAATGGATCCTATCATTAGATTCTCATATTAGTTACTGAGCTATTTAATATAATAAAGCCATTAAAGTAAAAACAGTGTTCCTTTTGATGAATACTTATGTGCAAGCGTTTATACGTTAGCCCGACGAAATGTTTCACTTGAGGGCCAGTGTGTGGGGCGTGAAAAGTTCTGACGATGCGACAGCGGACGCCGCTGCGGGCGAAGTGTAGGTAACCCTTCCGTAAAGCAGACTGATGAAAGTGAAGGTCGCAGGGATCTACTAGGTGCGAGGAGCACACGACCTGGGTGTCTACTAATTTACAAACGTGTCAATAGTTTCTGACAGATTTTGTATGGCATATCTGTCAAAAACTGATCATTGTGAGACCACTGACACGTTTGTAAATTAGTAGACTTGGCCCACAGTCTTTGTGGCAATGTATTGGACAGGCTAGCAGCTTGGTTTTCTTTGGGTAGCAAGAGATTGCGATTACATTTCGTGTGCATAGTGGGTGACACGAGAAAACTAGCATTCTGTATTTTTTTTTTATATATTCGTATTGTTTTTTATGCAGATTACGCATTTTCAATATGGGCGTTGAAATAAGAACATCGAGATTTGTACGAGTCTAATAAATCAATTAGCAGACGTTATGAGAAACCGCAAGTTTACAGCTTCACTGACATTATTAAAACAATAAGTTTCGTTATAAGGGATCGCTATCACGAGTATAGAGGTCAATTTACAACTAATTGCTATCATTACCTACTTGTTAGTTTATAAGAGCTTAGAACAAAAGACACTATAAAACCAACGCGTAGATACTCCATCAGACTTCAACCCTGCTTCGCACGGGTTTTCTGACTTGACGAAACATGGACATTGCCTCATTAAACATTAGTTTATTAAGGAATTATTATACACATAAACCTTCCGGAATACATTCTCTAAATGATGGTGAAAACCGCATCAAAATCCGTTGCGTATTTTAAAAGAACATCACAGATATACAGACTAACGCGAACAAGCGACTTTTTTTATAATATTTAGAGATTACTTACAACTTGGCACACGGCTGTATTCACGGCTGTATTCGCGAGCATATTGACACTAACCGGGCACAAATCTAGTCTGCTGCTAGGTACTGGAAATTTCTTAACAGAAAAATCAAATTACACTTTTCCTGACCTGAGGATTGACAGACTTTCGAAGCAGACCCAAAGATCATCCCCTCAGTAAACCCTTCTTCACCCGGTGGTATTGAAACAGCGAGGGAGTTTTTCCAGAGGAAGAGTAGCAGCATCCTTCTCACTACTTAACTATCAGTTGAGATGCACGATTATTGGAATCTTCCCGTAAAAACTGTTCAGTTTAGATATTTGGGAGTCCTATTTAAACTATTATTAAGAATTAAAAACGTTACTTTAAGAAGATACTAGGTACCTACCTACCACTACCCTATGACAATGAGTTCAAGCTTTTTCCTAGAACATTATTATTAAGCCTTTATTGCTGAAGAATAAGAAAAGAAGAAAAGCTAGAGACAGAAATGAGTGGAAACCGCTGGAAGAGGCCTATGTGTCACAGGACACGCTGATCACTAAACCGGGAAACCCGATGTGTTAGATTTAAGTTTTTTTTTACTACTATTAGATTATACTTGTGTTTAGTTCTTCAGTAATAAAGGCTTCCTAGAACATAAAGTACCACAAAACGACTATAATAAAAGTAGCGAGGTTGTTGACACCTGCATGACGCATCGTCACGACTCCAGATGTTATCTTAGTTTAGAAGGCTCAGCCAAGGTTCATCTCACCGTTTTTGGCACAAGTGATGTAATTGTAACATTGCACACCTTCCTGTGAATGTCCTTCATTGACATGAGTCTTTCGTAATATTTCGGTTCCTATATTATTATAAACTGATGTCACTGCATTAGAAAATGGTCTTGAACTCAGACCTACACGGTAGGATTTACTAGTCTTACTTGGTGGTCACAGTTAGATGTTAATAGCAGCCTAATGTGAAGCAGTTAGCAGCCTAATGTGAAGCAGTTAGCAGCCTTATTGGAAGTCACTTGATACTTTGGAACTGTATCTCTGAATGAAGGGTGTAATACTATGTATGATAGATGGTACATCCTACATGGATACGTGACCTACGAAAAGAACGATCACCACGATTGGCAAACGGATTGGTGACAACGGTTTACCTACTGTTGTTTGGGTCCGTAATTTAACTTCGAGAGTCATATGTTCGATTAATGAAAAGTCGACTGAACGATTGTTCGAATGGAATGGAATTTATTGCGAAACAACCTTTTATCGCCAAACGCTACTTCGACTGAACGATTCATCGAATATTTTTTAATCGATGGACTGCTCTTTCGAATGAGTTTTAGTTATTATATAGTTTAATAATTGAAATAAAATTATTTGAAAAAGATTTTTCGTCACATATTATTTCATACATAATCGAGGAAATCAAACACTTAAAGATATCGTACGTTCTTCTCGCACATTTAGTAACATGAAATTTGGCGATAAAAGGTTGTTTCGCAATAAATTCCATTCGAACAACCGTTCACTCGACTTTTCATTAATCGAACATATGACTCGCGAAGTTAAATTACTAACCCCTGTTGTTTTACCAGATAGGGGAACACTACTCATCATCAACCACAAGCAACTTGAATTTTGGCTAAGTACTTATTTGAAAATAACTGATAACAGAATATTTTGAAACTTGGTTTGCCATCCAATTTCAAGTGTAGGTAGATCTTTACTAATCGCCTTTTAAACTATTGTTGGTCTAAAAACAATCAACTTTACAGATCTACATAATAGCTAGAAAACAGTGCTATGTTCAGCACTTGAAAAGCCATAAACAGAAGAATAAAAGATAATAAACCGCTGTAAATGCATTGCAGAATTTGCAGAACGCCTTAAAGTGTGCGCGTGGGCATCTGTTGACACGACATCACCGTGAATATAAACTGCCACATTACACTAGAACTTGAGACCAGTGATTTATTTCGCTGTTCGGCAGATAAGAACCGGAACTGCTGCTTACATTTCACCTAAAATGTGTGCATTGAGTAAAATTGACATCTTTGCAACATACGGAATTAATCAGTCAGTCTCTTATAATGTTTATGTATAAATATTAAAATTGTTTACAACTTAAAATGCAACAACTTCAACCTTTCTTATTTTATTTAACTTTATTTTTTTAACAAACCTAACTTTGAAAAACATATGAGGTACTTTAACATTATCAGTAACCTTTCATTAAATGAGTACCTATCTAAACATATGTGTGACTTGAGTGAGTCAAGTCAGACTTCAAGCAATCGTCTCGATCAATCATCTACTGAAATAGTGTTTACGACGCGCGACGTTCGTATACCAAATAAATAAGGTAAAGAAAGCCCCTAACAAGTCCTGATGAACGCCGTACATTATTATTCATTGTCTCCTCTGACCCACCATTTATAATGAGATCATTATCGCTTCTTTTTCAGCATGATTTCACGTTTTGACTTTTACCGCGAAACTTGACTTTATTTGTAAAAATCCTGAAAGTATTACACTTGGAAACTGGGCCAACATTCATTGGTGTGAACGAGGATAGAAAAGACATGACTTTATCTAAGCAGTCGATTACACTGCCTTCCACTGGCTATATATTATAATGTAAAATGTGTAAAGTAAAAAAACCCAGTCACAAAAAATAAAAACCCAGGTTATTTCAGGTCCTAACTAAATTAAATATAGAACGAGGAAGTACCAAGGCACTTAATTCAATATTACTTTGAGTAGCACATAAACTAATTCTATGAAACTCATAACTTTGCCAGCGTTGCCAGTTTTTACATCACTAATGTACGGCCACGACGAGACAGTTACAAAAGGTCCACTTCAATCACAGTTCAATAGTCTTCACAAAGTCACATATTTTTTACTACGCTGGAGCTGGTACTACTTCAGTCTTTAGGATGTTTGCAGGTGGTTACCTGCAAACATCCTAAAGACTGAAGTTAGTTCACCTTCTAGTCATGTATTTGCATCAGTTGACGCGGAACACGTGCACGACTCATATGCACGCGAGCTGTGGCTCGCGAGTTGGCGCGAAATATGTCAGGCGACTTGCTTTTGGATCAACGATCGATGCTACACAAAAGTTGCTTGGCAGCAAACATGACTTAGAGAAAATGTTAGACCGTTACAGCTATTAACTATTAATCCCTTAATTGGACAGCAGACAACACAACCATCCCTGACAACAGTGTAGTTAGAGATTATGTATCTTTTTGTGTTATACTTCTGTGTTTTCTTTTTATATTAATCCGCCTCCAGGCTTCGCTCGTCGTAATGTAAAAGTTTACACATAATGCCAACGTGTTGACTTTTTATGTTACTTAGAACATTACTCCTTACAGCTCTCCCTGCGGTCAGCGGGAAAGGTCACCAGCACTCCATTGTTTTTGTTTTATTACAAGAACTTTGTAAGTACTTGTAAAGTACTAAATCATAGGTAAGTAAATAGGCAAAAGTTTTTGAAATAAAACCCTCCAAGACGAATTACAAACATATTTTTAGGCAACTTTAGAAAATATTTAGTTAGTACCGAGGTACTAATTCTTTGATGCTCAATGAGCCCCTCCCCTTTATTTTTTCTTTTTAATTTGTTATATATGTAATTGTTTTTTAGTTAATTTAGTATAATAAATGTAAAATAAAGATAGATCCTTGAGAAAAATAAAAACATTTCAAAATGGTACTTATACTTTATCTTTTTATACAAAACTGTGTGATGCTCCAAACTTGACTGTATCAATAAAATTGATGATGTCACTGGCCTTTTTCTACAAGGTTGATTATCTTTAAATCTATTCATTATTTTCAGGATCCGTCTTGCTAGGAAATGTTCGGGAAATCCCTAGGAATCCACTTACCTAAATTTTTAAGTAATTTTTACATGATTTTTACCACAAAATACACATTTCTAGCTAATAAATGATAAGTACAGGCTGATTTTATTCGTAATTAGACTAGCTAGAATAAAACGAGGAAAATAATTAAATAACCAACAAACGAGATAGTGATCAGCAAGCACGATTCAAAATGTTAAAAATCAAACATTACGATGCGGCGCAGCGCTGCGGTCGAGGTGCCCAATTAACCGGGATTACTTACATTTTTTATTGCCTATGCTACAGGAAAACTGGGAAAACCACAATAATACTGTTTTTTCCAATTTTCTTTTACTTTGAGACAAAAACGAATCTCTACAAAATAAACCATTTTGAATCCCTCTTGGCTCTTTTGCCCCAGTTCTTCCAAGTCTTTAATTAATGCAATATTCATTAAATAACTGGAATCTTCTTTACTTTCAAAGAACAAATTCTGCAACACTTGCAATGGAACGTCGCCGTCCTTTACCTTCCACTTCTTTTGTTTTCCAAAGTAAATTGTAAACGTAACGTACCTCGGTATCTATGTGCGCCGAAAACATAACGTAAATTAAATAAAATACAACTATCTTATAGCATTTTGGTCAACATTTTTGCGACATGTACAATTAGAGATATGAATCAATCAATCAATCTGCCTAGCTTTTTCCCAACTATTTTGGGGTCGGCTTCCAGTCTAACCGGATGCAGCTGAATACCAGTATTTTACATGGAGCGACTGCCTATCTGACCTCCACAACCCAGTAACTGGGTACAATACCCCTTGGTCAGACTGGTTGTCAGACTTTCGTGCTTCTGACGACTCGTAACGACTGTCAAAGATCCACAAATGACAGCCGGGACCAACGGCTTAACGTGCTTTCCGAGGCACGGAGGAGTCTCGATATGTGTAAATGGTCACCCATCCACGGCCAACCCTGGCAAGCGTGAATATGAATAAACTAAGTAAATACATTATGTGCAAAACGAGTATTTAACATTTTAAAACCGTTGGAATTTACGCCTAAAGATTCCCATAGTTATTTACTAACCGCAATAATCGAAAACTGACTCATGTATCTATTGGTACCATGAATTAGAAAACTGCTACGACATGTGCTACGCCACTCTCGCCTGGATTGGCGTAGCACAGCGTAGAGTAGCGTAGCACTTGGGGTTTTACGCTACGATATTTCCGCAGTAGGAAAAACAAGTCTGGGTAAATCATAAATGTTGAATGTAAAAAAAAAACAGATTAACACTTCAAAATGAATTTATGTGCTTTTAAACTAGATGAGGTTGGAATTTCTTATCCGTCTTACCCTGAGAAGAAAGACCGAAACAAATTCAGCGATGTTTGAGAATGTGAGATATTTTTTTGTAATATAATACAGTAGAAATTCAATGCTTATAGGTAAATATATGAAGTAGTAGTAGAATTTCAGGCTTCTGCATCTGAACCTATTTAACCAGGGGCAACCATAACTAATCGATACAGTAAATAGGAAGTGGTCGGTTGTAAGAGAGCTTAACATTGTAAGTGCCAGCAAAAGTTACATCACAATAACATGTCAAGATACGTCGCGGCTATAAACAAGCTGGACAGAATAGCTTGCCTTATCTCAAGAGTGTGCCACTTTGTGAGGGACTGTGTGAGGTTGCCTAATAGTAGGAGGAAGAGGTTTGCAGGGCGGTGTGTTAGCCTGACATAGAAAGAAAGAAAAAAATATATTTTATTTGGGACACGAACAGGAAAAACAAGCAGTAATATAAAGTAAGTACTAAAATAAAAAGAACAATTAAAACTAACAAAATACTTAGACGACCTGTGCGAGGCCAAAAAGGCTCCTACCTCAGCATAATGCTGCGATATTTAAAAATAAATAAATAAATACCGCAGCGCTGGTATTCTGATAGGGCCCGAGCTATTTATTTTATGAAGTACAACTAGCACTCTTAAGGATTTTCTTCCGCCAAGCAGCATCGATGTGTTTCGATTAATGAGTAGTGGTAAAATTACAGACATTAAACTTTATTTCTATTGTCGGCAACGTATTGTCCTTGCCATTGCGGGTGACGAAAGGCATTTGAAAAATAATAATAGACATGAGGGTTAAAATAAAATATAATTATAATTTAGACATCGAGATTTCTTAGATAACTATAACTTTAATAGTATCATATTATACACATAAACCTTCCGGAATAAATTCTCTAAACGATAGTGAAAACCTTATCTAAATCTGTTGCGTGGTTTAGAAGAAAAAGCGGGCAAACAGACAAACACGAAAAGTGACTATAATTTATAATACCTATGTATAGATTAATGTTATTAACAAACATGGAAGATAATATTTACACAAATTAAAAGCTAACAGTCTTAAAATAATAATTATGTACAAGTATACAACCTTATTTTTTGTTTATGCTAAACCTGAAAAGGGGTCATTGTACTCGTCATATTGAAAAAATTCGATCGCGAAAAAAAAATCAGCTGTTCCATACATTTTGTCGATTTAAGTGAACACAAATGTAGGGAACAGCTGTTTTTTTTGTTGCGATTTCAATGTTGTTCCCATAGAAAAAGTTGTTCAAAATGATGAGTACAATGACCTTTTTCGGGTTGAGCTTAAACAAAAAATAAGGTTGTATAAATCATAAGTCCAGAAACAGAAGAAAAGTCTGACAGTCTTGCTTGAGGGCACTGTATCAGTAAAGTACTGTAACGTTATTGTGCTGTGACCAATGAACACATCGGTTGCCTTTCCACTTGACATACCCAATCCAAAGCAATATATAATATTTTCGTACAATTGGAAGGACGATAGGAAAAAGAGCTTATCCTTTCCTTCTCCGGGAAGAGTTGATCAAATATCCTTATGGACTCTTGAGTATGACGAAAACCTTTTAATAAACGAAATAACTATTTAGCTTGTTTTACGTCCATATAACGTATTTCCATAGAAAACTTCTGAAAAACACCAAAGATCTTAAAGCTCGTTCATCTCCCAATGACCTTTCACTTCCCTTGAAGCGATGGATCCCATCATCGGAGGTATCATTAGACCAATTATTAGAGCATATTTAGTGGCATTACATATCCTCTTGGCCGCAGGGGGAGGGGGGCGGCGTATAAAGCGAAGATGCGCGGTCGCAGCCCGCAACACAGCATCGTCGCGTGCGCACGTCACGTGGACGAATTGCTCCGAAGTTTCACGACATTTTACGAAGTTTGTGACTATTTTTGTTGACGTTTTCTGTGCTTTTTGGATTCTGTGAACTTTTGGTAAGTTTGTGTTGTGATTTTTTAATCCTAGGGTTAGGGTACTATTAGTATATAAGAATAGTGTAAGTTGTAGTGAATTACGTGTGGATTCATTAAGATTAGGCATGTTTATAATCTTCAAAATAAGTAACTAAACAATTTAATAGACTCTTCAAATTAGTGCATATTCAAAAATAGAAGGAAAAAGAAACTCTTTCCTACGCGGACCTACTTATGTGTAATAAACTTTTCGGGAAAATATCCTAAAATTCAAAACCGCTAAGAAAAATATTTTTTTTACTTATCAAAGTCGTGACAATATTTTCCATTCTTTCTATATAATACTTAACGAAGTTTAGGAAACAACTTTGTAAACAATTATAACTATTATAAGTTGCAACATAAACATAACCCTCCAGCGCCTGCGCACTGTCAACTTACCGCAAATTACTTTAAAATAATTTATTTTGCTATCTTATCATTATGTAAATAAAGTGGAAACACCATTTTTGTTGCACTTGTAAGTGCTTTTAAGACACTGTGTTGTTAAAAACTTCTTTTTCATATAAAAATAACTTGATAGTGAGATAATAGGTACATAAGTGTATTTTTAACGCGAAAATGTAATACCAGTGGAACCGACTACGTTTTAAAAAGTAAAACCCGTTAATATAGTAATTATGTAAATAATAACAACTGTGTAATAAGTAACAACAGAAGGTACCTATTCTCATTTAAGTTCGCGGAAATGTAGGTACCTACGTATTTAATTTTCATTAAAATTTAATTAATGTCACGAATCTATTCAGGAAAACCTATCAGCCGAGATTGTTGTAATAAAACGAGGAAGAATTAATTTATTGAAGCAAAATTAATGTCATTACGAACAAAAAGGAAAATGATCAAAGATATTTCAAAAACCGATGTTGATATAAGCTTTAACACCGAAAGAAAATTTGATAGGTATCTCTATAAATTATTATACCTACCTATTGTCCTCCGCTCCTGAAACGAGTAGTGCCAACTGCCAAGTATGAAATTACATGAAAACTCAGTTAGTTGCAATATTAAATTACATAGGGTACCTGCTTACATGAATAGTCGGAGGTCAAACTTACAAAAGGGAGTAAAATTAAATAACATTTTCATTTTCCCTTTTAATAAAATACTTGTAACTCTAAACATCAATTCTCCGGCGTATAAAATGAAACTAGAGTATAATAAACTGGGCTCAGTAAGTGCGGCGTAAGTTCTCAGTGCGCTACACACGAGAGGTAGCTAATTAACTATTACTTAGTTTGTAATTATTAAAGCTTTGAGCTAATAGTTAGTGTGTGTACCTACTGTGTATGTTAATTTTTTTATGTTGTATTACAGAAGAAAGCCGCCGTCCCCCAAGATGGTTCACTTTAAGCTGGCGGTAAGTTATATTTCAAGCTATTGGTACATATTCATAATCAGCCTATAATGTTACCACTGCTGGGACACAGGCCTCCTCTCTATGAGAGGGAGTGGGCCGTAATCCACCACGCGGGCCTAGTGCGGGTTGGTAGATGTCACATGTCTTCGAATTTTTGGTTCTAAGACATGCCGGTTTCCTCACGATGTTTTCCTTCACCGTTTTGAGAGCAGTGGTGATGAAATTATTTACACAAAGTCAAGCGCCTGTCGGGGTTCAAACCTACGACCTACAACTCGTAAGTCGTTGCCGTTACCATTGGGCCACCACTGCTCATTGGTACATATTAACTAATTAATAATAAGTAAGACGCAGCATTTTGGGTGCAAAAACCTTTTTTTATTTAGATCCTAAAAAATCTAAAAAAGTACAAGTAGGTACAACAAAGTCATATCTCGAACAACGAAATGGCACACAAAAAACCTTCCCATTTTAGTTTCTTGAAATCGATAAAAGTTTTAAAGGAAATAAAATCTGATATCCGTAGGTAGTAGATTCTATATGTCAAAGTCACAACTACGAGCAGAGTTTAACTTTAAACTTAGATCGAAACTTTTCTAGCCAGCAGTGGAAATATTTCACTATCTGAAGTTCCAGATAAGGCTTCAATTCAGAACTGTCGTTCAAAGTTAACTTCAATCAGTTACGAAGAGATTCGATAGGACAGTTGGCAGATGACGGGTAAATGCAATTTTAAAAGTGAGAAATGTTGAAAGCTATTTTTATCTGTGGAGTATTTTAAGATTTTTAGGAGCTTTACCGCGAAAGCTCAACTAAAGCTCGACCAATTTTAGTAGGTAAATGTAGGTAATTATGTTCCAAATAAGCCGTGCGCCCGATGGGATGTTCTATCGGCAAAAATAACGAACTTCCATATAAACTTTCATCCCCTATTTAATCCCATTAGGGGATAAAATTTCAAAAATCCGTCCTTAGTGCTCACTTTCCTTATAACAGGAACTCTTGTACAACATTTCAAGCTTTTAGGCCGAGTGGTTTAGGCTCTGCGTTGTGGGTCAGTGAATTTAAGATTCTTAATAAGTAATTAGATTCAAAGGTTTTAAAAATTAATTAATACTTTTGCTTAGATGGAAATAATTATGGACCATAGATTTTTACAAAATATCTAATAATAATAACTGATCATGGATGAGATGTAATAAACATTAACTAAATAGTATCTACATATTTAAAAACTTAAAGATGTAGGAATAAAAGATTAAACAGTAAAATAAAATGAAATGAAATGTAAATCATTTAACTTAGCAATACTGTTGTAGATATGTTATATCCATTAAATTGATTCTTAACATTTGGATACGATTCCATTTCATAGCGATGCAATAGGTTAATTCTTTTCTTTTGTTTTACAGCCTATCTTGTCTTATTGCTATATTGACCTAGATTTTAGATTAAAACAATAAACACGTTTTAATACAAGTTTCTTGAGTCTTTATCTGATAAAAAAGACTTTACATACACACGGAAAGTCATTTCAAAATACATATGATATTAATTTTGCATTGAAGTAAGTCGCAACCTGCAATATTTCTAACTTTGCAAGTCTGTTTTCTTGAACGACTATAGTGTAATTTTCCTCACAGCATGATAAAAATATCCACATGAAAATTACATCTAAGGCAGACAAGGCCATTTCTAGAAATGAACTTTTTTTTTTTATCCTTCTCTTACATAATAGTAGCTATCAACAATGCCGTTCATGTGGGCGGTGACCTTCTGTTTTAATTCAGTGTTTATACGGAAATTGTAATCAATTGGTTCAACTTTAAATATTAGTTCACACATTCAGGAATAACCAACTTTGACTGTAATGCTGTTTAGCGGAAATATGGTAAAAGGGAAGTGAACGCTGAGATGACGGCTGATTGAGGTATGACGCATGAAAGAAAAAGATGGCGGAGTTAGCGCTTGGGTACTTCAAATAAAATGGAGAAATAGATCGCGGGGCCACAGGATAATGATAATGACGATCAATAGAAATAAGTTCACTATCCATCATACGTAGCTGCATCATATGTAGCATTATACACCGCCTGAGGTGAATGGTACACTTCTAATTCTTTTTTCTCGTATAACAGTCGCGAGCTACATACAATTTCAAAGACTAGAAAGAATACTTTTCTAGCAATAGTATATTTGCCAGAATGTTGTCTCATTCATATAAATAAGGGCGACATCCCACTGCCGCGCGCATGTGTTGCATCACAATCATTTACGCACACCGCACCGCATCGCGCTGAATTACAGGGCTGCTCCGTTAGGAAAACTCCAAATGAATGCAGATGAATTCTTCTATTAAATAATTTATTAACTTATCGGACCATTTGTTTTTATCTTTGTATTTTCCAAAATGTTCATATACGAGGAAGAATATGAATAAGTACCTACTATGATTATTTGATTAATTAATTACGATCAATGTCACACAATATTATTACATATATTGAGATAAGCCACAAATCGGCGACAAAAACCTTTTGGAGGCATAAAACGTTCTAGAAATTTTGGAGGCATAAAAAGTAACGACTTGTTGCCAAACCTTTAGAAATATCTCAAAAGAACTTACGAAATAAATCACTTAATATTCTGTATTTTCTGCTGGACATTCTAATTCATATAATAAAGAATAGTTGGTTGAGGCAGCCCTGGCCGACCGCAGACCATTGCATCACGGTGCTAACAGCCACGAGCCACTGTAACACCTACAGCCATTCATCTTTGTGCGCACAACCCTAGCTCACTCAACGCGCATTTTTGTCTCTTTTCTAAACTCCTTGTTTTGAAAGCGCACTATTGTGCGCTTTTTTTCCTATTCACGCTAAGATTGGCTTCTAGTGTTTTTATAATGATCCTAATTTATCATCGCGAAGTATTTTGTGACGATTGGGTAATACGATACTATTGTGTGTTTGTGAATACTAAGCCTTATGAGTAAATTGGATCATTCGGTAAAAGTATGGAAATGAGTATGCATCTATTGTTAGATTTTGAAATCGAGGTCAACATTACTTAATTCATAATTTGTTTATTCATTAGAACTCTACTTTGATGAAACATATCGCTTACTAAAAATTCAGCTTACAATAATTATTTATGTAAGTAACTTTAGTAGGTACATGATCTGACCTGATATAAAAACACAACACAGTATAAATTATTTGCATCCCAATTCACAAACAAATCAAAACAATGGCTTTGCAAGCCATTAACATAGAAAAAAATCATTTGGCGTAAAAAGCATATTATAAAAATGCAAATGAGTTGAGAATATTCTATAATAGTGAGTGTTCGGTGCATATCCAAATGGTCGGGTGTTTCCGCCGAGCCGAGCGTGACGTAAGTGACCGGCGCGCGCGCATAGAAAGTGTCAATAAGGTCAAGGTCGAATCTCTTCCGCGCTTTACGTCATGCGGAGAAACTTAGGGCTGGCGAGGAAGGATTAGACATTAATTAAAATTGATTTATTGTAATAAAATACGTCTATGAAACGTTTTATATGCTGGTACAGTGTTATGATATGAATGTCTCAATACAATCTTTCATTTATATTTTTGGAAGAATTATAAAAGGATGTAAAAGAATGAAAAATATTTGCTGGTCTGGATTTTTTTTACCTATAGGTAAAATTACTGTTCTTCGCTTCATTTTAAATTTATTTTGCTGCATCTCATAGAAATTATTTGTGAATTTTGTCTCCGAAATATCAGACACTAGATTCCGCCAGCGGTTTCGCGCGCGTGTTAACTTTATAAATTATAACCTATGTTACTCAGTAATAATATAGCATTCTAATGGTGAAAGAATTTTTAGAATCCATCCAGTAGTTTTTGAGTTTATTAATTACAAACAAAAATATAAATCTTTATAATATTAGTGTAGACTACGGTGTATGCCACTTTCGCCAACCCTATCCCAAATTATGCGCACACGCATGGTGATAGCATTAGCAAGCTTTTGTTAGTCCGCTATAACCTTTAGTCACTTATAGTACCGCGGAGTACCACTTACTATTATTATATAACGTGTTTTGTGTGCAAGTACAATAATAACACCATGCTGTTGCAAAACTGTTATGTCAAATGATGTTTGAGGTATTTTGTTAGGCTGTGACCTAATACTGCTATTAATAGAGGTATGTGCAATGGACATACGTTAGTAAAGATTTCTTACCAAAATGCACTTATGAAACAAAAAATATCTTGAGAAAGGAACTAGAATCTAGATCATTGAACTACGAGACTCGACTGAGTGTTTAAATATTTTAAAAAATAGTGGAATCATCATCATCTGTCTAGCCTTTTCCCAACTATGTTGGGGTCGGCTTCCAGTCTAACCGGATGCAGCTGAGTACCAATGTTTTACATGGAGCGACTGCCTATCTGACCTCCACAACCCAGTTTCTGGGTAACATGATACCCCAAGGTAAGACTGGTTGTCAGACTTTCGGGCTTCCGACGACCCGTAATAACTGTTAAAGATCTACAAATGACAGCCGGGACCAACGGCTTAACGTGCTTTCCGAGGCACGGAGGGGTCTTGGTATGTAAAGATGGTCCCATGCACAGACCCATCCACAGACCAACCGCGGCAAGCGTAGCTTAACCTGATTGATCGACCCGTGCGGCTGTTATTTCTTAGCCACAAGCCTCTCCCTAAAAAATAGTGGAAGATCTAGTGATATTAATATCTTCCAATTGGTTTTAGTGTACGACAATAGAATCAACAAAATAAAAGACTTTTGACAAGCTAAAAAATCGTCAATTATGTAGCTAAAGTCAATGCCCTACCGCATTTGCCGTACCGCATTGAATAAGACATGACAAAAGTATTACTAAACGTCGACATAGTAACCATAACATTAACCTCTCATAACATAGCAGTAACTATAATAGCGTATTACTAAAAGAGGCTATTAAGTTATTAAGATAACACTAATTGACGCTTACTGAGCCGCGCTACACACCGGTGAGCTTACTCGTAGCATAGAGATAAATTTATTATTCAATAGTATCTTATGCTAACTAATATTATAAATTCAAAAGTAAGTATGTTTGGTACGCTTTCACGCTCAAACGGCTGAACCGATTTGGATGAAATATGGCACAGGGGTAGACCATGACCTGGAATAGGACAAAGAATACTTTTTATCCCGATATTCCCAGGGGATCGAGACTATCGTGGGTGAAACCGCGGGGCGCAGCTAGTAATATGCGAAAATAACTATGTTTATCTGTTACCTTTTCACGCCTAAACCACTGACCCGATTGTTATTGTAGCCTCGGACCTGGAAAAGGACTTAAGCTACTTTTTATCGTGAATATTTGTATTAAGAAATACAAAATACACGCAGGCGGATTCGTAGGCAAGAGCTAGTAAATATCATAAATGTCACATTTTGATGCTGAAAAGTGAAAACTATGTAAATAAGATGCATGAAGCATACTGAAAATATCGCATTGTTGCACCCAGACGACGTTATGTTGCAACACTAACACTTCTGACATTTTTAAGTCATTTTTTCTATTATTTTTCAACTAATGGTAAAAAAAATTGCCATTTCTTGACCATTAGTTGACTAAATTTTCACCGATTTTAAAAATCCTTTTCATATACTCCACATTCTGCTTACTTTCCCTTAACATTCCACAATTCCACATTCTACCCCAACTAATAAAACCATTCATCCTAGCAAGTGTGTGGTGTGTAGCGCGGCCCTGCGATCAGTCCACTCATGCGCAGACATAGGTACTTAATTACCGTGTGAACAGCGTGAATTATCGCCCGGAGGCGGCGATCGCTTATGAATGGAAGTGAATCGGACGAGCAACGCTTTAGATACGTTGTACAAAGTGTGCCTATTAATTAGCAATTTTTCCAAAGGGTTCTTTTGTTACTGATTTTGTATAGAAATGTGTTCGGTTATAAATACCTACTGCATGAATTACATCAGAAAATAATCCTATGATATTAGAATAATCCTATGTATACTGGAAATTAGCTTGATGTGTAGCCGTGCTACACATCAAGCTAATTTCCAGTATAAGCTGACCTCGCATTGTACGGAAATCCTATAAAATGCGAGATCAGCATAAACTGGAAATGTATATCTAGCTTGATGTGTAGCCGTGTGTCATACCACCAAATTTATCTACCTCGCAAATTAAAAAGATCATATTTCACACAAAAACTCATTTATTATCTTTGCCTTGACAGTTACCTATTGCAAATCATAGACCTCCAAACAAATAAAGAAATGTAGCAATAAAACTATGAACAAACAATAAGTACTTAGTTACATTATATCCTGTGACAAACCACAATCCCAATCAAACCTTGTGCAAGCTATAGTACAGTACCATTTGTGTCACACACGCTCCCAATTTTGTTACTCTGTGGCCCACTTAACATAATAAACAAATAATTTAATAATAATATAAAATAATAATCAAGTATCTTGATTTAGCACACGAGGTTGTCGACATGTGGGACGTGGACTCTGCAATCATTGTACCGATAATCGTTACGGTCAATGGCCTAATAGCGAAGAGCCTCGACCAACATCTCAGGAGGCTCTCATTGCACGGCTGGGTCAAGGGCTTGATTCAGAAAGCAGTACTCCTGGACACGGCACGCATAGTGAGGAGGTTCCTTTCTCTAGAGCCCTGACCACCGGCAGCTTGGACCCTGATCCTGATGCCGATGGGCTACTATTTTTTATATTTTTAAATGTTTTATATAATTTTTTATTCTAATATTTAAAAATATAATTTATAAGTATGAAAAATGAAATAAATGAAAATAATTTAATAATAACAATGCTAGGCTATGTTACCGCAACCGGTTAAAATCAAAGTTATTACCGGAAATTGTATATAATTAGGTATGCATGTGCTTTGTTAAAGTAAATTTCTGCAAGTACGCTTAATCATACGTCGGTATGTATTTCAGTGAGAGACTTTCCATGTAATGATACGATATTTTTATCAAATGCCATTCCGATATCGGTATGCGTAAAACGTATGAAATTATGTCTCTGACACTATCCTCAACGATATCAGATCTTTTATTTCATACATTTTATGCAACCCAATTTCGGCTAGTCATCCAAAACCGATTCGGGGATATTGAAAACGCTTATCTTGAAAAAAAAGCTTGTAGCTAAATAGTGCTTATGAAGGCAGGTAATAACTTAGTTCAGGTACAAAATAAATATAATAAATCAAATGAGCTTTTGCGTGCAGTCTTCAATTTTTGTACTGCGGCGTGGGCTGGCATTGAGGAGTTCTCTGAAATTACCAATAGCCATGCCAAATTATACCCTAAGCCCCCTAATCTTCAGTTTGTAGTTCCCTATATTCAAGAGAACTGCTAAATAATGTCCAAAATTATACCAGATTCCACAATAGAAATAACTGATAGGATCAAATGAGGCACGTAGTGTGGCGAAACTGTAGCAAACTTCGTGAGAACTCGTGAGTCTCCGTGAGTCTTCGTGAATGATCGTGCAGCTTCGTGAATGCATGACTTTCATAGCAGATGACTTATCTGATGGTCGGAAATATCGCCTTGATCGTTATCTCATGTTATGTCATACTTTTTGTCCGTTTTCCTTATACTTAGTACTAATGAAATGATTTCATGCAAAGATCTGTTTTAAAGTGCTAGGTCAGTGGTACTCATTATTTGATAGCCTAAAAACAACATCATGTAAACTTTTATAATCTTGTCCATAGCCTTATCTTGGTGCATTGATAAAGGTCTACCAAAAAATACTGAACGTTTGAGTTCCATTATGACGATTCGTTTTTGACAATCTTTAATCGACATCTTGGCTGCTACTTAGGCATCTCGATGCTCATTGTCATGTCAACATATAAACTTAACAAAATGTACCCAGCTCTTTTATAACTTCTAATTCAAAAGCCAGTCTCCATGGCGTTACTCCACGTATAAACCTAGCCGGTATTAGTCCCCGCAAGATCTCTCGCCACCATTGTGTACGAAACAAAACAGCCTCCATTCAGACTATTATGACGCCCGGTTTCACTCACTTTCCTACAAATTCCTACACAATGTGCACTGATTATAGCTGCTAACCTATGTTTATAGGCTTTTTGTACATTTAGAGCTGGATTTGAAAACTCTCAATTAAATCCGCCTATTATAAGTACCTTCTTTCTGCTTTGTGCTATTTCATCTTATGTTCTAGCTTAAGTTAAAGAGTAAGAAGATTTCAAAGCTTAGCACACTTACTACATAATTATAAGTTAGCAATACCTAGCACATTCAAAACTGCTAAACAAACTAAATATTTATTTGGCCTCAAACTTTTTTATTTATTTAAACTCCTTACAATACTTTTACATAATATGAGCCACATTTTATCTCACACTGTCTAACAACGTCGCGACTTTCACGTAATACGGTTTAGTCGTCGTAAGTGCAAACATACCGCAGTTTACTTCAGGGTCAATATTTATAATAGTCTGACCATTACAAAAAACAATGTTGCCCTTCTCATTAGAAGCTATTTTTCGAAAGTGTTTCATGAGGCCTTTTATTTTAAAGGAAGCTCACACACCTAAATTGCTCCTTATCAAACACTACTGAAACAGAAGGGTCTCCCCAAAACGAGGACTGAGTATCCCTTAGAAGGAAGGAAACTGCTGACATTACCTAACTTGACAGAACTCATCATTCTCTGTCTAGCCTTTTCCCAACTATGTTGGGGTCGGCTTCTAGTCTAACCGGATGCAACTGAATACCAGTATGTTACATGGAGCGACTGCCTATCTGACCTCCACAACCCAGTAACTGGGTAATACGATACCCCTTGGTAAGACTGGTTGTCAGACTTTCGGGCTTCTGACGACCCGTAACGACTGTCAAAGATCCACAAATGACAGCCGGGACCAACGGCTTAACGTGCTTTCCGAGGCACGGAGGAGTCTCGGTATGTAAAGATGGTCACCCACTTGACAGAACTCATATCAAACGTAAAATAATAACCATAATCTTACTCATCACGTTACGTTTTAACAAATCACCGATGTATCTGTGATACAGCCACACAGGTCGCTTCATAAGAACATCGGGTCGCCTGTACCTACTTACATAATACGTCACACTATCGCTAAGAACACGATACATTGTCGCCTCAATGCGTACAACGTTAGGTAATGCCTTTGTCAGTCGGAGATGGACGGTGTGGTAATATTTTGAATGGATAACTTTTACTTTCGCTATGGGAAAAGTTTGCGATGATTATTATGACAGTTATTCTGGTGTATTACAAGTACGGCTTCCGTTTTTGCATATTCGCGATAAATACAGTTTTTTAGTAGTTTTTATCGACGATGGAGCGAGGAGAGACTGTTATTATTCAATATTACCATAATTCGAATCAAAGTTGAAACAAATAATGTGCAACATTACAAACAAGTCGTCGTCCACAAAAAGGATATGGATTATTTTCGTAGAGATAAATTGATAAACGATAGAGATATAGATAAATGATAATTGCAAGAACGATATTTTCCTAGATAAGTATAGATCGGTCTTTTACATAGAATTTCTAACCAGAAAACACAATAACTTACTTAGGAATAAAACTCCAGCCTAACGCTTGATAACACGCTGCACTACTAGACCGATGATTGAGCAGTAAAATAGTTACCTTATTAAATAAAATTACTTTTTACTGCGATCGACCCACATTCAAATATTCGAGCGGTCGTGAGTTATGCTAATGAAAAGTAATTAGTTTTATGTTAACAACTTTAATTATTGACACAAATAAGTTAGCTACCACACGTTAGATTTAAATCAATTATTAGATAATTCGTGCATCAGTTTAATGTATTCAATCATTTAAGTGCAATAAAATATGCATGTCAGTAGATCCGTTTTTTTGGATAAGTATATTGGATAGGTATAATTAGTAATTGGCATTGACTTTTATTAAACTTGATGTTCGCATTCTTCTCATTATATAAGCCCTAGAACCCATAGCTGCTGGTCTGGTAGCACCAAAAATAATCGCAAATATTAAAAAAAAAAAAAAAAAAAAAAAAAAAAAAAAAAATGTAATCGAAATCGGTAAAATGTAAAGTGACGTAACAACAAAAATGGACGAACTTACATTAAAATACATAACGCTGACCCAAAACGAAAAATATGTTCGTTTTAATGCAAAAATTATCACTTAATAAATATCGTTGCAGTCAGCCGCACTGGTCACTTAAACACAATATCACAAACCCAGTTAATATTTGTGTAAAATATAAACTATAACATAAAATCACAAAAAAATCACTCGCTTATATATTTTTTAATTCGTCATTCCAACTTGTCAGTTGTTCGCCGTTACTTTTGACAGCTGATTTAAATGGATTGCGTTCAAAAATGTTAATGAAGGTCTCATTTACATTAAAAAATCGCATACCTACATAATGAATAAAATGGAGGTAGTATGTAGATAGGTATATCGATTACATACTAAGTAACTATTTGTTTCTGTAATCAATAACTACGAAGTTATTACCGATTTACACTTTTGACATAACAATGGTGACGAAGAAATAATTGTGGTAGGTATAATACCATCAAAAATATATATAGACCAACATAATAATATGTAATTAATATATGTAATTAATAATTACTCCAGCAATAACTGTTCCATTTGTACTGTACGGGTAATTCGCACTCCCAGCGCAGGTAGCTTCAGGTGAATTAGTAATAATATTGCGTAACAAGTGATAGGTAGAGGTTTGTGAGCCGTCACCTATAAATAATACAGTCACCCATTTGCGTGAGAAACTTATCTAAAACGTTCTAATCCATTGCCAGAAGTAAAAGCTTGACAACTTCGATAAATCGTATTTTTATCAAGAAGTAAAATGTGGAAATATTCAATGCCTCCGCTCATCCTGGGTTGTTGCAAAGATGCACGAAAACACGAACAACCCATTAGCCCAGACATGCAACTTATCAACAACAACTCATTATTATAATTGCGTAACCTCCGCGGTGAAAATGGGCGGGAAAAACGTTGCCGCCATGTTGCATTCGAAAGTGTCATGGCGCGCACCTCATCTTCCTCGGGGTCAGAAAAACAACTATTATTGTAAACAATGAAGCGTGTGAAGTATAAACATGGCTTTTAAAGATTAATAGATTAGTTTTTTGACTATTCACGTGAGGAAGTTTGTATTAGTATTTAATTTCGCCCCTATTAATTAGATCACGCTCGGTTATTATGTGAC
The DNA here is from genome assembly GCA_947363905.1 of Lithophane semibrunnea. Taxonomy (NCBI): domain Eukaryota; kingdom Metazoa; phylum Arthropoda; class Insecta; order Lepidoptera; family Noctuidae; genus Lithophane; species Lithophane semibrunnea. The sequence goes on from OX376196.1 coordinate 17,972,704, forward strand.
TTTCAAGAGTCAAGAAAGTATAAAGGAAGTTGATTAATCTTTTCAAAGTTCACAATGTAATTCGAGGCCCCATCCAAAGACGGAACCCCGGAAATGATTCCGTTGTTACGAATATCTTCGACGATAATATCACAATCGACAGTTGCTATCTATGTAATGTCAGAACTGTCTAACTTTTGCTTCTGAATAGTTGGCTTATTGGCTTATGTAACATGCAATACTATTCTATACTTATGTGGTACCGATTCATTCCTGGAATGAAGTTTTTCCTCACACATGAATAAATCGCCTTCTTAAAATCAGTTATAAGAATGACTTCAACGGGGGAAGTAGGTTACTATGATACTAGGCGAGGAGTTAGCATCTAGGCTTATTGCATCGTCGATTATTGAATAGTAGCAGAAGTATTTGTTAAAGTGTGAAGAACAATTTCAAATTGATGATGATTGCAACCAAACTGGAATTCAATTCAATTCAGATTTTCTCACCAATAAAGATCCCATTAATTTCGCACCTAGTTTTACATCACAAAAAACAATTGTGGATAAAAAATCCCATCACACAATAATCACATAGGGATCTTTCCATCAAATTGCTCAAGATCCTGCCTGTTGCAAGCAGAGACGAGCAATGCAGAGCATACGGTCCAGTTGAAGCATTCGCACCATTTCGGAGAGAACAATATGTGCACGTTACACATTCACATTGTCGCGTGCTGTGGTTCCCGCGCAAAGTTCCCGTGAGACATATGACGTACACAGCCGCCATCTTGCTTCAGGGTTGCCAAACTTTGAAACGTTTATCGTTATGTTTATCTGTATATTCTAGAACTCGTTGTGTTTATAAGAAGTTTGCAGGCTATGTAGGACGATAATTCCATTTGTTAACTTTGAACTTTTGTTTAACTATTATTTATTTACCCAGGTACCAATTATATTAAAGTTTGTTATGCTTAGCTATTAATATTGCCAGTACCTCAGAGCTTGCAAAGCTCTTTGAAGATGAAATCATTTCACTAGACTAAGGATTATTTTTAAAACCTTTATCAGTTTCCCTGGGTCTCAACTTATGATTTAATGAATTCTCAGGAGTCACAAATTATGTACTAAGTTTTACCATTTCTTGTGTAACACGTACCAGATAAGGTAATCGGAAAGCGAGGTTGAGGTTTTAGTGAAGTTTCTGTTTATATTTTGTTTTTTTCCTTAATTAATAAACAATAAAATAAAAAGAATAATTGGGTCGGGACAACCCTAGCAAAGAATTTACAATCTTGAAGATTGACATCCAATAAATGTCAGTAGATTCGATACCTGAGTGTAACGAGTTTCATCGTAAGTGGAACTCATTTCCGCGACGTTGTAGCTGATAGGAAGTCAACGACAGACCGCTGAGACGACATCTGTAGCTGATACTGAGAGAGACGGACTTAGAGGATGGATTACCTGGAAATTGGTTTTTGATCCGTGCTTTTATATCTTAAAGGGATATCCCGGTACAAAACCAATCTTATAGATATTTAGGAGATTGCCTACTTAGGTACATATTTAATAATAATATATAAACCTGTTCCCGATACCGGTGGGCTCCAATTTTTTTATATTTTTTAATGATTTTATAAAAATATTTAAATATGTAACTAATAAGAAAGAAAATAAATAAACGATATATAAATATTATTTAATTTTTTTTTTTTTTATGTAATGGTTTCTGGCCACTTGAGAATCCTGGACTAGAAATGTAACTGAAAACAATCGCTAAATTTTCATCTCTAACGGTTGGGATTTCATATCTTCTTAATTATTTATATGCTAACTTACATGCAAGCCTATCACGTGTTTACTCGTAATTTCTAATGTAAAAAAGTGAATTCGGAGCATTTTATTGTGCTCATAAATCATCACGTAGACATCATCACAATGTTTATTATATCACATAATTACAGTCATTGTTATATTACGTCACATCTTTCACTGCTACTCTAGATGTTTGATAGTCATAACATAATGTAAGTAACATTATGTGAGTGCTTGCACTAAGTGAAGTGCGCGAATTTGATGCACTTAAATGATTAAGTTGTTCTAAAACAATAGCGTTGTTACTTGTTGTTATTATGGTCTGCTAAATGGACTGTTTGGGGCTTTGAAAATAGCGAGGACAAGAGCGGAGCGATTTAATCAAATGCGCCTTACAAAAGAGTTAAACGCGTTAGCTTGCGTCCTATTTTTTTTTTTGTAAAGAATAAAAATAATAGATTGCAGGGATACAGGCTGTAAGGGTAAACACTCTTGCCATTCAAACAATGGGTAGTTGACTGAAATATAAAAATAAATGAAACAAAATAAAACACAACAAAAAAAAACGTTATTTTCATTAAAAGATTTTAAAAAGTTTCTATCCGACACCGTGCTCTCTAGCGAAACAGCTGACTGACTGAGGGAGACATCGCGCTCGCGGTCGGTCAGGTCACATCCCTCACCCCCCGCCCGTGTTGAGACGCAAGTTTGCCCTAGCGGATAGGGCAACGAACTTGCGTCTATTGTGGTAAAATGTAGATTAAAAAAAAATAAAAAAAAAATTGTAATTTTCCATTGATTTTACGTTCTATAAATGAAACCAAAATGCAAGGATAACGGTGTTCACCCTAACACCCTGTAGAAATAACATATAAACAACCCTCTATTAAGAGTTTTTAATCAAATGTGGGTGTATTAAACACCTCTGCCTAACCGTTCGGGGAATTACAGGCGTGATGTTATGTATTTAACTCTAAAAATTACATAATTGATTGGATAAGTATGTTGTATCACCACAAAATCAATTAACTTACCACATAATACAATAATGTTAAATTATCCATTAACTTCCATGTAATGACGGCCACCGCTACTTCCCCGGCCGCACGCGCGTAATTAACGCTACAATTAGAATGTTCCGCTTACACGACACACTTGTCACGTCAACACACATCGACGTCTATACACGTCACGGCGTATCACGCTGACGAGTATATACGTCACGTCATATCGTACGACGTTAATAATATATGACACGTCGCTGAAACTTGGCTCGTAATAACTGAAGTGGTTTAGTAAAATACCATATAAAATGTTTTCAATAGGGGTGCGGTACTTGGTAAAACTAAAAACTTACTTCAGGCCTTCGCCAGGAAAGTACTTCACTTTTACCAATTAGATACCTAAGCTAGAAAACCTATTGAATTTAAAAAAGTTGTAAAATCATAGGAATCTCTAGTAATTATGGGTTAGGTACAGGTTATTTCCGACAGCTAATTTCACATTTCGTTACCTGATTTTAAACTTCTTGATTGGCCTTCTTGATTGGTATGTACCATCTCTTCCGGTTTTGACACACCTAAGTTTTAACAGTAGGTACTTACCAACCTCTTTGCGCACCGGACCGTGAAAAGCAGCGTTTAGCATATACCACAAGATATAATCAGATCAGCGCGTGAAAGTGCATCACTTAATTTCATTACGAAGTTTGTTTATCTCTCGACACATTCGAGGTGCTGCTGATGTATCTTGTGATACAAGTATACTATAGCAATTCAAAACGGCGCAAGGATAGTTCCTACTTACATCTTGTTCAATGAAATACCCCTGTTTAATGTGTGTGTGTTGTGTTGTTCTTCAGCTGTGTTTCAGTTGGAAAAGCAGGAATGCCGGCAGTAGATATTACAGGCGCAAACAGTATTTTAAAGTTTTTCTCTGAGTTTGTAATGGTAAACAATTTACATCTGTTGAGCCTGCAATCACCAGTCGGTCTGACAATTGTGGTGATTACGGGAATATCTCCTGGATATTTTTCGTTGTAACCGTTACTAAGAGGTATTCAACAGCGAACATTAATGATCCTACTACTTTTATCATACTATGATGGTTGTATCTTCCATAGGCACATACTTTACCACCATAATGGTCTTCTCCATAAAGAACTCAGTCCCATTCAAATCGCTGTGATTTCCCCGTAGAACCCTGACATTATTACCTCTTGCCTCTGTTTTAACAGTTACCCAATCACGTGGCTCCGGCATACAAACTAGAGAATTCTTTAATTAGTCTAAAGAAATACTAATGACAATCGTTAAGACTGGCGCCCGTTCGTCTGGTTGGTTTAAAGACGTTTAAGTGTAGATTGTGAGCATATCACGAACCTAAAAGTCCGCGGATATTTGAAGACAGTGGATATATAGGTAATCGGATATTCGCCAAAGCGGGTAATAGTTTCAAAGATATTCGCTAAGACGATACCGTCTTGTTAAAATTCAATATAAGTTAGCTGCCATGTTAGGGTTTGTCCAGAAAATATCACGTTGGCAGAGGGAGGCCAGTATTTTGAAAAACGGCGGGCAGAAACGAGGAAAATGACAGAAATAGACACATCTTTTCGATGCAAGAGTGAGTAATATTCGCTTGTGTCATGTTAGCCCTGCTGTACAGTGTGAGGTCCTCGAATATCTTCAGAAGATGAGGTTCAGTACGAAATTGAAATTATTGGAAGTTGATCAACAATCGCATTATTGTGCCTAATAAATAAGGGTTTGACTCTTTCACACTGGCTCCAGTTACGACCACTGTGGCATTGTATTTAAACGATACCTCAATGTCCTAACATAACAGAACTAATCACGGTCACCCATCACGTGGCAGACCCCACTACTGGCGCCTTAACCTCGTTGCATCATAAATGACATGTTTAACAAAAAGTACATGTCATCAGCTTTCTCTGAGGTCAATAGTCATTGCAGATGAGCGTACGACTGTTATGTCATCGTGTCATTATGATTCCTAGCACACCGCCATGTGCGGATATATGGCTGGTAATCTCTTCCGCAGTTGAAATTTGATTGGTAGCAGCGTTGCACGGTGTACCTACATTTGTTGGAGAGAACTTAAATACATATTTCATGTAATGCTACCGTGCTCTGCGAGGCTTTAGAGGATCTTCGCTACACTACACCTTTGGCACGTTCCAACGAAAATGAAATCGTTTACTGGTTTACACAAAATACTTACGGCACGTAGCCGCGGGCATGAAAATTAAAGGTACAACAAAGATTCCTTTGTCGCTATTTCTTTTGTAGAGCCAGCATTCATACTGCACACTATAATTGGCATGAAAAATTATAAAGAAATTCAAACAGCTCTGAGGAAACATAGGAAATAATAGAAAATCAACCACAGATGACGTTATATAATTACTTTATAATCTTGGATACATTGTCATGTGAATTTAATTCAATTCACAGTTACCAGTTATTCTCAGTACTTAATTAGGTACCTACTGAGAATAACTGTAATTATTCTTCAGATAGGATAGCGATTAATACTTGCGGGAGATTCGTTATGAATATAATATTGAATGAACTCACGATAATGTGATTATGTTAAGTACTATGACGTGGAAATATGGGTTTTACATAATAATAATTCCATACCCATACATGTAAAATAAAGAGGTGAAAATATATTTGAGCAGAATCATAAAATAGAAACAGCACCCACGAATATTTACGACGCTAACTTTAAATACAGCATCGATTTTGAAAAACAAATGGTCATGAAACAATAAGAATATTTCGTGTGGTAAACAAATACTCTGCCAGGATCATAACCAAGCTAACTGCGTAGGTAGGTACTACGTAAATTAACTGAAAGTAGAAACACCCAAACGTACGCGGGTCTATGGAGATAACATCGGTGTCCGTGAAAGTGCACAAACGCATGTTATTTACGACGCACGCGCAACGACTTTGTCATTCCTTACTAGATAATCTATGCACCGAGGATTTCGACCAATGTGCGTGAGGAGCCAAGTAAATGACTGGTTGAGAGTTATTTTAAATCAAATTGGTACAATGTTCACTTTTATGGTAAATTGTAAGATTCGTAAATTCGTCACATCTTTAAATGATCGAAACGGTTGTGGAATTACAATAGGATTGCCAACAGAGTTGATACCATATTGTGCCTACTTAAAATAATCAGATATCCTACTGACGAACGTAGGGAGGTACTTGCCCAATACCTGTAATCTTCATAGCTATTTGTTAAAACCCAAACTCATTTCACAAAGTCTTCCACTTTTCTCAAACCACACAAATTAATTCTAACAAGACAACAACCAATTAAAGGCCCAAGGTTTGCCACTCTTTGCCAACAAAACCGCGTCATTTATATCAATTGCCAGGCGAGTCATTTGTCGCGGATTCGCGAGTAAAACACGAGCTGATGTGGCAATAGGTGCGATCAGGCAGTGGGAAAGTGTGGCAATGTGGTTACAGGGAACATTGTGTTGCGGCACACGTCCACCTCTGATGGATCTCCTTGGAGGTCATGTGATGTTTTGACCACGATTTTTATAATTGCTGGTTACTCAATGTTGTAAGCAGTTTCTAAAATATAATAAGTTTGATGTGGTAGGCTGTATCTCGGTGAGCCTTAGTCACCTAGAATAGTACTTTAGTGAAATATCTGGGCTTCTAATTTAGTATTGTTTCCAAACATCTGTTAAATATTTAAAAACATGTTGTATTTTTATTAGATTACAATTAGCAACCACGGATACTGCTTCTGATGTTTAAAATCATTATCTTAGAGAGAGAGAAGAAGGTATTTGCGTGGCAATGGGACATGACGGGTCAAATAGATAGATATAGATATTATTAGCAAACATCGACACCACCAATACTTCAAATATCCAATGTCTTATGATCAACTTCTATTGTTCCAGGTGCTACCAGCGCTGCTGCTCCTGTCGGCAGCCGCGGCCACTCCTAGGAAGGCATACAAACGAGAAGGTAAGCTACTTCCTAACCATTGCCCTAATACTGACAAGGAGCCTCTGTCATGAACCAAGTTATAGTTTAAACTTGAATTACTTACTTCTATATCTGGATTTTCAGCTTCACTCTGATATCCTGTAGGGCCTGTAATTCTACAAAGTTCAAAGTCAAATAATTTATTTCAAATACAAGGCGTAATTGTTCGTAAAAGTGATCGTACCTACTCCAGTAGTCCAGCATGTTTTTATAAAGTAATTTTTTATCGGGAGACACAACTGGCAAACTTAATAACGATTGAGATTACATACACTACAGTGGTTTCATTTTGAAAGATGTTTTTTTTAAGTTCATCATAGAGGCTCTACCAATGACTATTAACTACAATATTAAATAAAAGCACCTATTCCCTTGTTTGCAGCTCCCCTGAGTTCCTCGTACCTCCCACCTCCTCGAGGAGGTGGTGGTGGTGGCCACGGAGGTGGTGGTGGCGGCCATGGAGGTGGTGGTGGCGGCCATGGAGGTGGTGGTGGTGGTCACGGAGGCGGTGGACATGGAGGCGGCGGCGGCGGCGGCCACGGCGGTGGCGGCGGCCATGGTGGCGGTGGCGGCCGGCCATCATCATCCTACGGCGCCCCGAGCCCTTCAAGCAGCTACGGCCCTCCTAAACCAAGCTATGGTCCTCCTAAACCAAGCTATGGCCCACCGAAACCATCAAGCAGCTACGGACCTCCACCATCGTCGAGTTACGGACCACCTCCCTCCAAGCCATCCAGCTCTTATGGACCCCCACCGTCAAAGCCGTCCAGTTCCTACGGTCCTCCTCCTTCCAAGCCTTCCAGTTCTTATGGCGCTCCAGCAAGACCACCAGCGACCAGCTATGGTGTACCAACTGGACCTTCCACGACTTATGGTGCGCCTAAACCATCGAAGCCATCGAGCTCTTATGGTGCTCCTGCATCCCCTCCTTCAAGTTCTTACGGAGCTCCTTCTCCACCATCCAGCTCTTACGGAGCCCCCTCTCCTCCCTCAAGTTCGTACGGCGCCCCCTCTTCTGCCCCATCTAGCTCATACGGCGCTCCTTCCCCTCCATCCAGCTCCTACGGTGCGCCCGCATCACCCCCGTCCAGCTCGTATGGCGCACCATCTCCACCATCCAGCTCTTATGGCGCTCCAGCCTCACCACCTTCCAGTTCTTACGGTGCTCCTGCCTCTCCCCCATCCTCGTCTTATGGCGCTCCTGCTTCTCCTCCATCCTCGTCCTACGGTGCTCCCGCGTCTCCTCCATCCTCCTCTTACGGAGCTCCCTCATCCGGTGGTAGCAGCGGTGGGTTCAGCAGCAGCGGCTTTGGCAGCAGTGGCTTTGGAAGCAGTGGTTTCGGAGGAGGCAGCGGTTTTGGCTCAAGTGGTCCTTCATCAAGCTATGGTGCCCCAGCCAGCTCTCCATCCAGTTCCTACGGAGCACCTGCCGCTCCTTCAAGTAGCTATGGCGCTCCTAGCAGCGGCGGCGGCGGCGGCGGCGGCCATGGCGGCGGCGGCGGCGGACACTCATCTGGCGGCGGCGGCGGTGGTGGTGGATACTCTTCTGGAGGTTCCGGCGGTTACTCTTCGGGAGGTGGCCACTCCGGCGGCGGTGGTAGCTCAGGAGGTTACTCATCTGGCGGAGGTGGAGGCGGTCATGGCGGTGGCTCTGGAGGCTACTCATCCGGAGGAGGCGGCGGTGGCGGCGGTGGCTACTCCTCGGGTGGAGGTGGAGGCGGATACTCTTCGGGAGGTAGCAGTGGAGGCCACTCATCAGGAGGTGGAGGCGGATACCCGTCAGGAGGTGGCGGTGGATACTCCTCAGGAGGTGGATCAGGAGGATATTCCTCAGGAGGAGGCTCGGGTGGTTACTCGTCCGGTGGCTCATCAGGCTTCGGTGGCGGCCACTCGTCCGGCGGGGGCGGCGGCGTGCCGGCCACCATCAACCAAAGCTACGACTCCAACGGTGGCTATGTGTACTAGAACCTGTAAGCTCCTAGCGTCCTAGTACTAATATAAAATAGTCAATTAATAAGTTATCACAGAATCTTCAGTATTGACGTTGCGAATGTCACGAATTATGGATGTATGTATTAATGTAGGTTTCTGATGAAAACTATGTATGAATTAGATATTTTACAAAATGGCGAAGTACATGGAATGCTTCAGAACTTTATTATAAAAAAGGATCGAAGGCTAAGAACATGTTAGGGCATTAAAATTTTAAGAATTTAGAAAAAGGGCATCACTCAGGAATTGTTTGAAAGCTGTAATGTTACCAAGCTCGAGGCATTCCGTCTATTCTCGTAATTAAATGTGATCTGCAATCGGAGAATAAAGAATTGTGAATAAAGTAAGGTGAAGTCTCTCTAAGAGTCGTGAACGTCGCCAACTGCTTACCAAGTAAGCGACGCTGAAAGTATTAACTTTAATTTAATTATAATTAATGAATTAATGAAATTGTACAAAAATTTAGTCTAAGGTCTGAATAAATTATACTTATTTGTATAAATTAAACGTTTTGTAAATATTAAAACTTGTTTTGTTTTCACACTTCTTTTAAAGTAAGTTCAGCAGAAAGCTGAAACACTACTGAAACTCGTAAGTATTCTCCCTTTTATTATCTTTGAATAAAACTCGACAGTTGATTAATCTTCAATCAATCTAATGACCCCACACTTTTTGATCCAATTTCGCAGGAAAATTAATGAAGGACCTCATTAACTGAAATCAGTTGCCTACATAATAGCAAAAGCATTGATTATGAGTTTTTTATCTAGAGGAACTAATATTCTACCTCACGTTGTTAACATCAAAAAAACGGCTAGAATTATATGTTGAGGACTCCTTTAGCCAAGTTATAATGAATGTGAAGTCACTGCCATAAGCACCATGAACGGCAAGTTGGTTGGTAATCGCAGTAAATATTACCTACTTTTAATGTTTGTCTGCCAATATTTCATAGCAAAATTCTGCTGATAAATCATACCCTTAGGTACAGTTCGATTCAAACTTAATGGCGGTTTGGAACATGAGGCGCGTCGCTGCGCAGTAACAATTTCGTGTGTCCGCGGGTGTGAGGGGTGGGGTACTGCGCTGGGAAAAGCTAACTTCCGAGCCGCCATTAAGTTTGAATCGAACTGTACCTGTGGAACTGCCAAAATCGAACGGAGGCGCATTTTCTCGTAGCGTAGGCCACGATACATTTTGCATCGATGTGACAAGGGAGTAGTAGCAAGTATGCTGTTTTATACAGAAAACTAATCAACTTATGCCAAGTGAAGCTTGCCATCTGCGTGAGAATAATGATGATCGAGCTGTCCTGGTGGCGCGTAAATAAGATGTAAGGATGTACACAAAGCAAACACAATGAACATGCTATATGTTTTATTTTGATGTCGCCGAAGCGACCGCGGAATTCACAACGTTACACATTTTTTTACACATTTTTCTTTTTCAAAATATTCAACAAGAACTAGGAATAAGTCAATAGTAGGTATATACTACTAGCTAACAGTGGGGAGCCGCTTCCTGACCAACATCTCTTTAAAAACACATTAAATAACAAACAAATATTTATACGCGTAATGTAATTACAGTACACGAATATATAATCTTGAAAATGTATATTTCAGTAAAGGCAAAATACTAAAGTATATTTGTATTTGGTATAAGAAATATCTATTTAATAGAGACATTTTAAAACATTCAATAAAATATCTGAAATAGTATAGTGATGCATTAATAAAATATAATAGTATATGTACTGATATGTATCTTTCTAGTCTTGTTTATTTTACAAGTTATATAATCAATGCATCATGTTTTTGTGCTATTTTTTATATTAGGTCCTTACCTATGAAATTGCAATTTTTTATAGAAGCTAGTATGAAGATCGATATTTTTCACTCTATTTAGAAGTCCAAATTCAAATTAATTTTATAAAAATCCTCGTTTGCGTTGTTCCTTTGTTTTCCCGCCGTATGATTTTTCTTTGATATCGCTGTTTCTAATCATAGAAAAATTCGATCGTCACTTGTGATGAAAAGTGGATCCTGTATGACAATCGAAAACGTCAGTTGCTCTGAGGGAGGCAGCCAAACCATGTCCCAAACGTAAATTAAGACAAAAAAAATGCTATTGGCGTTGTTCATTACAGCTACTTGAGACCTAGCACAACAATTACTGCAGAGGTAAAACATTTTTAAAAGAGTAACGGTGGATTTTCTTGCCCATTCTTCTCCATACGGAAACTACCTTTTGGAAGGGGCAACTAGAATCAGTTCTTTTTCTTTGTTTTGACGTTCAAAAGTGCCTTATATGTGCCTATTTGAAATAAATTATTTGACTTTAGTATACTGTGAAGAATTGCAAATTATGATTGCCAGCCAATTTAATGATGTCAAACAACCGGGACTTGTCAAATTGCTCTAGCCCGCTCCTTTTTCACGACCACGCTCATCCACACACCGCACAATGGACCGTCTCACAATTACAGGAGTTGCGACTGGAAACTCTCCGTCACCCACCATACTCACCAGACCTTGTTACAATTGATTAAATTTTTTTTCGGAATTTCGATAACTTTTAACAGGGATTTCAACTCCAACTAAGCGATGAAAAACACCTTTAAAGAGCTCATCGCTTCCCGTCCCCAGGAATTTTATAGAAGAGGCACCTACGAACTTCTACTTAAAATGTCAAAAGTACTTCGACAATAATGGCCAATACTTCGATTAAACGGCAATTTCATAGGTTAATATAAATATGCTTAATTATATACTGCACATAATAATGATCATAATACTGATAAATCAGGAAGCGGCGCCGAAGAACAACAACGATACCTATGATCTACTCTTACAAATATTGATATGTACCATTTCACACTAAACACTATGATATACGTAAGTCACATAGAGATGATATGTATCGAGTTCGAAGTCTTAGCAAAGGTTAGGCAGGTGGATATCACATCATATATCTTTACATTCGCAACATATATAGAAAATATCTCCAACATTAAACGATTTGTATGTAAACTTTGTTATCAAAAAACAATTCGAAAGCTTGATAAGGTATCAAACCTGGCAACTGTTTATCTACATTTATATAACTTGTCGCTAAAATATGCAGTGATATACATTTACATATAGTTTACACTAAGTAGTAAACACGCTCAAACTCCATCCAAAAGGATAAAAGTTGCCAAAATTGACAGTATCATCTACTCGCAAGATACATCTTGATATATTTAGAAACATTACTTCAAAAAGCTTCAAATGGACATTAACACGCATATATATGACATGGACCGCTCCGAGGCCGCGGCGTCCGGGGGGTGGGGGTCAAACACGATAATATTGTGAACACCAATACACTTATAAGTTCAAAAGCGACGCTCGCCTGTCGGCGCATCAGAAAGCTCTTTATAATAATATTACCATTTTACACGTATCGATTATTCATATACAGAGAAAAATAAAAATATTTCAAATACGACTTTATTTTGTTGCGTTTCATTAGTAACTCAGCTGATTTTAGGCCAGTTCTTTTGTTGTTTTACACAATACCGCATGATTCCGTCTCCAATATTACATATTCCTTTCTATGTTGGGATCTATTTAAACGTATACAATATAATATATGTGGGTTCATATGACTCCAAGCGTACAATACCCGCTCTAAATAATATCAAATTATTATATTATCTTCACAACGTAAATATTTTGGACTAGAAAACAAGGCGTATAAAAACATTTATCTGCCGCTTTTGACTAATTATACTAGATAAACATTTGTTTTTAAATATATAGTTTTATTATTCCTTGTGCGGACTTTTTATACAAATTATCTGATTTAACTAAACTATGGACGAGCCATATATCATTATTAGTTGTATATCAGGTAGTGGGTGATGCTTTACAAGCGATATGTATTATATAATATAATTATACCATTTTCACATTCGTATGATGACAATGTTTGGTCAACATTACTCGTCTACTCACACGCACTTACACAGTGTCTCTAGAAGCACATCAACTCGTGTGCTCTTCTCTCTACATTAATTGACTTAAATAAGGAATCGTCATCAATATAAATTATATATTTATAAATTCTCTAACAACGAATATAATTCATATTTTGATATGTCTGAGTTGCAACACTTCGTAATATTATTTATATTATTTTCACTACAAAATAATACAGCTTAATCATTTTTACATCAACTATTAAATATACATCTATTGCTTTAATGCATTTATTACTACACGATAATATTGATTAATTAAATATACTTTATTTCAGTTTGCGCTTACGTCGTCATTAGTAAGAATTAAAAGAAATCATTCGTTTCTACAGCGTAGTATGAAATATGCGACATTTACAAAATGATTTGTTTAAATAGGAAGATATTGATGATGTGTTTCGTTTCGATCGTCTTGAGCATAACATTCTAGTCGTTATTTCGAAAAATACTGAAGTTTCCTGTTCCATACTTCGATGTAACGATCTTACCGAATTTAAATGAAAAATAAGAAATAGTAAAATTTTCGGAAAATATAATCCCATGATTATGCAACTCCGTGGTCCTGCAGCATGGCGCCTGTCGAGATGTCGTTTAAAAGAACTAATAAAGGTACTTATCGTCTCAGAAAGCCGTTTGCTTGCCGAAGGGCTGCACCGGCGGGGGCGCACTGCTGCTGCCGAACAGCGGGGTTGGGCCGTCGTTGGGATCATCTAGATCATCATCATCAGGCTCGAGGGCAGGGTTGATCCTGCCGCACTTCTCATCAGGTCCTACGAGGGTGGAGGCGGCGCCGTACAGCCGGCCCGGCACTCCTCCGAGGACGGACATTTGCTCGCCGGCCTCTGACGGCTCGTCGACGCGGCGGATATCTTCGGGGATATTCACAACACAGTTGAAGTAGTCAGACTCAGGGCTCAGGTAGCCGCCGTTGAACAGGAACCTGGTGGAACACATAATACATGACATTCTATTCTAAAACGCAGAAAGGTCATACATATTATTTCTGATGACGTTAACAAACAGCATATTAGAACGTCAGATAGGAAACATGATATGTTCCGTCACAGACTGCTTCCTAATTGTTTGAAAGTCAAGCAATCATACACATAAAGACTATCCACTGTTTATCGATCAAAGTACTTGCGATAATGTGATTAACGTGCAATCAATTTTGCAAAAGCCTATTTCCTGGACCGCGTTACTTACTTCTGTATTCTATCTTCCCCTAAATACTCAAAGATATGACAACAGTTCAACATTTATTAACCCACGACCTCATGAGCGGCCGCTGACGTCTAAATTATTATACTAAAGTATATACTTACAAAAGGCCACACAAAAATAATAATTATCTTCTGCTGAAGAAACGTTAACAACACAAATGGATATTCTCATATATTTAAAACAGATAACTTATGTCACTTGATATTTGCATATACGAGCCGAGAACTAAAGTTTGTTTTTGAATCTCGTAGACTAATTTTACATTTCAAGTGATTGTTGTTTGTTTTTTCAATTTGGATTTTGACATATGCACCTGTCAAATTAGTCTACGAGATTAAAAAACAGACTTTAAATTAGTAATTAAACTAGTTAGGAAGGAGTCATGAATTTCTCGAGGAAGCTATAGGTAGCTATTATAGGTTGCTCCTTGAAATCATGGGTTAATCATACATTGAATTATTGTTGTGCAACTCTCCAAAATGTTTTCATATTTGATGTTCATATTTTCATATTTGGTATTAGTATTTGATACTCCTGGTGATATAAGACGTAAACTATTGAAAAAGAGCTTTCAAATAACTGCATCAAAGACTCACATCACACTTCTTATCAAACGGGACAATGAAGAGTACATACATCTATAATTACGTGGCCATGCATTAAAATTACATCATCTAGGTATCTATACAAAATCCGTGTCCCAAATAAGTAAACAATGTACTAATGTTGTTCCTCTCGAGCCTCATACAAGTCGTGATACACAATCACTTTCCACTCATTACAGATCACTGTGAGCGGCTGTTCGTCTGTACTTCACGACTACAACCGATGTAATTGTCGATGATTTACTAATGGGTATCTGGTAATAGTCCCTGCATGAATCTAGTAGTTAATTTTGTTTCCTTAACTATTAAACCTCACATCGTTGATTTTTCTGCATGAGACTCCGGGCTTGCTACCGTAGTCAAGCAGTTTTATTCAATTTTAGATACTGTTAAGAAAATCTCCATGAAACGTAATCAGGTAATCGGGTACTTTTCCCAACTCCTAAAGAAAAGCTAATAAGATGTTATGAAATGTGGATCATAATTACCTTGCATACTCCTTCGATATAAATCAGAAGTTATATAGATTAATGTTTTTCAACATAAAAATAAATAACTGCGATAAAATTCATCTCATCTTATCGCTAGGGTGCCGTAACATGTCATTAAATCAGGGATGCAGCGTCCGTTCGTGCTTTAGATCCACCATATTTAGAGTAGAGGTAGTCGGTCCGTGGAAAACGGGTGTTTAGAAAATAGTAGGTATGACGAAATATTTTGAAGGTAAATATTTATTTATCATCGTTGTATACAGAGGTAAGCAGGATAATAAACTCGTTAGAATTTATAAATGAGGTACCAAATGAAGGTGAGGGAATTTATAAAAGACCTAAAAAAGGTAAATACTATCTGGCAGAAAATAATAAATCAATATAATAATCACAACATGGTTAAAATGCGTTTGCATTGTTTTTAATTGTGACGTTACATCACAGCACTTTAAATTCGACGTATTTAGTGTCATAGACCAACTAGTGCCAATAAACCTACAAACCCTAATAGCTAACAAACACCTCATAATGGTCAAATATAATAACCATACAGTTATCAAATATCATAATGTTCAAATTCTAACACTTCCTCCATCTTAAGTGATAATGGTTGCGGAATAACTGTTTGTGTGGATGGTTCAGCAGTTGCTTATGACACGAATTATGTAATTTATTTTATTGCAATATTTATTCATTGTGAATGGAAAGATACTATTGACGTTAGTTTCTGGTGGTCAATAGCTTTAATTGTAGGTTATCTATACCCTTGAATAATATAAAAGATTTCTAAGATATCGGAATGTTTGCACTAACTTAATTTGGTCCGCTCACTCCATCTTCTATCCCAATCCCCACTTGCATAGTTGCCAGTATAGAATTTATTTTGATTCGAAAATCGATCTGCAATCTAGATATTGCATCACAAAACGTTGGTTCTATTATTGAACTCGGCGTTTGGGTTGCACATAACTAGTACTTGAGATCTCTGCCTAATATTATGTTCTTTCCAAAGACATTTTATACGCTCTGTGGTTTGTGCTCACCTAGGTTCACCACAGTAATAAAACGGAAAGAAATCGAACCTACAACCTCTCAGTCAGCAGTACGATACCTTAATAGTTCAATAGCACCTATATTTTAATTCTTTATGAAGTCTCATAACTTAATTAGATACCCTACAAAACTATTTTTCAATTAACATCCAAATAGAATAGCTCCAACATATACTAGAATGATAAACGACCTCATTTTACAAACCCTCTTAGTCCCTGAATACATAATTCAGAAAGCCTGACCCCATGGCCTTAATGTGGGCGCCTACGTACGATGGGCCACGATGGGCCATCCACACGAACGTAATATGCGACGACGAGGCTCTCGGCTTAAGAGATACTTCCGGGGACCCAAGTATATTTACTATGTCCATGAAAACGGGTACAATTTTATATAAATTGTTGACCTACAAAATCTCCCCATGTCGATTTGTACAATAAGTGCCCGACAAAGATTGATGAAAACATGTAACTAATTGATTGGGAATTAAAATATGATCAGCTACTAAATGATAATAAGTATTTACAGAATACAGCGAATTGCGAAATCAATTTGCTGAAACATTGAAAGGGTAGAAAAATACTTTACAGTAGAAGTTTTATAAAGAGCTCATTCTTGCTTCCCCGAAATTGAACAATTGTCTAAATTATAAACAGCCCAGAAGAGGTTTGAACCAACTTTACGGAATATTAGATGAAGCTTGTCAAACATTTGAGCCAACGTTTCAATTATCTTCGACCAAAGGCTGAAAATGTATTACGAAAATAAATTTTTGATGAAAAGCTCAGAGCTGTCACTTTGGAACTATAACTTTATATAGATTCTGACAGGGGCATGAACTTAATCTCTATCACTTCGGTGACATTAAGATGCTCGATGTCGATCACCTCTGATTTTCTATTTATTTTTTAATAGACTTTCTTGTCTCAAACTCGACTGAATATAAGTTATTTCTTATTTTGTTTTGGCACGAGAATGGCCAATGATATTGTTAGGGCCCCTGTCAGCCCAATTATAGTACCTATTCAATAATCGGGTTTCCTCCATGTCTTATTCAATTCAAACTCACTCACTCTCACTTACACTGATATAGAATCATCTAACTTGTTCAATAGCATTATTCCATAAAGTCGATGTCTGTTATCATATTACGATATTATGGTGACTTCCTCAGCAGTCTAATTTGAGCACTCGACGTGAATTGAATCAATCAATTTGTACGAACGATCACTTCAAGGATGTTACATACGTCTTATTCAAATCAGTACCCGATTCAGACCTATATCTAATTTGTGAAATAGGTCTGAATCGAGTGTTTAATTTTCTTTTTTCATCCATTCGAGTTTGACACTGAGAATTATGCAATTTATGAAGGTGGTTTTAAGAAGTCAAAGGGCGCTTAATTTCTCTTGTATAAAAGAATGACAACTTAATAAAAATATCAACAACGATTCTTAGCCCGACGAAAACTATGTTGTATATACAGTACACTCCTGCAATAAAAACATACATAAAACATCACAAAAAAGTCATACTCACACAGACAACCACGAAATGAACGCCAGCGTGAACAGCGACATGCTCATTGCCATGGTCCTGAACGGGAACAGCTGCACCTCGTTCACGGGGTCCCAGCCGGGGTAGTGGATGAGCGGGGGCAGTCCCAGCAGCTTCTCGCCCCCAGAGAGGCGCACAAGCCCCGCCACGATGTATGCGGCGAGAGAGCCGTACGTGTTGCAGTGCTTCTTGAAATGCACCACCATCAGCAGTTGCGGGAACAGGATCACGTACACCAGGTCGGAGCACATTGACCTGGGAGAGGGGGGAAGTTTAATGCGGTGCGATATACATGAGGTGTTCTACATGAGGTTGCTGAACAAAGGAATCCTGCAGTAGTTTATCATTTTACAATATTGATTGCTTAATCTGACTAGCTATAGGTTACTGTTTTTCTTAAGTAACCAAATCGCCGCCCGTTGGCTCTAACATCCAGTCTCCTCATTGTTTGTATTTATTTTCACCGGAAAATCAATACAAATACAGATAAAAACTTCACATAAACCTTTGTCCATCTCTGGATAATACTATGTACACGCTCACAGCAATTTATTTTACGACATTCGTAGAAATGCGGAAGATATCTCACAGAATTACTTAAAAACCGGAAAAGATGCCATCATAGACAAAAACCAACACATCATTGAAAGGCCATTAATATATAAGCCCGACACTGCATGATTCCATATATTTACTTAAGGCTATACCTATCCTAATAAACATATGGCGGCCCATTGCGCCATCTTCCTTTCGAAGCACTGTCCTGAGTGTGGGTATAATTAGAGCGTCGCCTTCGGCCCTGGCTTCATCACGAGCTTGGATTGCGCATCGTACTGTTTATGATACCATCAAATGATGAATTGATGGCTTGAACAGCCGCAGCATATAAATTAATACTAATAGTGCTCCAATATAAATCGTGAGCTGATATCAATTGGTGCAGTGTTACGTAATGTTTAGTTTGGTGAGAAAATGGGTGACTCCTGCGAACGAGCTTGCACGGGGTTTGTGTACAGTAACATTATTTTTGAAAGAGTTACCCTTTATAGGTATAAACAAGAATATAAAACGAATTTATAAACAACAACTTTAAACAATACATTAATAAAAGCGAATGACTGGTTTGTTCACATAAATTATAAAAAGAAGCATGTTAGAATAAATTAAGTCAATGCCAATTTTAACGAAAACACTGATTGAAAGAATTACTTTAAAACAATCAGAGAGGAATAAAGTTATTAAAGGAAAAAAATCAACATTATAATAAATTAAGTTTAAATAACTAAAATGACACAAACGGCCGTGCCAAACAGGTCATAATGCCCTCGCGCCTTGTTATAACTAAAGCACACAGCTAAAACTAGGAAACAACGCTAAAATTTTTAATACCTACAACAATTAAAATGCAGCTCAGTTTCACGACAAAGCTATTTTAAAAATAAAAATTTTCATCCTCCGCCCGAGGCAGAGTAAAATTAGTTGGGGGTTTAAATTTTCAATTCACCCCCACACACCTCTTTCCACAGACTATACGGCATCCAATTTCGATGCAGGTGTGAGCAGACGGATCCAATCGACCGTGTGCCCGCGGGAACCCTCCGGAAATACCTGTAGGGGGTTAAAGGGGGCGAATAGGGTTGTAATATGCAGCTGCCAGGATTTTGGTCTTAGTCTTTATTCCAGTTTGAGGAAATCTTTCCCGGGTTAGCGAGTGCAGCGACTTTTCTTGTAGGTATGGAATGTATGTGCTTTGTTGTTTTGGTTTAGTTTCAAGAAAAAATGCACTCGCGAACAACGTTGACACATAAAATATGTTTTCCTACAACTTTGCCTAACATCAATTCGTAAATCAAATTCATAACCCAAAAACATGTAACGTTTCCAAAGGCCAAGATGGACATTTTCTATTGTTGTGTTGACAATTTCTTGACTTTCTTACAGAACCAAATTGAAGTTATGCGTGGAAACAACATTGAGATTAATTAAACATTCAAAACTATCTCTTGACAGCCCTACACCCGTGTAGAGGTAAACGAGTATGAGGGAGTGTCGGTTGTGAGGATTAAGTTTCAATTAGCAAATCATCCTACTGCGAGAAGTAATCCCTTTGCATACCGGAGCCGAGCAGAGCCGAGCGGCTTCGGAATACTTCGTCTGCAGCAAGAATTCTGTTACAAATGTTTGTTTAAGTAAAATGTGGGATGAAGAAAGGTAATCCAACTCTCGATACTTGCAATGAATTGAATTTGTAAAAGCTTTATGGGTTTGCCATTCTGGAACGTTTCTGTATTTAAGTATTTTTAATTAAGTTATTAGTGGCCCACACATTACCTGAAGGCCAATTCTTGTACTTAAAAAACGATAAAATTCAAGTTGCCATATCACAAAAGCGCCAAAATGACACAAAAGGTATTGTGATAAAACTAGGTTACGTTGAAATCGCAAACAAAATATGAAAACCGAATTTTAAGAACAGCGGAATACCATTTTTTGTCTCAATTTCATCGCTTTCCGGTGTTCTGTTGTTCACTTTGCACGTTAATTACTAGAACTGACCTTCTGTTTTCCTCTTGACCTCAGCCAAAGCTTATCATGAAATTGGGTTCACGTCATTAAGTATCCTACCTAGTGAACTGGGATTGCATTTACGAAATTTGGGTCAATAATCTTCTAACATATTGATCCTAAATGATATTACGGAAAATTTGATTTTAACCGCTTGGAGCTGCGTTGATCAACATAGCGTATTACAGTCCGCTGGACATACGCGTTGCCGTATGTCCAGTTGACTGCGTAAAGCATTTAGTCCCGCTAGTTTAGTCAACGTTTGGTCCCTAGCGGCAGATCTCGAAGGTCCCTTCCCACACCACTGCCCCATTGCACGACCATAATAACACCATCATAAAAAACATTACTCTATTATAAGTAATAATAGACGATTATCATATATTTTCGGTATCAGCCATTAGTTGGGCTCATCGGGATGTGTGTCAATGGAATGATCATCATAATCGCGGTGTGCAACACCAGCTCGAACATGTTCAAGTGTGAGCGTCTGTCTGTGTGTGAAAATGATGGACTGATTTTGATTTCACACTTTAAATCAAAAATATTTATATATCACTGTCATAAAAATCACTGAAAATAATTCTTGTGCTAGAACTTTGACTATGGCCATGCTTACCTATCAGTTGAAGAACTGGGGGCCATTTGATTATATTGATTAAACTGGGGAAAGGGGAGGTAAGTGAACAAGTTCTGATTCCATTTTGAGGGATTCGGGGCGCATCTACATTTGAAAGTAGATAAAGAATCGCAATGGGTTCTGTTTTAACTGAAAAGATCAAGTTACACCTTGGTCCAAAACCGGGCAATTTTCTTAGCCTATAATATAATATGATGCGTAAGTACTCATATGATTGCGAGCGCGGCCGACGGGCGCGGGCAGCGATTATTGATTGCAACAGACACCAAACTCTAATGAGAAATAAATGTTTCTGTGTCATTTGAGTATTACACCGTGATTGTTGGGGGCGCTGAGACGCGTTGCTATGCTGTGAAGTTCAAAGTGACTACATGCAATTTGTACTTTTTTAATTCAATGGTTTTCAAATAAATATTTGCGGATTTATACTTAGGTACACTATTTTACGTCTCATCAATAACTATACTTACCTATATAAAACAACCTGTAATATCTCTAAATACCAACTAAAATAGAATTTAAATCGGTCGCTAATTAATAACTGCTTTTTCTGCAAATGTCACCACCAAAATACATGTTTTTGAGTTGCAAGTCCAAAACTGTTAATCTTTGTCACCACACATCAACACCTGAATCTTTACACTGCACGTGAAGTTCTTGAACTAACAAAGGTAAACCGATATTTTGTCACGAGCTACGGAGTGGCGAACGCTTGCCGATGTCAAGGGGACCAGTGGGGACAAGTGTCGGGTCAACGTGTCAAAAGGGACTTGTTTTTAAAGGACGAAATTTAAACAGATGCAGGCCTGTTGAAGTATGGAGTAGTTACAACGAGCATGTCACTGAATTTAATTAAAGGTCGGCTTTTCAGTCTCTGGGTATAATTAACTCCTCTAACTTTAAGATAAACTCAAACTCAACGCATTTATTTCAAATAAACCCATTAGAGGCACTTTTGAAATGTCTGTTATAAGAGACATTTGTTAGACAATAGACAATAACTGTTTTTAATTCAGTCTTGTCTTTGTCTCTTCTAAGACTTTGTCATCATGATGTGTGTAGTAGAAAGTACAGCTTCGAAAAATTGCCCACGGATTTCTACCTGGCGCCGTCTTTATTATGAATTCACGTCACAAAACTGCAACAAAACAATACCACATAACAATCAACTTTACAGTTGCAAGAACTACAAGGAACATATCTGCAAAGCCAAGATGTAAAGATGCCCAAAAATGTCGTAATACAGAACCTAATACTGCCTGGGTACCTATCATATATGTGCACCGACCGTGCACCTTACATTTGCGACTGAGCATATCACCGAGGCGCTGCGCGATGCTATGACAAGTGTGCGATTCAAACAGGTTTAGCTGTTCCTCCCATAAAACTTTATACACTTGTATGTATCCCTTATTAAGTCAATAAATGCAGAACTAACTAGCCAATACATGCTTTTCCAAACCTCTATCAGAAGCTAGTTCAAATAGACCCACTTATGAGCTTACCCAAAATGTTGAAGGGCCAATAGTAAGTAATTTATACTTCGGCCTAATTTCTCTTTAGTTCCTGCCGTTTTCACCTCCACACCACATCACTGATTTTATAGGATATATATTATATACTAAATATTATATACAATCAATCTGCCTAGCCTTTTCCCAACTATGTTGGGGTCGGCTTCCAGTCTAACCGGATGCAGCTGAATACCAGTATTTTACATGGAGCGACTGCCTATCTGACCTCCACAACCCCGTAACTGGGTAATACGATACCCCTTGGTTAGACTGGTTGTCAGACTTTCGTGCTTCTGACGACTCGTAACGACTGTCAACATTCCACAAATGACAGCCGGTATTATATACAATATAAATGTAAAACTCACCACAGTCCGTATATAGAGGGTATGGTGAGCGCCATGAGCGTGGCGAGCGCGCCCACAATCAGGATGGACACACGCATCACCCAGATGATCTCCATCTCCGACGCGTTCTGTCTGAAGATAAGCTTGTACACGTTCCTGGGGAGAAGGTGGCGCGGTTAGTGACGGTACTAGATAACGTGGACAGACTGGTACAAGTATCTTCTACTTAATAAAAAATCATCCCCTGAAGAGGTAAATAGGAGATGGAAGTTCGTAATCTTTTGCTACGGCTTGTTGGTAAAGAAATCAGATCAACTAAAGCGAGAATAACGCCAAGTATCTTGCACATAAGACAATAGACCATCATTAAGATTAGTGTTCTGAAAGACAAAGCTCATATTCACCTGGCGAACATGGAGCTAGCACTGAGCACGCTGGAGTCAGCCGAGGACATGACGGCTGCTGACACGGCGCCGAGCCCGAAGAAGGACACGAAATCGGGCGTCAGGTGTTGCAGCACCAGCGGCAGGATCATGGAAGTCTGATCTGAAGTCAACTCGCCATCCGGGGTCAGATCACCGCGGAAGCTGGTCTCGTTCCATGCTAAGGAAAGAGAAGATTACCTATTAGAGGCAATGGATATTACAGAGTAGATACACGTACAGTTGGATGGGTAAACAGATATAAATGAAAAGGTGACGGTTGACTTGGGAGAATTGAAGAGATATACAAACTGCCCGACTCCAATTAATACGGGGCCTTTAGCATGAATAAGAAACACAGTAGATACAGAATTTTATCCATAACAGGGTCGACTCATGATGTATTTAGGGACGATGATCAGTCTTTCAGATTAAATAATGTATGTCAAGTGAAGTGAACTTACCGGTGCTCTTGGCAATGGCTCCGATAAGTACAGGCGGGACAGCCATGATGATGCAGCCGAAAGCCGCCACGTACGACAGGATCTGCGCACGACCTGCCGTCTTGCTGCTCAGCACACGTTGAAAGTATACCTGGTGGGAAGAACATGGGTTCAAACTGGTGCAGTGAGGGGTAGTCTATATTTTTTACCGACTTTCAAAAAGAAGGAGGTTCTATGTATGTTCACCGATATTTTCGGCAATTGTGGATCGATTATGAAAATTCTTATTTCATTTGGTAAAGGAAGCTTGTGCGGTGGTTCCATGTTTAAAAACAACAGTACCTACTTATAAGGCATTCATAACTTTTTTAAAGACACACAAAATTAATGACATCTCGAATTCCAATACGTAGAAAAAATATTATAAGTACATATATTATACGTAAGTTTATTTATTTTATTATTTATGTAACATACATAGAGATACGACATAATTATAATATGAGTTGAAGTTTCTTAGCAGAAAGTTACAATGTACTTAGGTACAAGTTGCTAGACGCCAGAAATGAAAAAAGAAGCTGGCAATGTTCCTCACCTGCCAAGGGATCCCTCCGAAGACCAGCAGCAGTCCGTAGTCGACGTAGAACCAGTAGTACTCGGGGTCCACGTGGCCGATCCAGTCCACTTCCATGGAGCTGAGCGGTTTCACGTGCTCGTTGGCCCACGCGAACGGAATGCACATCCACAGACCTGGAGTGAGGGACAGCTCCAGGAAATGGGACTAGCTGCCGGTTTCTGAATTGAGAACTTGTCAAACACTACTTTGGCATAACTTAAGGTTTAAGATGAAGCCCACGAAATTCAAAAATCTTTTGAATTTCACAGACCACGTTAAAGCTTTTAGGTTATGCTAAAGTAGAGTTCGACAGGTTCTCAACTTCAAATTCAGAACTCGGAGACCGCGTATAGGTAGGTGAGCATTTAAATGTCTTTGAGGTGAGCTCATTTATGTGTACTTAGTTAGGCATAGACTTGCAATATGGCAAACTAGGATACACGTTACGTGCTTTGCCATATAAGATGGCCGTCTCCACAACTACATATCCCTACGATTATTTATTCTGTTCAAACAGCACATAAATCAATACTATTTGTGTAAAAATCATTTCATAAGAATATAAGGTAGTTATGTTGCCTACTGACGGTGAAAATATCTAGTAAGAATTTGTTCAATAAAAGTATTAAATTACATTGCTACACGCCAAGTAACTAACAGAAACTTTGGCGTGGCCACGCCGCGCCGAGGAGACTCTGTCTCACAACGTCACAACTCACACACCCAATACATTCAGTAGGTAACTGATAAACAACACAATACATTAAATAAGTATGTTCTTATAAGTACCTAAGTATCTGTTGCCTGAATATGTATCTTATAATTGTATCTTACTAATCTTTGCCACTTTTGATTTGGCAATTTTATTTCAGTCACAATGACACAATGAACATCTTTCTTAGTTTATTTTTTCAAAAAATTACTCTTTCTGCTTATTCGACACCCTATTTCTATCTTTTATAGCTATGAGTCCTTACCTATGAATATACAGAAGAGCTGTATGACGTCTGTGTATGCGACGGAGTACAGTCCTCCAAACAGCGTGTAGAACACCGCCACGCAGGCTGAGAATATCACCGAGGTACCCTGATCCATGTCGATGATCACCGCCAACGTCGCACCTACGACAAAATGGCGATGTTAACATAATGGGCGTAACTTATAACAAAATCAACCGCTGGTGTTGTAGAAGATATTACGATTAAACAATGACTTCACGTTCTCATTAGCTTATAATGACAATAGACTTCACAGTCACGTGAGCATAGCCGCGGGCTCAACTAGTGGGGAATATCACCACAGTAGTATAGGAAAACCAATGTGCGATATTCGTAAAACAACACAAAAGTTCGACTTATTTCCCTAGAGGTCAAAATAAAAGATACACGTTAATTAAGTAAACGTTACTTATTCTGAAATAAAAATAAACATTTTGAACCACATAAAAACCTATTTCCTTAAACTAAACTAAACAAATCGATGGCGGTATTGGCGTTTGACATTTGAAAAACAAACGCGAAGCTGACGTCAATCGACCAAGATAAGACACGTGTGACGTCACAGACTCACTGCTATTGACTTCAGAACTACTGAATAGATAATACGAAAAATACCAAGCTCAAGTTTAGATTTTTTTATGGTGTGGTTTAGATCAAAGAAACTCAAAAATAAGAATATTAATTAAATTAAATTATCCTCCCCCACATAATTCCCAAAGGACAAGACCACCTACATCTCCAAAAAGATTTACTTTTGTAATTGAGAAATCCTCTATACAGTTACACAAACTAACACTAAATTAAATGACTAACTAACAAATACAAAAACAAAAGGTCACTTAAGCGTCGAAGTTCTCGTCTACATCGCTATCACCAGCAGGCGTAGCATGAGCACCGGTTTGTCGACGGAAGAGTAGACAAAAATGACGTTTCCTGTAGACAGTACGAGACGGCAGCAAAGTAGAAAGAGTCAACTGCACTTTTTACGAAATTCACTCTTTTACATAATTCAACTCAGAATTCTTTGTTTTGTCATAGGATTTATCGGTTATCAGTGTGATTTTGACAGTAAGGAGAGAAAACTTTCTTCCGGAATAGTCTACTTAAAAAAAGACGTAGACAAAGATCGTTAGAAATGAAAGACAAAATGACAGATTGTAGAAAGATTTCTACGGTGGATGTCAAAAAT
This sequence comes from Lithophane semibrunnea, assembly GCA_947363905.1. Lineage (NCBI taxonomy): Eukaryota > Metazoa > Arthropoda > Insecta > Lepidoptera > Noctuidae > Lithophane > Lithophane semibrunnea. The sequence continues at coordinate 17,999,228 of OX376196.1, forward strand.
GAAGAAACGAACTGTCACTTTGTATAGAAAAAGCTATGTCTATTCTTCGTAGAGATAGAAAGCGCCATGCTACGCCTGCAGAAACGTGCCCAGAAGACCGGCAGCATTGCCACGTTATGTCAACAGCTTCCCAATGGTCATTCGCTAAAGGAATTTTGATACAGCGCGGCGGTCACCAACATGTGGCGTTGGCTACCGTCACTTCCAGTTTTCGTAAAAGTTCCTTCATTATAAACAGCTTTGTCGAAAAATTTGTCTAATTATTTCAGCGCCAGCACGCTATTAGAAACATTACTTAAATTGTTTACGAGCCATTCTTGTCACGGACAATTAGCTGTTGAAGAATTAAGGAATTTTAAGTAAAAGTTGGTAATACCTGGAACAGCTCAGGTATTTTTGAGGTACTAAACATAATGGGAATTTCTTAGGCACTTATATTTTCCAAAATAATAAAGTTTAGCCAATCAAGACTTCAAGAAAATATTAGCGTTTACTTAGTTTAATTCATTCTCATTCCTCAGTACATTGTAACAATACCTAGACTAGCAGTTACGTGGTATTCTTATTATGTATGTTTTTATTACATACCGTGCAAACAGCTAGCGAAAAACATAGTCAATCCGTCAGTTACCTACAGTTCTCCATAACAAACTTTTACAGGAATAGTTTTGATACGTACTCTTTATAATGAACATTTCACTTACCAACTTGAAAAAATCTATATGGTATGGCATACATGTAAAACAATCAGGAGACGTCCTGGAGGAATACAGAAATTGCAACTAGCTTAAAGTTAACGCAATAAAGTACGAACAATTTATGAAACAGTGCGACACCATTACCCACTTCAAAGCTTAACGACTTCCAAACATCACGCCCCAGTTCCGAAGGGACAGGAAAACCGAAGAGCTCCTGTAACCCCGACCTCGGGGGGCGAGGTCATCCCTCGAGCCATCCCCCAAGCTGTCCGCCGAGCTATCTTCGCACCATATCGATTCGACACGAGTTACCGAACTGTCATGACTTTGGTGCCAAGAGGCAAGGCGTGAGCTGACTTGGCACAACACTGAGGTACGGTAACGTGAGGTACGTATTGAATTTTTAATAAGCTCGTAGGACCTTGACCGATTTTTCACGTTATAGCTAGGTAAATAGGCCGAAGAGCCAGATGGCTGCCCCCAGACACATTGCAGGTGCAATATCCAAGAAATTAAAGATCCATTGCCGAATAGAAACAAAGTTAAACATAATATTAATACTTTGCCTGTAAACATTATGAATGTAATTTTCTCTGATTCGAAACTTTGGTGTTCCAAAATAAATCTTGCAGTAGCTACCTAAGCCCAAGGGTATACATAAAATTATATACGTAATACCTTAATTAACAAAACTCCAACAAAAATAAAAAAACCTCACCGAATAAATGAAAACTCTGTGTTTTCATTTCGTCAGAGAAGATTTTCCTCAAAATAAACGCGAAACACAAACTATAACTTGAAAATAACTTCAGAGTCCCAAACCTCAACTTAGATAAAGTCTGGTTAGATACTTGCTAACGAAGTTGATGATCCGTTAACAATTTAGCAGTTAACTTAATGAGTTAAGTGGCGTTCCTGGTGTAAGAACGCTGTAAGTCAATTAGAAAGGTTCAAAGTCTGGGATCCGGTTACTGAGGGCTGAGGGAGCTAAACTAACTGCCTTCGTACACGAATCGTTTCGGTTTAAGGATTTAATTTGTTAACTAAATTAGATATTTATCAAAAGTGATATTTGTTGAGGTTTCCCTTCCTATTCCTTTTTTGCTATGAAGGTATGCGTGTACAAACAAAAATCGTTCGTGCTGTAGAGCAGGCTGATCAGGAAAACTAACTGTAGGTAAGTAATAGGTACTTAACATTTGTACGCAAAATACGCGATTGGACGTGGAGTTGACACTAGCCCGTTAAACAATTCAATACTTAACATAAGGGCTGGATTTATAGCTTTTAAAATGAAACCAAGCAACTAGTTTAATAATGATTTATTTATTTTTATTTATTTATTTATTTATTTATCATCATCATACATCTACCCTTACAGCTAACCAATAGCTCGTAGCTGATAGATCGTACGTTTACAAGCGTATCAATCAAGTGAACGTAATAGTTTACAAGCGTATTAATCAACTAAACGTAATCGTTTTCATGAACAGGCTACGTGAAAATGACGTGTTTCATAATATATGTGTACACAGTGAGCGCGGGAAACTGACCAGCTGCAGTGTGCTTTGTTTTCCTTCGTACGATACATTGATTCTTATCGCAGCCTTATTGCAATGATTCCAAAAATACCCAGATTTTGTGACCAAAAAGTTTGATTAATTGCAATTTTTTTTGTTACTTCATCTTTTGGGGTGATTCTAAGTAAACATTTATAAAGTAGATAAGGTTTTATCTCTAAGTTTTCCAATGAAGAATGAGTAACTGATAAAATATAATGAGAAGCTATGAGGATATAAAACAAACACGTTATCGTTTGCAATTGGCATGACTATTAATATTAAAACTTGATAGGTTCACGTTACACGTTCAAAGTAAACTTTTGCAAGCAACAAAATCAATGGTTCCTACTCAATTTAAGGAAGATCTCCTAAGAACGTTGTCCTGTAGCTACAACGGTACTGGTAGTTCCCAGCCCATATGGTTTTTGAGCAAGCATATGCAGGGCGAAAACTTTGATAGCGAGCATGACAAGAGAACACTGAAAATATATTTGAAAAGTTTCAGGCGTTCTCAGGAGTCCACTTTCAGATTTCGAATTTGGGCCAAAAATAAAGTGATCCTCACAGCCTTTGAGCTCAAAAACCGTCTCGGCTCCCCTACCATACATGTCCTTACTGCCCCGTCTCGAAAATCCGCCCTGCACATCTGCTATGTGCTAACATGAAACATTACCTACAAGACCGCCAATTACTCCTGAATTTGATATGTATCTTAACTAGTGTAGCTCAGGTTGCTCCTGTGGGCCGGGCGCGGTCACCGCGGCTACACAACTAATTTACTAAGATGGTAACTGTGCCAGGATTACAGTCCTTACAGCTCCATTATCTTTAATCTTTCGCTTGTAAAGATAAGTTACATATAATTCAGTGCTACAGTTGAATAAGGACGATTTGGAAACGCCTGTTAGAGATTACCAGTATTCTTGTTAGATTTAATTTAGGGCGAATTTCACCAAACTTTTATACCGAGTATAAGTCTTATCCTGGGAATAAATTTTGAATTTTTGACAGCTTTTCCATACAAAAACTGTCAGACGACAATTTTATTCCACGGATAAAAAATAACTGACTTTGATGAAATCAGCCCTTAGTGTTACGAATGCTGAAAATTACTGCGGGAATCCTTTTTCTAATTTTCTGTAGCCTTTCTGTTACAAATATCGACTGGAAAGTCCTGTTTATACAGCCATATTAAACACCTATAGGTACCTACCTATTGATTTTCTTATGAACTGGCAGCCTCAGATGGACATTCAATCACTCAAATACGTTTATGTTAGGTAATTGAAAAGGGCCATAATAACCTATTTTCACATTTCTGCTGTGTGTGGTGTACCAATAACATTATATTTGTAGTTAGTTTCAAAAGGAACAATCTCCCCGTTTCCACCTCGAATGTAAAAGACGCCTCGTTCCCTTTTAATTGGCTTGCAGCTTGTACAGGGGAACAGTTTGCACACAACAGCCTCCACAAAGACACCGCCTCGGGTTAACTGACTTTACGAGGAAACATTTTGTTTGTCAGCTGGCACCAGTTATCAAAGCAAAGTCACTGCTTCGGGACATCGTTTGATACTGCGACTAAGGCACGTTGTTATAGAGTGGTGAATGGTTGGTAGATACAAAGTTGTACCTACCTAAGGCCGCGTCTTATTTAAAAGCGATCGTCGCGCATATTAATAATATGTCACTTTTTGGCGGCGCGACCACACATTCTGGGGCCTAAATCTACTAATTTACAAACCTTGCAATTGTCTCGCCATTGCCCGTTTTTGACCGATTTTTCATACAATATCTGTCAAAAAATCACAATGGACGACCACGTGACGTTTTTAAATTAGTAGATTTGCCCCCTAGGACGCGTGGTCGCGCCGACAGAGGGCACTTTCCGGTTTTCCGAACAAAAAGTGACATGCACGTGACCAACCGTCTATATTCGCGTGACGATCGCTTTTAAGTTCTAAAATAATTATAATGTATCTCTCGTTGGTAATCCCTAAAATAAAAGAATCATTTACCGACATGAACGTGACGCACGACATTATTTACGAAAGGTCAAAGGTTACGTGTTCCCAGTAATATCTTAAACAGATATCCATACCCAGGTTTTCCCTACAGCTATACCTAGTAGAGAGAATAAATAAGGTCTGCGAGGAACACAAATACCTACTTACTTCCTTTGTCACCGACACTAGCCACCCTCATTTACTGTGATAAATGAAGGCCTCTTCACCTGAAACTGTCGCAGCCGCACATTTATTTATTTTTTCTTTCCTTTCTGTTCAAGTAATTGCACTCAATGAAAGTTATTGCTTCAATTTAATTTTATTCGATTCGATTTAGGTTACGTTTTATGCCGTCGGCGTCGAAAGAATGCGTTCCTGACACGTGTCAGTTGGACAATTTCTAGTAGTAATAAGAATCAAACTCGCCACGGCCGAACTGTAACTACAATTTTATATTTAGTCTTGGTAGCTAATCTAAACTAGCAAGCAGAAGCATGTTGCGCTCACGCTTTAAAAAACCGCGGTCCCACGGCCTGTCGAGGCCTATCGCGGCCCGTGCTGAGCATTCCCATCACAGGCCTCATCGGGTCATAAGATTCCCACAGCCGTCCGCCTGGCCTGCCACGATCTGGCCTGTGAGAAAGCGGGCCTCGACAGTCCGTGGTTTTTTAAAGCGTTATATCGAGTGACACTAGCCGGCGTCAACTATAATGGAGTACCTAATTCCATAAACTAGCTTGAAAGTTACAGCAGATAACATTTTGTTTGATAACTCGCTTGCTTTCTTATTGGCAACTTACCTTTCTCTCGCTTTCTTATTAAATCAGAAATAATGTTGGATGTTTATCCTATTTCCGTTATTTTATTTTAATTTCAGTCAAATGTAGTCATAATTCACAGCTCAGAAAGTATTGTTACAAGTCTGTTGGTTCTTAGGATAAAAATGTATGGCACCAGAGCAGTGCCCTTTAGAAATGGACACCATCCGCTTTTGTAACGACGCGACTTTGATGTTTCCATAAAGACGCTAGTGCAGACGTAATAGGCAACAAACGAGGCTGCCCATAAACCCGTCGCATCCATAATGGATGACCGGAGGGTGTCGTCCCTACCTACTGCGACTGTCATAGACAGACAGCGCCGGGGGACATCTCTAACTAGCTCGGAGATATGAATACATAAATAGCAGTTGATCTATGCTATTCTCGGTTGTCCAGTAGACGGACAAGGAAAGAATCTTGTTTTGTTCGTATGGGAGAGTTAGTGACAGGCATACCTATAAGTATCTAAGTTTAAGGAGGTAATTAATGAAAGTACAGTCACGGACTTTAATTGATGAGCCACCTTCAAACTTTTCAATTTTGCAGTTTCATACATTCACGAGATTACACGATTAAACACGAACTTAAATCGCAAGCTCGTAAACAAGATGACAAATAAATTACTTTTAATCGGAAATATCTATAGAGGTTGACTAATAAGTTCTCAATGATAAAAATAAATACAATGTTGCATTAAGTTTATCCAATCTATTTGATACCGACCTCCTTTGAATCATAGCTCATTAACTCGATAATTATGAAAACATAACTGAAGACAGTGACAGTTGAAATATCAAGATGACAAATAAATTACTTTTAATCGGAAATAGTCTTATACATAGAGGTTGACTAATAAGTTCTTAATGATAAACATAAATACAATGTTGCATTAAGTTTATCCAATCTATTTGATACCGACCTCCTTTGAATCATAGCTCATTAACTCGATAATTATGAAAACATAACTGAAGACAGTGACAGTTGAAATATCGAGATGACAAATAAATTACTTTTAATCGGAAATATCCATAGAGGTTGACTAATAAGTTCTTAATGATAAAAATAAATACAATGTTGCATTAAGTTTATCCAATCTATTTGATACCGACCTCCTTTGAATCATAGCTCATTAACTCGATAATTATGAAAACATAACTGAAGACAGTGACAGTTGAAATATCAAGATGACAAATAAATTACTTTTAATCGGAAATAGTCTTATCCATAGAGGTTGACTAATAAGTTCTTAATGATAAAAATAAATACAATGTTGCATTAAGTTTATCCAATCTATTTGATACTGACCTCCTTTGAATCATAGCTCATTAAGTCAATAATTCTGAAAACTTAACTGACAGTTGAAATATCGATGTCAGAAAATTTCTCCGTACGCTAACGTTACTATCGCAACAGTAACCTAGCAACAATTGTTTATCGTTGCTAGGTTACTGTTGCTAGACCTGCAATTGGTTGACTTTGAGTAGTCACTGCTGTCAAGTTTGTAGTTCTGCTCTCAGGCAGGTTAGCCAACCGGTAAAGATATGAAATATAATTTTCTTCTTCTAATACGAAGACATATGACTTTGCGTGTCGGGAACCGAATAAGCCCGATTTGCATTACACGGCTAAAATACGAACAGTGCCAGGTGGCTCGTCAATTAAAGTCCGTGACTGTACCTACACAAAATATTGTAAAACATTTGAAAAGAGTTACGGTGGAGTTTCTTGCCCATTCTTCTCCATACGAAACTACCTTTTGGAAGGGGCGACTAGAATCAGTTCTATTTTCTTGTTAATTTTTGACGTTCATTATGCCTTTTATGTGCAGGCAAATAAAAGGCATATTGAACGTCAAAAATGAACAAGAACGCTCTGTGAGCTTAAATCACGCAATGCGCTCATTTGTATAGCAATATATACAAACTAAGTTCTAGCCAAACTAAGAGCAGTGGTGGCTCAGTGGTTACGGCCGCGACTTACGAGTTGTAGGTCGTGGGTTCGAACCCTGACAGGCGCTTTACTTTGTGTAAATTATTTCATCACCACTGCTCTCAAAACGGTGAAGGAAAACATCGTGAGGAAACCGGCATGTCTTAGAACCAAAAATTCGAAGACAACATCTACCAACCCGCACTGGGCCCGCGTGGTGGATTACGGCCCACTCCCTCTCTCAGAGAGGAGGCCTGTGTCCCAGCAGTGGGAACATTATAGGCTGATTATGTAAGTTCTAGCCGAAAACTAATTCAATTGTACAAAAAAAGGTTTTATGTACCTACTTATAAATGAAGTTTTAAACTCTTACCGGTTCATTAGGCTACTAGGTAGGTTAGGTACGTAGGTTGAAAATAACTTGAAATCGAACTTTAAAGTAAGTAATTTTACAATATTAGGTCTTTACCTATGAAATTGCCGTTTTGTATGAAAAAATTTAAACGAATTTTTTTCATGTATTTTTTATTTGTATTAATCGAAGTAATCACCCATGCAATCAATGCATCTTTGCCAACGCAGTGGCAGTTTATTGATGCCCTTCTTAAAGAAATCAGGTGGACGGGAGGCAACAAATTCTTCAAAGGCATTTTGTACTGCCTCTCGGGTATTGAATCGGCGGAGACGAGCGATTGACCAATGCTGGTTGAAAATGTGCCAGCTTCTCCATCATTATGTTCAGTTCTTCACAGTACACATCTGCAGTAATGCTCACCCCGTTTGGTAAGAAGCTGTGATGAATCACACCGGCGCTAGACCACCAAACAGTGACCATCACTTTTCTAGGGGTAAGTTTTCGTTTAGAGCATTGTTTTGGGTACTGAACCAGGATCCAACCAACTTGCTGAGCGCTTGCGGTTATCAAACAGAATCCATTTTTCATCGCAGGTAACAATGCGGTTCAAAATTCCTTTTTTTTTTGTGTGTCTGTTGAGCAGTGCAAGGCATGCCTCGACGCGTACTTCGCGCTGGCGATCATTGAGTTCGTGGGGCACCCATTTGTCAAGCTTTTTTACCTTGCCAATTTGACGCAAATGGACCAATATTGTTTTGACGCTAACGTCGAAAGCTGCTGCTAATTCAGCCGTAGATTGTGTATCATCAGCTTCCACAATCGCCTTTAATTCGTCATTGTGACCAAAGTCTTCGGACGACCGCGAGGTTCATTTTTCAGGTCGAAATTTCCAGAACGGAAGCGAGCAAATCAATATCAGGTGGTGCGTTGGTTTGTAGTGTTAGCTCCGTAAACGTCATTGATGTTGCGTGCCGCTTGTGCCGCGTTGCTGCCACGACGGTACTCATATTCCATAATTACTCGAATTTTTAACGTATCCATGATGACGAAAAAGATTGAAATGCGATGAAAATGTAACACTAATCATTAAACAAATGACTTCTTTTGAAAAAGGAATTCCATGTTTTTAAAATAAAATTAATTTGAAATTAAAATTCTTAGCCAAACAAAAATTATTTTGATTTGAAATGGCCAGTACTGCAGAACGGCAATTTCATAGGTAAACACCTATTATTTAACAATAACCTGGCCTAGATCGTCAAAATTAAATAAATGTTGAGTGGCAGTGACTGTGTTTAGTTATTCAGTAAAACGCCCTCTGTCGATAGATCCTGAAAAAAAGCCTAATGTTAATTTAATAGGACGCCGCAGAATTTTCCGTGTAAACCCTGTATGTGTGTGTGTGTGTACGCTTGTTTACCCAAATAAAGGTAACTTTGCAAATAGATAGGAAACCTTATCGATATTGAGAGGTTCTGGTTTCCTAATAGTATGATCACTTTTCATTGTGCGTATCAGTGTTGGTAATTAGTTACCAACCCTACGTATGAACTCATTTGGTCTCAATTTGTTTGAAAACCTAGAGCTGTGAAATAATGAGGCAAATAAATAAATAAGTCACACACACAATTACTTATTAGTTATAACGGAGCTCGTGACTAACTAATAACAGCCACACGGGTCGATCTATCAGGTTTAGCTACGCTCGGGGTTGGTCTGTGGATGGGTGACCATCTTTACATATAGAGTCGTCTCCGTGTCTCGGAAAGCACGTTAAGCCGTTGATCCCGGCTGTCACTCGTGTCATCTTTGAAAGTCGTTACGGGTCATCAGAAGCCCAAAAGTCTGACAACCAATCTTACCAAGAGGTATCGTATTGCCCAGTTACTGTATTGTGGAGGTCAGATAGGAAGCCACTTCATTTAAAATACTGGTATTCAGCTGCATCCGATTAGACTCGAAGCCGACCCAACATAGTTAGGAAAAGGCTAGGCCGATTGATTTTATAACGGTAATTATTTAACGTTTAAAAGCATTCCCGTTGCTATGAATTATTGTGTCTCAGTCGGTGCCATCATTGATTCTATTGCTCATACAATGAGGCTGGGAGCTTTATCCTTTGAAACAACAAACTCACATCCATCCCTCAAACATATGAAGTACACACTATTCAAATCAAAGTTACTCCAACTCCAACATTCATCACAATTTAAGTTAGCATTGCTGGCAGTTCTATTCGAAGTCACAAGTTCGGCACGTACGTTAACGAAGATCTTCTTGAGCTATGTATAGTTCATTATGTGCTATGTATAGTTGGAACTAAGTAATTACTGTGAGTCAACAACTTTCCATGCCATAGGTAACGTTACCTGCGGTTGTGTGACATGTATAAAATTGTTTGCATATTTCTACAAACAGAATTATTAAAGTCATGTTCATAATTATGATAATAAAAATAGTATTATTTATATTTGTAAATTAGTTCAAAAAAATACTTTTACACGTCAAAACTAAATTATATTAAAAAATTTGTTGAGTTCTATGTTCTTTTCAGGTTAGTGAGATAGGAATGATGAAAAGAAAGATCGAAACAAACTCACAGTTTCTTTTAATTTCAAGTCCAGACTTAATCTTGGTCAGATCATATAAGTACCATGCAGATTATTGTCTGAGATGGTCTTTTGAGAAAAGAACTGACGGGGCCTGTCCAGTCATTGCACGCATTTGTCAGTAGGTACCTAAATGTCATTTTTGTATGAGTAATTTGTCACTAAAGGTACACAAAGTGAACGTTCAAAACGAACAACTTTCCCACAGAGGTATTATATGTAAAACTCCATTTAATGTGTTGGTTTACTAATTAGAATGCTCTTTTGTTTAGTTAGTCACGGTAAACAAAGCTTCGAGTAGTTAAATGAAGTCGTAGTTGTGTAAATTAATGATTTTTTTGTACAATTATATTATGGAAATCTAAGTAGGTAAATATTTAGTGAGAGCAATTTTAGAAGGGATTTGTATTAGATAAAAAAAGTGTTTCCACATGAAAAAAAAGTAAGTACCTACTTTTATGGTACTCGTAATATAGGTAGCTGGTAAAATAAACATTTAAAATTATACGCGTATTATTATTTATAAATCGACAGTCAAACCAATCTTTTTCAGCTCGACGATTACATATCACTATCCTACTGCACGTGGTTAAACATATGGCAGCCATTGACAGCCGCCATTACTATAATGGAACAGATTCGCACCACCCACACGCACATACACGTACCTATTTTTAACAAGCCCTTGTAAAACTCACGGCCCCTTATTATATCATGTTAGCACGGAATAAACTAGTTGCAAAGAGATCGTAATGAGTGACGACATTGACATAATTTATTAGTTTGGTTTCGAACCAAACGTAAACTTAACAGCCTGATATTATATTATACATGTGTGTAATTATTATGCATTATTATGCGTTATGGTCTGTACCACACCTTTTTTGACCACACCTTTCCGATACATGCTGTTTATCACATAATATAATTCTATCTATAGATAAAGAACAGATCCGACGCGATGAAACAATCGATGCAATCTTCAAAAGCGTCCCGCGTTGGGCGCCATTTTAACAACCGAAGGTAACTTGGTCTTATCTTTTCTGTGACTTTGTTCCATTCTTCCGAGGACATCGGGTTCTAACCGCGCATTGGTGGTACTGATCGCGGAATGATAAAACGTTAAGGTGTACTTTACGATTGCGTCCCACACTGGGCGCCATTAATCTTACGTAGCTTTTATTCAAAAGAACTGCCACAGATCGCGATGAGCAACTCTTGTATTGCTATTACTATAACGTGTTATGACAAATAAAGTAGTTTAACCGATAATCAAGGGTAACAGCTACTTAGCGTAGCAGTGCCTTGGTGAACTTTAATCTAGGTATCTGTTCAGATCCTAAAAGCTTTATCCATGATCCAAATCTTCAGATCCAAAGTTCCAGGGACTGGTGACTGGTAATCAAAGAGATATGTTGGCAAAGTTCAATGTGTAGAATACATCAGAACCTACTCGAAACTGTAGATGTCAAAGGTGAACCCAGCACTCCCGCAGCCGTGGGCGGGACAAAGCTGACTATTGGATTAAAAAATACACCCACGCCAGCTTTGTTTTACTGCGGTTTTATTTCTAACAAAACAACGCGACATTTTCTTTTATAAAGCGACCGCAGAAAATATTGTACGGTTTTGTTGACGTCAATCAAGTTGACGCTAAGTCGTTGTGTCTTTACGTATATTTAGCTTTTCTACGCCCTTGTCAGTTGAAATGAATTGAATCTCTTGAGGAAATGGGAATGATGAATGAGAGAGCACAATCGGGTGTAAAAATGTGACCACAGCTTTTGTATGGCATATCTGTCAACAACTGATCATTGGGAGGCCACTGACACGTTTGTAAATTAGTAGACTTGGCCCCTTGGTTTTTAGCTTAGAAAAATTATTGATATTGAAAAAGTAGTTAAGTAAACATTCATGCCTCTCGTCGATCAAACTGCTTAATTGCAACGGTTGCTTGTAATAGTAGGTAGTCGTTCCGGCCGTGGGTTGCGCCGCACGCGATCGACCTTGACACCGTAGTACTCACACAGGGAACAGAAGTTCGTTCAAAATCTAATCGCAATTCTATGTCAGCAAAAAATTGTAGGTAAAGTAGAGGTATTTTTTTCGATTGAGATTGAGATTTGAATGCGAACGTTCTTAAACATCCGGGAATTCCTCAGATTTTGTTCAAGTCAGACGTATCTGATGGTTGAACTGGCCATGCCTTTAACTTTCTATACTAAGACATACAACTTACCCAGCGCCGCCAGGATGCCAGCTGCCCAGAACACCTCCCCGCAGAGCGCCGGCAGAAACAGGAGCCCCCCCATGCGGCTGCCGAACGAATCCTGCAGTGGGTCCAGCATGGTGACGTAGCCCTGCTTGCGCATCGGGTTCGCGAAGAATATGCCGCCTGCGCAAACAATACATTCTCTTATTAATCTGCAATATAATCTGTCACATTACTTATACCTATACTTTATTAAGGGCCAATTTTTCAATCGTAAGATAACTTTTGCTTGAGGAATATAATATAATATGGCGGTCATATTATTATTTATTCTTGATAAAAGTTAGAAGAATATTGAAAAATAAATAAATAAGTACCTACATAAACATTCATATTTGAAACACTAAGGGCTGATTTTACCAAAGTAAGATATCTTTTATACATGGAATAAAAATGGTGTTTGACAGTTTTTGTATGGAAAAACTGTCAAAAATTCAAAATTTATTCGCAGGATAAGACTTAAACTCGGTATAAAAGTTTGGTGAAATTCGCCCTTAGAATAATAACGTTATTATTATTCTAAGTTGAAACAGTTGTGGATCGTAAATTCGTGATCTTTTGTTTTTAAATGTCGAATTCAGACAGGTCACTGTCTCAATTCGCAATAACTCTCTGAATATTACAAGTACCTGCTACAAGGATCTTGTGATGCTCATATGACGTTCTTTTGTATTGAAAACAAGATGGCGGCATTAGTTCCAGTGCTGCGCACGCGCCAAGGGAACTTTGTATCACTGTAGGTGATGATATACCTATGATTAATTAATACCTACCCCTTAAAATGTTAATGTTTTGAAACAAGTATGACAAAGGTGAATTGCGAGATTTTATACTGAATTGGGAGGATTCATTACAGGTGGTACGAGTGTTGTAGCCTACTTCAGACATGATCAGTTCATGTTATTTTATTGACTCAATCAACAGTTTCATCATGAAATCTGATAATCTGGTAACAGAATTTTTGATCAAAAATATTACCTATGGTTAGATAAAATCAGGGATATTAATGGTTTACCGAATTGACTACCAACTTAAATTGTCGGTTAATCGAATCACAACATTCTTTGACAGTCTATAGAACAGATAATTGACGCAGTGTATCAATATGGGAAACAATTAATTGCCCTGACTGCTAGAATCTGTCAGATACTAAATCGACCATCCATGCAATAAATATTGATGGTTACAGAACTGCTTGCACATCTTACCGAAGACGAGTGACAGCGCATATCCGAAGGGCGCCTGACACCACACCAGACCTGAGGTATAGATGGCCTCCGCTGTTCCGTTGATGTAGCCTCCGCCCACCCACGTTGCTGCAACAAAAATCCACGATACACAATAGAAAACAAAACATCTAACACCGGGGATCATTCCCGCTAGCCACGACATTTTACTGCCCCCACTGGTCGACAAAAACCTACACTGAGACAGAGAGACTACTAGTGGTAGAAAGTAAAACTTTTTGTTCCTACCTAATCATTTCTTTTTGGTGACCACTGACTTTCGTCTCTTGTGGTGACTACCGGGAAATACCTACATATTATTTCTATACCTAGGTACATCTTCAAGATTAGGTCAAGTACCTACGTAATTGATTTTATCTTAATAACTAAAAAAGGTCGAGTCGTAACAAGTCATCATAACACATGTTGTAATCTAGTATTCCGCTGACCATGAAAAAGCACATTAGCTGAAGCGTATAATTTGGACAAGTTAGCTCATGTATTTATTATACACGACACGCCTGAACGAGCTCGAATTTTTAAGTTATGAAGAAGACTATTAGGCCTTCACTTCATATTACCTACTTGTTGATTTTGCTTAAAATGTACACATTTATTATTCTTGATTACTAATTTAATGGCAGATAATAAGTTTAATTCATTTCAGATAGAATACAAATAAATGTGTACCCAAACATCGCTGAAGAATGCCTTCTACATACCTACATCAACATATTGACATTAGGTATTAAAATAAAAATGTTGTGACGGATTCCGCAAATTGATTGATTAGGTACCTACTTAAGCAACATTTACATAGAAATGTATTTATCCATAATATGAGGAAAATTACAGTATATGAGGAAAATTAATAATGAATACCAAAATAGATTTTGATGTTAAGATTAATACAATTGAGTAGTTTACACACTTGAGAATTTACGGAAAACATACAGCGCTTGATAGAATTGAAAGCCCTTAACACAATGGAAAACTCTAGTTTTGCTAAATAAGTTAAATTTTACTCTATAATCATGTCTGTAGAATACAGAATCAAAAAAACTCCAATGACACACAACGCACATAAGCTCCATTCGAAACTGAACCATGTGAAATGGAATGAATGCTGCTTATCGCTAAGTATATTATTATTTATGTAAGTATAGTATTTAAAGTGCGTAGGTAATACTTATGTAGGTTCAAGTGCGGGCAATTCCAAACAATCTATTATCAGAACTATGTCACTTGTAATCTGTAACTAGAATAATAGGTAGTGCCACAATACTCACAACGCTAGGTACACTGTTTCTAACCTGATAGCCCAGTATGTTCAGCAACCATGGTGCCAAGTCCAACCATAAAGCCCCTGAAAGGTAGGTACGACCACTCCCTTGTTACATACACTTACATAAACTCTCGCCGCCATCCCATGTGGGTAGGCAGAAACTCCAGAACTCCTACTGCTAAGATCCTTACATACTCATTTTGCACACACGTACGCTGGTTGCGAGTACTACGCACCCGACCTTTCTGAAGAATATCACCAATAAGGTCACTTACGTCCTCCTCGGGCCCGGCGTTACGTCCTCCTCGGGCCCGGCGTTACGTCCTCCTCGGGCCCGGCGTTACGTCCTCCTCGGGCCCGGCGTTACGTCCTCCTCGGGCCCGGCGTTACGTCTTCCTCGGGCCCGGCGTTACAACTCACATCTGTCTTGTACCTAAATACCTTTTTTTATTCCCTTGTTCTACTCATGGTTAGTGAAAACTTGTAAGAATTTGCCTTCCTCCACTAATGTCTAACTATCTGTATCCTGAAGAAATAAAATAACTAAATTACAATTATTTTTTATTTTATTCACACTCTTGTGAGTGTGAATAAAAGAACTTATTTATCTAGTCAAGATACCCCATCTTTACTTGTTAGTTTGTAATTGTGAGTAGGTACCTATATGTTTAACAATAGGGGATAATGAAAATATGACAAGACGTGATGTAAACGTTTAATTTTCTGATTCTTATCGGTGATACCTCCCTGATCCCAAAGCAAAACAATCCTAACCTAACTAATATTATAATGCGAAAGTGAGTTTGTTTGTTTGTTCGTTACCCTTTCACACTAAAACGGCTGAATGGATTTAATCGAAATTTGGCTCATGGGTAGACCATGACCTGTAGTATGACATAGGAAACTTTATATCCCGATATTACCTCGGGAACACGAGTGAAACCGCGGCGCGCATCTAGTTATTTAGAAAGTAAGAAAGAAGAAGAAAAATACTGTGCACTATACGAAAACAAGATAATTGTGGCTTTAGACCTTTAGTTGCGAAACAAACTAAAAGACATTAATTAACTAACTATACAGAGTTAATTTTCTGAAATAATTAAAATTCTTCATACGACTACATTCTATAGAAATCCATGTGGCACACAGATATTATAATGATAACAATAATGTCTTCTCAAGTAGTACCACTTGTTGTGTAATTCCCTATTCCAATTCTCACTTGACACTAAACAGCTGCCGAGCTTGAGATCCTGAGTTCGACTATAGGTCGGGCAAAGTGTGGGCTTATAATTGTCTGGCATTATTGCTGAACTGGCCCTTTTTGGCGCAGCCGTGAGGCACACTCCCCTGATAATGTCCTACATCACACGTTTACTCTCTTTATTTGTTTCTTTATTTTATTTTTTTGGCGCAGCCGTGAGGCACTCTCCCCTGATAATATCCTACATCACACGTTTACTCTCTTTATTTGTTTCTTTATTTTATTTTTTTGGCGCAGCCGTGAGGCACACTCCCCTGATAATATCCTACATCACACGTTTACTCTCTTTATTTGTTTCTTTATTTTATTTTTTTGGCGCAGCCGTGAGGCACACTCCCCTGATAATATCCTACATCACACGTTTACTCTCTTTATTTGTTTCTTTATTTTATTTTTTTGGCGCAGCCGTGAGGCACACTCCCCTGATAATATCCTACATCACACGTTTACTCTCTTTATTTGTTTCTTTATTTTATTTTTTTGGCGCAGCCGTGAGGCACACTTCCCTGATAATATCCTACATCACACGTTTACTCTCTTTATTTGTTTCTTTATTTTATTTTTTTGGCGCAGCCGTGAGGCACACTTCCCTGATAATATCCTACATCACACGTTTACTCTCTTTATTTGTTTCTTTATTTTATTTTTTTATCTGTTGTATATTATGTATATTGTGTGCCTTTCAGTCTGTGCTGAATAAATGTATTTTCTTTCATTCCTTCTTTCTTTTCCAACTGTAATTTCACAATAGTATCCCGAAATTTCTGCCCGATGATGGTGGGAATAGGTCCACCCCCTATATCATGAATGTGGGTGCACTATGGGTACACCTGTGCCTAACCCTTTGGGGAACAAGGCGTGATGTTATGTTATATTACCTACTTCTATTGTATCTCGTTCAGTGCCCGTCAACTGTATAAGTATTTTGTGACTGTTCCATGTCCCTAGGCTGACCTAGGCTTTCATAACGACCAAGTCAAGTAGAAATCATTTAAAATCAAATTGAAAAACTCAAATTATCATAATGAGCGAGCCATTCTTACTAACCTACAACTTAAATTATTTTATGTAAATAAGCATATAGGTAATTATCTGCGCTCGTTGCTTCTCTGTTTGAGGAGATGCCTATGCTCTGCGAAATAGTTACAGGCAGGTACGACTCAATCAATCTGCCTAGCCTTTTCCCAACCATGTTGAAGTCGGCTTCCAGTCTGCAGGATTCTGGATGCAGCTGAATACTAGTATTTTACATGGAGCGACTGCCTGTCTAACCACCACAACCCAGTTACTCCTTGGTAAAACTGGTTGTCAGATTTTGGGCTTCCGACTGCCCGTAACGACGTATCGTGTCATAAACATGCGAAATTGCAGATTCTCAGCCTAACTTGAATTAAGGACTTTTGATTTTGACTGTTAAATCAACAAAATCCAAATCAACCTGCTTTCCGAGGTATACGGAGGGGTATGTAACGGATGGTCACCCATCCACGAAACGATCGCAGCAAGCCGTGCAGATTTTATCATGTAGCCACGAGCCCCTCGAGGTGCGAATATTAGTATTAATATATAATTATCTCTTTATGTTATGGATGTACAATTGTAAACCAATCCCTTACCAGTCATAGTGAATATCCCGACGAACAGGCCGATGGACCGGCCGGCCAGCATGACCTCCTCCTCGGAGTCATTGCCGGCTGGCTTCTTGCGACCCGCCCAGATGCCCACAGCCAGGATGAGCACGTAGAACAGTACGATGGACACCACGCCCGCTATGTTGATCATCTTGACTGATGCTGCCTCCTGCAGCAAAAGAGATCATTACTTGCGCTCAACCTCTCAGCGTGGTCGGTCGAAGCAAAACGATATCCAAATATACCTACAGGTTACAAAAATAATAGCGACGAAGAATAATCGTGAAGAAGAGAATAATGGTGCTCATAGGATCCTCCCCTGTATCGTCACATGAAGAGGAAGATCTTGTAATTGAACCAGCTTTCAAGCCTATAATTATAAGAGTTAGCACCAAATCATTATTTGACATGATATGTGCACAAATTAGGTACCTACATGTCGTAAGAATAATTGACAATTAGCTGATGGGAGCGGAAATATTACCACTCGTGCATTTATTGACTGCGGCCCAATGCAATTGATTTTAATTAAACTTCTCGTATCATTGAGTGCCATAACGAAAGATTAAATAAGAGCTTTACTAGAACAGCTAGTGTATTATTCTCAAGAAATTGGAATAGTAAACAACCCGTTTGGTCGACTCATCACGTGACCAGAGAGCTGGCCTATTTTAAGGCCAAAAAATCAGCATTACCATCCAACGTGGCAGCGCTTTCAGGCTTTTGCTTGTCCCATTGACAGCAATTCGGAATTTGTTGATGCCCAATGCAATCCTATCCTTATCCTTACATATTATAAAACAAAGTCCTCCGTCGCGTCTGTCTATCGTTCTGTTCGCGATAAACTCAAAAACTTCTGCACCGATTTTCATGCTGTTTTCACTAATGCATAGAGTGGTTCTCGAGGAAGGTTTTAGTATATAATAACCGACATCCACGCGGGCGAAGCCGCGGGCATCTGCTAGTAATATTTATAATTATTTTAATGTTAGCCTGTACATTGTTTTTAAGATGACCAGCTATTGATTGGATAAAGGTAATAACGCAAAAACAAAACTTTCGTTTTAGGGCTAATAATATCTAGGTATCACCATTTCCCGGTTACAATGCCGATATTCCCTCATGACCGGTTACTGGACAGGTATCTTGTATCTGCCTACGTATAGCTATAAGGTCAGGTAGTTAAAACACTTCATAACCAATCAGTCGATTGGTCAGAAAAAATCATGATAGTAGTTACTGCACAGCCAAATCGTTTAAAAATAACAAATGCAATCAATATGTGCCCATTTCGATCATTGATTGAATATTTCAGCTTTCTTACTGCTCGTTTGGCTTGTAAGTAAAGGTTTTATGACATCTTTATAACAAACGTGGAATACTATCTATGCATTTACGCCTATTCCATGTAGGTATAATATGAAAAACTCCGTACAGAAAGGTAACACAGTACATAACCATGATCACAATTTAAAAAATAAAATAAAAGTACAATTACTTCCATTTACCTGTCATAATGAACAAGGTATACTGTTAATATGGTACTTTTACAGGTATTAGTCACTGTTCTACACGGTTGAACCAGCACAAAGCAAAGAGATAACTTTAACTTGATGTAGTGTGTACATAACTGGAAGGTACCCATAGAACTATCAATACTTACTTTCCGTTCAATAAAACGCTATGTGTGGCCACACGACGCACTGGGCACGTCACTAGGCTCCCATGTGTCCCACCAGAACAGTTCAACTACACACAACACTGTCCCTTCACTAGTCCGAGGTGTTACTGCTGAGCCTCGGAGGGCAACTGTCGCCCCATCGGAGGGAGGTTTTCTGCGAAGGGCTATTCCTGGTCCTGAAGCTTAGCCCGCACATGGGTGGTTGCCGGACATGAAGGCACGTGGTGTGGCCTTATGTAATGTGTGGCCGCATCGTCAGGGTCTGTTCACGTGCTCCGGAGGTGACAGGAGCGGCCGAGCTGAGGCGAGCCGCGCCGCGCGATCGATCCCTCTGACGTCATCGGCCGCCCGCGAGCCTCCGCGCATGTGCTGTGATAACTCCGACCTTTCAGCCTCACAACTCTAATCTACTCCCCCAATCCATTTCTCTCTAACCACCTTCACCTTTCTTCCAACCACCTTATATACTCAGCAATGTATACACGTTCGGGGAAAGCGTCGGCGCTATGTAAAATGGGGGTGTAACGTAACGGACCGGTACCGACCTACCTGGTCCCATTGACAAATTGATTGATGAGTGGAATTTGTAATTGTGTCCCGAAGAGCCTCCAGGTCTTCTTGTACTGGCATGACGAGAACCTGCGCTGGGAGTCATTGCCGATTAATGAAGTTAATAAGATTAAAGATATGATGCTGTCTGCCTAAACAGTTTTCCATCGAACGAATTACTTACATAACTAGACTAACAAGCAATCATAATTACTTTAAACTTGGCTACATACTCATCCAATTAAAATAATCAAATCTGTCTGAAATTACCTCAAATAAGATATTAACAACATTGCATTACAATTGTTCGTAGTTCGGTTCTTCGATTCCTAGACTTTCATAATGATTTAATTTTGTGGATCTATTGGGAGCGAGCGGTCTTAATAATAGTAGGTATTATGTTAATATTCGTTAATTCACATACTAAACTACATGATTCCTTTGTTATCGATAAAATAAGCAATTCGTCTGAAGAAGCATACTTCATCATCATCCATCATATTCCCCCACTGCTGGGCAGATGCCTCTCTTGTGCCAATCCCTACGCTCCTGTGCCAGCCTCATTTAGCTTTTGCCCGCGATGGCAACAATGTCGTCTGCCCTGATGGACGGATGGCCGACACTTGTGTCTTCCAGTTCTTGGACGCCATTCGGTCACCAGGCTTACTCCATCTGTCCTCACTGCGCCTTGCCAGATTTCCTGCCCAACTCAATTTGAGTTTCCTATTGTTTTCCGATATCGAAAATCTTTGTACGTCATCGACATATACTTGCTTAAATATTTTATATAGGTTCGTATACGGAGACGTGAACCTCCTTTTCTAGTTGAGTGAGAATGAGTTCAAAATTCGAATATGAAAAAAATAATCCTGTCTCTGTCGTAACAGTTGCTTATCCTTAAACTCTTTGGCGGTACCTCTACTGTCAAATGTAAATTTTTTGAGTGCATTTACAAACAAATCATTGAAATAATCAGCAAAATACATTTTTAAAATCTAAATTGAGTGAAGTAACGATTCTCACAGAACTGTACATAAAAGCTAATTCGAAAACCCATCAAAATGCATGACACGGTTAGTAACGGTGTGATTTATAGGTAGGAAGATAATGTGTGTGTGTACCTATGTGTACCTACGTATTGTAATTAGACGGATAGCTGTGAATGTGCTGTTCAGTGCAGGTCATATAATAAGTACTCTGTGGTGGGTCAACCCATAGCACAGTAGGTACCTACTGTGCGCTACTACGTAACTTTACAAAAATATTTACTTATAAAATAAAATAATAAGTTATCATCTTTGTACCTTACTACTGTAAGGTATACAACGGTGTGTGTAATTCCCAGATTCTGAGTTTTCTTGACCGTAGTTTATCTATTCAATAGTGATATTGGTTCGATGTCTTGTTTGACTTATTCATATATGAGTTATTGAGGGTTTATCCAGGACCTCAAAAACCACCTTAATGCCTGGTATTCTTGACCAGTCCATGTTTGTGTACGTGACCGTACCCAGCAGTGAGGAAGATAAGGTAAGTAAAAGGTTCGTATAATGTCTTGTTGTGCTACGCAGATAATCCGGCTCGCAGATGTATGGAAGACATGCAACAAGATCCGTGCGGCCGCCTTCCGCGTGGGCCTCAACCTCTGGAACTGGTACCGGCCGCTCGACCCTGAGGGCAACTCCCTGATATCAGGTAAGTACGGCTTAGTGCTAACTTGCGTATATCTGTAGCAACACGTTACACCACTTGTCGGAAGAGAGTCTCCAGCTCTAGGCCGTCTTGTCACAATCGAAACACTGATACAAATGCGAGCACTGACTGGACTGGTCCACTCAAATCCATGTAGTTCAAACAGTAATCTACATGGTTCTCTTATGATTTGACTAAGATAATGTCTGGATTTTATAATAACAGACTGTGCTGTGACCTCTAAGTTTGTTTCGAGGTTCCATTCCAGAGTAGGTCTAGTTTTTAAATAAGTAAAAGTCGTTACAGAAATAAATATTTAATCACAAGATCGGCCGTTGTGAGGCCTATGTCCGACAAGAGACGTCTATCGGATGAATGATGAGACCGTTTGGGAAAGTCTCTTCCGTTCATGTTTTTAGCGTCCAAAACTAAAACCTTGTCAGTTTGCCTTACCTATAATATGTACATTATTTTATAGAATGTTAAAGTTATGGCTGTTAGAAGAACGATTTCTGTTGGTACCTTAATGAACGTATAATGTAATTTATACGTTCATTAAGGTACCAACAGAAATCTGTTATGCTGATGATGATGAATAATGATTGTAATGCTGATTGTGATGCTGAAAATTGTGATGCTGATGATGATGAATAATGATTGTATACTTAGTGAAAATTATGATTTACAGAAATGAGCATTTAAAGCATACCACATGATACATTCTTAATAAAAAGCGATCATCGCGCGAATAGGCGATCGTTTAAATAGGACGCGGGGAAGGACATACTTAATAATAACTGTAGTATTATTTACATTGTATACAGGCTGTAAGGGTAAACAGTCTTGTCATTCAAACCATGGGTAGTTGACTTAAATATAAAAATAAATGACCGAACACAACAAAAAAAAAACGTCATTTTCATTAAAAGATTTTTTAAAGTTTCTATCCGACACCGTGCTCTCTAGCGAAACAGCTGACTGACTGAGAGAGAGGTCGCGCTCGCGGCCGGTCAGGTGACATCCCGTACCTCCCGCCCATGTTGAGACGCTAGTTCGTTACCCTTGCTAGCGCATAGGACAACGAACTTGCGTCTCTTGTGGTAAAATTTAGACTTAAAAAAAAAAAAAAAGTTGTAATTTTACATTGATTTTACGTTCTATAAATGAAACCAAACCACTGGTTGCAAGGATAACGGTGTTTACCCTAACACCCTGTAGTTAGCAGGTCGGCCTGACTACCTATGTATTAAGAACATTACTGTATTTAAGTGACAGTGACTCAGTAGTGTCCCTACATTGAACCAATACGTATTGCAAATGAATAATTATGATTATGAACATGTGTGATGGTTTCAGAGTCGAAGTTTGTGTCCATCTTGGCCGGGCCCCTGCGGTCGGTGGTGGGTCTGTCGGACTCCGAGATCGCGCAGCTGGCCGACTACTTCCGCGCACAGGATGGCCGCGTGCTGTACCACCAGCTCTGCCAGATCATACATGGCGAAGGTGGGACGTGTTCCTTTTTTTTATTTTAAGTACTCACAGTTCTTACCAAACAAGTTACAAAATAAAATAGTAACTAACAGAAGACGATTGACAGATTTAACAGCGGTTCCCAAACTAGGCACTGCCTGTAGCTTGGTGACCCAAAACAGTTCACAACTACATACATAACATCACGCCTGTATTCCCGAAGGGTTGGGCAGAGGGAGGTGTACCTGTAGCCCCATATCGCCAGTTATGTATATGTCCCATGTAACAGGGGACGAGCCCATTGTCATCAACGTCATCATTAGCCTATTGTCATCTACGGTAGGCCTTAATAAGGCACATCGAGTTGTACAAAACAGCTGACACACAAGTAGTTATAAGCGACGGTGATAAGCCATGATAACGTCGCGTGTGTAAACTCTGAGATCCTTTAATGCATGAATCGAGTTTTACTAACAAAGCTCTAATAAAAATAAAAATAAATTAGTTGCAAATCTCTTCTACAGGGCAACTTTTGTTAGTTATCAAAAAAAAATACCACATAGATTTTTAAACATCCTTCACAGTTTTGGTAGCGACGACTTTTAGGCTTAGAATAGTAAGCTAAGTGACCTACGCCTTTCGGACATATAGCGTAGTTCAATAAATATGTATCTGTGACTTTCCAAATCATGTGGCTGCTACTATTTTATACTATCTGACCCGACAGACATTGTCCTGTCCAAATTTCAATTTTGACAAAAATCCCAAAGAAAAAGGATGTTAAATTTTTCCCGAATTTCTTTCCTTAAACACATTCGGACTTTTACGAATACATACGGAGTAGCTTAATACATACGGAGTATTATGAATACATATTTTAAAACAAAAAAAATAGCCAAAACGGTCCAGCCGTTCTCAAGTGCTGTGTTTCTTACCAACGAACAGCATTTCATTTATATTTATACAGATTTATTAATGGCATTACAATTAGTCCGGGAATGAATCGTAGCACTTTATATTTTCAGAGAACCAGATGGGGGCCAACCTTTGTGACACGTACTCGAATCAGATAGTACAGTCAACTGCTCATCTGTAGCGTAGGATTATAATATCTGTGTCTGTAGTAACACATGAGCCACGAAAACAACCCTAACTTCTATGACTTAAAAGCACTGGTAAAGTCCAATTGTTACCGTGGTTGTTAATGCGGATGACTGTACACGGTACCTACTCACCAGCCATATATCTGTTTCTTATCTGGTACTTTCGCAAGTAAAGAGTCGAAAATAAAATTTTGTTTAATTTTGTTGTTCAAAGTGTTGGGAAACATGAGTTACCTTTGAAATTAACTTAACCATTTACCATTTACTATAACATTGTCACCTATGTACACTATGCTATATGTTAAGAGCACCTATTTCATAAGTTATGCCCAAAAACAGGACGTAAATAAATTTTCGGCGAAATTAAATTCATATTGGTCAAAGATTTTAATTTTTTTATGAACACACAATTCGGCATCTATACGAGACAGCTTGAACACTTTGAGGTAGAAAACGGTTTGGTTTTATTTAGCAACCAGGTCATGCAATCAATACGAGACGTCGACCCACTCCGAGCTGACGACTACACCCGGCCCGCACGCTCTACGCAAATAGAATCCTTTCAAATCACCTCTTACCTGTAATTATTTTATATAAATAACTGGCTGACCCGACAGACTTTATCCTGTCAAAACTAAAGTTCATACAAAAATCTCATAGAAAAATGGACTTTCAGTTTTTCCCATTTTTTTAATTTTCCGGGAATATTTAAAAATAATATTTCCCTAAAAAAACCTTAATTCGGACTATTACGAACATTTTAAGACAGTCAAAAGTACCCAAATCACCCTGCCGTTCTCAAGTGATGTGCTTACCAACGAACAGCATTTAATTTGTATTATTAAAGAAGATGGAAGATTTATTAGATAGTGTTAAGTATGTTTATGTCCTAAAAATGGATGTCAATATTAAATTAAGAGACTAAATGATGATTGATATAAAAACAAATTTAATATAGTGACAAAATGAACAACATTTCCAAACAGCCTTGTGAATTTACCCATCTCAACCCTGGGTTATAGCCGGAGCGTAAAATCATCAGTTTACATACGCATGCCTTAATTACAGTTCTAAATAATTCACGCGGGTTCACACGCAGCTAGGTAACAAGGGAGCTTCTGTCAAATGTCATCCTGGTAAGAGCAGTCACTGTTGTCAAAACGAGTGAGGTATGTTATACATGTCAAGCAAGATATTCGAGGTGGATTGAGGACATTACTAAAGCCCAAAACACACACAGAGCGGGTGCGGGGCGGGAGCGGGTCGGGCGCGGGAGTACGGCGGGTATAATAATTTGTAATTCAAGGAATTATATGGATGTCAACACACAGAACGCGGGCGCGGGTCGGGCGCGGAGCAAGCCCCGCGCGGGAGCCGCGCCCGCCACCCGCCGACACAACAGCGCGGGGCGGGAGCGGGTCGGGCGCGGGAGTACGGCGGGTGTCATAAATTGTAATTCAAGGAATTATATGGATGTCAACACACAGAACGCGGGCGCGGGTCGGGCGCGGAGCGGGACCCGCGCGGGAGCCGCGCCCGCTGACACAACTGCGCGGGTCGGGAGCGGTTGTGCTATTCTGTAAAAATATCTCCGTGAAAACTAAGTGTAGTAAAATATCAAAGTGAGCTTAGAGTGAACTGTCACTTTCCTTAGCATCAGTAGGTATCGATGAGAATGACTCACTCCACACTCACTTCACCTAAATTTTCAAGGTTAGATGGTTACAGAATAGCAATGCGGGTGAAGCGTCGTTACATTCGTTGCAATTCAAATTCAAATTCAAAATTTTTATTTCAGACCAAGCAAAACACGTATCGATGATATTCTCCATATTGATGTCTTTTTTTATTAATGTCATGAACCTACAACCTTTCCATTTTCGCGTTCTTCTTTTTAAAATAAGTAAAAATAATAATTCTTCGTCCGTGTCAGAATCACCCGACATTTTCACACTGCAACCGCTGCCGCTTGTCAAAGTACAACCGCGCCCGACCCGCTGCCGTCCCGCGCCCGACCCGCTGCCGCCCCGCGCCCGCGCTCTGTGTGAACACGATTAACCGCGCGACTCACGCGATGAAAACGACCCGACCCGCTCCCGCCCCGCACCCGCTCTGTGTGTGTTTTGGGCTTTAGGATACAATTGTATCCATAGATTGCTTTTTATATTTTTATGGTTGTACTTAGGTACTTAAATATTGATTTTGGATACTCTTATGTATTTAATTTTCACTTTAATAATTAAAATTAAAAATAATTAATTAAAATTTTCATAGACGATAGAGAAAAGTAAATAAACCAAATGTTGTCCCACTTAGACGCGGGCGGTCGTGACAAGACTTCTGCGGACTGCATCCTAGAGGCCTGCCCGCCGCCCCCCGAGCCCGAGTGCCACAAGCTGGACCAGTGGCAGCTGCGGCGTCTGTGCTGTCTGCTCGCCACAATCGCTGCAAGGGACCTGCCGCTCAAGCCATACTTCCAAGACTACGAGCTAGTATGTTCTCGTGCTCAAAAATAAGTGTGTGAGAATGTATGGTAGCCCCTTAATAAATAGAATGTCAAAGGCTTTACATGTGGTAGATACATAGATATCATAATCAGCCTATTACGTTCCCGGTGCTGGGACACAGGCCTCCTATCCGTATGAGACTGGGCGATAATTCACAACAGGCCCAGTACGGTTTGATAGAATACAGATACATACATAGGAAATACAAGGCTCATTTATACAAAACTATGAATAAAATGTTACTAGTGTTGTGTTTCGTTGACCAAAATAACATCAACCAATATTACAGACTCGAGATTTGACAACAAATACATCTGATCAGACCACAAGCTGAGCTACATGGACTACATATTTCTACCCGGCAGGTCGCTAAGAATGACGGAAGGATAACGTTCGCCCACTTCGCGCGGATCCTGAACTACATCGGCGTGATCGTGACGGCCGAGGACTTCAACTTGCTGGTGCGGAAGTTCATAAAGGACTCGTACACCGTCGACTATGTGGAGTTCATCAAGGCGGTGGACGAAGTCAAGAAGCACGGCATCCAGGGACTGGGTCAGGTAGTGTGGGATCTTCGCACTTTTGTTTACAACTGTTGGCGCAACAGATTCCAGCAACATGTCTGTCTGTCTGTATCATACAATAAGTTAAGTTATAGACATACCTACATCATAAACACATCCCCACACACATTCACACATTCCTACATCATAAACACATCCCCACACACATTCACACATTCACATATTTAAGTTTTAAATTGTAAATTGTAATGGGTAAATTATAAAAAAAAAATATTATATAATATATCCTGCTAATAAATTTTGAATTTTTGACAGTTTTTCCATACAAAAACTGTCAGACGCCATTTTTATTCCACGGATAAAAGATATCTGACTTTGGTAAAATCAGCCCTTAATATACTAGGTTATCCTTGTTTGAGAGGCAGGGCTCACAATATCTGTATACAGACTTCTGCAGCGTTAGATAGCATCATGTTGAACATTGTATACTAATGTATATTTCTTTGTGACAATAAACTAAAACTAAACTAAATAGCTATATCATGTCACCAGCGTCAGACAGCATCCGTCTGGCATTAATCCTGAGATGAACCTTTTGGCGCAGACGTGAGGAGCACACTGTTGTTGTTAAAACATTTCATTTTTTTTGTAAGTGTGATGTGATGAAGTGATGATTGACATGTGTTGTGCAGGAGTACCTCAACCCGAATGCTATAATCGACACGACGCTGCCAAAGATGGTCCGTCCGGAGGTGGAGGCTGGTCTGTCCACCGACCCGCTGGGCTTCCAGGAGACCTTCCACCCGGCGCTGTCGCAGCCACGACCCTCAAGGCAGCTCATCGAGGTTATGCTGAGAGTCCAGCAGCATGTCATGCAGAGGCGTATCAGGGTCTCGGAGTTCCTCAGGGTTTGTGACGGTTGTATTTATAATGTTGTGGTTTTTAAAAAGACTGGGGAAGGAAGTCCTATTAGTTGACGGTATATCATCATGAATCGAAGGTGCGACACGATAAGGATGGGAACAGTGTAACTGACACTGGCAAGGCAAACATAAGGGATTTTGATAACAAAAAAATTGTCGCTAATTAGTCTTTTGTCGCCAATTATCAGAATTTGTCGGTCACTAGTTCAAAAGTTATAAGGGTTTATAGATGGCCGATCTGGGGGTGACCGATCTGGGCATCAACCCAGCTTGGTTCCATTAAGCTAGGGCACCTAGCGAAGATCTGTTTACTCCCAAATTTAGTCGCTAATTAGCCGGAATCACTCGCCAAGTCACAGATTTAGTCGGGTCTTAGTCTATATGATATAATGAGTTCAATACGATATACAGTGTGGCGTGTGACACAAGATTCATGAACGTAAACGAAGCCTGGAGTCTGAAAGGATCCTAGCTGATGGCGTTCTGTAGTTTCTTTAGCTTACTCCCATAGGAAAAAGGCGTGTGTTTTTGTATGTGTGTACATACGTATTTCTAAATAAGTCTGTTCTCTCGAGTATTGACGTTATCCTGGCTGGTCTCAGGACTACGACCCGCTGAACTCGGGCCGCATCGCCCCGCAGCAGTTCCGGCGCGCGCTGGACGCGCTCGGACTGGGCTCCGTGCTGTCGCAGCAGGAGCTACTGTGCGTCTTGCGCCACTACCTCGACCCCAACGACAGCGAGCGCGTCTGCTGGCGGACATTCGAGGATGACTGCGACCAAGGTCTGTCTTGTATAAGTCGAAAGCGCCAAAATACCCCAGCGTTTTCGCGTAATAGTTCTTTCTGTAGGTAGGAATCGATCGAGTCTTGAGAAATCTCCCTTTTTTTTATTAAAAGTTTTTTTAACTTGCCTTGTTAGTTATTTAGTTTTGGTCGAATTAGACCCTATTATATTCCTACGGGTCATAATAAGTCATCAGTAAATTATCGCGTGTGGTGGTCTTTTCCCAGTGTTCACGATCAAAGAGCTGGAGAAGCACCCGAACGCGGCGGCGGGCGAGTCGCGCGAGGCCGTGCTGGCGCTGCCGGCGCTGGGCGCGGCGGCCGACCGCGGCGAGGGCGAGTCGGAGCGCGACCTGGACGCCGCGCAGGCCGCGCTGCTGCGCGTGCGCGCCGCCTGCACCGAGCGCGCCATCGACCTGCGCCCCGCCTTCTGCGACCATGACGAGTCAGTGCTATATACATCATCATTCTCTTGCCCTTATCCCAATTTACTTGAGGTCGACGCAACATTTCTTTTTCCTCCATAGGTAGGTACTTCTCCATTGGTTGTCATCTCGGTAGTCACCCCGTTTCTAGCCAGATCATCCTTCACACAGTCCATCAATCGTTTCTTTGGTCTTCACCTACTGCTTACACTACTACTGCTTTAAAAAAAAACATGCATTTAAATACCTATAGGCTGACCACTTATCCAAATTGCCCCGCTTGGGTAAATGTCTATATAAAAGCATCATATAGGCTTCAGAAGAAATCAGACAAACAGTTCAAAATTTTAGATTTCTGCTGAGCTAGGGAAAGAGTAAATCAATTAGAGCGCTACAAAAAAACTACATTAAATAATAATAACAGCCTACTAGTGTCCCACTGCAGGACACAAGCCTCACAACACAAGCCAGCCACGAGCATTGAACACCTACACGTTTGCTACAAATCGGTTGGGGAACATTTTATTGATTCCTTAAAATACCTATAGGTACACTAATAATTATAAAATACAATCCCATTCGATTAATTAAAATCATTATTATTAGGACACTACTAGGACATTAGGACGGTCTTTAGTATTTTTTATGAGAAATATATATCTTTACCCGTAAATCGGTGTGATATAAATGTAGGTACTGCCGAGTATCTACTGCTTCTGTTATAGCCTTACCTACTACCCGGCGCCGCGGCTTGTACGTAAAATTCGATAGTAGGGCGCGTCATTTGACAGTGGACAAGCTATACGCATAATATATTCCCCCCCCCCTTCCCCCGCAGACACAACAATGGGCACGTGTCGCGCGCGGCGGTGCGGCGCGTGCTGGCGCGGCTGGGCGTGCTGCCGAGCGAGGCGCAGGTGCGCGCGCTGGAGGCGCGCTACCTGGACGACTGCGGCTTCAACTACGTGCGTCTGCTCGACGAGGTGAGCATCATCTTCTTGCTTATCGCAGCTTGCCGTATCTGTGTGTGATTATCCAGAACTTGTTGCTCTAGTTGCTGAATTTTTTTATCCCTGTTGTGCCCAAACACCATCTGAAGCCGGCGAACACACCCGTTATTGGTCGTAGCTTCAGCTCGCACAGAGTCACGAGGTAGCCCCCTGCCCAGCCCACGACGATGCTCAGTACTCTTCTTACATCACACCGGACAGTGACTTGTTTGCCGGCAGATGGACAGATGTATTTCGTTAACGTATAAGGTTCTTCGAGATGATGAATGAAAGATAAAAAATAATTGTGTGCCAATCTTGTTTTTTGAATATATTTCAAGTGACATTTCACGAAACAATAATTGCACCAATGTTTACCAACAGCGCCCCCCTATCAACATTATTCGAACGCCAAAAGATCCTTGTAGCAGTGTAGACGTATTGTGTTTGTTTCAGATGGAGGAGCGGCCGGTGGAGAGCGCGGTGGTGGCGGGCCCCGCGGCCGCGAGCCGCGTGTCGCCGGCCGCGGGGCTGGACCCGCTGCAGACCGACATCGTGCAGATACTCGCCAAGATCAAGGGCAAGGTCACGACCTCATATCTGACACTCACCTCTATCAAATCACACCTCTATCAAAGTTGTGTCATCCGAGCTGGAGGACTCGCCCTACGTAGATATACTCCTTCACAAATTCGACAAGCGACCTTTTAATGTGGATTGGATTCGGCAAGACGTGTGAATTGTACAAAACTTTTTTGTTGTCCAAATTCATACCGAGGCCAACCCGCCGAGAGGCTACATTCAGGCTGCAGCAGCCCGTCTTACTGTTCCAGCGTCTCTGCCAGTTTGACTCAAAGTAAATATATAGGTACCTAATCAAAAATTTAAATAGTTAAATTATTAATATAAAACCTAAAAAATAATTTACAAAGGTTTTGCAATGTCGTAGTATTATAATATCTGTGGCAATGTTAACAACATTACTTACATAATGGAATCTCTAGTTCAAATATTAATAATAATATTAATTAATTAATTAAAGTCATTAAACAGTTTAACTGATATATTTTTTATTCTGTGTCATTTTAACGAGCGTGTTGTGTATTGTATTGTGTTGCAGATGGTCCGCGAGGGCGTGCGGCCGCGCGAGTTCCTGAAGCAGTTCGACCTGCGCAACGAGCTGGTGATCCCGCGCGCAGACTTCTACCGCGGCCTCGCCTCCGCCGGCCTCGCGCTCACGCCCATCGAGATGGACACGCTCATGGAAGTGTGAGTCTTACTGCGCTGTACCTATCGGACACAAGACACAGGCCTACTGCCAGGGCATATGCCCTCAGAACGGACGGCTCAATCATGAGGTCGAAAAGTTCTAGACTGGCGATCAGTACAACGTGGAGGCCCTCCACAACGTGGACCGATATCCAAGCTGGTGGAGGTGGCGGGAATCCGTTGGATCCGGTGGTTTTGGCGATGCTTGGGGAGGTCTATATTAATAATGTAGGTAAAGTCAGTTATCTTAAGGGCTATTTTTATCTGCTCATTGCACAAACAAACTGACATTTACAAACCTTGACAGTTAAATTTTAAATTAAATGATAGCTATTCTGAGGTAATATATATATATACAGGGTGAAATTGAATTCATGAGTCCCACAGTGGAAGTTGTTCATAATGATGAGCACAATGACCACATAATAGGATGGCCATGAATTCAATTTCACCTTGTATGTATCCTGACTTGATAAAGAAAATAATTTGAAAACTGACGAAGATATAAAGTGTGGATGCGCTCACTGACCCGGGCGGCGCGCGCAGGTTCTGCGCGCCGGTGCGGCGGCGCCTGGTGGAGTACGAGCGCTTCTGCGCGGCGGTGGGCGAGGCGCTGACGCAGGCGGGGCTCGAGCGCGCGCCGCTGCTGGCGCCGGTGCCGCACGTGCCCACCATCGACTCGCCGCTCAACTTCCTCAACTTCGAGGAGCGGAACATCGTGTCTGGCGCTCTCAAGAAGCTCTCTAAGTTCCCCGACCAGCTCTCCAATATAATGGAGGTGTTTGAGGTGAGACGACGCTTTCAGAATTCAGAACATACTTACCTACATTTTTTTAATTGTCCTTCTGCTTTCTAGCTAGCATTAGCGTAATCGATGGGCTCGCCTCCATTTCCTACTAACGGGACCCGTCCTCCTCACCCCCTCACCCATCTAGCCTACCCTTTCAGAGCAGATGGAAGCTTGTTATTACGTAATCTTACGAGATTTGAATACTTAATTCTGTAAGCTGATTGTGGTACCTTCAGGACATGGACAAGGAGTACTGCGGCACGATCCCGCGCGTGTCTGTGGAGCGCGCGCTGTGCCAGCGCAACCTGCTGTCGCTGGTGTCGGCGCGCGAGCGCGACCTCGTCTACAAGTGCTTCGGCTACGCGCGCGGCTGCGGCGAGGAGGTAATCAGTCACACACAAACACACACGCATGCACACACCATCATGAGCTGAGAATATATAAAATGGAAATACAAAATTCAAAATGCCTATTTTTATTCTGCATCTAAATACAATCATTGTTCGAAAAACGCATTTTGTATTTTAAAAGGAAAACTACAACACAGCTAAGTAGGCTCGACAAGTTACCGAATAATCGACCAACTTAAATTAACTTTTTTTTTGGGATAAATTCATCCCAACTACGGAACCCTTCATTGTGCGTGGTTCAACACGCCTTTGGCCGGTTTTTTTCCATAGTAACTTTGCCGGCTGCATCGTCACTTGTTTTTGACCAGTAAAGGTACAGTTCGATTCAAACTTAATGGCGGCTCGGAACATGAGGCGATTCGCTGCACAGTAACAATTTCATGTGACAGCGGGGGTGAGGGGTGGGGTACTGCGCAGCTAAAAGCTAACTTCCGAGCCGCCATTAAGTTTGAATCGATCTGTCATGGACTTTAATTGATAAGCCACCTGGCAATGTTCGTATTTTAGCCGTGTAATGTAAATCGGGTTTATTCGGTTCCCGACACGCAAAGTCATATATTATGTCTTCGTATTAGAAGAAGAAAACTATATTTCATATTTTTACCGGTTGGCTAACCTGAAAGCCAGAACTACAAACTTAACAGCGAGTAACTACCCAAAGTCAACCAATTGCAGGTCTAGCAACAGTAACCTATCAACGAACAATCGTTGCTAGGTTACTGTTGTAATAGTAACGTTAGCGTACGGAGAAATATTAATAGTCAGTTCGACAATTTCGAAAGTAACGTCTCTGACATCGATATTTCAACTGCCACTGTACTTCAGTTAAGTTTTCAGAATTATCGAGTTAAGAGCTATGATTCAAAGGAGGTCGGTATCAAATAGATTGGATAAACTTAATGCAACATTGTATTTATTTTGATAATTGAGAACTTATTAGTCAACCTCTATGGATACGTAAGACAATTTCCGATTAAAAGTAATTTATTTTTCATCTTGTTTACGAGCGTGCGAGTTGAGTTCATGTTTAATCGTGTAATCTCGTGAATGTATGAAACTGCAAAATTCAAAAGTTTGAAGGTGGCTCATCAATTAAAGTCCGTGACTGTACATGCAGCAATTTCGATTTATCTCGAAGAAGGTTGTCAAAATAATGCTTGAATTTCCAAGCATGTTTGAGAAAAGAATATGTATGTACCCCACAAATATATGTATACAACCTTATTTCAAAATGATGAGTACAATGACCCCTTTTCGGGTTAAGCATAAACAAAAAATAAGGTTGTATAAGGTATCTACAATAAACACTACGCAAATTTAAAAAAGTCAGCGTTCAGCCGAGTGCGTGCAGAATAGGATTTGGTGGTAAATGGGTCACTCTTTCCAAAGAATATTAAAGTCCTTACTCGCTCGCAACATTTATGAGTTTTGCCTGTAGTTAGAAGAGGACAAAGGAATGGAGATAGGTGGATTATATCTAACTGATGTCTGAGGGACATTGAAACGCAGTTTATGCAGGTGGTCAGAGGGCCTAGACAAGTGGCAATCGCTTCGAAAGCGGTCGTTTATGTACAACGACTTTCAACAGAATTGACTTAGGGCCGGTTGTTTCAAACGGTTAGTTAACGTAACATATGTAGGTACGTCAAATTTAACGTTCGTTAAATACAAAGCGTTGTGTCAAAGTTATTCCATTATTTCGTGAAACAACGCTTGTTTTTGATTTGACGATAGTTAGCGCCATTTTTGACGTTTACCCGCGCGTAAAGTGGACGTGCAACAACCCGCCCTTATGCTTTTCGATAGCTTATGTCAATGTTAGTGATATACATTTACGCCAGAGTACACCATAAACAGACTAGATTATTTCCAAATTTTACTAGGTATGTCATTAAGCAAACATATTACGTATTAAACATAGACGTACCAGACATACCTCTTTGTTATCAGTACCATCGGCCTCCACTAATTACCTAAAGATGTCACCATTCTTGCGTCTACCTGCATTATATAATGACAAATTCTCAACATTGGACCCCTTCAATACCACACGAAACAGTTTTAAAAAGGAGATTATCCAAATCCTCCATCAAACACCGGATACTCAGCTAGCCTAGCTTAGTAGTGCTCAGCAGTGCCAGTTTAGTCATAAGTATATAAACATACACACATCACACACACTTGCAGCACCTACACCGCACTGATACACACACGCACACACTATAGATATCAAGAATATGTCACTCTATATATTTTCTATTTTTCTGTGTACTTCGTAATTGGCGTAATGTTTTGATTAATATTAATGTTGTACTTACCTACTGTCAGCTGTGAAGCTACCTTTTACTAAATAAATAAATAAATAAAAATATTATTTGAAAAACATCCTTATCTTATAGTATAGGTTATCCAAGGAGCCATTAACATTTAAAAAATATTCAGGAGTGCTCGTCAATTGTTTGATAAAGCTGGCAAAGATGGAAAACCTCAATTAGTAACTAAAATTAACGAAAACATTAAACTAACGCCTTGTTTACGTCGTCAAACTTTTCTATTTAAGGTTTTATTGTACCTACCTACGAACCACTGCACCCGATTATCGTTAGGTACTGATATATCGCCCCAAATTTCTTAGTGATAAGTACCTAATTCGTTTTTAAGAGTTTTGTTAAATAATCCTCAACGCTTAGGCTGCAAGTTAGATTAAATGAAAGATCATGAGATACAAATCGATTTTGATGAAAACTAAAACTGCATCATTAGATTTTTGAAAAACCAATTTTTCTAGCTAGGAATCAAACACGTTGATTTTGAAAAAAACAAACACGCTGTATTATGCACCGTCCGATTGTATCGCTATAAGGACCAAATTTTGGAAAGTGATAATGATAACACACGGCGTACATATGCTTAACTATAAGTAGGCACGTAATGTGTTTTTTGTCTGCGCAGGTGAACTACCGCGCGCTCTGCAACGCGTTGTCGATACTGTATGCGACGGCGAGCGCACAGCCCTGCTAAACCCGACTGAGCCCGCTGAGCTCTGAGCCCTGCTGAGCCCTGAGCCCTACTGAGCCCGCTGAGCCCTGAGCCCTGCTGAGCCCTGCATCATGTACAATAAGTTGTTTGTCCCGTCCACGTCATAATCAACATCGTGTTTAAATAAAGAATACGAAAATTGAAACATAATTTTATTCGGTATAAAAATATTAAGTTTACAAATCCAAACAGAGCCGAAAAGAGGAACAATAAAAAATTGAATTAAAATGCTTTGGTAAACTAATAGAACTTTATACAAAACTGTTCGACACCGAACTTCACAAAAATAACCATATGGACATAATTTTGATCTCGACGTTGGTACCTACTGCTATACAAACAAAAAACATACATAGTATAGATAAGGTTATGCTAAGCCAGTGATGACATATCAACGTTATTAACGACCCCAAGGAAAATAATTTTTCCAACTGAATACGCTTGCCTCAGTTGAATTTGCATTCGTTTCAGCAGCATCAGTGATTGTAGTTCCATTTGTTGTTATTCCACCAGTTGTGGTTTCACCAGCTGTGGATACAGCAGTTATAGTTGAACCATCAATTACTGTTACTGTAGCAACGTCGGATGTGGTAGGGTAAGGCGTTGTTCCGTTGCGGTGGGGGCGCGGGGGGCGCCGTGTGCAGTTAGCGTTGGCGGGCCAGTCGCACACCCGCAGCTGCGGGTTGAAGTGCAGGCCGGCGGGACACTGGCGGCAGGCGGGGCGCGCGCCGCCCCTGCAGTAGAAGAACAGGCTGCAGTCGCGCCCGTGCGGCGCCAGCGAGTCGCTGCTGTTAAGGCGCGCACACGCTCGCCAGCCCTGCGCGCGGTCGGCGCAGCCCTGAGGGTGGCGGTGCGCACGACCTGCCTCGCGGAACCTGGGAAACATATTATGTACAACATGAGTTGAGGTTCCGTTTCCGGTTTGTCAAATTCAAATTCATTTATTTGTATAACACAAGTTCATGAGACCGGTGAGACCCTTCCCTATATACAACATTATTTTTTGTTTATGCTAAACCCGAAAAGGGGTTATTGTACACAAATCGACAAAATGTAGGGAACAGCTGATTTTTTTTTCGCGATTTCATTGTTTGTCCCATAGAAAAAGTTGTTCAAAATGATGAGTACAATGACCCCTTTTCGGGTTTAGCATAAACTACCTGCCTACCCTACCTACTTACCTACACACATACATACCAACCTACCTATCTACCGAGATATCATCAAAAAAGCTATTCCATACAGAATGTATGAGAAAATGAATAATGATGTGTAGTTTATTCTTAAACTAGCTGTTGCCCGCAACTTCAGTTACGATCCAGGATGAAAAGTACCCTATATCCTTCTCCAGGTCATGGTCTACCCATGAACCACATTATATCCAAATTCGTTCAGCCGTTTTAGCGTGAAAGCGTTTCCACAACTTTCCTCGACAAAATGATTAAATTAAACGCTTTCAACGTGAAGTCAACAGTATCGTTGCCGACATTGATTGTCGTGCCGATATCGGCGCAATATCGACTGATGGACCTGCATATTTTGACTCGGTAATTACTACTTACTAGTAAGTATTTTTATTTGCGTTCTTTATTGTTTAACAAGGATCTTACAACAATGGCTTAAAGCTAAGGCACAATTATACAGGATGTAAGGGTAAACACTCTTGTCATTCAAACCATGGGTAGTTGACTTAAATATAACAATAAATGACCGAACACAACAAAAAAAAAATGTTATTTTCATTAAAAGATTTTACAAAGTTTCTATCTGACACCGTGCTTGCTACCGAAACAGCTGACTGACTAAGGGAGGGATCGCGCTCGCTGCCGGTCAGGTCACATCCCGTACCCCCCGCCCGTGTTGAGACGCAAGTTCGTTGCGCATAGGGCAACGAACTTGCGTCTCTTGTGGTAAAATTTAGATCTAAAAAAATTTAAAAAAAAGTTGTAATTTTCCATTGATTTTACGTTTTATACATGAAACCAAACCACTGGTTGCAAGGATAACGGTGTTTACCCTAACACCCTGTATTATTATTATTAATATAAGAAGTAGCCAGCTACCACTAGAACATCACGGTAACAATAACTCGTGAACGACCACTACTGCGCCCAATCCTGGGCTAACACCTTTGCACCAACATGGTTAAGTAGGTACCTACATTATCCTTAGGTATAACGACACGGTTATAATTTGTATGTGAAGATGGGAAATGCGGGCTACATATACTCGTAGGTAGACTTAGGCTTCTCAGCAGAACCGTTGCGATGAACGGTGTAACTGTGCTGTGATCACGCGTCCGTCTGCCAAGCAGTTCTAGCTGCATACTAAAGAACAAAAAAACTAATTAAAATGAAAACTTACCCGGATGGAAAGCCGGAGGGGTCAGCTAAACAGCTGACGAGTAGACAACTCAATACCAGCAGTTTGAACATGTTGACGATGTAAACAGCACTGTGCCGGTGTCGGTTTAGGTTCCCTACTTATTGCACCAGTCGAGTGGAGCTGACTCAGTCGATCACTTGATCTGATAAACACACTTGTGCGAATACTGCGTCATTATTCGACAGTTGGAGGGCTTGTTCAGGTCCGATCACGTTGGAACACTTGGCATCGACCGTCATCGACGTTATGAAATAAACAACGTAGTCTCTCAGGAAAAACCGGAATTATGTTAGAGTCACCGGAGCCCAAGACTTAGGTAGCGCAAAGAAGATTAACACCTCACTTAGCAGACGTTCACGGATTCAACCTACTTACTACTTATCTCTAGAACCGTAATAGGCAATAGCTAGCAAGTTGATTTTCACAAAGGATTTTATGCAACGTTTTTTGTTTTTGCTTTATCTTGAAAACAGTAATACTAAACTTGGCCTGACCAAGTTTAGTAGTGTAGTCTATAGGTAGTAACAATTCAACCTGTGTTGTCCCACTGCAGGGCAAAGACCTCGGATGGATGGATCAATCTCGTCTATAGACTGCAAGCCACAGAGTGGTACCGGGGCGCGACGCGGCGGGCGCTGCGTTACAGCGTGCACTTGTGGGAACAGTAGGTACTATGTAGGTACCTACTTAGATGCATCAGGAGATCAGAGGGCCTAGACAAGTTACAATCGCTTCGAAAGCGTTTCGTATTTCTACAACGACTTTCAACAGGATTGACATAAGCTTTTCGATAGCTTATGTCAGTCCTATACATTTTTGCCTTTTCCATCATCGTTATCGCTGATAGAATGTGACTTTGTCTAGGGCCTCTGCTTAGTTCAGTTATAAGTAATATAACTAGCGACCCGCTCCAGCTTCGCAAAGTTCATACAACTTGACAAAACATCGAGTTATGTAACTCGAATAATTATTAACGAATTATACATATAATCCTTCCGGAATAAATTCTCTAAACGATGGTGAAAACCTCATCAAATTCTGTTGCGTGGTTTAAAAGAACAACGCGGACATACAGACAAACACGATAAACGACTTTAATTTATATATGTATACATAGATAAGACATCAAGTAGGTACCTAGGTGCCTAATTAATTGAAAGTACCTAATAAGTGATCAATTAAAGTACCTTATCAATAAGGTACGCTAAGGCTCTCGACCTTCTGACTTCTTATCTGAACAACAGAATTCAGAGGGTCGATGTTAATGGCAAGAGATCTGCAGGATGTTCGGTCACCATGGGCGTTCCGCAGGGTTCAAATCTAGGTCCTTTCTTATTTCTCATTTATATTACCTAGGTAATGACTTGCCTTACCACATAAGGGATAATCACAGATCGTATTATTCGCAGATGACACATACCTCATTTTTTTAATCAAACGTCAGTTAGTCAACTTTGGAAAAATTAACGATGCACTCTCTAAAGTTGTGCATTGGTTTAATGTAAATAATCTTCTCCTGAATGAAAAAAAGACTAAACTCATTAAATTTTCAACACCAAATGTCAGGCAGCTATCTACCGACCAATGTTAAAGTTAATGGAATAGAGTTGGACCACGTTGAGCCGACAGTTTTTCTTGGAATAACATTGACGGTAAATTACAATGGAGCCCACACATAGAACAATTGTCAGGAAATAGATCGGCCATTTATGGCGTTAAAAAAATTAGACAGATAACTGACGTAGATACAGCCAGAATTGTGTATTTTAGTTATTTTCAGTCTTCTGTCATATGGGATTCTTCTCTGGTGAGCCTGTGCGGACATTAATGCTATCTTTGTTTTACAGAAAAGGGCTGTTCGAGCCATTTACAACCTAGGTCCAAGAGATTCCTATCAAGAAAAATTCAAAGAAATATATATTCTGACTTAATATACATATATTTGAAAACCGTATGTTTTTGTGTCCATACAAAAATTTGATATATTTTTGTATGGACACAAAAATATATCAAATTTTAAGAAAATGTCCGATATTCATAGTTAAATACCAGGAATAAACACAATCCATCGCACTCGTCTCCACAGAGTAGTCAACTCGATCAAGGGTCACTGTATACGCTTTTAGAACAAACTTCCCATTGACATTCGAAACTTAGAGTCAGTTCACACCGAGACGAGACGCGACGCGACGCTGCACGCACTTTTTAAGATAGTCACACAAAATATAACTTTATTTACTACACAAAAAGATACACATTTAATTGAGATAATTCGAAAATGCCTCGCCGCGTCGCGCTACGCCACGCTGCACCGCTGCGTAGCGCGACGCATTTCGAGGCTCTTGCACGCCGCGCTGCGCCGCGTGACACAGCGCAACGCTGCGAGGCGCAGCCTGAAGCCGCTGTAGCGACTTGTCTCTACTCAGTGACGCCAACTTAGGGTAATTTACCCTAGATTTAGAGTAAAACTATTACAACAGGGTAAGTTTTGGGGTATTCATTTTTTTAAGGTAAGGTCTGTTTCGAGTATTACTGGGTCGTTCCAAGTTTTTCGTAAAACAAAACGAAATCATTTTTCAGAAACGAGAAACTGTTGTAGGTTACAGTTTATCAATGCATTGATTCATCTGACCCCGCCCAAACGCGTCTAAACTCAACGGAGCAAAGAGTACCCATTTTTCTTGGTTGGTCCTCTTTTGTTCAACCTCAATTATGTGCGACTTGTGACACGACTTCCAATACACAATATTAACATGGTAAACTAAAATATTTTAACTAAGATTTTTTAGATTAATTACATTAATTACGATTTTCCCTAAAAAAGGGAGAAATCCCTAAAAGTGGAAACACTGGCAGACACGCTCCGCTGCGCCGCGCCACGCGGCTGCGTGCTACGTGCGGCTGCCAGCGGCTTCACAATGCGCCTCGCGAATTCGAGAGGCCTCTCGCGACGCTGCGCTACGCAGCGCGAAACCACTGGCCTCTTCAAGCATCGTCGCGTCGCGCCACGTCTCGGTGTGAACTGACCCTTACCCATTAAACGATTTAAAAGCTGTATTAAAACCAAACTTTGTAAAAAAGGGTACTATACAATTTCAGATTATTTAGAAGACAAATAAAATAAAATCAAAATCTTTTTAAAAACAACCTTTATCGATGTATTGAACTATAATATTTTCTTAAAAGCTTGAGGCTTATCTGTTTAAGAAGGACATTTACGCCTCAAGCTTTTAAGAAAATATTATAGTTCCATACATCATTAAAAGCTTGTTTTTAAAAAGATTTTTACTTTTATTTTATTTGTACTTTTTAGCATTTTTAGCATTTGTTTGAATATCTATTCTATCACCTTCACAAATCGAACCCAACACTACGGGGCTATGTTGTAAGGTCGAAGAGTCTCTGTGGCCGCCTTCTGGCTTCGTCATCAGAGCCTGGATACTACCTTGGGCTATAGTCCTTGTCAAGGCAACGCAAACGAGTCCAAACACGATAATGCTATCTTATTTGGTTGAGGAGCGCTCGTGACTACCTTCCAGTACCATCATCAGTCCCTGAACACCACCTAGTGTCGAAGCACTAGTCAATACATAACCAACGAGTCCAAACACGATGGTGCTATCTTTTTTGATTGAGGTTTTCCCATGGCCATCTTCCGGCTCCATCATCAGACCCTGAACACCACCTAGTGTCAAAGCACTTGTTAATACATGACCAATGAGTCCAAACACGATGGTGCTATCTTGTTTGATTGAGGTTTTCCCATGGGCACCTTCCGGCTCCATCATCAGACCCTGAACATCACCTAGTGTGTAAGCACTTGTTAATACATGACCAATGAGTCCAAACACGATGGTGCTGTCTTGTTTGATTGAGGAGTTCCCATGGCCACCTTCCGGCTCCATCATCAGACCCTGAACACCACCTAGTGTCAATGCACTTATTAATACATGACCAATGAGTCCAAACATGATGGTGCTATCTTGTTTGATTGAGGTTTTCCCATGGCCACCTTCCAGCTCCATCATCAGACCCTGAACACCACCTAGTGTCAAAGCACTTGTTCATACATAATCAATGAGCCCAAACACGATGGTCCTGTCTTTTTTTATTGAGGAATTCCTATGGCCACCTCCTGGCTCCATCATCAGACCCGGAACACCACCTAGTGTCAAAGTACTTGTTAATACATGACCAATGAGTCCAAACACGATGGTGCCGTCTCGTTTAATTGAGGAGTTCCCATGGCCACCTTCCGGTTCCATCATCAGACCCAGATAGATAAGAATAAGAATAAGAATAGAATAAAATTTATTTGCATAAAAACATGGTATAGAAGATGGTACAAAAATTAAATACAGAGCATACATGTCTTTGCTTAACATTATAAGCGTGCAAATTTGTCGTGCATACATTTCATTATATTATTTATTAATTAATTATTATATGACATTTGGTACATTTAATTATATAATACATTAAAATTTATAATTTATACATTTAAAATTTCAGTCATTTAAATTTTTTGTCAAAAAATTCTTTTACACTATAAAAACTATTTGTGGACAGCCAATCATACAATTTACTTTTAAATAATCTTGTATTTAGAATTTTTAAGTCGCTCGGTATTTTATTAAATATTTCTACACACATATACAAACAGCTTTTATTATATTTAGCTAGCCTTGGCATGACATCCAGTACGAGCCTGTGAGGATCGCGCCGGTTTCGAGGAACTACATCATCTGCTTTTTTAAATAATTCCTTATGCTTCCACACAAACATACATATCTCATATATATATAGAGACGGTAGCGGTAACAAACCAAGTTTCTGAAATACCGGCCGACAAGAATCGTCGGATTGAAGCCCGTAGATTGCTCGAATGCATTTTTTTTGAGCAACAAATGCTCTATTTTGATCGGTGCTATTGCCCCACATAATCAATCCATAGCGTAACACCGATTCAACATATGCATGATAAGATATTATTGCCGTTTGGACGTTTGTTATGTTCCTAATTTTTCTCAGCGCAAATACAAACTTATTTATTCGTTTTGAGACAATATCGACATGGGATTTCCAATTCATATCTTGATCCAAAGTAACACCTAGAAACTTAGTTTGCGTTACTTCACTAATTTTATTTATCTTCATTTTATTATTATTATATTTAGAATTATTTGATCTGTGAAATTGAATATATACAGACTTTGCAAGATTTAATGATAAATTATTTTTATTTAGCCATTCAATCAGTATGTCAATTGTGTTATTAATGTCAGTTTCATGATCGTCAATTGTAGTATTCTTTTTATCCGATGTCACAATAATGGAAATGTCATCAGCAAATAATATACATTTATGATTAGTTATGTCAGTAATAGAATTAATATAAAGAATGAATAAAATTGGGCCTAATACACTTCCTTGTGGGACGCCATATTTGTTATATTTGAGTTCAGAAGAGTGTGGTG
Source organism: Lithophane semibrunnea (assembly GCA_947363905.1). Taxonomy (NCBI): domain Eukaryota; kingdom Metazoa; phylum Arthropoda; class Insecta; order Lepidoptera; family Noctuidae; genus Lithophane; species Lithophane semibrunnea. Next base: position 18,042,903 of record OX376196.1, read on the forward strand.
TCATGTCGTTCTTTCCAGTCACTTTTGTAATTATAACACGCTGTTGTCTGTTACTCAAGTATGTCGATATCCATTGAAGTGCAATACCTCTAATGCCAATTGCCTCCAATTTCTGTAGCAACAGGTCGTGAGATACTAGGTCAAAGGCTTTCGATAAGTCAAAAAACAACCTACAGGGTTGTTTTTAAGTAAGGTGGTTTCGGTTAATATTAGTCAATATGGTTTTTACAAGAGTGAAGATAGCTAGTGTTGTGGATTTCTTTTTTTGGAAGCCAAATTGATCTTTTTTAATAATGTTAAATTTATCACAGTAGTCAATCAATCTCTTACACATACACTTCTCGAAAATTTTAGATATAATAGGTATTAATGTTATTGGTCGATAATTATTAATGTCAGATTTTTCACCTTTTTTAAAAAGTGGCTTAACAATTGATACTTTTAAAGATTCTGGAAAAGTGCCAAGTGAAAATGAAAGATTTATTAAATATGTCATTACAATAATAAGTTCATCAGTGCATGCTTTTATAATCTTCGTATTAATTTCGTCATAACCTGCCGAACTTGTGTTTCTTAATGATGTCATCACCGCTCTGACTTCGTTTTCAGACACAGGTTTTAGAAACATCGAATGAACTAGTGAACTTTCATCGCGGTGCGGCTTTGTACTCGTGCTAGAAGAGTGTGCTGTATTAATGTAGTGGTTATTAAACGCAGTTGCTATTTCTACGGGGTCTGTTAGTACTTTATTGTCAATTAGGATATTATCCACATCGTTCTTATAGTTATTACCCATAATTTCATCCTTAATTACTTTCCATACCGCTGTACATTTGTTTCCACTTTCATTAATAAATTTGATATTTGCATTCTTCCTTGAGCTATTTATGCATTTCTGTAGAAGTTTTGAATATTGAATATAATGAACTTTATTTGTTACATTTTTATTTTTATAGTATTGATAACGCAAGAACCGTTTCGTTTTACAACTTTTTTTAAGTCCTTTACTTATCCAGTTCTGTTTATTTTTATTTTTAGTGTTTACCTTTACTTTTATTTTTGGGAAGCACAAATTAAAGAACAGGCACAAAGTTTCATGAAAAGTACTAAATGCTTTGTTTATGTCCTTGTCTGCGTAAATTTCTGACCAAGACAAATTTTGTAAGCATTCTTTGAACTTCTGAATGTTATTTGAACTGAAAACTCTTTTGTAGGCATAGTACGTTGCTTGGGTTTGTGTATTATGTCTCACAGGGAAGCTCAACATTTGTGCTGTGTCATGGTCGGATAAATGGAGTGGCATTACTGTACCAATAGCATTATGAATGTTACTGAGAATGTGGTCGATACAAGAAGACTTACGAGTTGGTTCATTAATGTGTAGTTTAAGATTATAATTGTATGCTAGATCTAGTAATTGATTTGTAATATTGCCTTGTTTAAGAGTGTTAATGTTAAAGTCACCTGTTAGGACCACGTTTGTTTTCGAGTTATATTTTTGGGATACCTGGTACAAAAGACTGTTTAACTTGATTAAAAATTGGTTGGGGTCGGATTGAGGTGTCCTATAGATACATATAATTATCAACTTATGACAGGTAATTTCTATGCCACATACTTCGAACGTATTTTGTATTGCATGGTTATTTATAAACGGCAGATCCTTGTAGACAAGGTCACGCTTTACGAAAATGCAAGTCCCACCTCTTTGTTTTTCCCTGGAGAAACTGGCAGCCATTTCGTAATCATGAATATGAATAAAACTTTCATTACCTCTTTTTATAAATGTTTCGGAAAGGCATATAACATCTGGGCTATTCTGTTCTTCGCGTAGTTCCTGTAAGGTTAATTCAAGGATTTCTTTTTTGGATAAAATACTAGCGATGCTTTGATGAATTATTTTAAAATTATATCCTACCGATGGTGGAGCCTTAAGCTCGAAAAAACGTTAAATTCTTTTGTGTCACTGGAAAATAATAAGGAATAGTTCCCTTTTGTGCTTTTTCTGTAGGATTAATAAGGTCATTATTTTTTTGTGTTTTTAATTTCATGCGATCAAAATAGAAGGGAATTGTGCCTCTCTTGGGTTCATTAATATTGTTAAGTAGCTTAATACTTGATCTGTTACTTGCTATTCTCTTTACAAGCTCTCTTGGATTTAAATAGTTCTCCTTATAATCATTACAGTCAATAAAATAATTTATTTTAGTGCACAGTTCCGATATTTTCAATGTTTCGCAGTCTAGAAATTTACATTTTTTGTAACTCATACACACATTTTTGATACGATAATTGAGTTTATCAACATCTAAATAATTATTTTTGATCACATTTAATACAATAATCATATTATTGTAAAAAGTGTCTAGAACAATTTGTAATTGAGATAAAGTATATTTTAAATTATGATCATTCTCTCCTAAACAAATTACAAGTTTATCATTCAAGTTTAACTTAGCACGACAGCAACTCGTTATTATTTGGCTACTGAGTGCATTTGGTTTAGTATCCGCGACAATCTTGTACTTTTCATACATTGTATTTCGTCTTGAATCTATCATGGCTGCTGCTAAGCCTACACATTGCTGAGAGCCGAAAATAAGTATCCTATAAGTTAACAGATGGCGCTGTTGGCCACGCAAACAAGTACTCCACGTGTGCTCCACGTATTTTAATAAATAAAAATAGTTTAAGGACGATTTACGTGACAAAATATTACTCAGTCTTCTGTTTTATGAGTAAATAGTACGGACGCATGTGGGTGTAATATTCAAACAAGAAAAACTTGAGGAAAACCAAATAGTAAACAAGTGTGGAGTGTGACTACGAAAGTGCAAAATTAAACAAAACTATCAAGTGCGTTGTGATATTATTAGACCAGTAACAAGATCAACCCTACCGCGCACCTGACACAAAACCTATAAAGGGAGTATATTTATCTTTGTTTACTTTTCAAGCTTGATGACACGCATATTTTGAACTTAAAACGGTCAACGATTGACACTTGACAACAACAAACGACATTTATGTGACTGTAAACAGCGAAATCTATGATAAATTGACAATATCATTTGATAATAATATTGTAAACAGCGGCACCTATGAAGATACAAACGAGGCAACAGCGTAGTCTGAGTAATATAAGTACCATGTTTGACCACATCACTGAATTGATAGTGTGCGCGAGCGGCTGAGAGCTCGCCTGACGTGCCGATGGGTGCGGGTTCAAATCCTCATTTAGGATAGCACTTTTTGTGAATTTATGGGAACACAAAAATTATAGAAACCAAAATACATAATAATAATATAATAATACTTAGAGGCAAGCAAAAACCGATAACACTAAAATGAATTCCTTAGAAAATATTACCTTTCGCCGGACTAGAACAAAGTCCGACTCGATCCTAAATGACAGTGATGTGACACATAATCTGAATAATACAGTCACTAGTGTACCTGAGATGTCAGACGATGAGGATGACGAACGTCGAACTAAAAAAGCTACGAGAACAAGTTATAAAACTTACGATAGAGCTTCAAAGTGCACATTCAGAAATCGAAACATTGTCATTAGAAAACAATGAACTCAAACAACTAAATGGTAATTTGACTAAAAAGAAAGATTTATTTAAGAAAGTTACAAACAGTCCAGCTAAATTAAGGCCATCTAGTGCCAAAAAAATAAAAATAAACGAACAACTTGCAATAAACTAATCCAAACCGAAACACCAGATAACAAAACAAGTCACGAGACCACAGAAATAACCAAAACTTGTCTTATTATTAAAAATGACCAATCCGCAAGACCAAACCCTAATAATATGAAAAGATGCAAAATATGTATTTTGAGTGCAGATAATAAGAATAAAATTCTGAGCATTGCAGAAGACTCTTTTACTCGATCTGAAATCTGTCACCACATAACACCTCATGGAAATGCAACCTTACTGCTAAAAGGATTAAAAGACAAAGTATCCGATTTTACGTTAGAGGACTACTGCATAATCATGTTAGGTGAGGAAGACTTCAGAACAACAAATAGCTATTTTGACATTATTTTACATATCAGACAAGTACTACAGGAAATCAACCATACTAATTTTATTTTATGCGCTCCAACGTATAAATACGAGAATTACACTAATTTGTACAATAGGGAACAGGCATGTATTTTTTTAATATTTTTATTCGATAGTTTACATCGTCAAATAATAGTAAAAAAAAAATTGACGGCAAAAAAGCAATTTAAAGCACTTAATTTTTTTTTATTAAATCTCCAACCGATCCGGGCTATTTAAACGCCCTCCATTTGGCGCGCTTGGTGTGGCGACGTCACAGACCGTGAAAACAAACAAGCAACTGTCAAGTCAACGTCAAACACTCCTTTTTGTAGGAGCGTTCGACATTGACTTGACATTGACATTTTGATTGTTATCCCGGATTGTTACGTCACATCCGCTCTTAACTTTTCAAGTATTTGAATTACCCACAGTTTTTTGTGACTTTTTAAAAATTAATTTCTCGCTCAGAAATAAATTTTATTCAAAAATATTGATGGAGGCATAATTCTGAAGTAATATAGTCTATAAAAAAAAATATTTGACCCTTATTTGAATCACATGCATATTCCCTATTCCAGAGTGGAGACATTTAATAACTTACTTTTTTTGGACATACTGACGCACGAATACGCATATCTAATAGACAGCAATAAAAATCTCACCTACGACTACACGGAATATAACAAACGGACTGGCGCAGTAAATAATACTGGAATACAAATTATTTTTAAGGATATAATTAATTTGATTAAGGACATAGAATATAATAACAAGATGATACCGACTGACATGAATTTTAGTATGGATAATCCGTCACACGGTGAACTTTTTCGTCACTAAACATCTCCATGTAATGCACCAGAACATAGCAGGTTTATTGAACAAGTCGGATGCGCTCACAGTTTGTTTGAATGAACTTACAGAAAAAAACACACAAGTGGATGTATTATGCGTTACAGAACATTTTATAATGGAAGGCTACGAAAACCAGCTGAGCATACCAAACTACTGCTTAGCCGCTCACTATAGTAGAAAAGTAGTTAAGAGAGGTGGATCGTGTATCCTAATTATAAATGGTCACGAATGGAAAGAATTATTTAAAATCTCAAAAATGTCAATAACAGGAACATTTGAATGTTGTGCCATTGAGCTCACTAAGTATAATACTGCCTTTTTATGTGTGTATCGAATTCCAAATTTGAATAATCTGAATATTTTCTTTAATCAGTTTGAAACAGTCTTACATGAATTATCAAAGAATGCCTATAAAAATATTGTCATAGCCGGCGATTTCAATATAGACATATTAAAAAGGAATTATCAGTCGATAGAGTTTGAATGCCTTCTACTTAGCTGCAACCTAAAACTAGCAATAAATCAACCTACTCGAACGGAAAGTCAGACATGTAGGTATCGATAATTTTGCGCATAATTATAACAAACGATGTGAGTCAACAGTCTTAGAGTTTGCCCTTTCAGACCATACAGCCCAGATTTTAAAATGCCCATTAAATAAAATATGTACCATCGACAAATACGTTGCTATTAAACGCAATTACAGCAAGGAAAATACATCCAAAGGACAATGCCACACTTTCGTACCAACAAAGGAGCTAGAGTGTCACAACCAAATGTAGTTCATAAAATTACTCCTATTTTTTTAATCAGTTACAGTACGATTTTGTTATGAAAACGATTCCCGGCTTTCGGACACCAAAAATAAAAGTATTTTTTTTACTTCTGTGGTGTTGTCACCAACTTCACCATTTGGAGTCAGTCACTTTCTCGAACTTAACCTCAAAATATGAAGTAGGTAAATGGTAAATAATTACGAATTGCGGAAATCCATGTAAAAAATAGTTAGCAATATAGGAAGAGCATTGAATTCTCCTCCAAATACACTAGGTTTGGTTGTGACAGCGGATTTTTTGGCTTGGTACAGGGTGCCCTACATTACGAGGCATTCTCCTTTAAATATTGTATGAGCAAAATTTATTTCTCTGAAATATATCAAACGGATGACCCTAACATTGCATATTACAAATTTCTTTATTCTACAACCTCTGTTTTCCTAAGGCTATGAGTACAATAAATGTAATAAGAAAACCAAGGTGGATATCTAAAGGTATTAAATCCTGTAGTAAGAAAAAACGGCAACTTCTGTGGACTTACAGATTAAAACCAAATGAATTAAATAGAACTCGCTTTAAAGACTACTCTAAGCTTTTTAGAAAAATCATGACTCTAACACAACGTTCACAAAATAACTATAAAATCACAACATCACACAATCAATGTAAAACTGCCTGGCAAATAATAAATCAATGTTTTAATGTACCTAAAAAATATATTTTGAAAATTAAAATTAATAATGAAATAATTACGGACGCGAATCAAATTGCAAATCAATTTAATGACTATTTTATTAATAAAATACAATCCATCCAGTCTAGTTATCAAACTACAATGCCAATCTTAAATAACAAAAACTCGATGTTTATGGCACCCTGTACACCACAACAGGCACATAAAATTATTATGGCCTTGAAAAACACAAATAGTATGGGGTACGATGGCATATCAACCAAAATAATAAAAGCTGTAGCATCTGAAATATGCCACCATCTGTCCCATATTATAAACCAGTGTATCGTGGCTGGCACGTTTCCTGACGCACTGAAGATAGCTATCGTTAAGCCATTATTTAAGAAAGAAGATAGAGAGCTCATGAAATTCTACAGGCATATTTCGTTGATTCCTATTTTCTCAAAAATATTTGAGAAATTCATTCAAAAGGAATTAAACGGTTACATAGAATAAAATAATATGTTATGTAATGAGCAAAAGGGATTTCGCGAAAATAAGACGATAAATATGGCGATATACGACTTTTTATACACTGTATTGACAAAAGTGGACAAAAAAACACCTGTATGTGCTATCTTCTGCGATATGACACAAGCATTTGACTACGTAAATCATGACATTTTAATAAAAAAACTTGACGCATATGGTATACGAGGTAATGTTCTTAATTTAATGAAATCTTATTTAGGCAATATAAAGCAAAGGTCAGAAATCACTAGAATTAATACTACCACTAAAATGGAAGAGATATACTTATCAGATGAACGTCACATTACTTTTGGTGTTACGCTATACATTAATGACTTGCCAAAATCAATTTCACACCCTATGATTTTATTTGCAGATGATAGCACGGTGACAATTTCTAGTAATAACAATGACATGATCAAATATAAACTTGACATTCACAATACCTTGACATCTATAATAAAATGGTTGAACAATAATAATTTAAAGATTAATTTAGATAAAACTAAAATCAAACATTTTAGCCAACGCTTAACTATCGAAAATATGGACATAAATATAGATAATAAAATTATTGAAATCGTAAATACTACTAAATTTCTTGGACTAAGAATTGACAAAAGACTTGACTGGAAATCACAAATCGAGAACCTTTGCAAAAAAAATTGATTCAGATTCAGATACTTTATTTGCTCAAACCTGTGTGTACATACAATACAATTCATGCAAGGTCATATGAATAGGTACATGGAGTTGTGCTTACAAGTTTACCATTTTGTCATGGTGTGCAAATATTAATACAATCATGTTTAAAATTTAAAAGTATAACATTATTCAATAGTCACAATGCAGTAATAAATAAAATAAAATTGATTGATTACATCATTAATTACATAGATAGGAATTACATTATAAAATCGGCAAATATTTAATAATTAAAAACAAAAATCATACTTATTACAATAATATAAAATAAAATAATGTCAAGGTCCAAAATATCATTGGGAGTTCTCGGAATATTATTAAGTTGGATAGTACAACCGTGCCACCAATCCATTTCAATGGTATGATCGTTCCATATAGCAATGACGTGAAGGACCTGGGCTTGCACATCGATAGTAACATGAGCTGGCGTACTCAAGTGGCTAGGGTCAGCCAGAAGGTTACTGGAACGCTGCGGGCTCTGTACCGCTTGAAAAACATATTGCCATCGAGTACGAAGACAATGCTTGTGCAGTCCTTAATCTTCCCTATCATCGATTATGGTGATGTGTGCTACTATGACCTGAATGCAGATCTTCTCGACAAACTTGACCGTCTTCTCAATAATTGCATTCGATTCGTGTTCAATCTGCGTAAATATGATCATGTCTCTGCGCATCGATCGCTTCTAAAGTGGTTACCCATACGTCAGCGCAGAGAGCAAAGGGCGCTGACCAACTTGCTCTCGTTTTTCGTCTCTCCCTCTTCCCCTAGTTACTAGATAACTAGGGGAAGAGGGAGATTTCAGTACATTTGCGCCAACCACAGTAGAAATCTACGTTCATCAAGTAATCGTCTTCTTCATTGTCCCACTCACCGTACTGACTTCATTCACTCTTCGTTCTTTGTTCAATCTATCTCTCTGTGGAATGCGCTCCCCGTGGAAATCAGGATGGCAACCAACCGATTATCCTTTAAAATTAAAGTTCGAGAGCACATTCGCAAGAAGCTGGCAGTATCATCACAACGGTAATGTTTTCCCATTGTTTGTCTTATTTGTTTTAGTATGTTCGTGGAGTTATGTGTATTTATTTGTTCTTATATTTATATATATTTAGGTTTATTATATATAAGTATATATATATATATATATATATAGTTTTAATAGGTTTACGTATTTAAATAATATTTATTCCACAATTTTCGCTATTGCACCTACCACTGTTTGTCTCTGCATCACCCAAAGGTTGACTGGTAGAAAATGCCTATGGCATTAAGTCCGCCTCTGTACATTTGTGTGCTTAAAGTATTAAATAAATATTAAATAAAAACAATAATTATCAAAATCATTATTAAATTACATACATTTCAGATTCAATTAATATTTATAAAAGAGCATGTCAAATTAAAAATGATTCCCTTAAAATGTCATGTACATCATAATATGCTTTACCAGCTAAAAAAGATTTTAAGTTCCTTTTAAATTTTTCTAAGCTTAGCTGTTTCCAGCCGTTGGGAAGCTTATTGTAAATAATGGGAGCCATACAAAACACACTCCTGCCCATCAGTGCAGTCCGAGACCTATGTTGACAGAGACCTATGTTGACAGACCTATTGTAGTTCTGCATTTGCATTGCACTCTCTAGCAGCAGTTGTAAATGTAGATACCTTGATTGCGGCCTACCATGGTTTAGCTGCGTCTCACCTAAGATACGGCATCATATTTTGGGGAAATTCTACCGACGCTAACACGGCATTCAAGGCCCAAAAGAGATGCATTCGATCTATGTTTGGGCTAAAAACCGTAGATACTTGTAAACCATATTTTAAAAGGTACAAGATACGAGTATAACTCTTCCTTGTCTGTATATCCTCGAAGCCGCAATGTTTGTTAAAACAAACCCCAATCTGTTTCCACGTCTACAGGACGCTGTACCGCGTAACAGACGGGATTTGACCATTCTTCGCGTCTATCCAGCAAACACGGCACTCATGCGCAAAAGTATCGTCTGCATGGCGCCTACTATATTTAATATATTGCCTAAGCATTGGAAGGAGCTAAATAGTAACGCATTCAAGCGTCAATTAAAAAGGTTTCTTTCGCAAAAGGCATATTATAGTGTCTCCGAATTTCTAGCCGAAAAAGTGTTTGTTGACTGACACTAATATGAAATCTTTAAATGAATTGTATTTTTTGACATAAGTCTTGTAATTTTTGACATTGATCTTGTAATTTTGACATTAATTTTGCAAACTTGACGTAAATCTTATAATTTTGACATACATTCAGTAACTTTGACGAAGATTTTGACGTATCTTTAATTTTGACATTTTAACATAAAAATAATTTTCATTTAAAAAGTTTGTAAGTAAATATAACATTTTTGGAAGTGCGTCTAGGTACTTTTTCAATTATTCTGCTAATTCTATTCAATATTATGGAAATATTTGTACGCCAATACTACGGCTAAACATGATTGGACTCAAACGATGTAATATCTTGCATGCTCTTGTATGTATACAATGTTTAAACAAATAAAGAAATCTTATCTTATCTTACCCTGAACACCACCTAGTGTCAAAGCATTTGTTAATACATGACCAATGAGTCCAAAAACGATGGTGCTGTCTTGTTTGATTGAGGTTTTCCCATGGCCACCTTCCGGCTCCATCATCAGACCCTGAACACCACCTAGTGTCAAAGCACTAGTTAAAACATGACCAATGAGTCCAAACACGATGGTGCTATCTTGTTTGATTGAGGAGTTCCTATGGCCAACTTCCGGCTCCATCATCAGACCAGCCATATGGTATAATTTTTTCAAAATGTCTTGGTTATTGTATATGTATGCAAAGTTACAGCACAATCAGATGCTTGGAAGTGCTTGAAAAATGGATAACAATTGGAGTAACTAGAAACACATATGGTCACCTTCCGGCTCCATCATCAGAACTTGAACACCACCCAGTGTCAAAGCACTTGTTAATATGTAACCAATTAGTCCAAACACGATGGTGCTATCTTTTTTGGTTGAGGAGCTCCTATGGCCAACTTCCGGCTCCATCATCAGACCAGCACCATGATATCAAATTTTCAAAATGTCTCGGTAGTTGTTTATGTATGCCAAGTTTCAGCTCAATCGGATTGCAGGAAGCACTTGAAAAATGGAGTACAATATTAGTAACCGGAAAGACATACGAACAGAGCAAGCTAATATAAAGTTTGTAATAAAAAGCATGGGATTGAGCTGCTCGCTTTGCTAAGCATTGTGACATCTATACTATTACTATTACTATATAATATTATAAAGAGGAAAGATTTGATTGTTTGCTTGTTTGCATTGAATAGGCTCCGAAACTACTGAACCGATTTGAAAAGTTCTTTCACCAATAATGAGGCAGTTAGATGCAGAGGAACTTCCTATTTTTGTGGCGCGCAATTTGTATAAGCTTCCTCCTGTAACTTTTGATCATGTAGGTGTCACAAGATTACTCAAGGACATAGTAATACTACAACAGGAGATCATAGATTTCAAACAAAACTATGCTAGGAAAGAGGAACTATGTTCATTGAAAACTGATTTTGCAAATTTAAAAATCATTGAAGACAACAAAAATGAATCTGAAGGTAGTGTGAAATTTATGGATAAGTGCGATAGTGATTCTTGTGCGCTTTTAAATACGGTGGATGACATAATAGTCGCCGTCAATTCACCACCCAGCAACGAAAATGCAAGCGCATCAAAATCTGTGATTGAAAATGCAAGTTTACGACCACTAAATAAAGTGATGAATGATCAAGTGATTGTGGGTAGTTCAAAAAATAAATCTCAAATTAACGTTGAGACGGTGAAACCCGTTGCGCAATCGGTGCGAACTATGTCTACTAGCGGAGGGGATCACATCAACAACATAGACTCCCATCCCGAGATAAAATCCTTTGCTCAAATTGCAAGTGAAGGAGGTGTATGGAAATTGGGAAATGAAGAAGGAGAATGGAAAATAAAGCAAAGGAAAAGATATAGAAATAAGTTTCTTAGTTCCAGGGGAGAGGCAAGCTTACAACCAGAGGAAAAATTCAAAGCGGCGGACATTAAAGTTCTGTTGTTCATTAATAATGTTGCCAAAAACGCATCACCAGAGGATATTTCTAGCTATATTCGGCAGAAAACTGGTATGCAAATCTCCTTAGAAAGGATAATTAATGTGAAGAAACAAAGAGATTATGACGCGTATAAAGTTTTTGTCCCCAGACTAAAGTTAAATGTCTTCATGGATGCAAAACTATGGCCCGATGGAATTTCATTCCGTCGCTTTGTACACATTGCGAATAAAAGGATTAGCGATAACGAAACTACAAAATGAGTTCAATGCAAAACAAACAGTGTGTCATGGTTAGTTTTAATTGTAAATCCGTCAAACGATCTATAGATAGCGTGAGGATATTATGTGGATCAGCAGATATTATAGCACTGCAGGAAACTTGGCTTATGCCTCATGACCTCTCATGTCTTGGTGGAATTGACTCTGGTTTTAGTTACACTGGGACATCGGCGGTGGACACGGCTGCGGGCTTATTACATGGCAGGCCTTATGGAGGGGTCGCAGTACTGTGGAAGAAAAGCGCGTTTTCGAATGTATCAGTGATTGATTGTGGTTCGGTGCGGATATCAGCGATAAAAATTGTGTTATGTGATAGATCAATCTTGGTGTTCAGTGTTTATATGCCAACCAACTGTGCAGAGAACCTGAGTGAGTTCACAGACTGTCTGAGTCGAATTAACGCAATCATTGAGGAACAGCAGGTAGGATCTTCATATATACTCGGTGACTTTAATTCCCATCCTAATGAACTATTTGGTAACGAGTTGCACAGTTTTTGCGTAGAACAAAATTGGGTGTGTGCTGACATAAATATGTTAGGTACTGACTGTGGTACGTATACGTTCGTGAGCGAGGCTCATGGGTGTAAACGATGGCTCGACCATTGTGTGGTAACGGAGTCTGCCTTTCAGTCAGTTACTAGTGTCAATATAAAATATGATGTGACGTGGTCAGACCACTTTCCTTTATTTGTTTATTGTAATTTAAACATTATTAATCCGAATTTAAATCCTATGAATAATTGTAAATCGAATAAAATCTTATGGGGTAATAGACATTTGCAACAGTTTACCTTATATAATGAATTATGTAATAATTATTCAAAATTTATTGATTTTCCTGATGACCTCCGTAATTGTTGTGACATGAATTGTGATAAATTAGAACATCGTTTAGTAATTGACAAATTGTATAATAATTTAATAATGATTTTGAGCGACGCTGCTATTGCTTCATTTGATGGACCGCCTTGCAAAAGGAAGGGAGGTTATATTAAAGGCTGGAATCGGCATGTTGGCGGAGCTCATCGGGAGGCCAGACTTAGTTTTCTGATATGGGTGTCAGCGGGTAAGCCTTCACACGGTGAAGCATACAATAATATGGTGAAAACTAGAAATGTGTTCAAATCTAAGCTGAAATGGTGCCAGGACCACCAGGATCAAATAGTTATGGATCAGATTGCATCACATCATAACAAAAATAATTTTCGGGATTTTTGGAAATGCACTAAAAACATGAACCATGCAACTGTCCTCCCGGTGAGTGTCGATGGACTGTCTGACGCCACTGACATATCTAACATGTTTAAAGATGTATTTGTAATTGATTCACCACTGGGACCTCGGTCGTCGCCGGGAGACCATGATTTCAGTACCAAGCCGTCAATACCGAAAAATCTTACCATAAGATCTACAGCTAAAGAAGTAAAAAATGCAACTAGTCAAATGAAACGTGGTAAGTCACCCGGACACGACGGGCTCAGTGTTGAGCATCTAAGGCATGCTGGTAAGCATTTGCCCTGAGTCTTAGCATTGTTGTATAACTTCGGTCTCTCGCATTCCTATCTGCCTAGTGACATGATGAAAACTGTAGTGGTACCTATTGTTAAAAATAGAACTGGTGACATGTCGGACAAGTCAAACTACAGACCGATATCTCTGGCAACGATTGTGGCAAAGGTTTTGGATAGTCTCTTGAACACCTTCTTACAGAAGAATATTACGTTGCATGATGCTCAGCACGGTTTCCGCCAGGGACTGTCAACGGAGACGGCTATAGTGTGCCTGAAAAAGGCAGTAAGCTATTATGTAGATAATCAGAGTCCTGTCTTTTCTTGCTTCCTCGATATGTCAAAAGCTTTTGATATGGTGAATTATGACAAGTTATGGGAAAAGTTACGCAAAGCAAATATACCATTGGAAATTATAAACATCTTTAGGTACTGGTACGGTCACCAGGTGAACCATGTGCGTTGGGCTGAGGCCAATTCTGATGAGTATAGGTTGCAGTGTGGGGTCAGACAGGGTGGTTTGACTTCTCCGATATTGTTTAACCTATACATAGACGGACTCATTAGTGAGCTCAGTAGCCTGCGGGCCGGCTGTTTTATAGATGGAGTAGCTTTTAATAATAGCAGCTATGCCGATGATATGGCACTATTGAGCCCGTCAGTCTCAGGCTTGAGAAAGCTTTTGAATGTTTGTGAGAGGTATGTTGAGGAACATGGGTTGAGATACAATGCCAAAAAGAGTGAGGTTCTTATTTTTGGAGCTAAGACCTCAGAAAGTTTTACGGCCATTAAACTTGCAGGTAATATCTTAAACCGTGTTCAACAATTTAAATATCTAGGCCATGTTGTTACTGCGGGCATTAAAGATGATCTGGATGTAGAAAGGGAACGAAGAGCATTGGCGGTTCGATGCAACATGCTTGTCCGTAGGTTTGCTCGTTGCACGTGTGAGGTGAAAGTGACGCTTTTTAAAGCTTATTGTCAAACATTTTACACGTGCAGCCTCTGGACAAGTTGTACGCAGAAAGCCATCAGTGCTCTTCGTGTTCAATACAACAATGCATTCAGGATGCTGTTGGGGCTGCCACGTTTCTGCAGTGCGTCGGGAATGTTTGCTGATGCGCACACTGATGGCTTTGCAGCGATCAGACGTAAGCGTGCCGCGTCGATACTGCAGAGGGTCCGGGGCAGCGCGAACAGTCTCTTGAGTGTCATTGCGGGGAAATTTGATTGCCCGCTCGTCCATTATTTGTCCCATCTGCATGTATACTAACATAGTTATTTAAGGTAAATTGTTTACTAACAAATTATGGATGTTTCTTGTCTTCCGAAATAAAATGATTATTATTATAAAGCTACAATTACCCTGAGTAATATAGGCTATAATATAAAGATTACACGCGGGCGAAGCCAATGGCGGCAGCTAGTTTTGAATATTATGGAAAAGCATCAAAATATACCTACCAGTTTTTATAAGCAAATTGACATTATTGAATATTATAAATACAAAATGACATTTTTTCTTTGTAAAGTATTTTTATTAACAAAATGGGGAAGTTTCTTTTTAACACCTTTTGTCAAAACTTCATGACTGGAGACGTGTAGATTCCGTTTATGATTGTTTGTTGTTGTTTAAATTTATGTCATACTATCTGATTTTTGCGGCTTCACCGTTGTGAATTTAAATTCTGTTGCGCAACTTAAAATGTTTTAACTTTACGCTTATAATCAGCCTTTGTTTAAAATAAGTGTGTTTAGTTTTAGGTAAAAGTTGTTATTGATATAATACTAACAAATAGTTACATCAATATTAAAATTGTATATGGGAGCTACATCTGCCAACAAACTGTTTTACAGTTTGGCAGAAGTAAAATATTTTGTAGTACGGATGTAACAACGAATAAACGCTTTTTCTTTTTTTTTTTCTTTTTTTTTCTTTTTTTTTCATTGTGAATGTGAGGACTATACTCGTAGATAGAATAGAATAGAACAGAATTATCTTTATTCAAGTATCATGACTCAAAAAAGGTTAGTAAGTCTTACAACTATGTTAGTAAGAACTCACAAAAACACAATGTGTACAGTCACGAGCATTAATATGTATACACTTAGCAACTTTTAAAAGTGATTTTTTCCTACTGTATTGGTTGTAACTTTATGATATAACGAACATAGTATTATTGAACCCCTATTATTATGAAATAGGTATAATCTCAAAATTACAATCGTTATTCCACGAGAAAAACGTTATTGAATTTTTCTGGGCGTATACATATTAGTGCTCGTGACTGTACAGCGTCAAAAAGACGAGTAATGACCATATTACGTTTGTATGGAAGAATGACGGACTAGCGTCGCCTTAAATGAGCAATATTTGTATATATTTTGTAAAAACGTTCTCGCTCTAACGATTTCGATGCAAGTTGCAATATAGGGGATTTCGGGCGCGAAAAATTTATCTAGCTAGGTCTCATCTGGGAAAATTTGTTTTCTCTATTTTCACCCGAACAGAGCGTGGTCGCCCAGGAACTAATAATTGTTGAAACGGTTGAAACATACATTTTACACTCTAAATTATTCGTTCATAGATCATAGATTGTAGAGGATGGTTCTCACTCTATACAAAGACAATATTATTATATACTTCCTCTTGTCAAAATGTCGTCACGGTGAGAACACACATTTTCTTGTTTCTTCCTAATCTTTTATAATGTTTGGTACCCTTGGTGACTGTAATGTAGTTTAATAACTGCTATTCACTACAACTTATTGTATATAAGGAATATATGAATAGACACAAAGATTTCGTGTTTTAATCCCACCGCATGTCACCAGTAGCAACTCGGCACGACCACGTCTTATATTAGCTTCACAGCGCACACACTATTTGCTCTGTTCTATTAGTTCGTAATAACAATAATAATAGGAAGCGCCCGCACTTTCAGTTCTGTTTTTTGAAGGATATCGTTACAATCGCACTCTCCATGCCGCCATGAGATCCTGCCGGAGCTCTGAGAGCCGCCCCAAGGCGGCCCCAGCCCGGTCCAACCTGGGAGCCAAACGTCGGACTCCACGAAGTTCCACCGGCTGTCGAGGACGAGTCCTAGGTACTTCATTGTCGACTCGACGCCGATGTGAACCCCTCTTACGCGGAGTTCTTATCTGCCATCCGTTTACTAAAAAGCCGTTTGTGATCAAATGTCATCTAACGGCCTTTTAAGTAAACGGACGGCAGTTATTCGCTCGCTTCGCTTCGCTCACAAGTCCCGAGCTAACTTTTTAATGGGGATAATGGCAGGGTCTTTGTTCCCTTGCAGGCTCATAGGCTCGCTCTTGCATCCGTAAAAAAGTATTTTGTTTAAACACACTTACCATACAAAAAATATGCGTCACTGACAAAAAAAAATGTTGTTGGAGGGTTCAGGAGACCCTCTAGAATCCTCAAATAAGCTCACATTCTTTCTAGCGAGGCGGCACGTTTCTAAACCCATTCCCAGGTTTTTTTTTTAAATTTTAAACTTTCTCTCGAATAAGACGCGCCCGCCATGTACAAGGTTTCCCGCGCTATTTGCAAGCCAAATCGAATTTAAATGAAATCTTTGATTAGTTACCTCCTTGATTGAAATAACACGATAGATGAGTTTTCAAAGTAATTTATTCGGCCGCTAGACACAACATATATGGATTTTCATACAAACATTGCCGGCCGGGCACTTGCATGTATTCGACCAATACAGTAATTTCGATTTATCTCGAAGTTTGTCAAAATAATGCTCGAATTTTCAAGCATGTTTGAGAAAAAATATTATCTATAAGCCAAACAAATCCAAACACCCGAACCGGACAACAGAAAACAATATGAGAACCTAATTACTGGTCACATAAATTGGAGTACTTAGGTAGTATTAGTAGAATTTTATACAATCATAATTTCAGCCGAAGGACGACCACTGCTGGACATAGGCCTTCTCCAATAACCGCTACTTCGACCGGTTCTGTGCTTCTCGCATCCAGCAGATTTTCGTTATATACAAGAAAAGCTCGAAATCAAGGAGATCATTAATTTTGGGCGAAAACTGATTCTAGTTGCCCCTGCCAAAAGGTAGTTTTCGTATGGAGAAGAATGGGCAAGAAACTCCACCATTACTCTTTAAAAAAAATGTTTTACAATATTTTGTAAATGATAGTGCCGGTCAAATAAAAAAATTATATATTCTGTTAGAACATGTTATCTCTTACAAACCTGTACGGCACTTACTGTATACGATTTTGAAAAATACTGTTTTCAGTATATTTCGTAGTTAAAATAATTAATAGTAATTAAATTAAAGTAATAGCTTGTAGTAATAAAAAACGTACTCTTTCGGAATATAGCTTTTTTTTTGTTTACCGGCCCTTTCACCGCTTTAGCCCAAAAATGTATGAACGGCAAAACTTTTACAAAAAAAAACTGTTACATCCGGCATCGTTAACTTTAGCCGGCCATTCATAAGAAAGGACAATGCCAAGAATCGGCTCGAATTGTATGGAGCGTCCGACAGAATTTCTATAATAATGATAATTCATAATAAAAAACAGTAAGAATTACAATATAAATAATATCTGTAGAACCACACCGTTAAAAAGTCATTTTAAATAGTTATTCAATTTAACAACACATTCCATAGCTACAATTTCAACTAGAAATGTTGCCAATGCCAAAATAAAACAATATCGATACGAAATTGCACTTGCGAATCGATTACAATAATATCATTAAGAAGATACGTAAGTGAAGTTTATTGCTTACATAATCGTTACTCGTAATTATATTAATAAATAGCGTTTAATTATATTTTTTAATAAGTTTATTATATTTTATAGTAATGTAATAATTAAAAATATATTTAATTCGATTATCGATACCGTTTAGAATAATTTATTCCCAATAAAGTAATTATAGTGCCGGCAGCACTTGATGTAAAACTTTAACTGTCATTTGTCATTTTCAAAAAAGTTTAACTTCTCACGCGTGTTGTCACGAGTAACGAAGTATTTCCGTATTTTTTTGAGTTTTGTGTTTGTATATTGCTGTGTTACTGGACTCCGATTTTTCTACCATTTACGACTACCTTGACTGTTGAAACTTAGGATAATGTGCTAAGTCATTAAATTCATTTAATAGGTAGTTTATTTCATGTTACCGTTTAAATCAGAAGTGTCAAATGGTCAACTTAAAAAAAAAAACTATATACCTTTTTTTGGTGTGATTCTAATAGAAAATTAATTATACTATCAAATTCTATATTTATTTTCCTTTTTTATGATCTAAAGTTCATCTTTGTCGGTTCTAGCCGAATCTTGTAGGAAGCCCTGGCATTCTCCTTTGAATATTCTATAGATATATAATTTTGATCTCAATATTGGAATCATAAAGTAGGTGCTGCTATACAAACAAAAAAAAAATATGTTGGTCATGCTAAGCCTTGATGACATAATATCGACGTTATTTACGACCCCAAGGAATACCTATAGTTTTGCCAATTGAAAACCGTTGGCTCAGTTAGTGCATCATTCTGCCCCCGATAGTAAAAAAGACGTATCTAACAAAAAGTAAAAACGGAGAAATAAATGTTTTAATGAATGAAACGGGAAATCGTTTGCTGTCTTCGAGTAAATTAAAATATTTACATACTAAAAGTTGAAAATAATGCCCACTATACTTAATAGGCTTTATTATTATAATAAAAATAACGAAAAAACAGTTTTATCTTAGCATGCAAGCTCGCAAGGAAGCGTTTGAAATTTAAAGGATGCATCTGCCCAGATGCGTCCTTTAAATTTCAAACGCTTATATTAGTGACTAAAAAAAAACTATAAAGTATAAGGACATTATCTACATAAATGACTTTTTAATTAAGTTTCACATAAATCCGTCTTTTCATCTTCAATCGGGTGTAAAAAAGGAACAGAAGCGCCCTATTTTGTTGTGCTAAAACCGCACTGGAGGAAGATAGAATAATATTAAAAATACAGGCAGATGCGCCTTTTTTTTCTGATTCCGGCAATGTATATACCTAACTCAAATCTGGAAAAACTGTTAGATACGTCTTTTTTTCTATCGGGGGCAGAATTATTGTAGCTCCATCAGTTGTATGTAGTTCCACCAGTTGTAGTTCGATCAGTTGTATGTACATCAGTTGTAGCAGCATCAGTAATTATTGTAGTTCCACCAGTTGTAGTTCGATCAGTTGTATTTACATCAGTTGTAGCAGCATTGGTAATTATTGTAGTTCCATCAGTTGTTATTCCATAAGGAGTGGTTTCACCAGCTGTGGTTTCATCAGTTGTAGTTGAACCATCAATTACTGTAACCGTAGCAACGTCGGGTGTGGTAGGGTAAGGCGTTGTTTTATTGTGACCAGGGTGTCCGGTGGGGCGGGGGTGCGGGCGATGTGGTGGATGCGGGTGATGTGGGGGATGCGGGCGATGTGGGGGATGCGGGCGTTGCGGGGGGTGCGGGGGATCCGGGTGGTGTCGTACGCAGTTCACGTTTTCAGGCCGGTCGCACACCTGTAGCTGCGGGTTGAAGTGCAGGCCGGCGGGGCACTGGCGGCAGGTGGGGCGCGCGGCGCCGCTGCAGTAGAAGAACAGGCTGCAGTCGCGCCCGTGCGGCGCCAGCGAGTCGCTGCTGCTAAGGCGCGCGCACGCTCGCCTGGCTTGCGCGCTGTCGGCGCAGCCCCGATTGTGGCGGTGCGCACGACCTGCCTCGCGGAACCTGGGAATCATAACGTATACACCAAGAGTTGAGGTTCTGTTTCTGGTTTGTCAAAATCAAATTCATTTATTTGCTTAAAACAATTTCATGAGATGTTACAAAATAACGGATTAGGTAAGCTGTCTAATCTACCTATATAAAAATGTAATGTGTAATCTATAAAAAAAATATGAGGTGCAAGAATTTAAAACATTTAAATAATCCTTACTAATATTATAAATGCGAAAGTAACTCTGTCTGTCTGTCGGTCCGTCTGTCTGTCTGTCTGTCGCGCTTTCACGCCAAAACTACCGAACCGATTCAAATGAAATTTGGTACACAGATAGTCTAAAGCCTGAGAAAGGACATAGGTTACTTTTAATCGACATACCACGCGGGCAAAGCTGTGGGCGGAAGCTAGTGTCAGAATAAATCATAAATCCTCTTGTTCAAATATTTTTTTACTATTTCAAGAAAACGAGGAGGTTCTCAGTTCTGTTCTGCTGGATATGGGTAGTTTGAAGACGCAATTTCCTTGTCCAACATGTCAAACTCAAAGCACTTATTTCAATTAAACCATTTATGTACAGGCACTTTTGAACTGTCAAAGAGTCGGTCAGTTAGTCAGAAAGTTGAAGCTAGTAAGTTGCCCATTCCAAAACGTAGATCTCTGTCTCTCTAAGGGCTGATTTCATCAAAGTCAGATATCTTTTATCCGCGGAATAAAATTGTCGTCTGACAGTTTTTGTATGGAAAAACTGTCAACAATTCAAAATTTATTCGCAGGATAAGACTTATACTCGGTATAAAAGTTTGGTGAAATTCGCCCTAAGAAGAACAACGGGCAAGACACTCCAAGGACACTATTTTAAATATGGTTATAGATATTTAAAAATCCTGGGTACAGTATATTTTTAAACAAAAAATAATCAAAATATAAGATTAAAAATAAGCTCTGGCAAATAAGACCTAAGAAGTGACCAGTCTCAACTGACGGCGCCCGTTCACGATCATGACACTGTGGATCAGCACCATCCAGCTCAACCATTTTGTAGGGAACCGAATGATCCAACACACGCGCCACCATCAGTGAGACATTTAAGTGAGCATGACATACTCTCATCTACCATGCTATTTCAAGTCAACATACATCATGATACCATATTATGTAGCACCGACCATCCGGAATGTGCATCTTGTTTGGTTTAGCACTGAAATTACTTCACTGTATCAACAACAACTTACAAAGGACGCCCACGCCTGATGGACCTACGTATTTTGACTCAGTAACTAATCATAGTCATACTTTACTAGTAAGTATCTTCATTTGCGTTCCTTATTGTTTAACACTGACTGACAGTGACTTTAAGACCAACACTGTACCAATAATTACTTTAAAAAAAAAATAGGTAGGTATAAGTATGATTAATAATGATTATGAACAATATCTTACAAAACAATATTGTATTATTATTTATTGATTTTGCATATTGTAGACTCAGTTACAGGTTAGGCTAAAACTTATGAGTACCTACATGACCTGGTTAGGGCGCAGCAAGTATTAAGTTTTATATTGCATAACCTCAAAATCACAATTACTAGCTGCGCCCCGTGGGATATCGGGATAAAAGTATCCTATATTCTAAAGTGCATGTTTCATCGAAATCCGTTCAGCCGTTTAAGCGTGAAAGCGTAACAAACAAATAAACATGTACCGGGAGACCCCTCTGCCCTCCGCTAGCTCGCTTAGTGAGGGTCTCACCGGACAACGTTGAATAATAAGGTAAACACAGTAGACGATAGGAGGAACGGTTTATTACTGGTTAATTAAACACGACACACATGATTATATAAGTATAGTAATATTATCACAGTATTTAGAATGATGGTTATATAAAAATTACAGACAGTAACACGCTCGGTCAAGTCCAAAGATGAAGTGTCGAAGACTGGAAAAATACTGCACGGGAGTTTGTGGCGTTCTGAATTCAAATTGAAAATGGAATGATGATGTGGCCAGCCATAAAGGATTGCCAGTAATAAATGATAGGATGAGTATGGATGAGAAGGACTTCGTCACAAACAAACAAACTCACTGTCGCATATTTAATAAGTAAATAAATTAAATTAAGTAAATAAATCTGAGCATCTTCCGGGCTCTGGGATTGTTTTGATAACCGTGGAATACCTCTCCACTCCTCAAGCACCTCAGGAAGTGTTGTCCCCTTGTCACTACGTTTTAGGGCCCATTATTCGGTATGCAAGTCAGCCCCGCCTGCCATTTTATCCGTGTATTACATAACATTGATCAGGCAGGCAGGACATTTAAATAAATATACTTAATTATAATTAAAGTTAGGAATAGGATTAATATAAAAAGTAGCCAGCTACCACTGAAACATCACGGTAACAATAACTCGTGAACGACCACTACTGCGCCCAATCCTTGGCTAAGCTCACCTTTGCACCAACATGGTTAAGTAGGTACCTACATTATCCTTAGGTATAACGACACGGTTATAATTTGTATGTGAAGGTGGGAAATGCGGGCTACATACAGGTAGGCTTCTCAGCAGAACCGTTGCGATGAACGGTGTAACTGTGCTGCGATCACGCGTCCGTCTGCCAAGCAGCTGCATACTAAAGAACAAAAAAAACTAATTAAAATGAAAACTTACCCGGATGGAAAGCCGGAGGGGTCAGCTAAACAGCTGACGAGCAGACAACTCAATACCAGCAGTTTGAACATGTTGACGATGTAAACAGCACTGTGCCGGTGTCGGTTTAGGTGCCCTACTTATTGCATCGGTCGAGTGGAGCTGACTCAGTCGATCACTTGATCTGATAAACACACTTGTGCGAATACTGCGTCATTATCGACAGTTGGAGGGCTTGTTCAGGTCCCATCACGTTGGAACACTTGGCATTGACCGTCATCGACGTCATGAAATTAACAACGTAATCTCAAAGGAAAAACCGGAATTATGTTGGAATCTACCAAGTACTCGTACTTGGGGAGCGCAAAGAAAATTAGCGCTCCAAGCTTATAACAAAACCGAAAGAAGCGGTCACTTACAGTTCGATTCAAACTTAATGGCGGCTCGGAAGTACGCTACTCGCTGCGCAGTACCCCTCACACCCGCTGACCCATGTATTCGTTACTGCACAGCGACTGGCCTCATGTTCCGAGCCGGGTTTACTTGTTCTACTTAGGTCCACTCTGACATCTTAGTGTAATAAAAACCACCCATAACTAATTCTCAAAGTCGTTACCCCAATATCATAATCTCTATCTGTCTATTGTAACTACATTATTTACAATATTTCAGGTATTAGGGAAATAAGATGAAACACCAAGATATTTTGTCATTCATTTATATATCTTTGCCAACATCAAATTCATTATTCTACAGCATACCATCACATCTCCTATTCCACACATAATATCACAATTTATTTAATATTCCAATACCTATATATATAAAAGAAAGTCGTGTTAGTTACTCCACTTATAACTCAAGAACGGCTGAACCGATTTAGCTGAAAATTGGCAGGGAGGTAGTTTAGAGCCAGGAGAAGGACATAGGATACTTTTTATACAAAAAAAAAATATGAAGAAAAATCGTTTTCTCATACATTCTGTATAGAATGGGTTTTTTGATAATATCTCGGTAGATAGGTAGGTAGGTGTAGGTAGGGTAGGTAGGTAGGTAGGTAGGGTAGGGTAGGTAGGTAGGTAGGTAGGGTAGGTAGGTAGGGTAGGGTAGGTAGGTAGGTAGGTAGGGTAGGTAGATAGGTAGGTAGGTAGGTAGGGTAGGGTAGGTAGGTAGGTAGGTAGGTAGGGTAGGTAGGTAGGGTAGGGTAGGTAGGTAGGTAGGTAGGTAGGGTAGGGTAGGTAGGTAGGTAGGTAGGGTAGGGTAGGTAGGTAGGTAGGTAGGTAGGTAGGTAGGTAGGGTAGGTAGGTAGGTAGGTAGGTAGGGTAGGCTAGGTAGGTAGGTAGGTAGGGTAGGGTAGGTAGGTAGGTAGGTAGGTAGGTAGGTAGGTAGGGTAGGTAGGTAGGGTAGGGTAGGTAGGTAGGTAGGTAGGGTAGGTAGGTAGGGTAGGTAGGTAGGGTAGGGTAGGTAGGTAGGTAGGTAGGTAGGGTAGGGTAGGTAGGTAGGTAGGTAGGGTAGGGTAGGTAGGTAGGTAGGTAGGGTAGGGTAGGTAGGTAGGTAGGTAGGGTAGGGTAGGTAGGTAGGTAGGTAGGTAGGTAGGTAGGTAGGTAGGGTAGGTAGGTAGGGTAGGGTAGGTAGGTAGGTAGGTAGGGTAGGTAGATAGGTAGGTAGGTAGGGTAGGGTAGGTAGGTATGGTAGGTAGGGTAAGTAGGTAGGGTAGGTAGGTAGGGTGCGCCGTAGATATGTACTTGCTACCCGTGCGAAGCCGGGGCGAGCAGCTAGTTTATGATAAAACTAATAGGTTACCTTAATTAACAGTAGTTCAAGCATCCCATGCCAATCCATATTTTAAACCGACACAGCCACTAACACGTCCTACCGTCATGAGCGCCCGACCCAGAAGACCGTTGTCGCGCCATTTTTACATATCGAATCTTTCGGTGTTGCCAGTACAATAACCAACAATTATGTACTAATAAATTGAAAACTAACACTAGGTACCTATTAAGCGGCTCATCTGTTAATATTGGGTTTTTTTAGGCTTCCGTAGGTACCCTCGGGAAGCTATTACCTACCTTTGGAACAGCAGCCAGTTGGTTTTCACAAAGGATTGATTGCAACGTTTTTTGTTTTTGCTTTATCGTGAAAACTGCTTAACTTGGTCAGATCTAGGGCGTGCAAAACCGGAAAGACTTCAAAACCGGTTTTGAATTTCGGTTTTCGAGGCCCAAAACCGGAAACCGGTGCTAGCCCCGGTTTCGGCTACATTTTTATAGTTTTTGTATAGTAGAATTTTAGCAAGAAAACAATATTCTTAGATACCCACAAAGTCTACAAATTAAACCTCTTTTAATCAACCATTTATGCGTACCAATTCGCGACCCATCCAGCGCAGCTCGCCTCCGGGCACCAAACTCTTTTGGCGATGTCCGGGCTCACCTGAGACATCGCCACCTCTCATGAGGGCCGTGTGATGCGACGACGATAGACTCCCCGATCTATCGCCTGCTGGCACCTCCTAGGGCGGCATCAGATCGCCATGGCGCCTCCTCCGCCGCCCTGTTCTCCTGCGACGAATCGCGTCAGCGGAAGCAATACTCCCTGTCTTCCTTCCTGACGTGCTCCGCCGCCTCCTTCTGCGAGATGAAGTCTTCGCAAAAGGACGCTACCGCCTCCCATGCTCCCCTGCTGTCGGCCATGGCCTTGGCCACGGCCGGCAAGGAGAGGTCTGCCCCGATTGCTGCTGCGAGAGCACGGCGCTGCACCACAGAATTAGGACAATGCTCGAGGGTGTGAAGCGCCGTGTCCTCGCTGCAGCCGCACTGGTGACACATGGGAGTCGCCAACGAAGGACAACGACCCTTGTCGCTTCCGTGTCTACTCTTCCAGGATCGGCTGGATGGCCCCCAAGGTCCAGTGACCAGCACTGGGGGTCTCCAGCCTCACCCTCCATTCGCTCAGCGTCCCATACGCTGAGCTTCCCTACGCCATCTCTTAACCACTTCAGGCGGCGGGCGTCTGCTACTCTCCGCCTGCTGGTCTGCCCCACATCGGTAGACTACGGCGACCACCTGCGCCTCCAGATCCCACGGGAGTAACCCGCGAGGGCGCACGCCGCTTCCGCTGATACTGTGCGGTATCCGTGTATGACCTTGACTGCCATGACTCTGTGGCCTCCTCAGTAGAGCCTTGTTCTACGCAGACAGGGACTCCGACCACACCGGAGGCCCGTAGAGCGCCATCGAGTGAACAACTCCGGTTTTGTCCCTCAACCCCGGTAAATTTTGTCCGGTTTCCGGTTTTTAGCAAAACCGGAAAACCGGGTTTGCACGCCCTAGTCAGATCCCAAGTAGCACAAAACTGCATTATAAATGTTCACCTAAGGCCCACAGCGTTAATCTAAGCATTTATATCGACTTATCAGAGTTCACCCGGGCTGCAACAGCTGTATAGGAAAAAACGAGGCTCACTTTAACGCTTTCTTCTGTACTGTAAATCTATTAAACACAGCCCTGGATCTAGGGGGGGGCAAGCCGGGGCCTATGCCCCGGGCGGCAAGTTCAGAGGGCGGCAAAATTCACACTTTACAGACGAATGGACAACTATCATCATTTACTTAACTCTGACCAAAGAATAAATAGTAGTACAAGTACAGAAATTTCACTCTTGTTTTACTGTGGCCATCGCAACTCGACCGATACCTAGGGGCTTAGGTACTCTACGCTTCCTACTACATCCGCAAGCTATGAGCGAAGTTTTAGCAAACTAAAACTAATTATAAATTATTTGCGATCTTCTATGAGGCAGGAATGCTTATCGAGTCTTTGCAATAGCGATAGAAAATCGAATTGAACAAGGGCTAACTTATAACAAAGCAATAGATTTATTTGAAGAACAAAAAGCTCGAAGAGTAAAATTGTAATTTCAATTCAATTCACAAATGCAATATTTGATTTTTATTTTAAATCCTATCCTGTTCTGTTATATTTGAACGATAGGATACATATTTGAACGGGTCGGGTGAGTGGACGAGATCGCCCTCTCCCTTTCCGTAGCCTCGTTCTGCGACGACTGTCTCGCAGTAGGAAACCACCGCGTCCCAGGACTCCTCGCTGTCGACCATCGACTCAACGACGGCCGGCAGCGAGAGGTCACTGCCTACTTCTGAGATGAGGGCACGGCGCGGCTCCTCCCAAGCGGCACACTCTGCCAGCGTATGCCACGCCGTGTCCTCCCGGCAGTCGACGCAGTGGTGACACCGAGCGTCCGGCTCCCTATTTATGCGACACAGGTACTTCCCGAAGCAACCATGCCCCGAGAGCACCTGCGTCACCCGAAACGACAGGGAGCCGTGCCTCCTCCCGAGCCAGCGCTCGAGCACCGGCCGGACCGCCTCGATGATGTCGAGGCCGGCGGTAGGGCGTGAGCCTGTCCCGCCATTCCGCCACCAGGACCTCGCGAAGCTGAGACCGATGCAGCTCTATGTGTCGCTGCATCGGTTGCTCGCCCCGCGCCCTCGCTTCCTCGCGCCACCGATACGATGACGCGAGTACTTTCGCCTCAAGGTCCCAGGGCGAACCTAAAATAACCTAACCTGACACCCTGTCTATCTGTAAATAAATAGGCTTAAATAAATTATAAAGATAGGTAAATAATAAAGATAGGTTCTTGTATCTTATTGCGAAATTACCTCAAAGGCGTGGAAATGCTTGATATTAATAAACTGTGTATTGAAAAACATTTTGAAATCTGTGGCCTAGAAATTCCTGAAATAAAACTAATTATTATATGTATTTATAGAACTCCGAATTCCAATATAAATGTATTTTTTAACAAAATGAATGAAATTTTATCTAAACTACGCCATAAAAAACGTAAATTAATTATTTGCGGCGATTTTAATATTAATATTCTGGCTAACAATACCGCAAGTACTCAATTCCTAGAACTAATATCCAATTATGGACTCCAGTGTCATATCCAGGAACCAACTCGAATAAATAAATGTATCGACAATATTCTTAGTAATATTCTAGGTGCTGTAGGTAGGACGCACAACTTCTGTCTTTCGGACCACGACACAGCACAAACTATTGAATTTGAAACAAAACAAATAGGAAAAACATCTAAACATTACTTCACAACTGCTCGTGACTACAGCAAAAGTAACGTCAGTAAATTTGTAGAGTGCATTAGCAGTTTAAATTTTTCTGAAATATTTAATAGATTAGATACAAATGAGGCTTTCAATGATTTTCACGAAGAATTAACATTGTTCTTTAAACTTTGCTTTCCCATAATAAGACGAAGAAATAGTTTTAGAGCCGGCAGAAGTTCTTGGATAACGAAAGGTCTTAAAATCAGTCGTAGAACCAAAAGAACGCTAAGATACAACTACTACTTAAATAGATGCAACAATAATAAATTAAAGTATATAAAATATTCCAAATTGTTAAGGAAATGTATAAATACCACTCAGTCGCTTTGTAACCAAAGGTACATAACAAACTCTCGCAATAAATGTAAAGCAACTTGGGACGTAGTGAAACGCTATGTTGATGGTACTGTACCTAAGACTAGTAAATTCATTGACAGTATTGTCAACAACGGATGTACAGTTACATGTGGATCTGACATATCAAACATATTTAATAATTTTTTCATTGATGTAGTTCAAAATTCTTGCGGTTCTGCGTCTGTCAATAATGAGTCTGAGCATCGTACATCAAATTTAAAAAGTAACGAATCAAGTATTTTTTTTAAACCCACAGATGCAAACGAAGTTTTCAACACAATGATTTCATTAAAAAATTCTAAGTCGGCAGGGTATGACGAAATTAATTCCGACTTATTGAAACGTATTGCCCTATTTATATCGGAACCATTGGCCTACATTATAAATCTATCTCTTGAACAAGGATGTTTTCCAGACAAACTCAAGTTGTCGATAATAAAGCCACTTCATAAGAAAGGGACAACAACAGATAAAAATAACTTTAGACCTATTGCTTTAACTCCGGTCCTATCTAAGATCTTTGAAAAATAATGCTCAAAAGAATAGTTAACTTCCTAAATAAATATGACATTTTGGCACCGAAACAATTTGGTTTCAGAAAATATCGGTCCACGCAATTAGCTACCTTCACCTTAATAAATCGCATCATCGATAATATCAACAATAAAATCCCACCATCAGCTCTACTATTAGACGTAAGTAAAGCATTCGACTTCGTTGATCATTCGATACTCCTCTCGAAACTTGAAAAATGTGGAATAAGGGGGTCTTCTTTGTTATGGTTTCGGTCCTATTTGCAAAACAGGAAACAATTCACTAGAGTTACTAAATTTGATACTGTAACAAATAACGTAGTTGAGTTTGACTCGAAACTAAGGATAAATTGCTCTGGGGTGCCGCAAGGTAGCATCGTAGGGCCTCTGTTATTTCTTATTTATGTCAATGACCTCCCAAGTGCACTCACACATGATTGTGTCTTGTTTGCAGACGACACAACTATTATTATGGACTGTAAAAATATTGATACATATGAAACGGAAATATATAAAACGTTAGAAGATGTTATTCAATGGCTAGACACAAATAAATTAAAAATAAACATAGAGAAAACAAAACTAATTAACTTTAAAACTTATAAGAGTAAAAACATCGAATTAAATATTAGTTACAATAATTCACTTATACAACAGATAAACAGCGCCAAATTCTTAGGCATTATTCTGGATACACATTTTTCATGGAAAGAACATGTTAATAGTTTATGCTTAAAAATAAACAAGTTTGTATTTGCACTTCGGAAGGTAAAAGACGTGACGAGCAGACATACCTCCATTATTGTATATCACGCTTACATATGCTCCATTATACGGTATGGCATAGTTGTCTGGGGAAACTCCTGTGACATGACGAGGGTGTTCATAGCACAGAAAAAATGCATTCGGGCACTGTACGGTATGGATTGGTCGGAATCTTGTAAACCGATCTTTAAATCCAAGAATCTACTAACTGTACCCTGCATATACATTTATGAGGTAGCTAAATTTGTCAAATACCACAGCCATCTTTTCACCCCTAACGACAATACATTTAAACGTAAAATTACCCACCGGCCCTTAAAAATGCCTGTTCCTAAGCTTGAACTGTTCAGAAGGAACTGTGCCTATATGGCACCTCTAATATATAACTCTTTGCCCAAAGGAATGACTGACCTGCCATATAAAAGGTTCTGTTGTGCCTTGCGAAACTGGTTAATCGAGGAGAGTTTCTACACTGTCAAAGACTTTTTGAATAAAAGCACATGTCGATTTGGTATCCACTAATATAATATAATATAGTTCTTCGTCCTATTTCCTTTTGTTTTTAATTTAAGTAATTGAAATCACTACATTTCCAAAAATTGTAATTTAAATGTATCTAATAATTTTATTTCACATTTCTTATAAATTGTAATAATTCAAATAATTGTATTTTTATTCAAATCATTCTTGGAAATTAACTATAATTTTGCATGCCCGTAAAGAGGGTGAAATGTGTCCTGTGCTATAATTTAATTTAACATCTT
The DNA here is from genome assembly GCA_947363905.1 of Lithophane semibrunnea. Lineage (NCBI taxonomy): Eukaryota > Metazoa > Arthropoda > Insecta > Lepidoptera > Noctuidae > Lithophane > Lithophane semibrunnea. The sequence goes on from OX376196.1 coordinate 18,073,361, forward strand.
GTGTAACCATGTTTCAGGCAAATAAATGATTTATGATTATGATTATGATTAAAAATAAATATAATATAAGTGGGCGGGGGCGGCAGTTTATCAGATTTTGCCCGGCCTAAAAAAAATTGAAGATCCGGGGCTGATTAAACACCACAGATATCACTGTTATTCAGCGTTTAGTAGTGCAGTACCCTATCAGCTGCAAGAGCGCATGTTTGTGAACACAAATAATGCTGTTTTCTGGATAAAAACCCAAGCGTGTACTATAAAACTGTTATTTAAAGAGAGAACATATAAACTACTATAAAGTCAGCAGTTACTTTGTTAAGTAGTATTATAATATCTGTGGTTAAGTTATATAACAAAGAATAAATGCTTTATGCTGCATACAGATACACTTTTACCCTATTAGTCAGGTGTACTATACACGCGAATTATCTAGGCCGAATCAGAACTTAAAGTGGACTTTTATGCAGTTAAATAGCAGCAAACTGGGCAGTCATTCTGTCTTGGGCTGGATAATTGATCTTGCGTAGGCATTTAATCTTCTGATTGAATTATTATGTGACATGAAACGAATATTTATACACCAGGGTATTTTGACAGCGTTTTCACGTCTTTAGTTGTTTTACGAAATGTGGAAAGCCAAAGAAAGAACTACACTGCTACTCTTCACATCGATCCATGGCTGATTTATTTCAATTTCAATTCTTTATTGCATTCCACAATGTATTTGCTTAGGTGGTAAACATTTGCGTATGAACAATCGTGGACCCTGTCGGGCACAGCAAAATAAGTATAGGTATAGGTAGAGAGGACTTATTGTTCATCTTATAATCTAACATAATTCCTAATATTTAAACAAAAGACCTTTTTTAGGTATTTTACATGTGCTTTAGGGATTTATCATCTAGATATTCGTTTACACTGTAATCTAGACACGCGGCAGCGTGTCAAGCCAAGTTAAGAAAAAGACAGCAGCCGTGTGTTTATTACACGAACCATTTGGAGCCACTTTTGACCCCTCAATATCTCAAAATCTATTTTACTTATACATATGAAATTTGGTTAATTTATTATAACCCCTTAGACTAACCCAACCCCCAAAATTTATAAATACAGCTCAAACGGTTATTTAGATATTCACGTTTAAAAATCGACATTTTTATCACTGACTGACCTACCTATAGATCAAAAACCTAACCCACTTCTAGATGACCTAGAAAGTTGAAATTTGGTATTCATTCAGCCTGGTAACTGTGTGTATACAAAGGAAAAAATCCGTAAACAGCAAATTTTTACGATTTGAAATATTTTCCGAGTAATCGATTTTTATTCATACCTAGCGCCTTTCAAAATTATCATAGCAAAAACTTTTTCTTTCGCGGGAGAATTGGTTCCATGATGAAAGGTCGCTTTCATCGTTTTGTTTAGGTACCAGATTAATAAAAACTTAGACAACCAATAAAAATACAAACTGCAACTGGCAACGGCCGGCTCAACGTTTTGACATCATTGAGATTGTAACAATTGTGTTACGAACAAAATATACCTACATTCCTACTATTAATTCTTACATAATCGTGCTAGTTACTTAAAAGTCTGTGATTTTTATAAGAGCCCAGATTCGATTCCTGTTGTCTATTTATAAACGTTTAATATGTAACATTTTGAAAATGTACATAATTACTACAAAAAAGGAAAGGATTCATCAGCATACCTAATAATTTTATATGAACGCAAGCAATGCAGATTGTTGGAAACACTTAGTCTTCCGGCACATTCGTAGGTACACCTTATTTACCTACCGTATTTGCTTAACTTATTGTACTTACCTACCTAAATGAAAGGGTCATGGTTTGTGTAAGTAAGCAGGTGCCAGGAGAAATACCGATTCGCAACATTTTCTTAGAGTTAAGGCTCTTACATACTGGCGCGATTGGTCGCGTGACGCGACGCCGCCGCATTGTTCGCCGTGAAGTTTTCTCAGAAATTGTTTTGTTCAAATTCGCGTCGCGAGACGTATTGCGCCAGTATGTAAGAGCCTTTTCACGGTGCGAGGTGCGCGGGGCGGGCAACAGGAATGCGGCGCGCGCGAGGTCGCAGGTATTTAAGGGTAAGGGATTGGAAATATAGTCATCATCATTCGACGCGCGCCAGCGGCAGCGGTCACACGTGTGCGCAGTGCGGTTCGAAGTGCTCTCCGATTCCGGTTCCAAGCGATCCTGAATATCAAGACTACATAGTGTTATACTTTGTTATTTATAGTAAAATATTATTATATTTTATTATTTATAGCAAAATTATAACGACTATCTTCAGCTACTTGCTGTGTGCCTTTTTCAAGGCACAGCTTGTAAAGGTTTCGATAACAGTTACCCGTCATACAAACGTACGTCGTGTTGTTGGCCCCTTCTGGGTAAAACCACAGTTTCGTGGTCCTCGGTGGATACCTATACGGTGCCAACGAAGCCGAGGGGGTGTTGACCCAAACGCACCCGCCGATCCCCTTCAGGGTGAGGCAGAAAGTTGGACGGGTCCCAGTGTTCGGCCTTGGGGGGTCTCCTAGTCGGCATTGGTGACAGTTTTCCTTCCACAGCAACACACCTGTTGTGGTCGGGTGTCTCTACCCCGACACAACAGACCCTGTTAGGACCCCGTTGCACAAATAAGATAGGCAACGGGCAAAAGCAAGCTTAGGGCTCACCTTAGGTACTCAACCTCCCTGTCTATACCCGACAGGGAGGGTTTACACATCCCCGGGCATCCCTCCCGGGGAGTTAGAGTTAGGATTTATGTTAGGAGATAGTAGGTAATTAGTACTAGATAGACATAGAGAGATGGATCCTTTAATTAGGAAACTTTTCTCTATCATCCTTAGGCTATTAGCCGAGCCCACTGCTGAAGAAAAGGCCGCTATTAGGAAAGAGATAGACGAGCTAGCGCCGCTACTCGATCCCAAGCCCAGTCCTTCTGACTCTAACATCGCTGACTTCAGCGATGTTATTCCCCAATCCCAGTCTCTTCCAGCTATAGAGCTGGAAGACCCCTTTATTAGGTCCCCCAGTCCGGCCTTCAGCCCGGCATTCAGCCCAGCGGTAGAGTCAATGGACACTACCGAGCCGGCCGCTTCCTCAAAGCGAGCCGCTACGCCCTTCAACTATGCCTCAGACACTGAGAATGCCTCCGCTCCTTCCTCTTCCTCCCATTCCGAGGACGACGGGTTTACCCCAGTCTCAGGAAAGGGGAGCAAAAGGAAGAAGAAGAGGCAAACATCCAGTCAGGCAAACAAAGTCATCGCCGTCGATGACGTAATTTCCCCCACCCCTACCCCCGTAGCGCAAGTAGCCGGTATAGCGCCTAGTAGCGCTACCGTTGCGACAGTAGCTTCCCCCTCCACCTCCACCGCCGCGACCGATGCACAAGTTGCACCCGCCGTCCCTATCACTTCGGGCACTAGAAAGCCCCGTCCCCCACCCCCCGTGTTCCTTCAGGACAAGGGGAAGTGGACAGATGTGTCCAAATGGTGTGTCGAAAAGAAAATCGGCTTCACCAACGCCAAGTCTACCCTACAGGGTATTAAAATCTCTGTCCCGACCGCGAACGATTATCGCGAGTTAACTAAGCTTCTGCGAGCTAGAGGAATCTCATTCCACACCTTCTCGCTCCCAGAAGAAAAACAGATTAGGGTCGTTATAAAACGTATCCCTAAGGAAATAGCCCCCGCCGACATAAAAGCCGACCTTCAGTCGCAAAATGTCCCCGTGGACGAAGTCCACCGCATGCACCGCTCGCGTGGCGGTGAAGCATACGACATGCTACTTGTCGTGTGCTCTCCAGTAGAGGGGCATCACCCCATTTTCAACATCAGGTCCCTCTGTAACCTTACCGGTTTTATAATAGAGAAACCCCGTAAAAACGGGAATATAGGGCAATGCCACCGTTGCCAGCTCTATGGCCATTCGCAAACGCACTGCCATGCGACCCCCAGGTGCGTAAAGTGCCTGGGAGAGCACGGCACTGCCGATTGCACGCGTCCTAAGGACCGTTCCCTCTGCCTCAGCCCTCCCAGCTGTGTGCTATGTGGCCAAGAAGGGCACCCAGCCAATTACCGTGGCTGTCCCAAAGCCCCAAAGTCAAGTTCTCCCAAGCTTAATAAGCGTGCTGACAATCGTCAGTATAGGGAATTCCCTCCCATTCCTTCCTCTCGAATTCCAGAGAGACTTAGCCCTCAGCGCCCCAGTCCCTGGAATATGCTGCAACACCAGCAATCATTCCCCACTTTAGCCTCCGCGAAACCCCCTGCCCCCCACACCCCCCTCTACTCTCTCATGGACCCGCGTATCCGTGCCCACCCCCCAGCGCACCTCGCGCCCCCCGCGCATTTTGCACCCCCCCCTCCCCCCGCACCCCCCGCGCCCTCCGCGCCTCTCGCAAAACGCGCTCCCGCGCCAGCTAACTCTCGCCCCGCTCCCACTTCTGTGGCTCCCCAAAACCCTAACGTAGGTAAAGATCCCTTTAACGTGTTAGCATCCACGTTCATGATCTTTTACTCCCCCCGCGCTATCAGAATGGCCGCCGAAATCCAGGCAGCCAGGGATAGATGCGATCTAGCTCAGATCCAAGTGATCTACAACGCGTACTCGGACGTTACGCAAGCCCTAATTTCCCTCGCTAATCCAACTCATAATGGATAAAGCCATCTTAGCTAGGTTTAAACCCCGATCCCTCAGGCTAGGTATCTTCAATGCCAATGGCATCAACGGTCAACGAGATGAGATCTCTCTCTTCCTCCGCGACCATCAATTAGATATTCTCCTTGTTCAGGAAACGTTCCTCAAACCTAGTAACCGCAATCCCTCCATAGCCAACTATCGTATAGTCCGTAACGATAGAACGCGTTGCCACAAGGGCGGAACCCTCATTTATTATAAAAAGGAACTTTATTGCATCCCTATGGACCCTCCCACCCTCTCTCGTTTAGAAGTCTCTATATGCCGTCTAGGCATGTCAGGTCACGAACCGATCACTCTAGTGTCGGCTTACCTCCCCCCCCAGAGTGCCGCTGAGGACTTTCAGTCCCTCTCGGACGACCTCTCTGCCCTATTAGGCCTTAGTAATTCCGCTATAATAGCAGGCGATTTCAATGCCAAACATCCCGCGTGGAATAGTTCCACTACCTCCACTAGAGGGCGACACTTGTTCGACCTCTCTTCCTCCAAGAACTTTGATGTCATCGCTCCGATGACTCCCACTCACTTCCCCCACGACCCCAATCATACCCCCGACGTACTCGACCTGGCGCTCCTTAAGAACGTCAGCCTACGTCTAGACTCGATAGAAACGGTAGACGAGCTTAACTCTGACCACCGTCCAATAGTTATAAGACTGGCCCCCCGCATAGGTCTCCCGGACGACGCCTCCCAATCTCCCCTAGCCACCAAAAGGGTAACGGACTGGAAGAAAGTAAGCGAAAAGCTGAAATCCAACACGTCCCCCCAACTAGATTCTATCCCCGATAAGTTTGACTCTACCGCGGACACGACGGCCGCGATCGACTCACTTACTGATCACGTACAATCTGTTTTGAACGAATGTTCAAAGGAGGCTCCGGCGACGGACGACCGTCGCTGGAGGCTCCCACAGGAAGTGCGTGATCTGATAACTGAGAAGAACGCGTCTGTCCGTGCGTACACCACCTTTCCCTGCTCCGCTAACAAAGCTCATATGCGCTATTTACAGAGAACTGTAAAGAAACGTGTACAAGAGCTGCGTAACGCGGGTTGGGATAAGATGTTGAGCGACCTAGAGCCAACTCATCTAGCATTCTGGGACCTTCAGAGGAAACTCAAGTCCCCGCAGGAAGCCGCCATGCCTCCCCTAGTACGTCCCGATAAATCCATCGCTTTTGAGGATTTAGAAAAGGCAGAATGCCTAGCAGACAGCCTAGAGGCTCAATGCTCCCCCAGCTCTCTACCAGTAGACCAAGCTCACCTCCATGAGGTAGACGCGGAAGTCGAACGTAGAACCTCACTTCCCCCCGTAGAAGACCCTGATGACCCCTTGCCCCCCGTCACCCCAGACGAGGTGCACGGGATCATCAAGGATCTTAAAAATCGTAAAGCCCCCGGTTCAGACGGAATCACCAATAGGGTGGTTCAATTGTTTCCCGCCCATCTTATAATGCTATTGACCACCATCTTCAATGGTGCTCTGAGCAATAATATCTTCCCCCAAGCGTGGAAAGAAGCCACCGTCATTGGTATCCCGAAGCCCGGCAAGCCCAGGTCGGACCCTTCGAGTTACCGCCCAATCAGTCTGCTCAAGGTTCTCGGCAAAATCTACGAGAGGCTTATTTATAAGCGTCTCAGAGACTATGCAGAGACCAAGGGCCTCATCCCCAACGAGCAGTTCGGCTTTCGAACTCAGCACTCTAGCGTGCATCAGGTACACCGGATCATCGAACACATAAGCTTTGGTTTCCAACGCAGTGAGGTGACCGGTGCGGTATTCTTCGATATAGCGAAAGCTTTCGACAAAGTCTGGCACAATGGCTTGTTATACAAGTTATACCAACTCGGAGTGCCTGACCGTCTCGTGCTCATCATTCGAGACTTTCTGTCGAACCGCACCTTTCGCTACCGTATCGAAGGTGCCCTCTCCTCTCCCCGACCCATACGAGCCGGAGTCCCTCAGGGCTCCGTGCTGGCTCCCCTCATTTTCACTTTGTTCACCGGCGACATTCCCAAAAGTAAAAAGGCGCAGTTGGCTCTGTTCGCAGACGATACGGCCATTTACTCGAGGGGGCGTCGACCCGATCAGATTCGCCTAGCTCTCCAGGCAGCGGTCGACAAGCTCGGCGCCTGGTTTCGAAAATGGCGAATCGAAGTAAATCCAGATAAAAGTCAAGCGGTTCTCTTCCAGAAATCGCGTAATCGTTTTAGAGCCCCCGTCCCCAGTCCGCTCACCATGTTTGGCAAGCCGATCCCTTGGGAGAAGCGAGCTAAATATCTGGGTGTAACGCTGGACGATAAACTCTCGTTTCAAGAGCACATAAAGCAGGTGCGCTCGCGTGCCGCTTTCGCTCTAGGTAGACTCCACTCCGTCCTGAATGCACGTAGCAAATTGTCACTCAAGTGCAAATTGCGTACCTACACGGCGTGCATTCGTCCCATCATGACCTATGCGGGGTCCGTCTTCGCTCACGCAAAGCCCCACTACATCCATAGGATGCAAACCCTACAGAACCGTTTCCTACGTAAAATCACGTCAGCCCCCTGGTTCGTTCGTAACGAGATCCTCCATCTCGACTTAAAGATCCCCACAATCCGCCAGTTCCTAAAACGCCTTTCCAAGCGTTACTTCGATAAAGCCGTCAAACATCGCAACCCTCTGGTTGTCGAGGCCGCTAACTATGCCCCCTCTAGGATTAGCAAAGTCCGCCGTCCGAGGCATGCACTTGTAGAGCCAGACGATCCCATAACCCTCCTCCAGGAGAGCAATAGGGCCACCAGTACAGTTCTGAAACACAAAAACAGACGCCTACCGTCATTCCGACCTCGCCGCCGAGGTCCAGCACGACCGCGATCCCGATTAAATTCGTTCCCCCGTCCCTTGTCCGATGATGTGCCAGCCCGCGCCGTAGCTGAGCACGTAGCTTTAAATTCCCCATATAATAATAATAATGATCCTATATTGATCCAGCCTGTCCCATCTTGCTGTCCTCCCGTCAGTGACGCCCTAAGCCGAGGTTCGTACCCCACAGGGGGTGCCCTTAGCGAGCGTTCACTTAGTTTTAATTTAGAATAGTCATATGCCCCTGGCTGGAGGCCCTGAGTGTAGTAGCTTAAGGCAGCCACAGGAAAGTCCGGTTAAATAGTTACGATTTTCATCTAAAATCAACTATGAGATGCCCTAGATAAAAAAAAAAAAAAAAAATATATAGTCATAGTCCGTATCTTAAGGTGACATTTAGGCTTCCTGTTCATGACTCCGCCGGAGCCGCAGCGGCGCGGGACCGTAAGATGAAAAAAAATCAGAACATCTCAGAATGAAAATGTCAAATCACATGGTGCGGCAGTGGCGGTGGTGCGCCCAGAATGACGACATATGACACCCTAACCCTTAGAATGTTCGCTAATTAAGAGATTTCGATAAAAAACTCATAATTTTACGCCATTAAATCTTTCTTATTTAGCACGCAAGTTAATTAATTTATCTTTACCTATAAAATTCAAGACTGTAAATACGATAATCACCATTTTGATGACAGTGTTGGTCGAGGCTAAAAAACATAAAAATTGGTGATTTCAAACATCCAAACTCCACCACTGGGGCTGCGAATAATACATAATTTAATTATATGACGAATTCATCCATTGTTTAAGTTAATTATATAGTGGTAATGAAGTTTTGTGTTATCCAAAATCGAAGTTTCGCGCCAATCATGCGTGTTATCATTTTTACTTTTCACGAATATCACTCATATACCTACATGTATACGATTTAAAATGTGACAAATATTATTGAAAATATTATAAACAACTAGACAATGCCCAGATCTTAACATAATACCTACAAACACAGGTCCAGTAACACGTAATAGTCATTACCACTACTCAATTTGTGTTCAAAATTGCCGATCATTATTGTTTTTTTTATTGTAATGATGTCCGAAAGCGAAAATGCCAAACGATTTTTTTTTTATTTCTTTCTTCTCGATATATCGAATGTCGGAAATCGATACTTGGAAATTTTAATAAAATTGTTTTAAGCATTAATTAAATACAATAGGCACTGTTTGTAATAATGATTTATACTTTTATAATCTAATTTTAATCGTTTTTCAGACATTATTATTGAAACCTTTAGGTATTATTGAATTTCGAAATTTTACCTTTAGGTATTATTGATTTCCGAAATGTTTCTATATTTGAATTTTAAATTCAGAATGCGCTCGCTGTTCAAAATTATTTTATTTTATTGGACAATTATATCATGGGTATCGTTTTCATGGTTTTCGAGGGTGCTAAAGCTGATAGTGAGGTCAAAATGTAAACTTAAGATGGGTGCTCTAAAAATAAATTAATTAAATCATACGTGAGAAGGAACTTCATTTCTGACAAGGGTCCCCCGACGGCACACGTTTTTTTTTATAAAACTTAGACAACAATTAATAGCATAAACTGCAACTGCGACATCATTGCGGACAATTGTAACAATTGTTTTACGAAAAAAAAAACACTATCTTCTCACATAATCTTGCTACTTATTTTTTAAATAAATTTTACAGATGTGATTGACGAATAATAATAATTTCTTTACAAAAAGTAATGATATCCCAACAAAAACATAAATGTGAAATTGGGAGCCAAGTTCAATATTAGGAATAGGTGGTTGATGACTTCGCCGACAAAAGAATTGAGATCTAAATGGGTGCCAAGTTCTGTAGATAATCGTGAAATTGATTTATAAGAACAAACAACATTCTTAAATAATTTTAAAACAAAATTTCTTGTTTTTTCTACTATAACAGTGTTTGCTCTATAAAAATATAACTCCTTTAATCTAAACAGTCGAATTATTTACACAAAGCACGATAAATTGAAGCTCAAGATTTGACTTGGCTAGTTTTAACTTACAAGTTATCTTATATTTGGCTAATCAACTTATTTTCTTTATCTTAATTGTGATAAGAATGATATAAATAATCTAATCTAATTTTGCATGCCGATTGGTAAAATGTGGCTGAGCTATAATTATGTACTTAATCTTAAGACCTGTATGTATTACCCATATTTGCGAAATAAATATTATATTCTATTCTATCTTTGATTATTTATATGTCATAAATATCTTTATATGGCTATAGTGTCGCGCTGCAAAAGAACTCGAACAAACAGGGCAACTTTGTTATGCTGGTGTCCGTTACAGCTACATTACACAGCTACTTACACTTGCGCCACGTCATTGTGCTGTTATTATGCTTTTCTAGTGTGCGTGCATTTAGCGGCTTACAGTTGGGCGCTATTTTTTTTCGACGTCGATCACAGCTATTTCTATCTAGGCATATTTATATCTTTGTTCTTTATGATAGGCAAATTACCGTTTCTATATTGTAAGGTCAACATATTATGTTACTCCTCTAAAATGTTAGCTTGCTGGTAAAAACTAGCCAAGTCAAATCTTGAGCTTCAATTTATCGTGCTTTGTGTAAATAATTCGACTGTTTAGATTAAAGGAGTTATATTTTTATAGAGCAAACACTGTTATAGTAGAAAAAACAAGAAATTTTGTTTTAAAATTATTTAAGAATGTTGTTTGTTCTTATAAATCAATTTCAGGATTATCTACAGAACTTGGCACCCATTTAGATCTCAATTCTTTTGTCGGCGAAGTCAACAACCACCTATTCCTAATATTGAACTTGGCTCCCAATTTCACATTTATATTTTTGTTGGGATAACATTTACTTATTAATAGAATTTTTAATTTATTCGTAAATAGGTGGAGTTTTTTTACTTGTCTTATTGATTCAGGTAATTTTTATTGACATAACCAGGGGGCTTGTTGAATGTATTTTTAGGCGGGATGTTGGTAAGTTTAGTCGTGTTTTCTATCGTAGTGTGTATCTTGTTTGTATGTCTTCTCGTTTAGTTTAAAAGTCCTGGTGTTTGAGCGAACTTACATATTTCAATTTCTCACAAGTTTAGTGCATAACTAATTTACTATTTGCTGAATTATAGGCCACACCAGAACACCCGTACAGACCTTAGCATTAAATTAATATTAAAACAGTTCACTTGCTATCCGCCATTTTCGTAGCTTGACTGTGAATTATTGTAAAATTTTATCTTTTTATTTCGGTTTATTTTAGAAGATATCGATTGGAATTAATTTGGTTTACGAATAATTTACACGTAACCAGCTTTTTATCACTTTCTTTGTAAAAAGCAATAACATTTATTTTGTTTATTGTCCATTTAAGTTAGTTTTTTTTTTAGTATTTAAGTAGTGGTATTTTGAGAGCGCGTAAAATTTTTGAACTAAACATATATGGTATTTCACAGTAAAGTTACCTCCCCAATAAGATTTCAGACATCGAACTTTTACTTACCGTAAATTACCTATATTTATTTTCAGTACTTCATGTTTAACAAATTGACAGTTCATATTAAAGAAAAGTGTACTTTCGAGTGTGTAAAAGCTTATCAAATGTACAAATTCGTCTTTTATGCTGTATTATAGGTAGCACGTGTCTTGTTATTCAGACAATTTTCAGCTCTTGGGGTGGACTGTTACACACATAAATGCTAATATGATGTTGATATAATTCAATTATTTGATAATTGGAATTCTTATACAGCTGTGTGCTGAATAATTTGTGCCCAAATTAGAGGTATATCAGCAGAGGATGCGCTGCCTACGCTGTTATACAGCAGGTTTAAGCAGCTAATGCATTCGCGGTGCACTGTGAAAATGCTGTTATAAAGCACTTTTGTGCTACTTGGGATACTTAGTAATAATTCAACCTGTGTTGCCCCGCAGGGCAAAAGCATCTTTCCTTTTCAGCTTCAAAAGACTGCAGTCGTTCTTGCAATACAATAAGGTAATCTTTAATGGAGATCTTTCTTACGTAGGTCTTAAAACAGAATACTAGCTATTTTATATTTTTCCCCCAAAATCTACTACTTAGTCAGTCGAGTTCATTAGCGCGCCGCGTATATCTGTATATGAACAACCCGGATGCGAGTTGTGGCAGGCGCGGTCCGAGGGGCAGGGGTCCTAGGGGTCATGCATGACCCCCCCCCCCCCAAAATAATTTAAGCTGTCGAGAGACTGAATTATTTACGTGCTTATCAATTAACCATTTCCCCAAAAATATTCCTCGGCACCAATGGTGACCCCCCCAAAATCTTGGGCTGCGACCGCGGCTGAGTTTTGGGCGCGCGAACGAGTTATCGGCACTCGTGAGTCGGGTGCTGGGCACTAGAAGTATTAATTAACTGTATACTATAAAGCTTCGCAAATCGCCGCCGAAAACAATAGGCACCATTGGCGTTACATGAATAATTGATTTACATGAAGTTTTCAAAGGTGAGGATTGTGTGGTGAATGAAGGACACGATTTTTGAAATCTATGAACTCAGACCAAATAAAAAATCAAGACATAGTGCTGCGAAACATGCCAAAACTACACTTCCGCTCTGTGCATACACGCTCACACGCACACATTTACAATCAAAGTAGGTACACTTAATGCACACATGTTTACACAGCAGCGCTCTGTCTTGGTATTTTATTTGGTCTGAGACTCTGAGAGTTCTGAGTGTCATTGACGACTGGCAGGGCCACCATCAGGGATTTTAATTTTGATTACACAAAAAATTAGTCGCTATTTGTCGAAATTACATTTTTTTTTTGTGCACATTTTAATTACTCGCCAAATATCAGAATTAGTCGGTCACTGGTTCAAAAGATATAAGGGTTTATTGGTGGGCGATCTGGTGAGAGTCTCCCCAGCAGAGCCACATTATATCTCAAAAACTAGGGCACCTAGCGAAGACCTGTTTTCTCCTATATTTTGTCGCCAATTAGTCGAAATCAGTCGCCAAATATCAGAATTTGTTGGTCACTGGTTCAAAATATATACGAGTTTATATATATGTGGCCGATCTGGAGAGTCTCCCCAGCAGGGCCACATTAAGGTTGCGTTTCCACCAGAGATGTGCGAGGATGCGTAGCGAGGGATGTGTTTGTAAAGAACCAATAGGATCGCTTCATTTACCTCGCCTCGGTCAGCACAGCTCTGGTGGAAACGGCTCAGCGGAGCTAGATTTTTGCGCATACAAAACAAGCGAGGGATGTGTACAAGGGATGTGTGCGAGGGATGTGTGTTGAGAAGGATGTGTTGCGAGGTTTGTGCATACTGTACCAGCCAGTCCATCAATCCTCGCACCACACATTAATGCGCATTTTCACAGCTCCGCTACACTTCCTCGTAGGCACATTTTCATCGCACAGCTTTGGTGGAAACCCCCACACATTTTCACAGCACAGCTAGACATCCTCGCACGATACATTTCCATCGCACATCTCTGGTGGAAACGCAGCCTTAGGCACCTAGCGAAGATCTATTTTCTCCCATAATTAGTCGCCAATTTGTCGTAATTTGTCGCCAAATATCAGAATTTGTCGGTCACTGGTTCAAAAGATGTAAGGGTTTATAGTTGGCCGATCTGGAGAGTCTCCCCAGCAGGGCCACATTTATATCTCAAAAACTAGGGCACCTAGCGAAGATCTGTTTTCTCCCATAATTAGTCGCCAATTTGTCGAAATTTGTCGCCAAATATCAGAATTTGTCGGTCACTGGTTCAAAAGATATTAAAGAATTCAATTTCTCCATACAGTGGTACAAGCAAGTACAAAATACTTTATGTAGTTTCTAGACAGTATCTATGACGTCTTATGGAGGAATGTTTGTTTCGAATTAAATAAATATATACTTATTCTATAATTTCAACCACCAAAGTGTAAATTTACCTCAGAAGGGAGTCATAGAATTTAAACGACAAACAAATCAACGCAATAACAATATTTATTATTAATCATTCCACGTAAGTCAGTACATTTCACATTATTTTACTAACCTTAAGACTTGTCACTCTGGTGGCTCGTTCAAGACTGAATCCTGTCGGTAACTTGATAAGCTGACAATTCACTTCAATGTCAAAATGATTTTATAACTGACAGTGACTTTTGAACGATTCAAAATGACACTAACGTAACTCGACTATAACAAAACTTATCCATAGACTGTTCACTGTAATATTACTAATATAAATCTACCCTCACATAGGTAAGTCTTGTTACAGTCGGCCATCCTTCCAGAACGAGTCCCTTCGTTCCTTATTTATTATTCCATAAAAGTTATGTTACAGTTGGTGAGTATCTTCTGTCAATCAAACAATTATCTTTCACTTATACAAATCTATACTTAATTAGATTAGGTATTATTTAACACAAAAAAAAAGTAATAAATCAGTTTTATCTCAATTCTTACGAATAAAATATTCTAGATGAATCATGAGTTTCGTTTATTTTACTATACAGCTTGAGCGATATGAAAGCTACTTCCTTCACTCTCACATCGCTTCAGCCGCAATGTCTTGAACTACTCTTGGGCGGCGAGTTCATACGCCAATCCTGCCCAGTTCAAACATTGTCACTCAATCTATTGTCACGTTTATTGCCAAGCGAAGTGAGGCTACTTCCGTCGCCGTCACTTCGACATCAGCAGCGGTACTTGAGCCAATCATGGGCGGCGAATCCCAACGCCAATCCTGCCCGACTCAAAGTACCCTCACTTATCTCTATGGCACTGGCAAGTTCATATACCAGACACCATCTACATAACTAGTACATCGCAATTATACCAAATCATCACAAAATATCATGTATAATATTAAGTTACAAATCACTTAATTCATAAAAATTACCAACATTTAATTATCAATGTTATTTGTTTTAATTCCTATCACTCTCATTATCATTGTCATCGCTGGACGAGCAAGCAGGGGCATTAAAACTTAACCATGGATAAATTTTATCAATTGCAACAATTGATTCGTACTTTGCCCCTTTTCTAGTCAAAGGGGTGTCTACAACGAGAAATCGATCATTTGGTAAGACTTTCTTTATCCTGTATGGACCCTGACACTTCGCTTCTAACTTTTTAGATTGACCCGGCGCCGATACTACCGCCCTCGCTATCCTAACCAGATCGCCCTCCCTATAATTCGTGGCCTTTTTCCTGTGTGTGTCATACCGATTCTTATTTGCCTCCTGATTTCTTTTAATTCGTTCACTTGCTTCCGACCTAATTTCTTCCAAAGTTTGATTACTACTCTGTCCTATATCATCAATTACATTGTTTAATATGCCATGGCCTGGGTTCGCGACCGTCCTACCTAACAAAAGTTCAGTAGGTGTTTTTCTTGTTACGTCATGAACTGTAGTGTTAAGTCCTAGCTGAATGTCTGGCAGAAGTTCGTCCCACAAATTTTTGTTCTTACCGTGAACCATAGAACCCAGGGATGCCAGAATCGTCCGGTTATACCGTTCGACCTGCCCATTTGCTCTTGGTGTGGCGACGGAATTGAGGATGTGTTTCGCACCGATCGACTGCACGAACGTCTTAAACTTTTTGCTTGTGAAGCTCGTACCTCTGTCCGTTATGAGCCGCGAGGGCGACCCAAAGTAACTAAAGAGAGTCTTAAATACTTTTATACTTTCTTTGGTTTTCGTACTTCGAACTGGTGTAACGCTAACATACTTCGTAAAGGCGTCGACTATCACAAGTATATAACTATTACGTCGTTTACTTCGTGGAAAAGGACCCAGGTGGTCTGCATGTAAAGTGTGGAAAGGTATCTCTATTTTCGGAATCGGGTGAAGGAATCCCTCTTTGCTTCCTGATGGCAGTTTGTGGTAAGCACACTCAAAGCATGCAGCTACATATTTTTTTACGAACTTCCGCATCTTCGGGAACCAAAAGAGTGATTTTATTCTGTCCAATGTCTTTTCGAAGCCAAAATGACCTACGTCATCATGGTTGGATTTCAAGAGTTGCCACCGTACGCCTTTTGAGACCACCCATCTGGCAAGACCCTCACCAAGAGTCCTAAAGACTCGTCCGTTTTTAAATTGTGTATTCTTTATGGATGCCGGCAATCTTGGATGTTTCCGGGTCTTCCAGAACATCCTTAATACGTCTAACTTCTTCGTCAGATGACTGCACCGTAGAAATCCAGTCTTCCGTACTAACCGACATAATGTCTAGAATGTGAATGTCTTCAGATGGTACTGACACTGGGCCCCTACTGAGTGCGTCTACATGTGACATTCTTTCACCAGGACGAAACTCAATTTCGCAATCGAATTCTAAGAATTGAATCCACCATCTAGATATGCGAGGTATGAGATCCCTCTTGGTGAAAGTAGAGCATAACGCGTTGCAGTCGGTTATAATAGTGAACTTCATACCAATGAGGTATGTGCGGAATTTGTTCAAGGCACAAACGACTGCAAGCGTTTCTAGCTCGAATGAGTGCAATTTCATCTCATCCGCTGACGTTTGGCGACTAAAATATGCTATTGGCCGCCAGGGATCGGAATCTTTTCTCTGTAATAAGATGCCTGCAACTCCAAATTTGCTCGCATCAGTGTGTAATTGTGTTTCGGCGTTGGGGTTGTACAGGGCCAGGACAGGTCTCTCGGTTAGGTGCTTTTTAATGGATTTGAAAGATTCCGTTTGTATATCTCCCCAGTTCCAAGGTGTTTCCTTTTTCAAAAGGTTTGTCAAAGGCCTAGCAATTAATGCAAATCCTTTCACAAACCTTCGATAAAAAACTAGCAAGTCCGAGAAACCTCCTAACCTCATGTTGATTTCGGGGGGCAGGAAACCTGGACACCGCGTCAATCTTTTGGGTTCCAGGTCTGATACCATCTTTGTCTATTTCGAATCCAAGAAAATCGATTCGTTCTTGAAAAAAAGGTTTAGAACTTCTCCGAGGCGTGACAGTCCTTCTTCAAAATTTATGGATGGTATCATAATATCATCCATATATATAACTATATATCCGACTTTAGCCTTACTGAGGACTTTATGGATTGCTCTCTGGAAAACTGCTGGAGCATTTGCCAACCCGAAGGGCATACGATTATACTCATACTGTCAATCGGGTGTGACAAATGCAGTTCTCTCTCTTGATTGCTCAGCTATTGCAATTTGGTGATAGCCTGAGGCCAAATCAAGTGACGTGAACAATGATTGTCCTGACAGCTGATCCAACAACTCGTCAATTCTTGGCAGAGGATAGTGATCTCTTTTGGTGCGGCTGTTCAGAGCGCGATAGTCAACGCAGAGACGCTTTTCGCCTGATTTCTTTTTAACTAGGACAATTGGACTAGCGTATGGGGAGTTAGACTCTCGCACGATACCATGGTCGATCATATCGCCGACCATGTCCTGAACTAGTTTACGCTCAGAGTAAGGTAACCGGTACGGCCTATAAACGACAGGGGCGGAATCCTTAAGGTGAATTTCCATTTCCGTAACGTTAGTAAATCCCAAGTCGTGCATACCAGGGGAGAAACAGTCCTTATATTTTTCCAGCAATTTCACGCATTGACGGTTTTGATCTTCCGATAGCTGTTTTCCGCAATTCGGAGTGACCACACCGTGATTATTCAAATCATTCGTAATTCTTAAAACATGTAAGTCTAAATGGCTCGATACTACTAACTGAGTGCGTGTAATGAGGGTGTTCTCTTTGAAGCGCACTGGGTTCGAACCGACATTTTGAACTAATAAATGACATTCGGAATTATGAATTTCATATTCTCCCGGTAATAGATAGTATTCATGACCCGCGCAGCCCCTTACCGATCCGCTTATATAGGCATTTCCGGTACAAGTAACGTTTGACCTTACAGGGACTGATACCATCTCACCGATGTCCACTGTAACATCACAAGTTGTATAAAGATGTAGTTTAGGAGAACCATCTTGTCCTACCCGTTCAAATATTAGATCTGTTGGTGTTTTAATAATCTTAAGTGTAGGTCTTTCAGTAAAACTATGTCCAAGTAACACGTCATAATTAATTAAGTGGTCATCTACAATAAACACCTCGACATCCCTTTCCGAAATACCTTGCACATCTATATTCACCAAAGTACGTCCTAGTGGTAAGTATGGTACGTTCCCTAATCCTCTTAAATATGGGCCATTTACGGTTTCCCAGTTCAATCCTAATTTTGAAGCATTATTTTTACGAATTAATGTTGCCTCACTACCTAAATCTAATTGGCACAATGTAGCGATTCCGTTAATATTTGTCATAACCTTGTACTTGTCGTTACTATTTTCAGAGAAGGAGACCTCAAGGACCTCTTTATCTTTTGAAGGATTCTTTTGATCCTTTAATCTAGGACAGCGGGAACTGTCGTGTCCCATAAAATTACAGTTAGTGCACTTCACGATCGGTTTAGGGCATTTAAAGCTTGGGTGACCGACACCCTGACAGTTAAAGCATTTAATCGACCCTCTCACACTACTATTTTTATTTGACGCCGTATTATCTGTGTTTTTTGTCGAGTTATTACTTCCTGATGTACTGCTAGGACGCTTATCCTTGTTAAAATCTTTGTTAAAGTCCGACTGATTTCTATTATGATATTTAATGGTTTTAAAGAATTCAAGTACATCTTCTGGTTTATCGAATTTTGCTGCTTGAGCACCTACACGAACTCCCCTGTCTTCGACCCCATAAAGTAAACAATCCACTGCTTGCTTTCCAAATATCTTACATCTATTCAGTAAATTAATTTTCGCAAAATAATAAAGTTCATAAGATTCTCCAGAGCGTACCCGTCTATTAAGCATATCCGTCAAAAGTTCCGCATAATTTTCGGTTGCAGGAAATGATTCCTTAAGCATCAACTTCCATTCAAGCCAAGTATGCTTAATAGAGGGCAGACCCTGGAACCATGTCTTAGCCAGTCCGGTAAGTTTAGGCAGGGCATAGTGAACCGTTTGCTTATCGTTCCAGTTATAAATCTCAGAACATTCATCTACTTTATCGAGCCAAATATTAATAGTCTGTTCTTTGGACATGGGATCAAAGTCTGGAATGACGTTATTCAAAGTTGAACTCGAAAACGATTCACGATCCCCTGCTTTAGATTTAAGAAGTTTTAAAAAAAAGTCCTCAAACAGGTCTGTAGTCATAATTTTAGTTTTCTTGCAGTCTTGTGCTTCATTTGTTTCAATACTGGGTGTGCGTTTTGCGGGAGTGATTAAGGAACGGTACCGAGTTGAGCTTTTATTGCCAGCTTTTGTCTGCCCACGATTGCTCGGGCCAGGCTCAGGCGTTTCGAAACGCCTACGTGATCTGTTCCTTTCCGTTAATCTCTCCCTTTCATTACGTACCTAGTTTTCAAGGGTTCTTAATTTTTCCCTCTCCCTAGACAGCTCACGTTCCTGCTCGAGTAGCGTTCGAGTGGTGCTTATGCTTCGGCTTCTCAGCTGATGATGCGTTGCGATGCTCTGCCGACGATCACGAGCTGGACTCCTTCCCCGAGATCCTTGCTTTTGTTGTTGGCCACGATCATCCCGGTTACTGCGACTGCGGCTACGACTGCGCCTCTCGATTTCCCCTAGGTCTCGCTTTCGACTACGGGATGCTTCACTATATTTCCTCCGTCTTTCGTAGTTGCAAGAAGGGTTGCTGCTGCGTCGATAATCCGCATTGGGTTCTTTGTCGCTCATTTTCCTAGAACTCAGAACATTTTGTTAATGTATTATGTAAAATCTTCCAAAACAAAGTAACCGAATTAAAATTTTAACGTGGGTATTTGTATTTTTATTCTGTATGCATCACAAAAATGGCGACCCATTTTGGGGTTCTATATTTATTTCTAGATAATATTTTCTCTGATAACCTTGTATTTTTTTGTACTCCTACCATACTACCTCCAACGACGACACCTACCATACTACCTCCAACGACGACACCACGAGGGTACACAAATGTATAAATTATAGGAAGGAAAATAATTCACCTTTGTTTCTAATCTGTATTCATCACGAAAACTGTTGATAATTATAAAAAGATTTTATCATTCCATGACGATAAATAAACTCAATCGCTATTTTAGACTAATATTTCTACGTATTCTATCCATCCAGCAATAAAAAATATTTTTCAAATATAAACTGTTAAACCCATCTGCTTCAATCAGCCAAATCGGGGTTCACAATGTTATCATGTAATGTTAATCCACACTTATTCTTATTTTTCTTCTTGTAATTGCGTTGATTTTTCCGTTTTAAAACGAATATAGTTTTGATTATCGACGGTCGAGCTCATGGGGTGGTTCACCACAAAACAAAATGTCTTGCGAATCCCACTTCTGAGATGTAAATTTACCTCAGAAGGGAGTCATAGAATTTAAACGACAAACAAATCAACGCAATAACAATATTTATTATTAATCATTCCACATAAGTCAGTACATTTCACATTATTTTACTAACCTTAAGACTTGTCACTCTGGTGGCTCGTTCAAGACTGAATCCTGTCGGTAACTTGATAAGCTGACAATTCACTTCAATGTCAAAATGATTTTATAACTGACAGTGACTTTTGAACGATTCAAAATGACACTAACGTAACTCGACTATAACAAAACTTATCCATAGACTGTTCACTGTAATATTACTAATATAAATCTACCCTCACATAGGTAAGTCTTGTTACAAAAGGAAAGCTGTATTCATTAACTATAAACAAATCTACAATAAAAAAATATATGTAATTATTTAATTATATAACACAATGTGCATTTACCACTTAGTCGCTGGCAGATAGATCGCTGCGCTCCGTTTCATTTACGGTACCTAAGTAAGAAAGAGTTAGATGCGCGTGTACAGACGAGCTACTTAGAACGCGTTGCCCGTCACGTAAGTTAAAGTCAGCCAGTTTAATTAAAGTACGAATGATAGAATTTTCAAAATCGGATCAGTTGTACCGGAGATTACCCCTAACATCCAAACTCACAAACTGTATCTTTTCATAATATTGATTAAGTAGGTATTTGTAACATTCTGTAAGTACAATAACATTAAGGTAGTAAATTTTATATTATTTCGACAACAGAAGACATCGCTCACAATAACACATCACTCATATTAACCTCAAAATACACACACAAATACACACGAACGAACAAACGAACTTTTTGGAAATTTCTTTTTTATAAAATAAAATTTGATTACAATAAATTGACAAACGTTTTCAACGTTTAAGTATTTTTATAGTTTATTTATGAAAAATTTTACTAAAGGTACGATCATTTTTTTATTATTCTAACGTTAATTAGAGCTTAACATTGTAAACTGGTAAAACAGTTACATGCGACTGTACATCTTGACACCAAATAGAACAAGAGCAAGGTTTAATGTTTTCAAAGAAGTTTAAGCCACTTTAACCTAGTAATTTAAAACATGAAAACATGTATTTAATTGAGAATTTATGTCTCTCGGACATTTCTAAGGACTTTAGACCGATAAAACTAGAAGTATACGAGGCATGCCTTTTAAGTTTTGTCGTTTGAAGAAAAAAACACAACTAGAACCATAAAGTTTTTATTGTTTTTCAAAGTATTCACCACTTAGATTAATACACTCTTTCAATCGCTCAAACAAGTTATTATAACATTTATTCCACTCTAAAGTGGGGGTGTTCAAAATGGCTGACTTGAAAGCGTCGACTGCTTCTTCACCGGACTGGAACCTTTACCACGAAGACTTTTCTTAATTTTAGGAAATGTAAAGAAATCGTTAGGGCTTAGGTCAGGACTGTATGGAGGATGGTCAAGAATTTCTACTTTTTCCTGCTTCAAATACTCAATCGTTTGACGAGCGCTGTGTGAGCTTGCGTTGTCGTGGTGCAGGATGATGCGTCGCTTTGAGTTAGAATTTCGAAGTTCGGCGATGACTTGTGGTAAACAAACTGTGGTATACAACTCTGCGTTAACCGTTCATGGCTGGTTTTTCCAACGAACGTGGCCACCATCTTCTCTGAAGTGCTTCGAGAACGAACAACTTTAGTCGGCTTTGGCTCGTCTTGAAAGACCCAGATTGTAGATTGTTGTTTGGAATCAGGATCGTAGGCATAGATCCAAGATTCGTCACCACTGATGATATCATAGACGTGATTTGACTGTCCTCGGTTGAACCTTTGCAGAGTTTTCTTACACCATCTGACGCGGGCCGCCTTGTGATCGTCGGAAAGCAGATGCGGTATCCAACAGCAAACTAGCTTTCTCACACCAAGCGCTTCATGCAAGATCTTCTGAATGGTTGTCCCTGAGATGCCTAATAGAGGCTCTATCTCTCGATACCTCACATGACGATCTTCGAGAATTAGTTGTCTCACAGCAATGATGTTATCTTCAGTGAAGGCGGATTTTGGGCGTCCTTCGCGAGATTTGTCACTAACACTAGTATGTCCACGCTGGAATTCTGAATACCAGCGTTCGACAGTCCGCAAACATGGGGCTTCATCACTGAACACAGATGTTAGCTCTTCAAAATACTGAAGCCGTGTCAGGCCTATTCTAAAGTTGTAGAAAATTATCGCACGAACATTTTCCGTAGAAAGATTCATTTTCGTACGTAACCTGACAGATTCCAATCGACGCTGTGACTAAACAAATAAACAATAGCATTAATCCTAATACTTTCAACTGTTTTGAGATTCCAAATTTCATATCGAAATCATATATGTATTTATAAATTTCATTTATAAATACATTCGAATATAGAACAGTTCCAAATTCAAAATTGCCGGGAAATATGGAAACGACAGAACTTAAAAGGCATGCCTCGTATAAACATATTAATAGAAATATTTTTTCTTGGCAACTTTTCGTGAACTCTTCGATCTAGCTCTTGGACTATACCATACTAATTGAACTCACTAAGACCCGACTGAATCTGTGACTTGGTGACAAATTGCGACAAATTAGCGACTAATTATGGGAGAAAACCGATCTTCGCTGAGTAGGTACCCTAGTTTTTAAAATATAAATGTGGCCCTGCTGGGTTCTCTCCAGATCGGCTACCTATAACCCCTTATATCTTTTGAACCAGTGACAGACAAATTCTGATATTTGGCGACAAATTAGCGACTAATTTTTTGTGTATCAAAATTAAAATCCCTGATGGTGGCCCTACCAATCATTGTCATGTCAGAATGACACGACAATTTGGCAGAAAACAGATCTTGGCTAGGTGCTCTATTTGAGATATAAATGTGGCCCTGCTGGGAACTCTCTCCAGATCGGCCACCTTTAACCCTCACCTATATCTTTTGAGTTAGAAACAGACTAATTCTGATATTTGGCGACAATTTTTTTGTGTAATCAAAAAAATCCCTGATGGTGGCCCTGCCAGTCAATGACACTAACTGACACTCGGCCTGTGTAGCGACCGGTTCGAGCTTAGCCGAGAGAACGATATGATAGGAACCGCATTCCACAGCGATAACTCTGTTGTTACCTATTGAGTATTCGTTCACTTCTAAACCAAGACCAGTAAATCTGTGACTTGGCGAAAAATTGCGACTAATTAGCGACAAAGAAAACAGATCTTCGCTAGTTGCCCTATAGCTTTGGGCCACGCTAGGGAGATCAGCCACTTAAGGCCACTTATAATGGTGCGATTTCTTTCTTCAATGTTGGCTTTCAAGACTTGCAAGGATTGTGATAACATGTTGGTAAACACGACGGCGGCAAACTGTAACGTCGGCGGCAGACGGGTGGCAACAGGCGCGTCGTGAATATCACGGAAGCCGCCCTAGGCCTGGGCCTAGTCGGCCTTACCGCTGCTACTAATCCGCCACTTTTGAGGAGATCTAGCTGTCTTCATATTCTCCCCCCTATAGTTAAAGAAGTTTCAATCAAGCGAAGAGATGTCAGGCAGAGCCGTGCCAGAAGACCTGGCCCACCTACGCGCTCTCCTCTCCATCTATCTAGATTACATGTCATCCTCTCCCCACTCAGCTTCGCAGGATAAGGTTGCGTTTCCACTGAGGCGGTGATGTAAAGGAATTCAACAATCATCATTGAAAGAAATCCACACTCGATCCGTGTGCGTCTCCGCCTCAGTGGAATCTCATCCTAAGCCCGTCATTAGTTGCAGATCGTAGCGTCTGCCCTAGAGTTCACACTATGTAGTTTGGTAAACGTGGCCTGTGGATGGACACTCCCTCCACTGATAGGTGTAGTAGACCGTTGAAAAAAAAATCAGCTGTTCCATACATTTGTGTTCAGTTAAATCGACCAAATGTATGGATGTAACAGATTTTTTCGCGATTTCAAGGTTGGTCCCATAGAAAAAGTTGTTCAAAATGATGAGTACATTGACCATTGTACTCATCATTTTGAACAACTTTTTCAAAATGATGAGTACATTGACCATTGTACTCATCATTTTGAACAACTTTTTCTATGGGACCAACCTTGAAATCGCGAAAAAATCTGTTACATCCATACATTTGGTCGATTTAACTGAACACAAATGTATGGAACAGCTGATTTTTTTTTCGCGTTTACCATAAACAAAAAATAATGTTGTATATATTTTTAGTGATATTTATTTTAGATGTAGGTATGTAATCATATTCTCATATTGTATGTTTATATTAGTGAATTGCTTTTTGAATTTTGTTTCTCTTCTACTCTTACACAAGTTGTCTACATCACTCTTATGCTACGGCTACACTTCGCGTTATCGCGAACTTTTCTTCGTGCGCTCTCTCTCGCACACCCCTCGATTACTCGCTGAGCAACAGAGCGCACGAAGAAAAGTGTAGCCGTAGCATTATTTATCTACTTTGATAACGCAGGTATGCTGGAAGAGATTCTTTAGAAATAAGCATTGCCTTTGTGCGTATTTTTCTGTTCCTTTTTTCTTGTCTGTATTATATGTGCATAAATGGTTAAATTAAATGAGATAATATTCGATACCTATCTAGTATCTTACTCTTCTTTCTATACTACGTGGTCTCACTACAATTAATTTGTTTTAGTAATAATGAAGCCTCGTATCCACTAGGCAACATTTGGCGCGCGACATGTTACACAGCATGTTCAAAGTAAAGCCCCGTGTTCATTAGGCAACATTTGTTAATAAACAGTGTTTACTCACTAAGTTTAATCATCTCTGAAAACAGTTTATAAACAAAGGTGATGAAACATTGTTTCTTAAACATGTGGCCGTGTTCCCCACATCGAGCGGAAAGCAACACGAAACATCTAGTTTATAAGCAAAAATCATCAGGTAGTTATGCGCGAGTTTATATACAAGGAAGTAGTGTGGTTCAACAACCAGGTTTCGTACTAGTGTGGACTGGCAAGTTTCAGAAACAGCATTTACGGTAAACTTGTTAATAAACACGTCATAAACAGTTTATTAACAAATGTTTTGATTTCAGCAGCGGTGGTTCTAATTTTAGCGTCACAGTTCAGGTACAGCTCAATTAATTTGAGCACTTCGTTCGTTCCACCACATTACGCTACGCGTCACGTATCCACTCTACATTTGATGGTCAACGTCGCACGCTGATATGCAAAGTTACCGAACATGTTGAGCGTCACCTGTTGCGCATTGTTGCCTAGTAGATACGAGGCTTTACGAACATTGATGGTATAATTACCTAGAGACTTAGAACACTATTAGGGCAGATACGCACCGGAATGGCAGAAGCCGGCAGCGACGCTACGCTGGCAATCTCGCGTCGCCGCGGGCAGTACCGCTGGAAGACCCGCGTGGCCGCGAGCTTATGTATTCAACACAGAGCTCGCCGCGCCTCTGCCGGCCGCTGATTTCCCGGTGTGAATTGACCCCTAATACTGGCCGTCTGCGTTCGAGTGACTTACGAACTCTGTGGTATCGACAGATAGTTATCTCGAGTCACCTAACTAAAGGATCCCACAAACAGGCGCGATATCGCGAGCGCGACAAGGGTTGCACTGCCTGTCACGCCCGCAATATCGCGCCAGTTTGCACGAGGCTTGATCGTTTTCAAACTATCGATATTTTAATAATTAATACGTTACATAGGAAGCCCCTTTGACACTTCTTCTTATTAGTACGCCTTCAATTTAGCCGCAATAATTCTCACTGCTGTCACGCATTTGATTGCGGCTAATTTGTGAAACCCTTTTTCTCAGTACGCTTATTTTACCACTTAGAACTTAACATATCAAGCTTAGTATAATTGAATGATTTATCTACGTATACCTACAAAGATTTGGAGTTTTACGATATTACAATGGCAATTAGCAGTTGTAAAATAGGAAAAGACAATAAAACTAATCCCAGACAAGTGGTAATACCTAATTGATGGTAATGTATATTACTTACTAGACACAAAAAATTATATCATTACATGTACTTCTAAAAATATCAACATTTAGATGTTCACTATACACCAGATGTGCTGCTCGCACGCGAGAGCGTGCACACAGCGGATGAAACGCTCAGTGACATAAACACAGACAAAAAGTCAATATTTTATTTACACATTTGTTTTATTCTGACATACACAACTTGGTATATCTCGAGTTTGTTCATGACCGATTACTTAGTCTAAAAATTTAATTTCATCCCTAATCAATGGAAGAAACATCTAAATTGTATAAAATACATGATTCTGATTGCTTGATCCTTTACCAAATTAAAGTACAAAACTACATAGTATCTTGCAATGAGATCCAGATCAATAACTGACAGTGACAGATGAGGGCGACTACTACACGCGCACGTTTCCGCGCACTCGTTCACACGCAACACGTCTCACAACGACTCGCCGGCGTACAGGGACATTGTTACAAATTTATAAGCTCTGTAATTATATTTACTCATTATTTCTAGTGTTCAGTACGTAAGGTAAAATTTCGAGACAAATGTCATAATCGAATCTAATCAATCTGCAATAATACTCAGTGAATCTATAATCCATACTATATTATAATAAATTTACGTTAGAGCCGAACCAACGCGGCTATATCGCAACTGACAGTATTTTACCCTTAAAAAATCTTCTTAAAATGTTATCAATTACTTCCTTAAATTAATTATGTGGAATGAAATGACGTGCCCCCGGCGCGGCGAGGCGAGAAGCGCAGGGGACACTCATGACCGGTGACTTAACCTGCGGACAACAAGCTACGTTTTACAAAGGCTGGCATCTAATTTTAAACTAGCACACCATTAGTTACAATAGAATTAAAAATCTCATGATACAATTTTTGTTGTATTGAATGGCTCGCCTAGATATCTTTCAACGTTGGTATGTGATCAGACGGAAAATGGATTCTAAATGATCAGCTGTAGCATAATGTCTGCTCACCTCACTATTGGACTGAGACGACTATCGGCAGGTACAGTTAATAGGGCTGGTGCCTCTGGTTGGCGCGGCCGCCTCCTCCGCCGCCGCCCCGCTGCTTGCCACCTTGGTACCCGGCTGTAACGTCACCTGTTTGTAACGCTAAACTCTATTTATTTGGTTCTAGATTATTTGTCAAGCTGCTGGGTAGGAAAAAATGTTATTACATTATCACTATTTGACTATTTAATTCAACCTTACATGCAATGACACTGACGCGACAGTGCTTTATTAGGAAAAGTTTAAATTAGTCATTACATAATACACAAATGCTAGCTTAGATGCAAGACACGTGAGGCGCCTCGGTCGCACGACACCTACACGGGTCTATTTCAGAAGAAAAGTGACGATATATTAGAGCTGAAGCACCTCTGGAAAGCCAATGAATAATACTAAGGGCCTGTTTCAATGTCTAGATAGGTAGGTACTGCCTACCCAATAGATTTTGTTACGAACAGAATTTGTTTAAGATAACCTACGAGATAAGTTAACCGACACTTGTCCAGAGGTGGTGAAACAGGCTATATACGTTAAAAGTTAATTTTGCCAGTCATATAAGGTTATTATGTCCAGTTTTGACGGAAGCGGTTCGGTTCTTAGTAAGCAAAAGATAGCAAGTTAAGTGTCATGCGAGCCGCCGGCCCGCCCACACGCTACTCTACGCGCGCGGCTGGCCCGCCAGGCACCAGCCGCACGCAACACCTCGTCGAGCTTCCTCCACGTTCTTGCAGAGCATTTCGAATGCCTCTTTTGTTTAGTTCAGACTTTGTAAACCAGTAGCGGGTTGACAAACTGACGCAACCACGTATGTTTCGAGTTAAACTGCGACGAGATAACAGTGGGGAAGGAATATGGATGTCAGTCAGTCGGTCGAACAGGGGCAAGCATCATCAAGACTAGCCTTAGCCTTAGCGTACCCTAAAGCCGCTTGTGCACTATACGGAATTTCACTATCCGGATGTGAAATATCCGTACGTTTGCCGGATGAACCCGCACAATGACATTTGCCGAATGTTCCCGTGACGTTTGCCAGATGATCGCGTGACATTTGCTCGAATATCGGTGGCGGACCGTGAAATTGTGTAGGGCACAAGCGACCTAACGCTCCCGCTATGCTCAGCTAGCATCGTCAGGCTTCAGCTCGGCAAGAGCATGGAGGCAGCGGAGTGGCGCAGTGCCGTACCTTTGCCGCGCGGAGCCGCGCGCGCGCCGTACCCGCCCTCGTACCCTCCGTACCCGCCGTAGTCTGCCCGCAACACACAAACATTAGTCCGCCTCCACCGCTCCGCGCCCCGGCGCGCCGCAGCGCCTCGCGGCCGGAACGGTGGACGTCGCGGAGACTGGTCGACGTGTTCTAGTTATTGTACGGGTCGGCCGACCGGCGCCCCGCCGCGACGGGACGGCCGGCCGAGCGTCCCGTCGGGAGGGTAGCTCGTAAATCGTCTCGCGCTACATTTGTGGGCCAGGGGGAAGGGAGGATGGAACATCGGTTTGTGTTGCCGGGCACCGGTAGACGCACTTGCGGGAAGCCTAGCAGCGCTCTTAGATAACAATTATCTACAGATTATCTGACAGATGGAAGACCTATGACTGGCACCCTTTCTAGAGCTAGAAGAACATACCTAGGTACGTACGATAATAAAAAGCTGGTATGTAATTTTAAGTACATAAACGAGACGATTTAAGATCTACCCGGGGGTGCCCGCAGCACACGACTGTCTCGGCGTGGTGCGAGCGCGTTGTGAGGCGACGCGTGCACAACCACACCGCGAACCATTCGCCGACAACTTAACCCTAGCTAGTATATTGTGTATATTTTCTTGGGGAATTTAGAATTCTCACATACTTATTGTGAAACGTGTTACTTTTTCTTTATTGATAAAACCTTCACAAGTATAGTTTCATAGTAAAAGACTTGTATGTATTAATTAATACAAAATAATTATGCATGCGATTAGTAAAAAAAAATTAAGTGTAAAGTAGGTATGAAGCGTGTGGTGAGTCAGAAAGGGCAGGGAAGTGGACTAGGGTTACATATGGAAACACATTGAGAATTTTTGTAACAGTGCTTTATTCAAAAGCTTCATCATATCTTTATCACTTTCACAATGTCTCTCCATATTTACCCCATTTCCCAGATGTAGCATGTGGCGAGAGCGTCGAAAGGTAAAATTATTACCAAAAAAGTAAAGAAACTCGAGCAACATTGCTACATATGTCAAAAGTGGTATTACAAACGAACGCTTATAAACATAAGGCAGGTAACATACATATGTACAGAATATAGTTTATACCCGTTGAAACAATGATAAAGAGCGATAGCCGAATGGGCAACTGCACTACGATCTACGCACGAGAGTACGCGAAGCGGCTCCTCGTGGAAATAAACAAAATATGCAACTTAATATGATTTTAGCAAAGTTATATGAGATGATTAATCCTAGTTTTTCAAAATTTTGACAGAGCTGCGATTATATTCAGATTATACACTGTCGCCTCGACAACATTCACTACACATTATCTCGATAGAACATTAAATATATAGAAAAATAAATATTTTCCTACACACTAAATTAAATACCTAAGCTTCGCGTGATGTCGATCTCCTCGTAAAATAAACGTTCACTATAATGTAAATAGGCATATCTCGAGGACGGAGTCGCGCCTCGCTCGCAACGCTAACCTAGCGCCTTACTCTACTACGTTCACATCATATCCTAGGATCAGGTAACATCAGTCGAGGTAATGTGTCGGTGAGCGGGCTAGCGGGGGCTCGCCACTATACTAGTACTGCTTGCCGCGTTTACCGTAATTGGGATATCCGGAGTAATCGTAACCGCCGTAGCCCCCGTAGCCGTCGTATCCGTAGCCACCGTAGCCGTATCCGTCGTAGCCGCCGCCGTAGCCGCCCTGTCCGTAGCCGTAGCCACCGTAGCCCCCGTTGCCCCAGGCGCCCTGGCCGCCGTAGCCCCCGCGACCGCGGCCCCCGCGCAGGCCGCGCCCGCCGCGGCCCCCGCGCCCGCCCATGCCCCCGGGCCCGTCCGGCTTGGGAGTCGCGCGCTTCACGTCGACCTGCAGACGACACCAATTTCATGTATAACTGATCAAATTTCATTTCTCATACTTGATACACTTGAGTGCAGCTAGGTGTACACTGACCTCCTTGCCGGCGATGGTCTGCTTGGGTGTCTTGAGCAGCTCATTGACCACCTGCTCTGATTCGAATGTAATGAAGCAGAATCCCTTCCTTTGGTTCTTAGTTTTGTCGAAAGGCATCTCCACTTCAATAATCTGCAAGAAAAACTTTATATTAGTTGCTGAAATTGGCAACATCACTAAATAACCTAATCAATATAAAATATCAGTGGCCCGGATTCCTCTTCAGTAAATGTCAAGAAGAAATTATCTCACCAAATCCGGATTTGTCATCACATCTATCTAACCGTGCGTTTGCACTGGCGAAACATTTGCAACAAAACATGTTGAAATCTCTATATTCTGTCAATGTTCCATACAATTTTAGACAGAAACTAGAGATTTAGCACGGTTATCAACCTGTTCAAACGAAGCAAAGTGAACTTACAGTTCCAAAATTACTGAAGAAGTTTTTGATTTCATCATCTGATATTTCGCTGCTCAGCCCACCAACAAATATCTTGCCATGTCTCGCCTTTGCCTTCTTAGGATCCACTTTTTTGTTGTTAATTGTGTGCTCTCCAGCAGCCATGACTTTGTCTATAGAATCAGGTGCCTTGAAAACGATGAAGGCAAATCCTCGTGATCGGCCCGTATTTGGATCAGTCTTGACATTGATGCTTTCAATCTCGCCATACGCACTGAAGTGGTCACGTAATTCCTCTGTGGATAGTAAAGGAATAACATATTAGACTTGAACATTTAAATGCCTAAGTAAAATAAAAATATGAAAATTCTCAGAAATGTGGGTATAAGCTTTCTTCAATGCTTAGTCAGAAGCAGAACTGAATGAAGTCATCATGATAAGGGACGAGATCAACTGGTCCTGTCAGCAACAACTAGTTATAGTAACTGTGTGTTGTTAGCACTGACGAAACATTCACAACAAAACATGTTGAAATCACTAGTTTCTGTCAATATTCCATTCAATTTTTTAACTAGATATTTCAACATGTTTCTAGTGCAAACACACAGTAACACAACATGCCAGTCAATGATAAGACCAACACCTATAAATAGTACCACTTATGTATAACTACAGGAAAATTTATATTCAAACTACACTTACTGTCTGTGGTCTCCCAGCTCAGGCCCCCGACAAAAAGTTTTCTGTGGACATTGTAAAGTAAAAGATTAAAACATGACGAAATAGACAATTTAGACTTGTGTCTCGATTTTGAAACTGACTTAAAAATTACAATTTATTAATTAACACTATGCAGTACTTGTTTACAGTACTTTACAGCTACTATTTTTTCAAAACAAACTCCAAGCACTGCAGCAAATCAAATTGACAACCTGTAAGTTACAAAAGTAAAGTCTGGAAATTTACATTATCGATCAGGACAACGAAATATGAAACAAGATGTTACAGTCATATCGCAAGATTTGAAATTGGCAAAGATGATCCAGGCCCAAAGTTAAGTGGCCGATACAACTAGTCAGTTTGGTCATAGTTTTACTTTAGTGTGAGCCCAGCGGATATATACCATGACGTCCTTCGGCGGCAGCTGCGGCGGCGGCGCAGGCTCACACCTGCAGAGAGACACAGCGTTAGTAGCGCCCCAAACTGACCAACGCGCCGCGCCGCGAGGGCGACGACCCCTCACCGACGCACTCGGCGCTACCGATTTAAAATCTTGCAACTACCTACGTACGCTTTACTGCTAGCTTTGGAACCGCACAACACCGGCATTCACGAACCACAAGTATGCTAACAAAGAACCAAACGAAAAATCGATAACTGAACCGAGCCGGTGTCGGGTGCAAAAGAGACGCGCAATTAAGACGCCATTTTACTTCATGCGGCTCGGAGATAATCTAAATTTTATAAATAAGCCTGGAAATGTTCTGAAATAAAAACTAAGACTTCAGGGTCTGAACTTAAATCGTAGAGAATGCACTGCAAAGATGAAAACGTGAAATTTTGAAAAGATCTTAACGATTAAAATAGATTAAGGGTTACGCCGATAAGGATAATGGCAGAACGCCGCCATTGTTGAGTGGCGGGCGCAGACAGAAACTGCAAAAATTACCAGAATGGATATCCGTGAAAGTCTGAATGATTAAAATATGGTTATGCTAAGAATAAAGATGTTAAAAAATGCTTACAAAGTATATAACAAAACCAACTTTACCTGTCATCATCGCGTCCAGGGGCTTCGGCACTATTATGTTCTTGTGTATCTCCGCCACCATTTTCTGCATTTCCATTAAGTTGATTATCAGTAACATCTTGTGCAAAGTTATCGTTATTGGCCATGACTTATGTTTAGGCTAAAATTAATAATAAACTTAAACCTAAGGTCCTCACGCGACCTTTAACTCCGAATGCCAAATGCAGAAGAAAGAAAGGAAATGCGTGATGAGTCGGCGCGAAACAGTCGTAATGTTGGCTACCTGCAAACAGACGCGGTTTTTTTTGCAAACAATTCATCCCCTCCATAATAAACGACCAATCAGAAGACAGTAGTGGAAAGAGGTCAATGGCGTCCATCCCGTTAGTGACAAGGACAACAGTACGACTTGTGTACGACAGAAAAGGACAAACAATTTTAGAATTCATGAATCGATCGATTGCCAGCTGCCAACATCAGCCCGAAAGTTTGCCGCGTTTTTTTTTTTGTTTACTGATGTATGGCAACGCAGAAATAATGTTCAGCTTATAAAATATTTTTTTTGTTAAAATAGTTTTTTTGTGAGACAAACAATATTTTTATTCTAGATCCACCAATATTTGCTAGGAGTTTTTAACAATCAAAGCATTACTCAAAATAAAGAATCTGTCCAGTTAATTGTGCGACCTACTACGAGCGGTGATAGCTTGGCTTGGGTCAGTAGTCAGTACCCAGTACCCAGTTAAAATAATAAATGATCCGTCCGCGACAAGTTACGGATTTCAATAGGTTTTAGGTATACAAAATTATCTAAAATCGAACATTATTTTCACCATTTGTTATGAAAAAATCGATTTAATATTTTTTTAGATCTCTTTATTTTAGATCTCTATTCGTCATAAGTGGGCGTGGGTGATAAACGTGCGTACTTAAAGTACGCGGCCTTTAAGTTCGGGACCATACTCGGCTCGCCGTCGGTGACACACGTGAAGCTTTCTCAGAAATTCATTGTCAACGCGGCTCGCGGCTCGTGGCGATGACAGACGACAAGTCAAGGCAGGCTACGAGCAAAATTTCAAACCTGTTGGATCCCCGACGACCTTACTCGGCGGTTTTTAAGTCCGCGTACATAACATACATGCCACACGGGCGAGTAAGCTCGCCGAGCCATAAGTACGCGGACTTGCTCGCACGTCTATCACCCGTTTTAACCTCCAAAATTAATAGTAATTGTGACAAAAACTATACTATGATTAGGTATGTCCTTTTTAAGCGTCATGTTTGCCGCAAATAAACGTATTTTCATTCTTTCTATTATGGTATTGTCACAGCATAAATAAATAATTAGGCCAATTTTGTGTAATCCAATCGGACCAAATCGGACGCTACGCTCCATGGGAGCGATACATTAGGTTGTAATTATATCTTGCAATTTAAATATATTTTTTCTAGAGTTAATAATTTACTTAGAGTTATTATCAGATACCTACTAAACACATGAAAATAAAGGTTTCTCCCGTACCTACAGGCGCCATTTTGATAATTTTCTTGGTACTGTATCGATTGCATACGAAATCGATAAATTAAATCCGTGCATTCTCTAGTAGGTCTGACAGAATTTAGAAAAATGCCCCTCCTTGTTAATTACTACAGACCGTTTGTATTCAAAATCAATAACTGAGGATCCGGGCGTTTTCCAATACTGTATTGGTGTGGATACTGACCTAAGCTATCAACTCTTGCAGTATTTTGCACTATTTACTATCTCTATATGACTGACTACAATAAAAATAAATATCGAGATACAATATTTTTTGGTGATCTGTTATTATTTCTTTATTTCATTTTTCATACTTATAAATTTTATTTGGAGTTGAGATTTTAATACAAGTTGTCAATGCTTGGCCAAAACAGACCCTTAAAATGGGCCTTAGGTCTGCTCGGCCTTTTTGGCCGCCTTGGGAAATTAAAAAGCATAGGCCACACACAGTGAGTGAAAAATCACTGAGGCAAGCCTGTGAAACTCTGAAAAGTTATTTTACCAAGACCTCTCTCTATGTAGATGATGACAAAAATGGAGGCGTCATAATAAAATATGTGCAGAATCACAGAATTCACGGATCACCGGAGTCGGCTCGGCGGCGACGCCGTGGCCCGGAGCGGGCGATTTCCTGCTCTATGTGCAGAATGGGCTAGGTCAACCTAGAGACTTATTCGTATAGAAATATTATTAATCAAATGACTTAATAAGAAAAATAATGGCTTCTTTTTTCAACAAGATATGTAGTGTTTATATTATATATATTCAGACTGAAAAAAAATGAAAAAAAAAAAAAAATACGTATAGCAACACTTCTCCAAAATTGACACCCGAACGGTGAGGTAGGCTCTTTTTCTGTTTTCAGTACGTATTTATCGTGAAAATTACGCGAATTTCTTGATAATTTGTTGCCGATTACGCCACTTTAATGCCTAAATTTTACTGAGGTAAGTACTATTGAATGATTATTGATTTAAAAACTATAGAACCTTTGTATTTTGATTGTCGGCAGACGTATTCCTTTTTAAAGGTTAATGCCCAATAAATCTGTGTTTTAGTAGCTACATGCATGATACGGTTTATCTGTGTACAGAATCTATTATTTTAGAATTTTCTTCATAACGTAAAACATTTTGTTCGCTTATCTCATCTAGGGTAACAAAAGAAGCTGATAGTTAAGGTCGGAGTCGCCATGCGTGCTTTGACAATACAATTTCGATAAATCCTGCCCATGTCCCTAGTGATGAATTTACTAGACTAACTGTTTACATAGCGTATGATGCCTGTACGAATGACACTCACGACACTATCTGTCACTTGTTTACTAATTTACTCTGCACAGATGCAGTTCTTAGCTGCAAGTATTTTATTATTGTGTTTAGGTTGCAGTATATCACATCACAAGATTAGAGTGGGTAGAGCTCAGTGATCAGTATCAGAATGTAGTGTTTTCTATACAAATTGGTTCAATAGAAACAATATGACCGTTGTATTTTATTGTAGTCAGTGTTTGTTATCATTGATCAATCATTGAAGGTCTTTAAACATTTGGATTTGCCACATATTTCCAATCCATGATTATTATTAATTATTATATTTACCTCAGGCAATAATAAAAACTAAAAAACATATTTACCTCAGGCAGAATAATTCTTTGGATGGTAGGTAAACATCATTTGAAAAAAATTATTAATTTATTTCTTTTATGATTATATCCTATTAGTAGTTGCAACCATTGCTACAGAAAAGTTATACTTAACTGGTTATGCTAACCTAGCAGTGGCTAAAGGACCATAGAACACGATTCCTACCGGCTTCCCTTTGGAGATCGCATCAGCAAGTCTACTGCTATTGAAAATTGGTACAGTCAATAGCGTATACTATTTTCAAAAAATATTGTGACACTATGGGTATTAAATTCACAATAACATTCAAACAAATGCTTGGCCCACACACAATGGTCCACTAAGTGCAGAAACTAAAACCCCTAACATAGAACAAGAGTGACTTTTATCCCGGGCAATATAGAATCACAATTGCATATTTACTGCATCAGATTTATCTATCTAGACAGTATAAAACAAAGTTGCTTTTTGTGTCTATCTGGGTGACCGCTTAGTTGTTCTAAACTACACAATTGATTTTGATGTGGATTTCACTGTAATTTCAAGTATTCTTAGGAAAGTTTTCTGAGAAGAATGAAAGAAATTGTTTTAACATTATTTAGGATGTCAATGAAAGACTTATTTCATGGTAGTCGTGCTTCTGATAGTTCTGAACTTCTGACCAGATGCCAGATGAAAAAGATTTTTAGAGATTCTGTCTTCTCTTATACTTGGGGAAAATCCAATATTATTAAAATTGTGCAGTAAGTTGTTATGGGACATTTACCGGTGTTTCATTCTGTCAGGGCAGCGTATAGCAGAGGGCTGTTTTGGCGCACTGTGAACAACAGCGATGGTAATGGAGGCGTCCCCGTCCCCGCAGAGCGTCGGCCGCGAGTTCGTGCGGCAGTACTACACGCTGCTCAACAAGGCGCCCGCCCACCTGCACAGGTAACTACTGACAGTTCGTGTGGCAGTACTATACGCTACTTTTCGTTACGTTCGTATGTTCCTTTTTTTTTACATTTAGAACAAATATTACAGATGTTAAAGGTTCAGTACCGAATTCAATGAACCTACCCCTAAGCTATGGCACGCCTTGTCTTTAACACCCTGTATAATAATTGAATCATTTGAAAATTGGGGTATTGTATTGCTTCACTGCAAGATATAATTATGTTTCGGTAGTACCTGTTTTTAATATTTCTATGGTAGTACCTAATACTTCTGATTAAGTTACTAGCATTGGATGGTCTCCAATACTCATGCAAAATAATAACATGAACTGGAATATCCCAATCTTGTGGAAAAGGGATAAGCACGCATAGCATGACCACCGTAGAAACGGGTTTTGTCGACGGAAGAGTAGACAAAATGACAGATAAACAGTCGCAATCTGTCATTTTGTCTATTCTTCCGTCGACAAAACCCGTTTCTACGGTAGTCATGCTACGCGTGAATAAGTCGGTTTTTTTGTCTTGAAAAAAATATGTGTTAGGTGTATTTCATATCTTAGACGGTATGTTATTATTGCGGTGCTGGTGTGCCACCGACAGCCGCGCAGGGTTATCCTTGGGGTGCGGACTCGTGGTCACACCAGGTTGTAACACCAGTGCCACTAACAGCAATGATTTTCCTGGAGGCCGGACTCGTGGTCACACCGCTAATATTCTACATCATGTGCTACTTGTCATTTTCATGGGTGAGATAAATGTTTGTTTCAATAAGTTTTCATTTTAAACTCGATGCATCTCTTTTAAGTGACACTGTCACCGTAAGATTGTGAGAACTGTTAGATAATAATCTCTCGGTATTATTTCCGTTAGATTATAAATTATTGTCGAAAAGTTGAGTACTAGGTGAAATGGGTTAGGTTAGGTTAGAAATGTGACCAACCGCTACTTCGAAGTTGCTCGCAGTTAGGGAGGCTATTTAGTATTAGCGCAAGGTGCGTTACGTCGCAAGCAAGTTTGATACTAGTTCACATTTTGTGGCTTTCCCATGGATAGATATAAACTATCCAAAAATAATGGCCGCCTATAAAAAAATATCGATATAAAAATTCATTTTTTTATCTATATTTTTTCACCGCACTATTAATTCTGTGGTACATGGTATAGAATATTAGCGGTGTTACGAGTCCGGACTCCAGGAAAATCATTGCTGTTAGTCACACTGGTGTTACAACCTGGTGTGACCCCGAGTCCGCACCCGTATCGTTGGAGTCTCCCAACACAAAATGACAAGTAGGATGAGTCACAATTTCAGTCGCGTTCTTCGATCATTCTTTGTCGCACTCATGAATGTGATGTATGTAAGTGATTATATTATTATGGTTGCGTCGTCGTCTTGGAACCTGTTCTTTCTGTTCTATCGCGGTCATGATCATACAACTTTAACTTGCGATTTTGAATACCGAATCATTTTCACTAATGTCGTAATGATGTCTTAACGCCAAAGGGGGTGGGTATTAATATGTTATCCAGTAACTGTACCAGTGGTACTCCTCCCACCGCTGGTCACAGAAGGCAATGGACAATTTGTCCACTTTTACAAATTATGACAACCTTGAAACTGGCACATTTTCTTTAAACTCTATTACTGCACAGATCAGCTAGTACTGAGTTAAATATTGAGCCTTGAGATCAATGGACTTGAGTTGCTTGCGATGATTTATTGTCAGTACATACTTCGCAGTAGTCTTTTCACTTGTCCATCCATATAAGTGAGAATGAGTCAGACCCCACGTGACACTTTGTTATCCCGCGGATTATGTGACCTTTGTTTGTTGTTATTTGCACAGACGCGACACTATGGAAAATGGTAGAACAAGCGCATATCAAAAATGCTTTTTACGAATATCATAATTTGGCTAATATGGCTATTCGTTTAGGTTCTCTAATAGTCAAATTATAATATTCATTACGATTTTTTTTCTTAATACGCGAAATTATTTTTTTTTTCTTAGATAGAAATACATAGAAGACAGAAGTGCCAAACTCAAGTCTTTGCGTATACATGTTTCAATACCATATTGTGAAAAAAATACTTGGTACAGATATGCAGTATTATACATTTTTAGAAAGGTTATTTTATGCTTTTTGCGATACAGCTTAATGATTTTAAAAGTAAAGAAAAATATTTCAGTAATTACTTAAAAAGCGACATACCTTTTTTTTCACTTGTATTTTTTTTCGTCGAAGGTTTTCAGTATTACCCACGTTTGCCCAAGCGCTACTTTTTGTGTCGACTAGTAGTCTAACTATTCATAAATAGAATGCAAAAAAAATCAGCTGCGGATATTTGCGGTTTTAGAAGATATGAGAAAAAAACTGATAAAAGTCAGAACCCGAAAATTAGTATCTTTTGCGGTTTACCACTGACACCATTCACATGAACAATATAGAACTTTTTGGATATTTTCTTCATTATTTCGTGATAACAAAGGGACCTTATCAAATTTGCACTCGGTTTGCGTGGGAAATTACAAGATAATAATGATGTAGGTACCAATTCGATATTGTAAAATGAGTATTTAAAGGGAAGCAAAAACTATTCGAACCATCTACATCAGTGTAACTTCAAGTGAAGCAAATCTCATCTACGCCTATTATTTCTGCAGATTGTGAAGTGTTAAAATGTCTTCCTTCAGCTGTACCAGACGAGACTTCATAATCCCCTATATCGAGGGCGGCAAGACCATGGAATCATTATCCAAAGTTTTAGTGGAAAAGCTGAATGTTTCTGAAAACAACTTGTGTTTTATAATTAGTGACATACAAAGGCACATTCTTCCTATTTTCAACAAGCGCTGGGCCCTGGCATCTCGGAAAAAAGAAACATTTTTACAGAAGAATTTTACTTGGTTGGACTCAAGGTATTCGTTAAATTTACCGGATTCTGAACAATATTCTACGCCATCAACATCTGGCCAGCGAGGACGAGCATGCGTGGCTTATGGAGACTCCTCAGAATCTACCAAGAAGAGGAAAAACACTCTTCTACTCCAAGAATATGGCTTCGAGCATATAAAAAACGCCTATCTGCAGGGACTACGGGCTTTACGTGAGTACACAGAAGCTCATCTTGTCGAAGAATTAAGAACCGCTGACACTCAAAAGAAATTAGATATCTCAAGTAAGTGGAACGACTCAGACCAGATGAAGATTCTTTCCGATACGGAAGCATTGAGTGCTTTTATAGATTTAGATCTAACAAAAGCACAATATATGTACCTGAAAAACTTAACCAACGAACGAAAGTGTTGTATATTCCCGCCTTACTACAAAATACAAGAAATAAAAAGATCCTGTTATCCACCATCTTCTACAATCGAAATCACGAATACTTATGCTAAAGTGATTAATATCCAAGATTTATTGGATCATACTGCTGCTAGAATTTTAAAAATCGATTCTGTTTTCCAAAAACAACATAGAACATTGATCCTTTATTCTAAATGGGGATGTGATGGTTCATCTGGTCAAAGCCAATACAAGCAAAT
Source organism: Lithophane semibrunnea (assembly GCA_947363905.1). Taxonomy (NCBI): domain Eukaryota; kingdom Metazoa; phylum Arthropoda; class Insecta; order Lepidoptera; family Noctuidae; genus Lithophane; species Lithophane semibrunnea. The sequence continues at coordinate 18,113,332 of OX376196.1, forward strand.
ACTTGCAGAAGAGTCGGAAACAATTTCAGATGCCAATTTGTTCATCACTTCATTAGTTCCCATCAGATTAGTTGATGTGCAATCGGGATCCGTTGTTTGGCAAAATCCGGTACCTTCATCTGTCCGTTTTTGCAGACCCATTTCTCTTGAGTTTTGTAAGGAAACTCCAGAAAAAACCAAGGCAGTTGTTGATGATATTAAAAAACAAATTAGGGCTGCACAAGCATCACTTATAAACAAAGATGGTGTTGTAGTAAATGTGAAGCATGAACTATTTCTAACGATGATCGATGGAAAGGTGGCTCAGGTCCTTACAGATACTCCATCTGGTTCCACATGCACGATATGTGGGGCTACTCCACGACTAATGAATGACCTATCGAAAGTAACTGCCAGACCCGAAAACGAAAACGCCTACCAATACGGATTGTCCACCTTACACGCCTGGATTCGCTGCATGGAAATGATATTGCATATTTCCTATAATCTTTCGTTTAAGACTTGGTCTGCTTCAACTGAGGAAAATAAGAGATTAAAAAAAGAAAAGAAAGAAGTTGTTCAAAAACGTTTCAGGCAAGTTAGCGGGAATACGAACGATGGCAATACCGCACGAAGATTCTTCTATAATAGCACTTGCTCATCGGAAATAACAGGTGTAGATGAGGCATTGATTAAACGCCTATACATTATCTTGCAAGTTCTTTCTTCTGGAATGATGATCGACCCTGAAAAATTTGGGGAATATGCAATAGAAACTGCAAGAATCTATGTAAGTAATTACGATTGGTATTATATGCCATCCTCCGTTCATAAAATACTCATACACGGGGAAAACATTATCAAACATTTTGCGGTGCTTCCTATTGGACAGCTATCGGAAGACGCACAAGAGTCTCGCAACAAAGACTACAGAAACATACGACTTCATCATGCCAGAAAATGTTCCCGATCTGCTACAAATGAAGATGTCTTTAAAACGCTTTTATACACGTCAGATCCATATATAACAAGTTTGAGAAAACCGTACGTAAGAAATGTGAAAGAGCTTGAAGAAGAGGCACTAAGTCTTTTAAACGTGGCACCTGAAAGTGAACCCACATTTACTGACCCTGATCCTGAAGTGGTATAAGTTAAAAATAATATTTATATTTAGTTATTACTTATATTTGTACCTAGCTACATCATTTCCTGAAGCCAGAGTATAGGATGTACCTATTAGTAATATGATTTTAATTTAGTATTTTTTTTTCATATATATATATATATTTTGTTTACTTTGCTTGTTGTAATTAACCATGGTTTAATCTTTTTAGTCATTATAAACTTGTATTTCACTTGAAATAAATTTTTAACTATTTTTTTCGTGATTTTTTCCCATTTCTTTCATTCTATGCAAAAAAACATACATAGATATACAAGAAAACACTATAAACTACACATCGTTCGAATCTCCGAACCTTACTGCATATTTGTGCCAAATTTCATTACGATACGACAAAAATTCATGAAGTTACAGATTTTTGATCCGATACCGACCTATATTTTCCATAGTGCGACGTGCCGCCAAGCCGCGTGAGTGACACGCGCGACTTACAGCTTGCATCTAAGAGGCTGAATACGAAATTTTGTCGATTTCGCTGATTTACGTGATTTTACAGTTAAAATACAGTATTTCTACAAGTTTAAATGCACAACATGAAAGATCATTTCAATTACGAAGTAATGTATGTTTTTTTTTTTTTAAGAAGTTCGTGGCTAAATAATAACAGCCGCGCGGGTTGCTACGCTTGCCGGGGTTGTTCCGTGGATGGGTGACCATCTTTACATAATATCGAGACTCCTCCGTGACTCGGAAAGCACGTTAAGGGGGATGCGCTAAAGTAGCCCGCGAAATAAAAAAAATCTCACGTTTTTTGCAATTTGCAGGTCAGTTTCAGGTTGTATGTTGATCAAAATATGATTCACGACCGTAAAAATATGGCTTAGAATTATAATCATTAGATTCAGTTCAGCAATACAACTCCCTAAGTTAGAATAACTCCCAAATGTCATGAGTTCATGTAATTGTCATTCAATACACTTATATGAACTTAGAAAATTGTATTGCTGATTCTAATTGTTAGAATTCTGTAAATCCATATTTACTACGGTCGTGAATCATAATTATTTGAATCAACATACAACGCGCGGAAAATTGTTCATAATGATGAATAAAATGACCCTTAATAGGATTAAAACGAATACAATTTCAGCCTGTATATAAAATCCGAAGTCACACGTAATCTGTTCGATTTATGTCCTAACACGACGTGTGACCCCGGATTTTTCAAATTCAAGTTCATAATCAGTCATTTGCTGATGAGATGGCATCTCGGGGAAGGAAATAGGCTACTTTTTATCGACATGAAAACGCGGGCGGAGCCGCAGGCCAAGCCAATATTATAAATACGAAAGTTACTGGCTGTCTCATGTCTGTTACCTTCACGCCGTTACGCCTAGATAGGTAGATAGTACTATGACGTGGGTTATAGGACATAGGATACTTTTTATCCCGGTAGTACGTTCCCTTGGGATAATGTCCGACCTCGACGCGGGCGAAACCGCTGGCAAAAGCTAGTTATCTATAAAAACGGCAAAAAAATCACGTTTGTTGTATGGGAGCCCCCTTAAATATTTATTTTATTCTGTGTTTAGGGTTCCGTACCCAAAGGGTAAAACGGGATCCTATTACTAAGACTAAAAAAAAAATTACTACCCTACCCTATTACTAAGACAAAAAAAAAACACACCCGACTTCCAAAAAAAACAATAAAAAGTGAAAAATAACTTTAACTTCGGAAGTCGGTGGCAAAAAACGAAAATTGAAAAGCAAAGACACCGACTTTCGAAATTAAAGTTTGGAAGTCGGTTGTTTTTTTTTTTGTAAAAAAATTTCTTGAATTTGGCTTGACACGCTGCCGCGTGTCTAGATTTGATGGAGGTAACGGGTAAACGTGTATTCCGAGACTGACACCAAGACAAGATGGCGGGCGTCTCAGAGCTCTGCTCTATTCCTGGCTCGTATAAAGCCCAAAACACACACAGAGCGGGTGCGGGGCGGAAGCGGGTCGGGTCGTTTTCATCGCGTGAGTCGCGCGGTTCATCGTGTTCACACAGAGCGCGGGCGCGGGGCGGCAGCGGGTCGGGCGCGGGACGACAGCGGGTCGGGCGCGGTAGTACTTTGACAGACGGCAGCGGTTGCAGTGTGAAAATGTTGGGTGATTCTGACACGGACGAAGAATTATTATTTTTTACTTATTTTAAAGAGAAGAACGCGAAAATGGAAAAAGTTGTAGGTTCTTGACATTAATAAAAAAAAACATCAATATGGAGAATATCATCGATACGTGTATTGCAACGAATGTAACGCCGCTACACCCACATTGCTATTCTGTAACCATCTTACCTTGAAAACTTAGGTGAAGTGAGAGTGGAGTGAGTCATTGTCATCGATACCTACTGATGCTAAGGCAGTGACAGTTCACTCCAAGCTCACTTTGATATTTTACTACACTTTTACAGAATAGCACAACCAATCCCGACCCGCGCTGTTGTGTCAGCGGGCGCGGCTCCCGCTCCGCGCCCGACCCGCGCCCGCGTTCTGTGTGTTGACATCCATATAATTCCTTGAATTACAAATTATTATACCCGCCGTACTCCCGCGCCCGACCCGCTCCCGCCCCGCACCCGCTCTGTGTGTGTTTTGGGCTTTATGCCCGTTACACACATACGTTATTCAAAGTAAAGACTGCCTTTATATCATCATTCTCCTGCCCTTATCCTAATTTATTTGGGGTCGGCGCAACATGTCACATGTCCAACGGTCTATACAATACAATACATAAATATACTAAATAAACCATTGTGTTGTCATGTCGTTGCAGATTCTACAATAACTACTCGTCGTTCGTTCACGGAGGCCTGGACGCGCCCAACCGCGAGACCTTGCCCGTGATCGGCCAGAAGCAGATACACAACCGCATCCAGCAACTCAACTTCCGCGACTGCCATGCCAAGATCAGTCAGGTAACGTACTGCGCCGCCGAGCCTTCCTACAGCCTTGCCTTGCTTACAAGTATGTAGAAGCAAACATGGGGCAAATATTATGATGTCAGTAAATCATTGTGCAGGGAATTCAGCTTAACAAGGATTTGTACTCAAAGCGAATAAGTAGTATCACTTGCTCTTAGCAAAATCTCCGGAACTATTCAGATTCAGATTTATTTATTTGCAAACAATGTAGGTACAGGTATACATTACCGCTACATTCTACCTTACGGCATGCAAAGTCGTGAAAACTAAAACAAAAATATAATTTTCATATAAATCTACAACAACAAACAGTTGGTTGGTCTGTTGCTTGTTTCTATACAACCTGTCTGCCCTTTTCTCATGTTTGTCACCCCTTCCGCCGTCCATCAACATCTCCATAAAATGTGTTTGGTAGTTTATTAATTTCAACCTCAAATATTTTATTGCACTCATGTGGTAAGTAAGTTTAGTACTTGACATGAACCATATAAGGGCACAGCAATTTACAAAGCATTCAAATTAAAATGGTGCCGATTCTCTTGTCACAAATGCCTCAAAACTAGGCAAAAATTACCATAATTTATTTTATTCCTGAAAAATTCAAACCAACACCTCGAATTCAGTTGCAAAACAGTACTGTATCTTTTTTATTTTCTTTTGATTATATCTCGAAAATGATGTGGCGCGTGAAAAGGTAACATACAGGCAGACAGACAGAGTTATTTTCGAATATATAATATTATATAGTATGGATTCAAAAATTTGCTTCTCAGGTGGACGCGCAGGCCACGCTGGGCAACGGCGTGGTGGTACAGGTGACGGGCGAGCTCAGCAACGGCGGTGCGCCCATGCGTCGCTTCACGCAGACCTTCGTGCTGGCCGCGCAGTCGCCCAAGAAGTACTACGTGCACAACGATATCTTCCGATACCAGGTCGGCTAACCGTCACACATTTTATCAAAAATCATTCCTTCAAATGAACTAATAGAGAATCATCATTTTGCGAACATCAAATATACAAAAGACAGCTCCGAAATCGCCAAATTTTCCTCATTCTTGATAAAATGTTATTTGTTTGCTTAAATAGTTGCTATCATTGTAGTTATTATTTGTAGAGATCATACAGACATCCCGATCTACATGAGTTATGAAATTGATTTTACCCATGATCGTCAACAGTGCTAAAGATATGATAATAACGTGTCGCAACGTGTCGCAGGACATAGTGTTCTCGGACGAGGAGGGCGAGGGCTCGGGGCGCTCGGAGGGCGAGGAGGAGGAGGCGGGCCCGGCGGGCGCGGGCGCGGGCTACTTCCCCGCGCCACCGCCCGCGTCCGCCTTTCCGCCCGCCGCCTTCCCCGCACCGCCGCCCGCCCCGCACGCGCCGCACGCGCCGCACGCGCCGCACGCGCCCGCCGCGCCGCCGCACCTCAACGGCCACCCGCCGCACGCGCCGCCGCCCAGCGACGACTCCACGCGCCACCTGGTGGCCGCGCTGCAAGGTATGTGTTCCCGAGGAATGCCGAACGTCGCCGTGCAGTCTTGAATAGAGCCGTCCATAAGCGAGGGTTCGTGATTGTCACGACGAATTTTTCGTTCGTTCGCAGAACTTGCGACTGGTTATACAAATACCTGTTAACCGTTTACACGATACGTCCGTGAGGGTTTCTAACTTAGTGAAGAGTTTATACACTTAAAAAGCCAATTGGTTCGTTTTGACTTAAAATTCATTTAAAAGTAAAAAAAGACAAAATTAAGCCATCCAGTCAAGCAACCTGCATTAATAATACAAAAAAGGAAATATTACACTCCTTTTTGGGCAGTCGTGTAAAAAGTGATTCATATTCATATGCACAGAATTTAAAATTTATCAAGGAATTGTTATTGAGCGAATGCTGACAATGGATGTCTTTTATGCTTGGAAAGAGACCTTCGGTGGAGATAGACGAAGACGCTCGAACATAGAACACGCGATTGTAAACTGTAAATAATACAATGGTGATGATAAATGATTTAATTTCTGTAAGTCGGTTTATACAAACATGTCAATCATATTTTAAAAATTAAATGAGATCAGGTTTTCTATCTGACCACTCTGAGAAGGAACACCAAAACAAACTCAAAGGTTTCTTTTAAAGTTCAGAAAATGGTCATCAACCATGTAGATACATTTCTTCAAGTCTGAAATGGTGTTTTGAGGAAAGAGCGACACATTTGAGTGGACCTGTCTAGACAGTCCACACACTTGTCAGTAATCCTGTAGCTCAACGAAGAACTTAAGGAGCGCAGTGACTCGACGACCAATATCATAGTTAGTTATGTAACTGTTGTATAATAAGGGGTATTATAACTTTAATTTCGGAAGTCGATGTCTTTGGTTTTGAATTTTCGTTTTTTGCCACCAACTTAAAAGTTATTTTTCAAATTGTAGTGTTTTTTTGGAAGTCTGTTGTTTTTTTTTTTGTAAAAACTCAAAAAACTCAAAGCATTTATTTCAAATAAACCAATTACAGGCACTTTTGAATTGTCAAAGGGTCGGTCAGTCAGAAAATATGAAGCTCGTTGCCCATTCCAAAGCGTAGTAGGTTCCTATGGAGAAGAATGGGCAAGAAACTCCACGGACACTCTTTTAAATCAGAATATTGTTACAATATGTTGTTTACATCATTCATGTTGGAATCATACATGTGAGTACAATGTAGAAAAACGTGCAGGTTAAAAGCGTCCGTAAATAAAAGATAAAAAGATACAAAACAATTCAAATATTAAAATAAATCAAAATAAGCAGTAGCAGCTAAGAGATGACCAGTCCCTACGGATGGCGCCTGTTCACGAACATGACGCATGGATCAGCACCATTCAGCTCAACCATTTTGAAGGGAACTTAATGATCCAACACACACGCCACCACCAGCAAACGTTTTTATTACACGCTTTTTAGTGGATCAGTTTGTAATTTATCTAAATTACAATAGCCTAATGTCAACTGATCATCACCTTTTACAAAATATTGTTTTTCACGATACAGGGACGTTAATAGTTGGGTAGTTCTCATGTTACTTCACCATATGCGTTGTGAACAGGAATTAATTGCTTGGCAACCATATTAAAGTAATAGAATAGCAACCCGTGAAATTATTGAGTACTTCCGGTGGCCATCTGTGGTCTTCATCATCAGTTCCACTTCACTAAATGGTGCTTTTCGAGAGGAACTGAATAGGCTTATTCGAAAGGCAATAATATTGTGTACCGTCTGCATTACAAACCAATGTGTTCACAATTCCCTAACGTTTGGAAAAAATAATTGAAAGTCGAAAAAAAATATGAAAAATTAAGCAATTCAACCAATAATTGTTAATTACTACAAAAACATCCCCGACAACTTTTTATTTTTTTACGACATGACAGATTTTCAGCTAAGCTACAATACAACATAACATTCACAACTGTATGTCCAATACTTTAAGAGTTATTGTTGTTTTAATATATAGTGAATTCGCAAGCTTTGTGCTTTTTGCAAAGCAATTGTAGGAACCTTAAACAGAAAATCATTTAAAAAAAACATTAAAATTGTTCTTTAAAATAGTTTATTATGTACTGTATTTAGAATATCGCTAGTGCATGTCCGGACTATAGTTGTAAATAAACCGTTTTAAACCACAATCCGTGGTTTAAAAACCGTTTTATTGTTTTAAACGGTTTAAAACCCCGACCACGTGGGTCATACCTACATTGATTACGCATTACATTAATTGAAATCTTTCACCATTTTTATTAATTTATGAGTCATTTAGGTATATTAACTACTTTTTTAGGATTAGGCAGACTTAATACAAACTTGATATGCGTATTTATTAAAATATACATTTAAAAAATAAGTCATAGCTAAGCAAGTATAAATAAAAAATGGTCTGATTAGGTTTTTACTAGAGATGCCGCGAATACTCGCTATTATTCGGTATTCGGTATTCGGCATTCGGCATTACTCGACATTTTTTTTGTTATTCGTCGAATACCGAATAATAGTGTCTATTATTCGACATTCGATTCGAATAGTTGTTTAATTAAATCTATCTATATAATATTATAAAGCCGAAGAGTTTGTTTGTTTGAACGCGTTAATCTCAGGAACTACTTAGTTGGAATTAAAAAAATATTTTTGTGTTGGATAGTTCATTTATCGAGGAAGGTTATAGGCTATTATATAACATCACGCTACGACCAATAGGAGCGGAGCATAAATGAAAAATGTTGCAAAAACGGGAAAAAATATTCCTTTTTGAGAGCTTCCGTTGCTTGCGCTGCGTAAGCGGTTAAAGTTACGCCAATATCATGTATGATGAAATTGTTTTTCTTTAAAAGTTCTAAAAAAAAGTCGGCGGCGGCACATTTTTTTAATGCCGCCGCCGACTTTTTTAAGATTGACTCACTTTAACCTTTTTTATGGTATTCAAATTTGTTCGAAATGAATGCATTATTTGCGAAGGCGTTTGGTCAATATAATATTAATTATTTTTCAAATAAATAGCCTTAACATCAGGGGCATTTATATAGCAGTAAAATATTTTTTGATTCTTTCGAATCGGACATTTAATTTCGAAGTTATCACGAGTATAAAAATGCAATACGCGAACCGATCGACGCCGGCACTGCGCCACCTCGACTTTCCCTACTCTAGAGAGGAGAAGATGGGTACACGGGTAGAACCATTACCTGGAATAAAACTTATGATACGTTTTATTCCTATATTCTCACGGGATCGAGACCTACGCGGGTGAAACCGCGGGGCACAGCTAGTAAAAGTTATAAAACTAAAACCCGACAAAAAAGTCAACTAAAACTGAACTGTTTTCCTTTCATTACAGTAATTATTGATAAGTTCAAGAGTAATATTATTATTTGAGTATAAACTATTTTTTAAATTCCTTTTCTTATGTCGAGTAATAATGCCGAGTATTCGACTATTCGCCATAGGGAATGGCGATTATTCGCTATTACTATTCGCGGCATCTCTAGTTTTTACTCAGCTACTGCATAGTTTTAGAATGTATTTTCTTGTAAATATGCATATAACGGCTCTCCAGAATGATCTGCGTCGCCTAGAGGACTACTGCAAAAGAAACAAGTTGGATCTTAATCCCGCTAAATGCTCGGTTATTACGTATTCTCGGAAGCGCTCAATCATTGCTACATCGTATACCCTAGGAGACCAAGTTCTACCTAGATCAAACTCCATCCGTGATCTAGGGGTTCATCACGATTCCTATAATGAAACGCATGGATGACTTTCCAAAAACGAATGAATATCTTTAATACCATAAAGCACATAGGCATATAAAACATAGATAAAGAATTAGTAAAGAGTTAACATTTGATATGAAATCGAACACCCCCACTATATCAAATAAACTTAACTCATTTCAATTTTTTTAACGACACCAAGTGTTTTCATAAACTTGTAATGTTTGGCAGCAGACAACCCTTTGGTTAACAAGTCAGCGGGCATGTTGGCTGTTGGCAAATATAATGTTTCAACAATATCATTATTTATTACATCTCTAATGAAGTTGTATCGCACATCAATGTGCTTAGAACGTTTGTGAGACTGATGATTATTTGCCAGCTTCAATGCACTCTGACTATCGCTATACATCACAATTTAATCACAAGAACCTACTAATTCAATTTCTAAGTTCTGTAAATAAATAGCTTCGCGACATGCTTCTGACAGAGCCATGTATTCTGCTTCACAACTACTTAAAGCTACAGTTTTTTGCTTCTTACTCTCCCAAGAAATAGCAGATCCAGATTTTATAAAACAAAATCCTGTGTATGAGCGCCTGTCAATGGCATCACTAGCCCAGTCGGCGTCTACAAATCCTACTAGTTCTAGTTCCGCATTCCCTTTGGCATATTTAAGACAAAAATCTTTTGTTTTCAACAAATATTTTAGAATTCTTTTTGCATAGTTCCAATGAACGTGAGAGTAAGAATTGTTAAACTGACTTAAATAACTAACTGAATAAGCAATATCTGGTCGGGTCATTACAGCCAAGTACATTAAGCTACCTATTAGCTTTTGATAAGGTAATTTTTCATCACAAGTATTTGACTTTTCAATATTTAGTTTACATTCTAGCGGTGTTTCAGCTGTATTACAATCAGACATATCAAACTTTGTTAATAGTTGTTCAATATAATGCTGCTGATCTACTGTAATTACATTAGAATTCCTGTTAATGTTAACTCTCATACCTAAATATTGCTTAACTTGACCCAAATTTTTTATTTTAAAACTTTGATTTAAAGCTTCTATCAAACAATCCGTTTCATACTTGTTATTTGAAAATATTAAAAAATCATCGACATAAATCCCAACAATAGTTTTCTTATCATCACTATGATTCTTTAAAAACACACAAGGCTCTAGTTTGCTCTTACTGTATCCCAGTTTACATAATGTTTCTTCTACTCTTTGATACCAAGCAAGTGACGACTGTTTCAAGCCATAAACAGCCTTCTTTAATTTCAGAACTTTATTAGAACCTTGGTCAGGAAAACTTTCTGGTAAATGCATATAAATGCTCTCTTTTAAATAGCCGTTAAGGAAGGCTGTTGTGACATCTAAGTGAGTAATATCCATATCCAACTGTACACTCAAAGCAAATAGTAATCGCAGAGTTGAATGTCTGATAACTGGTGAAAAGGTTTCTTGATAGTCTACACCAAACTTCTGTGTGAAACCTTTTGCTACAAGTCTCGCACGATATCTCACTTTATTGTTACAATCGAATTTCTTCTTATACACCCATTTGCACTTTACAACACTTGCATTATCTGGAGCATTGACGACATCCCACACTTGGTTGTCTTCAAATGACTGCAGCTCCTCGGCCATTGCCTGCAACCATTGCTGTTTCTCAGGACCCCTGATAGCCTCTGCATATGTCATTTCATCTTCTCCTATGGAGCTGGTGCACATAGAAATAAAACCATACCTTTCTGGCTTCTTCCTCTGTCGCTTTGGTCTCTGTTCATTGACTGTCACAAGTGTATCAGCAGCTTCCGACGGTTGTTGTTGCTCTCCATTTTTAGAAGTTTTTTGTTGCTCTTTGCTCACTTCTGCCTGTGCATCATTGATATCTTCAACATCTAAATAATCTGATTCACTTGAGACTGACTGGTCGAGAGGTTCCAATTTAACCACAGATTCTTCCATCAATTCCCCCACTGAATCTGTGTTTTCTATACAGACAGTTACCTCGTCTTGATCCTTTTTCTCTTCTAGAATCACTACATCTCTACTAGTTGTGACTGTTCTCCTCACAGGATCATAAATTCTATAACCCTTGACATTTTCACTGAAACCCACCAGTATATGTTTCTTGGATTTTTTGTCCCACTTTGCCCTTTTTTCTTTGGGAACATGCACCATGACTGAACTACCAAATATGCGTATGTGTTCTAAATTTGGTTTTTTAGTAGTCCACATCTCATATGGCGTCTTCTCAAGGCCTGAAGTTGCAGATCTGTTCTTCAAATAAACGGCAGTATTAGCAGCTTCTGCCCAAAAATGCTTCTCTAAACCAGCATCGAAAAGTAAACATCTGGCTCGCTCCACAATGGTTCGGTTTGACCTTTCGCTAAGACCATTTTGTTCTGGTGTATATGGGTTAGTTTTTTGGTGTACTATGCCCTCACTCTTCAAGAAATCTTCAAAAACTTTACTGCAGTACTCACTTCCATTGTCAGTCCTCAAGATTTTGATTTTCTTGTTTTGGATATTTTCTACCATCGACTTGAATTCTTTAAAATAGCTCAATGCTTCACTTTTGACTTTTAAGAAATAGATGAAAGTCATTTTGCTATAATCATCGATGAACAGTAGAAAGTATCTAGCTCCACCAATAGACTTGCGTTCCATGGGACCACAGATGTCAGAGTGAATAACTTGAAGTATTTCTGTGGCTCGTGTACCCGTGGGAAAGGGTAACCTCGAGCCACAGAAATACTTCAAGTTATTCAGTTTTTCGGGTCTGCGCCCATAACCTATAATGAAACGCATGGATGACTTTCCAAAAACGAATGAATATCTTTAATACCATAAAGCACATAGGCATATAAAACATAGATAAAGAATTAGTAAAGAGTTAACATTTGATATGAAATCGAACAATTCCAAGCTCAGTTTTGAAACACACGTTGATGCAACAGTCGCTAAGGCCTCAAAATCACTGGGTTTCATAATGCGTTTATCCAAGTGCTACACTCAAGCCAAAACTTTAAAAATCCTATACTGTACTTTTGTTAGAAGTCACTTGGAATATGCGTCTGAAATATGGAACCCATGTTATCACAAATATATTGACCGCATTGAGAGCATCCAAAAAAGGTTCATAAGGTATTTATGCTATCATCAAAAAGTATCCTATCATTCGGAAAACTACCATAACCTATGTAAAAAAATTCATATATTACCTCTACTCAACCGCCGCGAAATCTCTGCCTGTGTGTGTTTATTGAAAATCTTTAACAATACTATAAACTGTTCGGATATTTTGACAAAATTTTATTTCAACATTCCCATGAAGTCTAAGCGCTATAATCCACCTTTGCGCGTGCCATTTGCTTCAACCAATTATAGGCAGAATTCGTACATTGTGCGTGCAAGCAGAAATTTTAATAAGCTTTGTAACCAGCACGATATAGAACCGTTCCTAACTAGTGTGTCGTCAGCCAGAAAGTGCTTAAGCCGTAATTTTTTCATGTAGATCATGTAGTTCAATAGGATAAGATGTTGATGATTGTTACGCAGTGCGAGCAACATAGTTATTATGCTGTAGTCTATAGTAACTTGGTGTGAATGTCCTCAGAATTTTACTTTTTTTTCTCTATATTTTATACGTGGAGACCTGTAATTGGCTTTCTGAATAATGTACTGTCCTTGATCTGTTTGTTTTAACTGTTAGTCTCCCATGATATTTAAATAAATAAATAAAATTGTATAGACAAATCGAGATTATTTCAAAAAAATATATCAGAGAGTAGATATGGTCCAGATCACTTCGTGGGAGCCTCAGTGCATTCTATTAAAAAAAAAAACATTTTAGACCATTATTAAACCTCTAAGTGTGGTTTAATACGTTTTAAACCAAAAAGGCGGTTTAAAACCGAATAGTTAAAAAACGTTTTGCATCTATAGTCCGGACACACTGTACCTATATGACGGAGTTATGCCCGAATAAACATTTAAAAAAAACCTGCGAATTGATAACCTCCTCCTTTTAGAAGTCGGTTAAAAACACGAGCATGGGTTTATCGTTTATGATAATAGTATCACATGAGCGGTTTAATACCTAATTATGTACAGTTGCATACAAGACTTTATCTACACGCTATGAATGTTATGAATCACTACCATTATCACTACATATTATAAAACAAAGTCCTCCGCCGAGTCTGTTTGTTCGCGATAAACTCAAAAACTACTGCACAGATTTTTATGGTGTTTTCACGAATGGATAGAGTGGTTCTCGAGGAAGGTTTTAGTATATAATAACCGACATCCACGCGGGCAAAGCCGCGGGCATCAGCTAGTACTCTACTAAAGGTTCTGAAACCATAACGTGTTGTACAATGTTGTAAGAACTCTACGGGATACGACGTGAATTCGAATAATCTATAAGATTATTTTAATTACGAAGCTGCGGTAGTGAAACGCGCGTGCATGACAATGTTCTTTTTTTGAAATAAAGATACGACGAATTGAATAGTTAGAATGTGGCTGTTTGACGAATAAGGAAGGGATCGAAAAGCAAAGGAGTTGTAATTAAATTTAGTACAACATTATAACACTCATTTGTATTATACACCCCTTTGCAAAAAAAACGGGCGGTTTTGATTTTTGTACATTATTGGTAATCATTTAGTTGTAAAGAGGTTTTAATAGCCAAACTATGTTACTGGCACTTAATAAAGAGTCTGGGTAAGAAAAAAAGTAATTCCAAATTCGAAACTTGTTTAAAAACAATAATAATCCCGTTTTCCGTTTGTGACTTTTACTAACATTTTGCAGGTTTGCGGTTAGAAGGTTATCCTGGCAACTAAAACTAACTTCTTGTTATTTTTAGTAGAATAATTTATGTTGGTCGCATAATCCAGCCTTATTGTGATTTAAAAGTGATATCTTTGTGTTAATTGTAATGGCAGAAAAAACAATAAGAGCTAGTAAAATTGTAGCGCTGCTGGAAGAGGGGTGTAGCCAAAAAACTATATTCTTATTGATTATAAGAAATTACTAGTCATTTATGCTAATGACATAGTAAAAATATTAATATTATCCATACAAAAGTCAATGACTGTTAAGGTGCCCGTTTATTTTGCAAAGGAGTGTATAATGGTTACTATGACACTAGTTGTTTTAATGTTGGCAATAACTGTCTCAGAAACTTTTATAGAGAATTTATAGCGTGGGTAGATAAAAGAAATTATGACATTTGAGTAGGCCGCAAAAAGTCCTCAAACTGCTAGACCATCATTACAAATAATGTGATGAATGCTATGTATTGTGTGATTGCAGCTCACAGTTTGAGCGAGTCGGAGCCGGAGCCGGCGGCTGCGGCGTCGCCCCCGGCGCCCGCTCTGGCGAGCTCGGGGCCCGCGGTGCCCGCGGGGCCGGGCGCGGCGGGGCCGCCGGGGCCCGCGCCCGAGCCCGCCGCGCCCGCGCCCGAGCCCGAGCCGGCGCCCGAGCCCGAGCGCGAGCCCAGCCCGCCGCCACACCCGCGTCAGTATAAACACGTTGTTCATTCCTTTTTATACCAATAACTGTAGGATTAGAGTCACCAATTAGGTATTGTGTATCAAGTACTCATTTTTGCATGCGAAGTGATGGAATGTACTTGGAAGCGAATTTTTTTTCATTTTCTATTGTATTAGAAACGTGATTCGTATTCATGAGTAAAGAGCAAAGTTAAATATAGAAACAGAGCAAGCTAATATATAGCTTGTAAAAAGAAATGTAAAGAACCTAAGTACTTCACCATTATAAAAAAAGGTTTTTAAATGGTGAAGACAGACAGGGAACTGCAAAAGTAAAGCCTTTTAATTTTGGCTTTATATGTTTTAGGGGATAGTACCTAGAAGCTAACAGATTGTAAAATTCTGGCAAAAGTTTTTTTAACGAATTTAGTGGCTCGATGTAATTCATAATCATTATAATGACTTAATTACCAAGAGCCTCAACCAACACCTAAGGAGGAACACCCATCCAAATCCGTTTAGCGTTAAGGACTGAAAAGGTAATGGATAGATAATAAATTGTAACACCTGTTTAAACCAAATGACATGATTAGCATTACAACTGTAAAAAATCTGAATAATTATTATGTCCACAAAAGCCACTAATAAATAGTTGAAATTAAATTGTAGGTATAAAATATCAAATAATAGGATGATTATTTCAAGAAAAAATGTAAAAAATAAACATGGTAATTTTGGGAGAAGTTAATAGGCATAATATGCCGTTAATGAGGTATCAGGGAAGCCACATGTGCAGAAGGAATTATTGCCATACTTCCTTGTCTTTCAACATAGTTAATTTTATAATTTTTTTTTTTTATTATGACGCCTGTCATCGGTCTGTATGTGTAATAAGCGTGGGTTGTGTGGTACAGCGGTGGCCCCCGAGCCCAAGACGTACGCCAACCTGCTGAAGTCGGGCTCCGGCAGCGCGGCCGCGCCCGCGCGCGCCAGCCCGCCCGCCGGCGCGGCCCCGGGGCCCCCGGCGCCGGGCCCCGCGCCCTCGCCGCACGAGGCGCGGCCGCGGCCCCCGCGGGCCCCGCACGCGCAGCATGCCATGCCGCCACCAGGTAACAACTGCATACTTTTTTAGAGTTCCGTACACGAAAGGTGCTAAACGGAACCCTATTACCTATACTCCATTTATTATAGCATTAGAAAAAAGAGGCTTGCAGAAGCAGGAATGCAAAACCTTTTATTTCAAAGTTAATTTATAACTTTCTTAGATTAATCTAAGACAGTCTACTAAATAATTAGATAAACGTAATCAAAGTCATTTTATTTTAAATTATGCTTTATTGCATCTTCATACATTACAACAAAACCAATAAATGTAACAACCGATATGGTGATTTAAGTTTAATTAAGAATAAAGGAAATAAATGCGTCCATTTCCATCACCTTTCTTTGCATCAAATATTAATGCAGCATCCGTTAAAAACCCTTCAGTTGATCCTGTGAAATACAATAATTACAAGTCAATTTTTCCGTACCCATATAATTTCACTGCTAGAAATAGGTCTTATAATTATATACTAAATAGAGTAGCGACAACATTTATAACTTTTAGTTTGCTTTGCATGTGTTACTTCCTAATACAATAATATTACTTAATTAATAGTATTACTTAATTAATGACAATGGGTGTTCCATTTGTTAATGGTGAGGACAGTCAACAAAATGTATTAAAAGCAAAAGCAAGTAAATCAAGTACATACCAATATGAACAATGATAAGCCGCCTTCCTTTTCCCGTTGTATTCTTTAAACCAGTGGATAGACCTGCCCGATGTGCTTCTTTTGAGGACTTCATGCCATATTGAACTTTTTGTGTGACCTGTATGTATGATTAAAGGTTATTAATTTAAATACAATATTCACAAAACAAATTAATGAAATTATGTTTTACTTTTTTATTTAACTGTACTAAATCATAATACTACTGAATGCACGAGGGGCATTCACTGCTTGGTGCATAAAAAATTGTTAAGAAATATTAGAAGTGCTGTACCTTCATTTAAAGTCTCATCTGAATAATATATTTTTCTTCCTTAATTCCTTAGCCTTTTTATTTAATGAAGATATTTTAGTCTCCATAGGACGATCTTGTGCTTGTCTATGAGTACACTTTTTCTGCTCCATTTGATATAAGTAAACTTTAATGTTTCTTTACAAACTGCTTCTCTTGAAATCTGGCAGAGACTCATCACATCACTATTAACTTCTTCCAATATCTTATCCAAGGTAAGGGCAACTATGAATTTTCCTATGTATTCCACTAAATGTCATATCGTCAAAATCATTATGTTCATGTGCTTCCGTTGGCGGGGGGAGGTTGCAGGCGACCTTCATTGTTGTACGCTTTGAGTATATTGTACACAGTAGCCCGAGATACACCTATAAATAAGAAAATATTATTAAATGTTTTATCACAATGCACGTTACTTTCGAACATTTGTATAGTAATAATTTTAGTAATCATCCTTACCGGCAACTTCTGCGGTTTTCTTTATCATCTCAGTCTTATAACAAGGAGTTCCTGCAGGCCAGGACTCCTTAAATTGCTTAAAAATATTGATGACAGTTTGCTTTTCTACAGCACGCAGTGGAGTTTGCTTCATTCTCTTTTTCTTGCGAGACATTAAGATCGAACATAGGAAAAACAGTACCTAACAAATAACAACTTAATCACGAAAATTCGACAATAACAAAACACAAGGCTATACATTCACAATTATTCACAAGCGAATGACATTAATGACATGACAATCACAGAACATTTACGTCAATTTCACAGACGACATAAACCGGTAAAATTAAAAAGACCCGGCTGTCACAGCTTATGAAGGGATTATGTGACCTTTTAGATTTGGTAGAAATATAGTGGAACGAAAAACGTTCCCGGTATTGTTCACTCCTGCTTCTTTTAGTTTTTTAGCATTGACACTTTAATTTTAAATTGGAATGAAATAATATATTTAAATGAAAGCCACTTAATTTAATAATTTAAATAGTTAAAATGATTACAATGAAGTGTGACAGCTGGTATACAAAGAGATTTGAATTAATTTGGCGTCAATTGTAACTGTAACAAGTTTATTGTACTTTTTTTACAAAGTGTACATTAAAAACAACCTTTTTTAACTTCTGTCTAATGCTATTGTAAATGGAGTATAGCTTCCGCTGACCGTCCTTCTGTCTGTTGTACCGTTATAGATAGACAGTTGAAATATAATAAAAATTCATTAAAGTTTAAAGGGTAACACTTTAACTTTATGAATTTTACAATAAAGTAAATTTTGTATTTTGTAAAAATTAAATTCTTACCCTGGCCTGCTTACCCTGGCTGTGGGGTGTCATTGTCTAGAACTCATCGGTTAGAGAACAATTTTTTTTCGTTTCGTACAATTTTGTACGAGTTCTATCGAAACAACTAAACAAGTTAGGATTTTGAAAAAACCCACAAATTGCGCAAAAAAAGTCAGTCGTTCCCTACATTTATAGCTCATCAAAACGTAGGGAATAGCAGATTTTTTGTTCCGCGATAGCCAAAGTTGTTCACAACGATGAGTACAATGACCCCCCAAGTGGATGGCAACGAATGCAATCCCGGCCAGCTGAGGCAGCTCGCGTGTCCGCAGCCGAGGGCGCGCGGCGCTACTCGGACGCGCAGCAGCTGTTCCTGGGCAACCTGCCGCACTGCGCCACGGAGGACGAGCTGCGCGCGCTGTTCGCGCGCTTCGGGCCCGTGGCCGAGCTGCGCGTGCACAGCAAGCCGGCGCAGCCCGGCGCGCCGCGCCACCCCAACTACGGCTTCATCACCTACGAGACGTCGCAGGCCGCGCACGACTGCCTCAACGCCGCCGTTAGTATATACGTCGACTCGCACTTCTTGTCGAGGGGGCGGGCAGAGACTGCAGAGCGTCGGTCGCGAGTACTACGCGGCGGACCTCTCTGAAGAACATCACCGACGAGGTCACTAATGTTGACGGGTCCGTCCAGGCCGGTGTGCCGTTTGCGGTTTCTGTTAATACACGCAACAAATTATCCTCCTCGGTTCGATACCCTGGTCAGTGTTATGTGATGACTGATTTTTCATAACGAATCTACCCGCCCTTTCGGGGAATTTAGTCATGTTTTTATTTTCTTATCACAGTCGGTGATCCTCTTGCTCACATTACAATCTAACTAAAAATAAACGTCTAATAACGTCTATCTTATTTACTCCATGTTAAGGGAAAGACACTCGTTTCGCGCGTTCTTTGTAATCCGAGTCTCGCACTGCAGTGTAGCAATATAATATCTTGGTGACGTGGGTCCCCCGTCCCGCCGAGCGCCTGCCGTACTGACGCGCGCGTGTTACAGCCGCTGTACTTCCCGGCGGCGAGCGCGGACGGCGTGAAGCTCAACGTGGAGGAGAAGAAGACGCGCGGCCGGGAGCCGCCGCGCCGCCGCCCGCTGTCGTCGCACCGCGCCGCCTTCGCGCCGCGCCAGCCCTACCGGCGCTAGGGCCGCGGGACGGCCGGGGCCGCGCTGAGCCCACGCAGAACGCAGCGGTTTAAGTAGCTAGATAGTAAATTAATAATTTGGCCCCGAGCGTGGCGCTCTTGCGTGCCTGACACGTATTTTTTGTACATTTTATTTGGTCCGCGCCCGCTCGCGCTCGCTGCGAGGCGCGGCCCCGGGCATCTGAGCCCGGCCCGAGCACGTCCGAGCACGGCCCGAGCGCGTCCGAGCCCGGCCCGAGCGCGTCCGAGCCCGACCCGAGCGCGTCCGAGCCCGGCCCGAGCGCGTCCGAACTCGGCTCGAACTCGAGCGCAGCAGCACTGTGCCACCGACCGCCTGCGGCTAGTCCGCGTCGCCTCGGACTTGGCTCGGACGCGACACTCGCGCTCCTTCGATCGCGACGCTGATTTTTTTACATTCTGTGATTTCACAGCCTACGTAACTAGTCCGTGGGATCTTTGCTTCGATGTGACGAAATTTGCTAATCCTCGCACAGATTATGTTGAGCCGGCGAGTCGGCGAACGAGTGACGTCCGACCGCTCGCTCGTCGACCGTCATTCGTCTTCACCTATGTAAGATACGCTAAGCTTCTATAATATGTTTCGTTTTTAATTCGATATTGAAATGTGAGTTTAAGTTACTGAATGCGGCGCGTAGGAGGCCGGTAGCTACGCGCCGCGGTAGTAGACGTCCGCGGACGTCACGTCGTGTCAATATGCATAATCGTAATGTTGGACAAGTACCCTACCGTGAGCGCACCCGCCCCGTGCACGCTGCGTGCAGTGCGTGCGCGTGCAGTGCGTGCGCGTGCAGTGCGTGCAGTGCGCGGCAGGGGCGCTGTAGTGTAGTGTCGTAGCACAACAGTCGTAGGTATTTATTACCCGCACCGCTCACTGTACGCACTGCTCTGTGCGCAGAGCGTCGTGTGGCTCACGACTCACTTCGTTTAATATTCTAGAGAGTAGGCGCGTCCCCGGCACGCCGGTCGGACGTCACACAAAACGATGAAATAGAAAAAAAAATACATGCGAGTGTAAATAGTTGTTAGGTTTTATGTTAGGCGGGGCCGCGCCGGCTCCGCCGCGACGCCGACGATACGATATAATAAATTCCTAGCTCCAAAAATCTTTCCAGAACTATAAATAACGTATTTTGTATTTAAAAATAAAATGTATGTTATTGTGTCGATTCGATTAAACGATGTTGATACAGATGTTCTTATGCATTTACTTAGGTCTGTATTGAAGTAATTATGTGACGGATGCCGCGCGCGCAGTAGCGTTCGCTCACACACGCGCAACTGCGCATGCGACTGTGCGCACGCGACTGTGCGCACGTGACTGCGCATGCGACTGTGCGCACGTGACTGCGCATGCGACTGTGCGCACGCGACACGCGACACCAGACCGACTCGTTCCAACTCGCAGCCAGTTGTGTGTCAATGATTGCCTACCCTACTGCGTACCGGCATCGATAACGATTTGAAACTGTATTATATTCTAATATTATTAATATTAGTTAAAAAGAAAACTAAAAAAAAAATGGCAGTGAATGTATTTTTATTTAGTTTTTCATCGGTTTTTTTAACTGTACTACTAATATGTCGTAAGTACATTGTTTTTGTATTGAGTTGTGAAGTATGTGGTGTTACCATGTGCTGTGCAAAATTTCGTGTACTTATTTATTGTAAATAATATTCGAGTCTCGTTACGCTGTAGAAGGACGGACATCGTGTGGGTACCGCGGTCCGCTCGCTTGCGCCCGTGACTCGCACGGTACACCGGAACAGCAGTACAGTGGTACAGTGTCAGCTGCGACTTTTGCAAGCCTCACTACAATCTGTAAAACAATTTAAAATGTTTCTCACATTTGTGGTTCTTTCTAACATTATATATTTTTAATGAACTGTAAAAATACTCATGACACGCGTGCACAGTGTAATGTGTCAACTTTGATAACTCATCCTCTTCTTTTTACTTGTAATGTTAAATTCATAGTCACCGTCGCAAAGCGGCCGGACCTCTGACTGTTGGAACCCATTTCTCCGGCGCTCATAGTACAGATATCTTCTTATATACCAGTAGTGTTGTAATATCATTGTTCGTTGACCGTGCTATACACCTTCCAATCTATCGCCAGACGTTGGGGACAATATGCCGTGTTCGTACAAGTAGCTATGTTTAGTTCACAGTCGTCACTATGTGTCGGCGCTACGTTGGAACTGAGGCCCTAGTGTGAGTTTCTTTTAACCCGATTGGCCCTTCACTGGCCTTCACTGGTGAAGTGCCAATCGGAGCGCCGAACGCGGTCGATGCGTAAAGTCGAGATAGTTAAAATAAACTCACACTAGGACCTCTGTAGCCGGCTTGACATCGCCGTCGCTGGCAAGCGCGTGCACTGTGCGTGACACAGACACCCGCGCGCACTGCGCACGTGACACACACCCGCGTGCACTGCGTACGTGACACAGACACCCGCGTGCACTGCGCACGTGACACAGACACCCGCGTGCACTGCGCACGTGACACAGACACCCGCGTGCACTGCGCACGTGACACAGACACCCGCGTGCACTGCGCACGTGACACAGACACCCGCGTGCACTGCGCACGTGACACAGACACCCGCGTGCACTGCGCACGTGACACAGACACCCGCGTGCACTCGGCAATGTCGTAGCACCCTGAACGAGCCGCCAGTTGTAAGACGATGTCGGTCCGCGAGTGAACAGGCCCGCTCCTATCTTACACTACACACGGTCACTTGTAAACGTATCTCATCTTACTACGCGAACCACGAAACGTTTACCATCATGTTACAGCGTTTGCAAGTAAAATAATTACCAATACTGTCAACAAAATTCAGATCCCAACCCCTGTATAAGCTGTAAAACTTAAAAGCTATTGTTTGATTAAATCAATAGATGATGCATCATTGTCAACCAATACTAGCATGACGTACAGGGGCTCAGGCACGATACACAGCGCTAGATCAGGCGGACCGCACACCGAGTCTCAAATGTAGTGCCGCACTCTTCAACTCATTCAAACAACACCGCTAAAAGCGAAAGTACGCTAAATGTTCTACTGCTACAAATGGCAATAGTAAGTGAATACGGGCTTGTGTACGACCTTCCTCGTGCAGAGCTCAATTTTGGGTTCCATTGACTTTCGACTGGCTACCTCGCGGCGAGTCCTGAAATATACAGCTGACAAGTAGCAGTAAATATTCTTCACAAACTCGGAACAAACTTGTCGCTTTAAACCTAGTACTAGCTGTCTCGATGCCTATGCTGCGCATGTTCGACTCGGTGTGCGGCGCGTCACCAGCACTCACAATGTAAAACATAGTTGTATTTCGAATGGGGTCTCAAGTTTGTATGATACAGTGTTGTTCAGTAAACTAATGTATCATGCGCAGCGTCGTGCGGGCGGCGTGCGCACGCGACGTGCCCGTGACGCGCTCGCGTCGGGCTCGCGTCGTGCCTGCGCCGCCGCCGCGCGCTGCCCTCTCTAATAGAGATGTACTTTTTGTAACACGCTGAGACTTTTATTTCAAAACCTCTACACTATCCACTCTTCCTGATTCCGAATCCTACCTTTCATAACTGACTGTGACTTGTGACTTTAAATGTCTACTTACAACAGTGAGCGGTCAGTTATGGTTAAAAATAATGTGATGTTCGCCGAACTCCACAAACTGCTGACCAACATTCAATAATAATATTCTACAATGTAATATGATACGTAGAAACTTACCGAATTAATTATCAATGCAAAACACGATGGCAAAGTGCTGGCATGTCATTGGTGCATTTTCTTGTCAGTTGTCACAAAATTCTCTAAACTAGACAAAAAATCACTAAAATTTAGTTTGTTCCTGTCAAATAACGATTTCCCATTCTGAAATAGACTTTATTGACACAACTAAAATTTAGTTTGACAGCACTGAGATATAAGTTTAGTGAAAATCTATTCTGAATTTGACGATTTAAACCTACAATTCTAACTAAATCAGACTATTTTTAATCGCGATTAAAAATGTGTGGAATAAAATAAGATGTCATGAACTAAAATTCAAACCAACACCTCGACTTCATTTGCAAAACAGTAGGTAGGTACCTACTGTATCTTATTTTTATTTTCTTTTGCTTTTAGCTCGCAAATGGTGTGTCGCTATCGCAAAAATAATGAAAATTTCAAAACCCCTGAGACTCAACATGTTGGTTATTTTTATATTTTCCATACAAAAAGTGAAAAATTCCATAGAATAAGTGAAAAAATCCATATAATAAGTGAAAAATTCCATTCAAAAACGTGTCGATGCTGCAGTCGCTGCGCGCCTCCGGCTCTAAATAAAAAAATCACGGCGTAGGGAAAACAAGTACCGGTTGGCACACCTCCGTGAATTTAGCCGAACGATTTCATTATTATGAACTTTTGTTAATGCTAATCGTTAGAGAGGGTTAGAGAGAAAAGAAAAATCGTTAGAGAGTAATTAGTTTTTATGTAAAAACAATTTTAATTTTTCGTGTGATGTTGGCCCCCCTTCCCGCAAAAATGGACTAAGACGTAATTTTATTTTTTTAATCGTTTGCGAATCGTTAGAGAGAGATTGAGAGTTACACAAAATCGTGAGAGAGTTAATATTTTATTTGATATTAAATAATTTCTATGAGCGTGACGTTAGCCTACCTCTGTGAATTTGCCCCCGATATAATTATTCTCAACTTTTGTTAATGCTAATCGATAGAGAATCGTTAGAGAGAGTTAGAGAGAAAAGAAAAATCGTTAGAGAGTAATTAGTTTTATTTATCAACGATTTTAATTACTTTTGTGAAATTGGCTCCCATTCCCGCAAAAATTGACGTAGATGTAATTTTTTTTGACGTAGATGTAATTTTTTTATTTGTATAATTTGAGAATCGTTAGAGAGAGATAGAGAGTAAAAAAAACTCATTAGAGAGTTAATATTTTAATTGATATTAAATTATTTCTGAGAACACGTTTTAGATTAAACAGGCTCGCTCTTATTATGGGCAACATATTCAACCGAACGGTACAGTAAAAGTACTGTACTTAGAAGTTAGTGAAGATACCAGGCATTTCGTCATCACATAAGACAGCTTTGATCAGAGGACTCACACCACTATAGTTATAGAGTGTATTACATTAATGTCTGGTATCTTGGATCGGCTGGCATCAAAATTATATATCTCCACCTGCTCATTTTGTCGACAGTATTTTAATAAGAAAACTAAAAAAAAAGTTTTATTTCATAAAACATCTGTGACACTTGCATTCCAAGCATATTATTCAGTTTTTAAATATCATAATTGTCGAAAGGCTTTTCATCCACTTCCGATCTCGATTCTAAGTCATAAAACAGGAATTCTCCATCGTAATTAAAAAAATGTTCTTGATCAGTAGGTACTATTATCATTTTACTCCTGCTAAGCCTGTGGACTTTGCTGAAACATGCACTTCTTGCACTTATAGATTCTTAGTAGCTATAATCTAAAGAGAGGTCTAAAAGAATTATGCTACACATTTTTGACTGAAAATATCCCATTTCATCTTATTTCAGAATATGGTACATAAAGTAAACAACTTGATTAGAATTTTTGTTTGCATTGTCATATTCTTTACAACAAAATATTGAATGACTGTAATGACAGTACCCTACCATGTGTCAATTTTGAAAAGTTTGTTATTTTCTGGGGTGTGTTCACTTTATTACCCTAGATAATTAGAAAAGTTTGTTCGTTTTAGGAGTAAATTAACACTAAATTAATTATTTCTTAAGAAATAAGCAGTACCTTTGTACTCATATTTTAACTATGTCGTATCTTTTTTTGTATTTTACTGTGTGTACATAAGATTAGAATAAATAAAAAAAATAAAAAACGATTTTTCACAAAATTGGTAATCCTTAAAAATCTATACTAATATTATAAAGCTGAAGAGTTTGTTTGTTTGTTTGAACGCGCTAATCACAGGAACTACTGGTTGGAATTGAAAAATTATTTTTGTGTTGGATAGTCCATTTATCGAGGAAGGCTATATAACATCACGCTACGACCAATAGGAGCGGAGAAGAAATGAAAAATGTTGCAAAATCGGGAAAAATTATTCCTTTTTGAGAGCTTCTGTTGCGTGCGCTTCATAACCGATTTAAGTTACGCAAATATCATGTATCATGGATTTGTTCCTCTTTAAAAGTCATAAAAAAAAGTCCGCGACAGCATATGTCTATCTTTGATAACCATTTTTATGGTTATCAAATTTGTTCGAAATAAATACATTATATGTGAAGGAGTTTTATCAACATAATATTAATTCTTATTCAAATAAATAGTTTTAACATCAAGGGTATTTATGTAGCAGTAAAATAATTTTTAATTCATTGGAATCGGACATTTAATTTCGAAGTTATCACGAGTATAAAAATGCAATACGCGACGAACGGTTCGCGTACGCCGGCCGGCGCCGCGCCATCGCGACGTTCACTACTATAGATAGAGAGGAGAGGATGGGCACACGGGTAGACCATGACCTGGAATGACATAGGATACGTTTTATCCCTATATTTCCACGGGATCGAGACCTACGCGGGTGAAACCGCAGGGTACAGCTAGTGCATGATACAGTTAGAGCTACTACTTTTTGGGATGTATATCCAAATATATTTAACTTATCCTGGTTAGAATTATTGAATAATAAAAAACCATTTTTGGACATGTCCTTTCGAATCGATGTGACCTATGGAAGATCCATCCATTCATCAACTTGAAAAGAGCTGATAATCTTCAAACGGCGGAACCGATTTTCTTGAATCATAGCTAAGAACACTCTATCAAGTCACCTTTCAAACAAAATACAAAATATCAGAATCGGTTCAGCCGTTTGGTAGCTACGATGTCACATACAGACACACACGTTAAACTTATAACACCCCTCTTTTTCCGTCTGTGGGTTAAAAACGACCCGACCAGCTCCCGACAAGCACCCATTTTTGTGTGTTTTGAGCATAAATGATGCACTATAAGTACCGAATCAAATTGAAACTACCAACAATATTTCGTATTTTTATCAGGTATCACTGTGAAATGATCGTTGATCAAATACACAACTTTACCACTCATAACTTTATCGTTCCTCTGCATCATGTCATGTATCAGTAGTACCTATTACTCACGGTACTACTCGCGCTCACGGTGCACAGTGAGAAATGTAAGTGTGGCCGCTTCATTCAATGCTATAATTCTCGCGGTAAATCTCTTTGATCTGCCTAAAATGCCGCCACCAGAGTTATCAATCACCCAACTTCAAACGCCAATGTAAATGCCGTTGACAAATTCTCGAGGTAAGTCGTGGTGTAGTACACCAACGGTTAACGTCTATCGCGATAGTCCGTTGGTGTGGCCCCAGCATATAAGAGATTTATCATATTTAAAAATCATTTACAAAAAACTATAATATATAAACTGTATCTTCGGCAGGGGGGAGTGGGGGGATCTACTAACCCTTCCCCCCTCTCCTTCCTCCCCTATCCCCTATCGAGGCGGCACGTTTCTAAATTTTAACCTGCTCAGGTCCTAGGGTAAAACGCGTTCTCAGAAATAATTTAATTTTAATTAAAATATTAACACTAATGATTTTTTTAACTCTCTATCTCTCTCTAACGATTCTCAAACTATAAAAAAAAAATTACGTCTACGTCCATTTTTGCGGGAATGGGGGCCAATGTCACAAAAGTAATTAAAATCGTTGATAAATAAAACTAATTACTCTCTAACGATTTTTCTTTTCTCTCTAACTCTCTCTAACGATTCTCTATCGATTAGCATTAACAAAAGTTGAGAAGAATTATATCGGGGGCAAAATTCACAGAGGTGGGCTAACGTCACGCTCTTAGAAATTATTTAATATCAAATAAAATATTAACTCTCTAACGATTTTGTGTAACTCTCAATCTCCCTCTAACGATTCGCAAACGATTAAAAAAATAAAATTACGTCTAAGTCCATTTTTGCGGGAAGGGGGGCCAACTTCACAGGAAAAATTAAAATTGTTTTTACATAAAAACTAATTACTCTCCAACGATTTTTCTTTTCTCTCTAACCCTCTCTAACGATTAGCATTAACAAAAGTTCATAATAATGAAATCGTGCGGCTAACTTCACCGAGGTGGTTGGCACGGCACGCAAGTATTAATGACATCATCCGTCGGGCTCTTGTCACCGCCGGGGTGCCAGCTGTTTTAGGACCCAATGGCTTTGTACGCGACGATGGGAAGAGACCAGACGGAATGACCATAGTGCCTTGGAAGTTGGGTAGGCCTTTGGTGTGGGATGCAACCTGTGTCGACACCCTCGCGCCATCCCATCTTCCTAGCGCGGCGGGCTGTGCTGGGGCGGCTGCTGCAGGTGCAGAAAACCTCAAACGGCGCAAATATAACAGCCTTATTGGTAGCTATATTTTTGAGCCGTTTGGGGTTGAAACACTAGGGCCGTGGGGTCCGAGTGCTCATCGAGTATTTCGAGACATCGCCAAGCGGTTGGTCGACTCTTCACGTGACCAGAGGGCTGGTCAATTTCTAGGTCAAAGAAGCATATCCATCCAACGTGGCAATGCTGCCAGCCTTTTGGGCACTTTTCCCACTGACAGCGATGCGGAAGAATTTTTTGACGCCCTATGAGCCCTTCCTTTGTATAATAATTTTTATTTCGCTTTGTATGTAATTTTAGTGTTAGATTGTATATAAAAATTTAAGATTTGTCAAGAAACTGTTAATTTATAAGCTCAAAAGTACCAAGTGGAGGCGCGATTGTCAATTCGATTATAATTGTGCCTGGTTTCAATTTATGGTATAAATTCTGATATTTGGCGACAAATTTTTTGTGTTATCAAAATTAAAATCCCTGATAGTGGCCATGTCACACTAAAAATTGTACGCAGCCATCTGAGTGAACTTTGGAACTGCCAAGTTATATTGGTCTGCGGTCATAGTAGGTAAGTATTTATTGTTCTCTCACAAGCCGGCAAGAGCGTCAATCGCGGGTCAAGCTCCGGCTGAAATCTAAATGCTTACTTATTCGTTTTTATCACTTCAGGGGGAAAACGTTGCTATTAAGGTGTGTCCAAACATTGCGCGGCAGCAACACGCGGCGTTTGCAGGACAATTTCTGCCGCACTCTAGTTTAACCGACGAATGTCTGCACGGTAGGTAGACAGAAGCGTTCGCGCGCGGCACTTCGTCCAATATTATATTACTTGCCTCTATGGTCCAAACACAGTCCAGCATGCTGCGCACGATTGCCGTTCAATGTTTGTTCGCACCTTAAGGTGTTCGAGCCTTCGATCACCTACTGTGACTGTGAGACGTGTTTAAATCTTCCTTTTTTACGGTTTTTTGCAACTTGCAGGTCAGGTTTTATCGTGATCAAAATATGATCGATTTATATTGTAGGTATCAGCAGTGGCGTATTTTAAGATACAGCGCCCTGGGCCTGAAAGGTTTGCCGCCCCTTAAATTATAGACTCAAGGCCGCTGCCGCTGACGGTCGCTGCCGGCCGCTACCATTCCGGTGTGACTCGGCCCTTTACGATAGTCCCGCGTCTTGATGTCTATCAAATTTACAAATGAATTTTAATTTTCGTTAAGTAGGCTTATTTTAAATTTCTTCAAAAAGAAAGGCTTACAAAGCTGACCGCGAGGTGCGGCTTTCGCCGCCCCTCGCAGCCTACCGCCTCGGGCCATGGCCCTTTTGGCCCTAGGGTAAAAACACCACAGGGTGTCAGCAGAGCCGAATCAGTCATTTCAACTCGTTATCGACTTTCCTCAAAGAAGGTTGTCAAAATAATGACCACATTTGGATTATATTACAAAAAATTCGTCAATGCGCATCCGATTCCCCGCGTCGTCGCCGACTGAGGCGCGCCAAGTAGAGTCGAAATGCGTCGGCTTCGGCGAAGAAATTCGAGCAATGAGCGCGGGTGCTTTTATTCGGTGCGCCTCAGCTCGTCGCTAATGGACGCAGTTTCATAGTAAATATATACATAAAGGAGGCGAATTTCTGCGATTCGATTCGATTCGCCTCGACTCGGCGGCGAGGATACTGAGGGTCTAGACAAGTGACAATCGCTTCCAAAGCGATTCGTAATTCTACAACGACTTTCAACAAGATTGACATAAGCTTTTCGATAGCTTTTGTCAGTCCTATACATTTTTGCTATTTCTATCATCGTTATCGCTGATAGAATGTCACTTTATGTAGGCCCTCTGAGGCCTTAGTGCGAGTTTCTTTTAACTATCTTCACTTTACGCATCGACCGCGTTCGGCGCTCCGATTGGCCCTTCACTGGCCTTCGCTGGTGAAGGGCCAAAGGCCTCGCGAAGGTTACTGCCTCCGTAATAGCCTTAATCAGTAAGAAGACTGACAATAATATGCATACGGAAGGTTGTAAAGTTGCGGTACTGTCTACACTGTCCTCTCATAACTATTAACACCATGGGCGTACCCAGCTTCTGGCCTAGGGGGGAGCAAGTCAGATTTTTTTGGTCGGGTCGTCCGCGGCTCTTTTGTCATACATACTACACAAACACACCTACGTGAAACATTAGGTATATGTAGTGTAGTGTATAGGGCAAACAGCCTACCGAATACAGCCGAGCGTTCGAACGCTCGGCTAGATTCGGTAATCTTCGTCCGCCATAGTCGCGCGCGGTTTTTTGGCAATTTATTGCACCGTGCATTTTGATTAGTAATTAGGCGAGTTCATAAATGTTCTGCCAAATTTCGTCCTGCCCCCCCCTGGGTACATTGAAAACATTGTAAAAGCCAATTTAAAAGAGTAACCGTGGAGTTTCTTGCTGGCTCTACTTCAAAGGTAACGACCAATTGGAACCGTGTACATACCTAAGCTAGCTTCTGAGGTTTCACAATATGTGTTCATGTAGGTACACATAGGTGTTTGTGAAATAAAATATTTTAATTTTGTCTGCTCTCATTATGTACGCCTCAACTCGTATCGAGTGGGTCTTCTGAAGTAATAGCTCCTGTGCGGAGGCGCGGGCGTCCGGGCTGCGCCGGCGCAACAACGCCGCGCCGCGCCAGTCGGCTGCGCGCTCTCACCCCGCGGAGGACGCTTGCTGGCACAGACACATCTACGGTAAGTACAATACACATATTTATTAGCCTTATATTATTTATAAAATTTAATGGTGTTACTCAATAGGCTGTACCACAGTATATATGGTAGATACTCTCCTGTACGCGTTTTTCAGGAAAAATGTGGCATCACGGGAGAATTATGGAGGTATATAAGTTCTTGCGTCTTTTTATGTTCAGTTGAAAAAGTTTAGTTTGCATTTCCACAAATGCGGTGTGGCCTGGCTAGACAATAATTCCCTACGGCTGAATTTTCGTCTGTTTCTGAAAGCACGTTTCACTTGAGCCCGGTACAGTCAGCCAGCACTCCAGACACGATCCATTCTGTTTGGAACTCTACTTTTTTGCCAACCTCGAACTGGTTTAGGGTGTTTAAAAGTGCTAGGAACTATTACTTTTATTTTCCTGAATAACGCCGGCCCAGGTGTTCACGGGCTAATGGGACAGAGGGACACACCTTGTTGATGCCGAGATTTTTGTTCGGGTTTTGTCGGAAATAAGTGGAGGTACCTACTATTTTCCGAACTACTTATTTTCATCCTGTAGGTATGGATAGGTATTATGTATTCTTCAAATGGTGATTCGGTGAACGGTCTGAGATGAGGCTCAACTTGAAGACAAAAACTAAAACCATATCTTTAACTATACATTTTATAAATTAAAGTTGCTTTTCGTGTTTGTCTGTATGTCGGATGTCCGCGTTGTTCTTCTAAACCACGCAACAGAATTTTATAAGATTTTCACCATCGTTTAGAGAATTATTCCGGTAGGTTTGTTAATATTATAAAATTACATAATATTATATACCAAAATACCAAATATATTATATACTAGCTGTGCCCCGCGGTTTCACCCGCGTAAGTCTCGATCCCGTGGGAATATCGGGATAAAAAGTATCCTATGTGTTAATCCAGGTTATAAGCTATCTGTTTGCCAAATTTCATCCAAATCCATTCAGCCGTTTTTGCCTGATTGAGTAACAAACATCCAAACACACAAACTTTCACATTTATAATATTAGTAGGATTTTTTTTTCTAAAACTTTGGAAAGTTGTTGTAACAGCGACTGCAAGTCAAAGGTCCTTGCTCGCCTGTCCGCGCCTAGCCGCTACCTATGTACCAAATGAGAATTAAACCAAGTCATTGTTGTACCTAACCTAAACCAAGCTGCCAATGCCATAGCAACTGTGTGCGAATCATACAAGGATATTATTGTCTCCGGAAGTCTGAACTGTAAAACAACTACTATAATCCGGATACCAATTCTGCTACCGAGCATGTACTCGGATGCGCCACATCCCTCGACGCATTCGATCACCCGCCTAATGTAAACATTACCTGCCAGCCTGCCACACTAGGCGCCTGTTGACAAACAAACGAAAATATTTCGTAAGCGCGTATCAATATTAGTCGCCATTGGTCATTATTGTTGTCCGAAGAAGGAATGCTTTGCATAAATAACATTATCATATACCTACAGGGCGTTGTCAAAGAACCTCCCAGGTATCGTTCTGTTGGTAGATGGCTTCCTAACTTTGTTCGGTGCGGAATCGAATCCACGACTCGTAGCACTGTAATGTAACCGATCGTTCCACTACGTCAACCGTGTCTTTCGGTGGGCGAAAGCTCCAGGGTAGTCTGCGAGATTCAAATTTTCTACGTTTTTTGCTATCTGCAGCTCAGTAGCAGGTTGTATGGTTATAAAAAATTATAATCGCCCGTAACAGATATGTGCGTAGGCACTAGGCTACATAATATACCGAACTATAATCCCTAACAACTCTAATTTCAAATTGCCCGAATGAATGACTGTGTGTTACATGAAATGAAATTGAGGCCAATTCTAACTTAGAGATTGTATTGTATTGATGATTATGTAGGTATTATTCTAACGTTCAATGTGTCAAACTTAATCGGAGTTCGAATTCGGCAATTAAGTACTTTATTGAAGAGGATAATCAAACAGATCTTCCAATTAAAATAATGTTTAAATACATCAGTAATATGTGACACAAAAAGCGTTGTTTTTAAGTCGTTATCGCGCGAGGGTCACGTTATCAGCGGACACTGCTGCTGAGCTTCCGTCCATGCTTCGCGAAACCGACGCCGCCGCCGGCGCAGAATCGCGCTCTGACCCACTTACTATTTTATTATTTGCAACGATTACAAAGGATTACACTAAAAGTTTATTTTTCTGTAAGTAGCCATTTAAATATATGACGAAGATTACGAATTAGAACTTCGTTTGGCCTCAGGGTTAGGCACCATATTTTCGAAGTTGAAATATAAAGGTTATCTTTGCTCGATGGATAGCTATTGTACCTAAGATAAAGAACTTCGCTGAAATTCACCAAGTCCTAAACTAACATGCACCGTCTACGTAGAATAACATCGATTCAGAAATAAGCGTGTATAATTAGGTGCACTCTGAAATACTGAAAGATTGACTCCCACAGTTTTGTGTAACTGTTGGAGCGATCTAAAGATAGGTAGGTATCCTATATTATAAAGGCCAACAGGAAACTAGTGTGCCACTTCACAGAAATCTACTCCCTGATTAATACCTGGTTTTTTTTTCAATTTCTAGTGTAGCAATCTAGCTAAACCTGATGCAAATATACTTGCCCATTCCTACAAAACCATGAAATTATACGAACTTTATGTATTGTAGGATTTTTATTATTATTGGAAGTTTTATCTTCTTGCCATTCGCTTCACCGTTCACTACGAAGTTTTGACGCATGACATTTTATTATGGCGAAGACGAATAACTCAAAATCCCAATTATTATTGGTCAAACAAACGCCTTGGCAAAGTATTCTGCGTTGTCATACTTGACGCAGCGCTCTATTCCAAGTTGCATGAACCCCTGCACTAAACTTTTTATAAGCTCTTTCTATTTCATGAAAGAAAATTAATCAGTAACTTTTGTTTACATTTAGAAAGAGTTTGTTGTTAATTCAATTTTAGTTATTTCCAGTAGTAGTCGTAAGTCGTAAGGCGCCTGCCACCGCGCCGCATGCCGTCCCGAGCGACACACTTGGTCGCAAGGTTGGAGGCTATCGCGGCTGATAATGTGGGTTCAAAAATAATGATGACACCCCAATCTTAATTAAAAACGGTTATTAAAACACGAATTGGGTCTTTATAGATTAAATGTATTTATACTTATTTTAATATCCGCCGACCAAATGGCCTGATTTTATCTGTCTAAAGAATGAATTTATTAAAGAACTTGTATCAGTAAATCATTTTCATAAAATTATTTTGGTAAACTTTCCTATGCGAGCTTATTATGAGACCCCCAGACATAGGTTTACATAATTCAGTTTACTTATGAAAGTTTTACAGCAGATGCTGAACCAACGGATGCTCATTCGCGTGAATGAATAATAAAAAGATTATAAGTAAGTACTTACCTAAACCCGAGTACATAGACAGTGTTTGTAAAGAGAATACTCGAAGTGTGCACATCATTGTGCGCGGCTGCTATGCTCATCACTAATCCCCTGCATGACTGTAGGTACAAAGGAGTTAGAGAACCACACCATTCATGCCCATCCTGTGCTAGCTTCCATCAATGAGACAATTACTATGGTAATAGACACGTGCTGTATGTTCTGCTTTATAGCTAAAAACGGCCTTATACAGAGACCCCGCGAAATTCAAATTTTCTTACGTTTTTTGCAATTTGCAGGTCAGTATCAGGTTGTATGTTGATCTAAATATTATTAGCGCTCGTAACAAATATGAATTTACAGAATTATAAACATTAAAATCTCTAAGCTCATGGAAGTGTATTGAATGACTATTACATGAAATCATGACATTTGGCACTTTCATGAACTTAGAGAGTTGTATTGCTGATTCTAATTTTTATAATTCTGTAAATTCATATTTGTTACGAGCGCTAATAATATTTAGATCAACATACAACCTGATACTGACCTGCAAATTGCAAAAAACGTAAGAAAATTTGAATTTCGCGGGCTACCCTAGCGCATCAACCTTAAGGTATCTCCCTATTCATTTATTTATTTTATTTCCAACTTACATCTATCATTGATGCATTACCTATGGCGAAGCTTCGTGAAATGTAAGGACTTTACTATTTGGACTGAAGCCGTGAGTGAGTGACCTACATTTTTGGCGTCCTTGATCCTAGCCGTGATTCCAATCAGCTACGATTTTTAACTGATTGGAATCACGGCTGTATTTCTTAATTCTTTGATTGAAGCAACGCCAAGATAAAAGACTAGGGGTACCTAAGTATAGAATTTTCTTCCAGAATATTTGAATTTCACAGTCAACCAATATTATTAGCTACATATAGCATTCGACTACAAAGTTGCAATTAATAATCTAATAACCTCACTTTGTATTACTGGAGAAATAAGCCATGTTGCGTTCGTTAGTTGCGCGGTCTGTCGGTGTCGATGTCGGCACGGCAACGTGTGACGCGTGCCCGAATTTGGGTCAATAGAAACAAATAGGCGCTGAGATTCAGCTGACCCGCCTGTACCCGTTCCAGAACGCTCTCCTCATTCACCATACGATGCAACTGAATACCACTGCCAATTACAATGTCATATTATAATATGCATTGATTGCTATAGAGATATGTACTAATTCTGAAGTATCAGCTCGTTAGTCGGTCAGTAAGATTGGGTATTAGAAACTGACA
Organism: Lithophane semibrunnea; assembly: GCA_947363905.1. Taxonomy (NCBI): domain Eukaryota; kingdom Metazoa; phylum Arthropoda; class Insecta; order Lepidoptera; family Noctuidae; genus Lithophane; species Lithophane semibrunnea. The sequence goes on from OX376196.1 coordinate 18,148,562, forward strand.
CTCGATAATCGTCCGAAGAAATCCTGATTTAAAAAGAATTAATAATTTCGCTTTTTGGTGCTGAATTTCCCTTTAATCAAAATAAAAAGCTAAATTGCCAGCACTAATAAATGCATAATCGATGCAAATATGCGTTATAAGTATCAGGGTGCAGCGTTCAAGCGCGCCGCGGCTCAATTGTGTTGCAGGCAGGGTCACTACTACGCCAGCAGACAGGGCGTGACGTCATTCGCTGGTTGAGCGTGCCCGTTGTCATCCTTCACACGAGACGCCTGCAATTGTGCTCCTACCTAATCAATTTGTTACCGACTGTGACGCCTTAGTATCAGTGGCATGATGGGTAGCGTCTACCTATTCAGGGTTGCTTGTAATCATTAAAATATCAGGGGCTGGTAAGGCTGGCTCACTGGCTGATGGATCATCGATGTATCCGAATCAAAGTGAAGTCGGGCAACGGGTCAGTTCTTTCTTCATCAGCTATAATTTGTCAGGAGCCCTGTTTAGCCCGATTAGGGGCAATAGGCTCGCTCCCCATCACGTGGAACCTCATCATACGGCTGGTTTCCTCTTCGGAGATATGGTTATGTTGTCTTGTACGATCGCAAGCAATATAAGGAATTTTGCTAAAAGTTCGTCCTCCATAAGCATGGCGCTCGAGAGCTCTGTCGCGTAGTCGGCCGCGCGGCCGACTACGCGACAGATCGATGGAGCCCCGAGAACTCCACACCACCCCCGGTCTTGTATAACAGGCCAGTGCTAACGCCCGGTACAATAATAAAACTTCAAGGACCGCTCCCTGATACTAAATAGGAGATCAACAGGTACAGATACTTACCTAAACTTTATGATATCGCCTGTAATCTGGGAAGTGCCCTAAAATGCACCAAATCAGTTCCAATTCTTTCTTAACATTATTTCCACTGAGCGTGTGTCGTTGCTGTATTTAAATACTCGTACGAAACTTAAATTATTCATTCATTCCAGAAATCAATAATCGTGTTGATTGGTTCGATATTGAGGTGATATCGCCTTCATCATAAAATATTCAACGATGTTCCTGCACATTCACGCAGTGGTTGGCTGGTTTTGTCATTTGTGCATACGCTGCAGCGATCAAGTTCTAGCGTTAGGTATCCACACGAAGTTAATGTACAAATAATAAGTACCTAACTGCAATACAACACATAAGTAAGTAATATTATGAAATTGCTTATCGAAGTGTTTCGTCGACAAAGGGGATAGGGTTGCCGACGCAGTTTTCTATAAAATCTTTGCCAATTTCTAAGTGGGTCGTCTAAAACGAGCTTTGTCTTTTCTAATTTTAGTCTTCGGGAAACCATGTACTTGAGGCGGAGACCTGGTGGCCTGAAATACAAGCTTCGGCTTATACAATAGGGCCACTATAACTTGGCAGGTCCGATCTTCGCGCAGAGGGCTGCGCAGTAACATTTTTTAGGAACCAAAATGATGACATGAGGCGAGTGTGAGCGAGAAAGTAATGTCTGTGTTCAGACCTGCCAAGTTACATCGGCCGTATTGTTGCTTAGGCACCAGTCTTCTACAAGATGTAATATAACTAGACAATATTGTTTTTTGTTATTAGAGGCTTTGAGTCATTGGTGGTACCTATTATTATCAGTCATCATAACAAACCACCGTTTCTGAAAACCGCTTCCCCTTTGTATCTATTCATTGCGTAAATTGAAAGTTCAGCTGTTCACGTGAAGGCAGCCCTCGATACAATAAAATGCAAAGCTAGCGCAGGACAGTGCTACAGTAGGTACCTACCTATTGTGCGCTGAATTCTCAGAACTGGCTCATAAAAACTATGCGAGTTAAATTGTGCAGATGTGAGGATGAGGTCATCACCAGGCGACCACCATACGCCGCGGCCCTGCTGGAGCGATCGTTAACATTAAATAACTGTGCTACGTAGATAACCATATCGTTGTTGATGGTAGGTAGGTATCATATTTTTAAATAACTGGACCTTACAGAGCAAGGATTAAGAGGTTATCGCTTGAAAAAAAAAACAATATAGGTACTTACTTAAGTAAATACCTATGTAAATTGTATTCAGAATATTTCCGAGCTGAGAAAACGCAGCTTCAGAGGAAAAAGCGGAAACATAATGCATCATTATAAGTAATTTCATTAAGGTGTGCCCCGCGGTTTCGATCCCGTGGGAATATAGGAACAAAACGTATCCTGTCCTATTCCAGATCATGCATGGTCTACGCATGTGCCAAATTCCATCCTCTCTAGAGTAGGGAACGTCGCGGCATTGCATTTTAAAACTCGTAATAACTTTGAAATTAGGTAAATGTCCGATTCGAATGAACTAAAAAATAATTTAATGCTATATTGAATAAATACCCTTGATGATAAAACTATTTATTTGAATGAATTATTACTATGATACGAATGTAACCAACTTTTGTTTGTACCGGCGCGCGGCGCGGCGCGGCGATCTAATTAAATTTTAGAATACAAAAGCTGCTATTAGATATATTCCCTCGCGGACGTTCGTGAAGGTAATAATGAGTAGGTACTTTAATCATGTAGTAGGTGCATAATTTTTATGTATCATCAATAATTTTCTCAGCGCACGCGAAATACCTCAGACTAAATAAAAAACAAAACTGTCAACAGTGACGTGAAGCCGGTTTCGTAAACGTGTGCTCATATTTTGGTGTAGTTAGATTGTAAATGGTTGTCAATGTGTGTGTTTGAGCGTGTACGCACAGAGCGTTGGTGTAGTTTTGGCATGCTTCACTGTATTGTTCGCAGCGCTCTGTCTTGGTTTTTTATTTTGAACAAAAAATCTTTCTTCTTCATAATATTAGTAGGTACTTACTTATATGCATACATGGAAGGGTGCTTGCATGATGCACCGATAATAACAATGATGACTAACTGGGAACAAACCACCACGCGGGGGCGGGTGGATAGGGACCGCGGTCTTGAGACCATCAGGTTTTATAAACACACACAATCTCCATTATGGTTGTTTTCCCGGATCATAAGACTTGATTTGCAAACAAACGCGGCCTCTTTTAATCATATCGATAACCTAAATATCCAGCCTTAGTCGAGGTTCAAGATGACCTTGAATATGAGTCTGGGACTATTTAGTTCAGTTGCTTACCTCTACATGTATAGGTACCTACTTACGTACTTAGATAAAAACAGCAACTTCGCTGCTTTAAGTCAATCACGTTCAATATCATCACTAATATGGTTCATTCAACGTAAGCAATACCATCATGCATTTCCTCGCGATAAGGCCGGGTAGCCGTGTGCAGCACAGCTTCCGAGTCGCGCACGCGCCCGCCGCGCCGCGCGCCGGGGTGCGTTGCCCTCGAGCCTCGCCCCTCGATACCGATGCCATTGACACCGTGAACCCTACCAACCTGCAATGAAATCAAGCCTTACAGCTCAACCATGATTAGGTAGCAAGTTCGCTGTCAAATGTAATATCCTAATGTAGGTACCTAACGTCTTCCATATTAACCTCTCGAAACACATCGAATTCGGATACCAGTAGGTATCATCAGTTACGTACTCGTAACACGTAATGAAATGCTTTGCTTTCAAAGGATACCTTCTTCCAAGAGATTATTAATCATATCGTAAATGATGAGGCGTTTATGACGAACACGGACAGTAGGAACCTCGTGAACTGGGAACTAATTAAACTAAATGAATACCTCCTGGAAACTCAACACAAATCTGCTTCTTTCAAAGAAACTCGTGGGATATTAATTATTCATCGTTGGCGGGTCACTTGTACCTATTACTTACCGATGTGCTTCAACGTCGGCCTAAAATAGTCCAGTGCACGGTGCACCGGACTTCGGCAATAAACTCGATTCGCGCGTAAATAGCACGCTATGAACGTTACGAACGCTTAGCCACGTTCACACGGCTAACATATTGCACTCAAACTTAGCATTTAGTTACATTTGTCTACAGGTACAATATAGTCTAGGTACTTTCTTTTCTTGACAGGAATGACAGGGGATTATGGGCCTAGAGTAGGGTTGAGATCATAGGTTTAGATTAATTCATTAGTTCGACGTCGGCCTATTTGTAAAATGGAACAGGGAATTCATCAGTGTTCTGCTATTAGAGTATTTTACAGCGTCACATAAAATGTGAGCGACACAACATCAACAACTCGGTCCCGTCACAGCTCGGGCCATACATTCGCGTAGATAATCGTTTTGTACAGAACACACAAATCTGGGTGAACGTTGACTCACTACTGCATTTTTCTCTTCTCTGCAATCCTTCGTTACCCCTGTTCCCCATGGCTCTACCCAAAACGTGGTCGAATTCTGCTCGACTAGAAGTAGCTGACAATAGGTAATGTAGGTAAGTAAGTACGTATTTGTTCCAGTAACTGAAGATAATGTATTTGTTTGTATTTTGTTCCAGGTAGATAAGCTACGCAATGAGGGGACTCTTACTGCTGGCCCTTGTGGTCGCAGTCCTATGCACAGTCGACGCAGAAGTGAGTTATTTTAAATAATATGTATAATTTAACATTCGTTCGACCAACAGTTGGCAAGAACACTATTTAATTCGATACCGTGGGTAACCAAGGCAAGGTTTACAGGCAGCGGCTTGGCGCACAATCTACACAAACCTAGGCAGAGCTTATCGTTTTAGTCTCACAGAGCATGAATGAACTGCCTCTTAGGTCAGCATCCTAATTGCGTAATAGGTACACGATCAATCAGAATTCGAATCAGTTGGAATCAGTTCGAAGCAAATGCCTCTTCCATTGCTTCTTATGTTAAAAAGTTACATTGTTGAGCAGATTTTATTTTCGAACTTATGAAGCTATGCGTTACATTACTTACACATTAGTTTCAAACCGATTCCAATTCTGACCGATCGTACATTACGCAATTAGGGAGCTGGCAGGTGTGCTGGTTGTGTGTGATAGCATAAAGATCTTTAAGAAACGTATGGTTAAAGTATCGTGTGGCAGCAGTATAACCCGTGTTGTTGTGTTAGCGTCACCGGCGGCGGCACCGGCGGCTGCGCACGACGACCACGGAGCGGCCCGGCCTGCCGGACACGGGGTCGCCCTTGCGCGAGGACTCGGAGGCGGAGCACTTGGAGCTCGGCATGGCGGAGAGACTCGATGAGAGGCGCTTCCAGGTAACGCTCAACATTCTACTGCCGTCATCTCATCAAATTTTGAATCGGCGCAGTATGTTTTCTTATCTCAATACACACCCTTTTTCTAGCCATACCATAATTATCTTTCATACAATCTCATCCCTTCGTCGTTTCTTTGAATTTCCGCTGCTTCATATTCAGATTCATACATAAAACTTCCCTGCCGACATATTCCTTATTCCACCGCATGAACCGCATCACACGCAAATAAATCAAGTAAGGTATTATTACGACAAGTCTTCTGAATATCTTGCTTGGAAAAACCATATCTTTGTAAATAGAGGTAGGATTTGAGACGTGGTCGTGTTGCAGGATGCGGAGCGGTCGCGCGTGAACGAGCTCATGAACGAGGCGTCGTCGCACGAGACCGCCGGAGATAACGAAGTCAACATCCTCGACGGTAACACTCGCTGTTTATCTTAAAACCATGCAGAGCGCTTTTACTGCCCTGTTGGCCTCGCGACCACAAGCACGATCGCCAAGAGCGTGGTGTCCTGCCTGGGTTCGATTCCCAGGACAGGCAAAGTGTTTCTGGGTTATTCCATAACCATAAGGAATTTCCCAGTAATAGTCCAAAGTTGGTGGTGTGAAACTGTTTTGAGATTGGCCGCTGTAACCGTTTGGTTATAATTATTTGAAAGAGAAGCATTTAAAGTAACGAGGGATTTAAGGTGAGGCTTCAGAGCGCGCTGCAAGTGGAGCAGTCAAAAAGAAGAGTGGAAAAGTCAGAGATTTCTACTCTAAATCAGCGCACCAGTGATCGATGGCCTTCATTGGTCTTGTTTTGTAAATCGAGATAATCATCCTTCTATAAAAGTATGAAGACGGTAAATACTTTGTTTATAATGAATCTGATGGCTCGTAGATCCTTGCCTGAGGGTGCACTGCAGCGCCGGCCGCGTGTGCGAGATCGACGAGCACGGTGACGCCGTCTGCAACTGCATCAAGGAGTGCCCCTACGAGACCGACTCCCGGCGCATGGTAAGCTGCTTCCAGGACTTGCAACAAAACCATCAGCCCTACTGAACTGACAAATAAACATGATTACACCACCTGCTCGCTAGTGTCAAATTATACCTATGTCATTAAAATCTAAAGCAAGTCAAGACCTAGGCTCTAGCCGGGCAATAATAAGATACCTACTGATTTTCATTATGACCCGCTGCGCTGGTGCATAATGTGATTTGAAAAAAGAATTCGAAGATCGAATTGGTTTTTATTAAGTTGCAGTAGGTGCAAAAAGTAGAGTATTCTCCCCGGGGATAAAGGTGTCTTCGTCTTGGGCGAGCTTAAATCCCTCGCTGGCCGCTGCAGTCGCTGCGCTCAGGAGTTAACTCACAGCTCCCTCGTTGCGCTTTGGAGCCCCAGAATCCTTCGTCACTTCCGAGATACAAAATAGCGCCCTGGACATTAAGACTGCTTTATCCTAAAAAAGACCTATGAAAGCCCCTAAAACAGACTTTCCCTTCCCTTTTTTTTGTATTTGCAGATGCAATTTATCATATATAGCCTATGTCACTCCCACAATACGACACATCATAATTATGTTAAAATCCAGCAAGCCGTTTAGGCTACAGAGCGTGCCAAAGAAATAGACATAAGTAACCTAGTTACATACATACATACTCTTGAAAAACATTACCTTCCTTCTGGGGCAGTCGGGTAAAAAGTCTGACGCATTTAGTTATTTTAAGTAGGTAGCCTATGCCTGTAGTTATTTTTGTTCACTACAGACATCTGCTCTGATTACTAATTACATACTTAGATCATCATCAGATTGTGACCGTTCATGTACTTACCTAAATCGGTGTTATCATACTGATAAATTGATAACATCCAATACGGATGGTATTGGATGTTATTTATTTATCATTTTACAGTCAATACTGCAAACGTGATTGATTTCGCCGGTCATGGTGTCACTCGCGTACCATGTGGTAGACGGCATCCGGTGACTACGTGATGTGAAGCGCGCGACTGTCCGCAGGTGTGCACGAACCACAACGAGACCTGGTCGTCGGACTGCGAGGTGTACCAGCAGCGCTGCCTGTGCCTGGACGGCTCCGAGCTGTGTCGCGGCCCGCAGTACCACCACGTGCAGATCGAGTACTACGGCACGTGTCGCGAGATGCCGGTCAGTTCTACGTTAACACACACACGACTTCATTGGGACATACACAGCACAACGCTCAGCAGAGGGTCGAACCGGGGATTTCATTCCAGGATTCCATTAACGTCCGGTGTTTCTGTACAACCTTATGACGTACAAAATAGTACTTACCTCAAGTATCCTTGCAAACGATCAGAAAGCGATCCTATTTTGTTTTGTACCTAATAATTATCTTGACCGCTTGACGACTTGTTTTACTTCTAAAAGAAACCCCAATAAATCGTTTCACGTTATAAAACCAGGAATGCAGCGAAAACGAGATGTTGGACTTCCCGCGGCGCATGCGCGACTGGCTGTTCAACATCATGCGCGACCTGGCGGAGCGCCGCGAGCTGACGCCGCACTACCTGCAGATGGAGCGCGAGGCCGAGTCCAACCTCACGCGCCGCTGGACCAACGCGGCCATCTGGAAGTGGTGCGACCTGGACGCGCACGACAATGACAGGTACGGAGCGCGCGACACTCGAGCGCGCCCGGAGCTTGTCCGCGCCCGGAATTGTATGATGGTCCATATTGGCCCAAACCCGCAGGGAATGTAACCACACTAACCACCGCTATGTAGTGAACACTCCATATCGTATAATGCTGTGGTTGCCGTGCGGATGCTGTAACGAAATATGACATGCTGCGATGCGATGCATATTCAGATTGAATCCAGCCGGTCGCCGGATAATGACACTACTTCGTGTCATTATCCGGCGACCGGTATGTTAGTGCTAAGTATGTGTGTGTGTGTATAAATGATGTCGGAACAAAATGAGTTGGTTAATGAATTTCAGCAGGGACCAAGGCTCAAAATATAGTAGTAAAACACACTTCCAATCTATAAAGAAAAGGATAAAAAACGTATAATTGAAATCCTTAAAACGGTGTTTACTTTGGTGTCCAACCATTCACCCTAACTGTCTAATAATTTACAAATGTTTCAGTGAGCGGTATGTCTATTGTGTGTTTTTGATGCATTTAGGGTCCGGAGCACTAATGTTCGTATGCAAAAGCCGTAATCACTGCATATTATAAAACTAATAATTAAAAAAGTCTGTCCGTCTGTCTGTCTATTCGCGATAAACTATTTACAAAAACTGCTGCACCGATTTTCATGCTGTTTTTACCAATGGATAGAGTGGTTCTCGTTAACCGACATCCAAACAGCCGCGGGCATCAGCTAGTATAATATGATATTCATACTACATTAAGAATCTTGCTACTAGGTATTAATAAATCTTATCAGACCTTATAATAATTGTCCGTCATCATCGCCTCCTACCCAACCGAGCCACTAACAAGTCGTGCGCAGGTTCGTGTCGCGCCACGAGCTGTTCCCGATCCGCGCGCCGCTGATGGCGCTGGAGCACTGCATCGCGCCGTTCCTGGACCGATGTGACGAGGACGACGACCATCGCGTGACGCTGGCCGAGTGGGGCAAGTGTCTGCAGCTGGACGAGGTAACGTGGCCGCTGCTGGACAGGCTCGGCCGAGAGCCTTCTGTCTCTCAGTCTACTACTACTATAATATCATTTGTCATCAACACACTATGTCCTATGGTATATGGTGATGGTGATGTCATCCAGCAGTATGTGTAGTGCACTTTTGCATAAGCATTTATAAACTGTTACAATATGACCGGTCTCGTGTAAGCGATCCTCATTCTAGGTAAACGCCAGGTGACCATTGGTGATCCAATTGTGCCCGAATTAAAATAAATAAATACAAATTGTTTTTAACTTCAAAAAAATCTCCTTTGGGATGTAACTGAAAACGCATCTTTCTGTGTCTGTGGAGTACCTAGTGTAGGTACCTGTCCAGCACCCTCATTACGTAACACACTTTCCATCACAATCCGATAGTTTTTAACGATATTTAACGATATTGCTAATACATTGCTTCATAGATTTGAAAAATTCGTCTGCTCAACAACGATAATAACGCCATGAGCGTGTGTGTACTACTTATCAAAATGAAAGTAATTGCGATCATTTAATGTGTGCTACTCATTACCCCGCTCGCTGGTTTGTACGCGAGTACCTACTTAATGAAATGTTTTCAGTACGAGCTGGAGGATCGCTGCGACGAATTCACCGAGGAGGAGGCGCCGGCGCAGGCCGGGCTCTAGCGCGCGACCCTCAGCGACCAGCACGACCAGCACGACCAGCACGACCAGCACGACCGGCACGACCAGCTCGAGACACTGCCAGGGGCGGCGCCCACAGGCGTGCTGCAAGAGATTCATACTTTTACATAGTTCAGTGTTAACTTAGGTGTTACGTTACATAGTCAACTTTAAAATAAGAACTTTCAAGTTTAGCGCGTGTAAATAGCAATTACTGTGATGATGCTACCAAAACTTTAATATTTTACAATAAACATCAGGAAATTGTTATATGAATTTTCTTTACATAAAATACATAATCAGCCTATAATGTTCCCACTGCTGGGACACAGGCCTCCTCTCCGTGAAAGGGAGTGGGCCGTAAGTGGATTTCGGCCCACTCCCTCTGCGGGCCTACTGCGGGTTGGTAGATGTCACAATGACTTCGAATTTTTGGTTCTAGGACATGCCGATTTCCTCACGATGTTTTCCTTCACCGTTTTGAGAGCAGTGGTGATATAATATAAGTCGCCTGTCAGGGTTCGAACCTACGACCTACAACTCGTAAGTCGCGGCCGTTACCACTGGGCCACCACTGCTCTATAATAATTATATTTATAAGTATCCTAAAATATTATCCAATTGTATGTTTATAGGACAACTGCGTCTCTAGCTACTAACCTAACCTAACTCAAACATGTTACATAAGTATATCTCAATGCGACACAACACATGTATGTATCTACATAGCAGTAACATATAGGTACGGTCAACTGCACGTCAGTACTAACACCTGAACTTTGAAAACCACTCTTATTGCTACGAATAAGAGCGCAATTTCAATCAAAACCGCGAACGTGCGGTTATATGTACAAGGAAACTTCAATAATTCACAAGATCGAAGTCTCCCGATATAGCGGGGCAAGTGGTTCACATGTAGAGCTCAACGTGATCTACCGACGATAGCTCTCGAGTTGAGGGCGCAAGTGGTTGTCGTCATCGAGTGCATTCGCAGTATCGTGTACGATGTACAGCCCCTCGGCCACTCGAAGCGCACAATAAGTACTAGTGCTGGGTGTGTGGGGAGGCATAGCGGCTCCTGTCTCCATCATGAACGAGCTGACCGTGATGTGCTGCCTGCTGGTCGGAAGCGTCCTGTCCAAGGAGTGAGTTTATCTTTGTTTACATAATTATATGAACTAATATTGGGTATACGGGTGTTCAATAAATAGTGATAATGCGATACATTCTCCTTGGAAAGAAAAAAAAATACTGGTAGGCATAGCCCAGACATTAGTGATGATGATAATAAAAAAACAATCAATAATCTTTTGTTTTAAAAAAATAGAAGTCATTTGTTTGCATCGTTTCGGAACGTGTTTTTGTTTCATTAAGATAACGCCCCCGCGCACAAATCCAGAGTTGCGATGGCTAATCAAGAAGCTGGCTTCGAATTGATGGAACTTGATGAACTCTCCATAATCACCGGACTTGCAAAATCACATATCCTCCATAATCATAGACAGACAAATTAAAATCCGGAGTCACACGTGTTAGGGCATAAATCGAACAGATTACGTGTGACTCCGGATTTTTAATTTGTCTGTCTGTGGTGTCTTGTTTATACCTTTTAAGTCGTAGTTGGGTTTTAGTTTTTATTACTTGATTTTTTTTTAAATTCTTTTGGGGTTATAATATATATATTTTTGAAATGTGCTCATTAAGCCCTTTCATTTGATACCCAACATGGTACGATTAAACAATTTTTTTTTTTTAAGTTACGATACCTCATTTGTCAAATTGTGATAAGTGGTTTGGAAGATAGGAGGGAACAGATGAACATACATACATACATACCGGTCAAAATCATAACCCTCCTTTTTTCTTCGGCGTAGTCGGGTAAAAATAGGGCTAAGTAGGTACGATATTTGTAATCAATAATTATAATTTAATATTTATAATTTTAATTATATGTTTATATTGTAAGTAAAAAGCATTTATTTCAAATAAACCAATTACAGGCACTTTTGAATTGTCAAAGGGTCGGTCAGTCAGAAAATATGAAGCTCGTTGCCCATTCCAAAGCGTTGTAGGTTCCTATGGAGAAGAACGGGCAAGAAACTCCACGGACACTCTTTTAAATCAGAATATTGTTACAATATGTTGTTTACATCAGTCATGTTGGAATCATACATGTGAGTACAATGTAGATAAACGTGCAGGTTAAAAGCTTCCGTAATTAAAAGATAAAAAGATACAAAACAATCCAAAAATTAAAATAAATCAAAATAAGCCGTGGCAGCTAAGAGATGACCAGTCCCTACTGATGGCGCCCGTTCACGAACATGACGCATGGATCAGCACCATTCAGCTTAACCATTTTGAAGGGAATTTAATGATCCAACACACACGCCACCACCAGCGAGACATTAAAGTGAGCATGACATACTCTCAGCCGCCAGGGCACATTCAAGTCAATGAAAGACGTACCTAGTAAATGGTAGCTTTAAAGTACTTAGGTAAGTACATAGTGCTCACACACAAGTGCTATGCAGTTATACAATACTAGGAGATTGAATTTATACAATGTAAATATAGTTTTTACAATCTTCAGCAGCTCCAACAATATTTTGTATGCTAATCAATTAGTTGTTGCGCCCTGTGGAGCTGGACCAGCGCTGAGCCAAGCATTTTTGTCAGTGATGTAATCCCCCAATTTATAATATGCTTGGCGGCATAGTGTGCGTTTTATACAAGATTTAAATTTTGTTTCATTCAGTTGGAGTATGTGGGGAGGTATTTTATTGTAACATTTTAAACAGTACCCATGAAGGATGAGTCTACTTTAGCCAGTGTGAAGCCCGGTTGAACTAATTGGTCCCTATTCCTAGTCCTATAATTGTGTTTTTCACCTCTTTTACTTAAAAGACTTAGATTTTTCCTTACGTACATGATGTTTTCGTAGATATATTGTCAAGGTACCGTCATGATGTTAATATCTTTAAACAGTTCCCTTAGAGAATCGCGCATACGGAGACCATATATTGCTCTGATAGCTCTTTTCTGCAGAATAAATATAGACTCGATATCTGCAGCCCGTCCCCATAGTAAAACACCGTAAGACATGATACTATGAAAGTAACTGAAATAGACTAGCCTCGCGGTATCTACATCAGTGAATTGACGGATTTTCCTCACAGCATATGCTGCTGAACTTAGCCGTCCTGCAAGAGATGTTAAATGAGGACCCCATGGCAGCCTTGAGTCGAATGTGATCCCCAGGAAAACAGTCTTTTCGACGAATTCTAGTTTCTCCCTATTAAATATTATGTCACAATCACTACTTTTAACATTCGGTAAAGCAAATCTCATGCATTTAGTTTTTTTCCCATTTAATACTAAATTATTAGCAGTGAACCAATTTTGGACCTGCAGTAGGGCGTTATTTACGTCGTCAAGATTTGATGCACGTCTATTTATTTTAAAAATTAAGGAAGTATCGTCAGCAAATAACACCATTTGTGGTTGGTTTTTTAATAAATGGGGTAGATCATTAATATATACTAAAAAGAGGAAAGGACCCAATATAGAGCCTTGTGGAACACCCATTTTTACATTTAAACCGAGTGAATTGACACCATTTATTTGAACTTGCTGTTGTCTATCATTTAAATAAGATTTTACTAAACTGAGCGCAAGTTTACCTAGTCCGTAATGCTCAAGTTTTAAGAGTAAGGTTTTGTGATTTACGCAGTCAAATGCCTTGGAGAGGTCACAAAAGATTCATATGGCATCTTGGGCCTCCTCCCACGCAGTAAAAATGTGTTTTAATAAGGTGACACCGGTGTCAGTCGTACAACGTCCTTTGGTGAAACCATACTGCTGATCGTGTAAGATTTGGTTGGTGTTAAATTATCGTATCGCATTGCTAATAATCTTTTTACACGATGATGCTTTTCTCGACCGGGGAAACCCCGAGCAGGCGATGAGTAATTCTGAGTAAGGATGTTTGTGTTCACAGCATCACAAAGATGAACGTCCCGGATCGGTGCGTCGAGAAAACTGTGACGCCAGTGTCATGTAGCGAGCTGAGCAGCCCTGATGCGCTGCTGGCGCACCCCGATGACTGCCAGCTGTTCTACTACTGCGAGGTGGGCCGCGCCGCGCCCACGTGCCGCCAGTGCCCGGCTAGCCTGTACTTCAATCCATCGCTGCACGTGTGCGACTGGCCGCAGAACGCCGGCTGCACCGCGCACGCACCCTCCACCAAAACACCCCCGCCGACAACTGATCCTCCGCGCAATACGTTGCCCTACAACAACACGACATCCTCTCTTAACGATTTAACAACGACGCTTGCACCTACGAATACAACGCCATTAGCCGCTACAGAAGGACCGGCATCGATGAGTACTACATTAGCACCTTCTTCTACTGTCACCAGTAATGAAACTTGGTTTGAAAATAATACTTCTTCACAAGAACCAACCATCATTAATGCATCAGATACAACCACTGATGCACCAGCAACCACCACTGATGCACCAACAACCACCACTGATACAACGACTACTGATACAACGACTACTGATACAACGACTACTGATGTAACAACTACTGATGCAACATCTACTGATGTAACAACTACCGACGGAACCACATTCACCACTGATGCCACAACAATTACTACTGATGAAACAACAACCAGTGCAGCTACACAAGAACCAACATTCCCTGTTGCACCAGTAGTTTCTTCAGGTACTCACACACACCCTGGTACTCCCACTAACTTTTTGTATTTTTTCTTTTATTTTATGTTCTTAAATCAACGTTAGTTAAGTATTCATAGTGTGTTCCAAATAACAGGCATCTAGCCGCGAGAGGGCCCTGGTGACCTGTAATATGTACAGTTTTTACATTTGACAAATACTACCAAATACATAACTTGGGTGGATAAAACAAACGTTTTATATGATTATCATTCACCAGCAACCACCACCGATGCAACAACAACCAATGCTTATGAAACAACAACCAGCAAATCTACACAAGAACCAATCACCACTGATGCACCACCAACCACCACTGATACACCAGCAACCACCACTGATACGCCAGCAACCACTACTGATGCACCAACAACCAGAGCTGAAGGAACAACAACTAGTGCCGATAAAACAACAACGAAAGCTGATGGAACAACAACCAATGCTTATGAAACAACAACAACTGCTGATGAAACAACAACCAGCGCAGGTACACAAGAACCAATCACCACTGATGCACCAGCAACGACCACTGATGCACCAGCAACCACTAATGGTGCACCAACAACCAGCGCTGATGAAACAACAACCAGCGCAGCTACCCAAGAACCAACCACCACTGATGCTCCAGCAACCACCACTGATGCACCAGCAACCACCACTGATACAACAACAACCACCACTGATGCACCAACAACTAGTGCTGATGAAACAACAACCAGCGCAGGTAGACAAGACACAACTACCACAGCTGCACCAGCAACCATCACTAATGCACCAGCAATCACCACTGATGCACCAGCAATCACCACTGATGTACTAACAACACATGAACCAACCACCACTTATGATCCAGCAACCACCACTGATGCACCAGCAACCACCACCGATACACCAGCAACCACAACTGATACACCAGCAACCTCCACTGATGCCCTAACAATCAGAGCTATAGAAACAACAACGAGAGCTGATGGAACAACAACCGGCGTGGATGCACAGGAACTAACCACCACTGATGAACCAGCAAGCACCACAGATGCACCAGCAACCACCACTGATGCACCAATCACCAGTGTTGATGAAACAACAACCAGCGCAACTAAACAAGAATCAACCAGCGCAGGTACACAAGAACCAACCACCACTGCTGCACCAGCAACCACCACTGATACACCAGCAACCACCACTGATGCACCAACAACCAGAGCTGGTGAAACAACAATCAGCGCACGTACTCAAGAACCAACCACCACTGATGGAACAACAACCGGCGTGGATGCACAGGAACTAACCACCACTGATGAACCAGCAAGCACCACAGATGCACCAGCAACCACCACTGATGCACCAATCACCAGTGTTGATGAAACAACAACCAGCGCAACTAAACAAGAATCAACCAGCGCAGTTACACAAGAACCAACCACCACTGCTGCACCAGCAACCACCACTGATACACCAGCAACCACCACTGATGCACCAACAACCAGAGCTGGTGAAACAACAATCAGCGCACGTACTCAAGAACCAACCACCACTGATGGAACAACAACCGGCGTGGATGCACAGGAACTAACCACCACTGATGAACCAGCAAGCACCACAGATGCACCAGCAACTACCACTGATGCACCAATGACCAGTGTTGATGAAATAACAACCAGCGCAACTAAACAAGAATCAACCAGCGCAGGTACACAAGAACCAACCACCACTGCTGCACCAGCAACCACCACTGATACACCAGCAACCACCACTGATGCACCAACAACCAGAGCTGGTGAAACAACAATCAGCGCACGTACTCAAGAACCAACCACCACTGATGCACCAACAACCAGTGCTGATGAAACAACAACCAGCGCAGCTACACAAGAAACAACCACTACTAATGCACCAACAACCAGTGCTGATGAAACAACAACCAGCGCAGGTACACAAGAACCAACCACCACTGCTGCACCAGCAACCACCACTGATACACCAGCTACCACCACTGATGCACCAACAACCAGAGCTGAAGAAACAACAATCAGCGCAGCTACTCAAGAACCAACCACCACTGTTGCCCCAGCAACCACCACTGATGCACTAACAACTAGTGCTGATAAAACAACAACGAGAGCTAATGGAACAACAACAGGCTTGGATGCACAGGAACTAACCACCACTGATGCACCAGCAACCACCACTGATACACCAGCAAGCACTACTGATGCACCAACAACCAGAGCTGAAGAAACAACAACTAGTGCCGATAAAAAAACAACGAGAGCAGATGGAACAACATCCAATGCTTATGAAACAATAACTAGTGCTGGAGAATCAACAATCAGCGCAGGTACACAAGAACCAACAACTGCTGATGGAACAACAACCACAACTCATGCAACAACAACCAGCACTGATGCAACAACAACTAGCACAGACGTAAAAACTACTGATGGTTCATTAATCACCACTGATGCAATAACTGCTGATGGGTCAACAACCACCACTAATTCAATTACTACAGATGCAGCAACTAGCGATGGAACAACTACTGTCGGAACCACAACCAGCACTGCTGCAACAACTACTGGTGGATCAACAACCAGAACTGATGCAACAACAACTACCACTGAAGCACCGACATCGTCCAGGCTACGTCCTACCACCGCAGCGACCACCCGCACCACGCGCCGCACTACTGTCCGATGGAAGAGGTTGAACTAATGATGAATGACTCCTCGTAACGCCGTAGACCGCCCGACCTGACGGGCAACACGCAATCTGCAGTTATTGCGGATTGCAGCAGACGTACTATGGCGGCGTTACTAGCTCGCAACCACATGGCTGTGCGCTACACGTGGGTGACGTGTGCGTGCACGCACCTGTTTAGACATAGCTCCTCAATCCATACGGACACTGTATCCTAGCTGTAAGTTTTCTTAAGAAATTAAAATTAAAATAAAATATGCAGCTATTTTTAATAAAAATAAACACGTATTGTTATACTTAATGTTTTTTTTCTTCTATTCAATTCCTCATCTGTTTACTTCCAATTGTACTTCGTCCGGCATAACGTAGCACGTATCGTTAATACATATTTTGACGCCCGGACAGTGCAGAGCCATCCTACGACTAGGGATTGTGACCCTTCGTTTTGTATAGGCCTTTTTATTCCAAGACACTTCACGTAGGGACAATGAGTTGTACGCAGATTACAGGTGGACGTAAGCAGGACACGATACGGTTCCTTTACGTTTCTAAAGATAGCCCGCATCGAACCATCTGTTATCATCAATCACCGATAACGTAGCCATAATACGGTAAGTATTACTTGATAAATAAACATAATCATACTATTACTAAATTAGTAATTCATTAACCTATTCGGACACAATTATCGCTCTCTAATATCTGAATGATCAACGTCTTAAAACAGTTGGTATTGGTAGGCTTAAAATTAATGGTACAATAATAATTATGGACCGTCGGGCACAGCATAGTAGGGGAGACGAGGAAGAGGTTGCAGGTGCTACAGAAAACTTTTGATGTTGCACTCATTATTTCCCATAAATTATTACGAATTTTGAAGACGACAACTAGTTATACGTCGTGGGAATCCTACTAATATTATAAATGTGAAAGTTTGTTTGTTTGGATGTTTGTTATTCAATCACGCAAAAAAGGCTGAATGGATTTGGATGAAATTTGGCAAACAGATAGTTTATAACCTGGATTATATTCTCATGTTTTTGAAAAATGGCTGACAAGAATCGGTTTGCTGCAGATTAAACATAGCCCTAACGAGGGGGGAGAGGAATGTCGAATGAGTAAGCATGTGAAGCCTGTATAGAACCTGTAGGTACTTAAATACTTCTTAGTACCTAAACGTAATTATTGCCTAATGTCTATTATTACGATTAAAGAGGATTTGCGATACGTTGACACGGATATCAAAGATGTTATCAATGATAGCTTTGAATGGGAATCAAAACAACGGTAGGTTATGTAGTGTGATTCACCTCCATTATGTCAACAGCCATGTTTTGTGCAATTGTGCCTAATGTTGGTGTTATCAGCGGCTTTAATACCCGGAGATGTTCTTATACGTTGATGAAGATTTCAATCAATTTCAAACAGGATGTTTTCGAAGCAATCGTGCCGTGCATGGAGACACTCACTGAGAACATCGCGTGTGCTTCAGGTGTGAACCGGTCACGGTTTCTTCGGGGTTTATAGTTGTGAGACGCACGCACGGCCAGCGGCAAATACGGCACCTGGGGCCTGGGGTCGAGTCCATTAGTCGCCTGTAGTGTCAGCTATACTGGTACAAACGTTGGTATGGAGGCCAGTGGTTTCTTTCGGCAGAGAGCGTCATCAGCATCATGCGCTGACTTGGGATGTCTGGTCCTTAATCCCGGTTCTGGTTAGACTAGCTGCGCCCCGCGGTTTCACCCGCGTAAGTCTCGATCCCGTGGGAATAAATACATAATATAATAAAAAAAAGCTTTTATTGATTCCTTACTATATTGTACAGTACATTAATAATAAAAAAATACATTTCAATTCAATTATAATAAAATCATAAATTCTTGTCTAAAAACTAATAAACTTACAGAAATAATAATCGAATAAATTACCTATACATTGAAATTATTATTGTGAGTACATAAATTCATAACTATCTAGTCTGCTCCAGAATAATATGTTTTTCCTATTAAGCCTTGGATGTCGTCACTCCATCTCTTGTTGGTCTACCACGTCTTCGCTTTTTGTTCATTGTAAACGCGAGAATTTGGGTCCATCTGCTATCACCAAGTCTCTGTAAATGTCCGGCCCATTTCCATTTTAGTGTTTGTTTGGTTACGTCTTTAAGCCTCAGTTTATTCTATTCGTATTGAGCTATTTCTGAATCTCTTAGGTTATGGCCCATATGGCTTCTCTCTCTGGCAAACTCTTAATTTTTATAGAGATTGCTTTGTTAGAGGCCATGTTTGGCACTTTGGCAGGCGTATGTCAGACGGCATCAGGCAGATCTCCATAGCTTTAGGAAGTTTACTCTTGAAGATTTCTTTTATAGCCCAGTACTTTCTCCACGTGTTCTTTCTCTTCTGTCTAGATACACATATTCGTTGACTCACTCAAGGGGTGTAGAGTTTAGTGTCCCAGATACACATATTCGTTGATCCAGTTGAGGGGCGTAGAGTTTAGCGTTATTGTTGTTTTTGTGCAGTGCGTCATAACTTTAGTCTTACTCTGGTCCACTTCAAGCCCCACTGTTTGCTTTCTCTGAGTGTCTCCAGCATATATTGTAACTCTTGGGAGAGCAATGCAAGGTCGTCAGCATATCGTAAATAGGATAGGTATTTTCCATATACCCACGTTGTTCCAGATCAACGAACGAAATATTTGTTCTAGGACAGCTATAATTTTTTTTGGTGATAATGGATCCCCTTGTGTCACACGGCGGCACATCCCGCTGGCTCTAACTCAAAAGCATGCCTCCCACGGGAATATCGGGATAAAAGTATCCTATGTTCTATTCCAGGTCATGGTGTACCTGTGGCGGTATCTACATCGCCACATACGAACTACGCATCGAATACCTGAAGTCACACAAAAATCCTGACGTCACAAAAATCCTGCATCGCGCAATTAGAGTTTACCATGCAGTGGACATCCCAACTAGCAAAAAGTGGTTTTTAAAGTATCCTAGAACCACTATTATCCAAGACTATATGAGAATTATATCCGCATATAAGTCTCGAAAAGGGCCCACTTTATAAGTCTACTTTTACTTATAACGTATTTATATTAGACCGCTGAAATGTCATATACGCCTTTAATGCTCCTGTAATTGAGTTACGTCAATGCAATTACTCCTGTAAATCTCAATAAAAGTAAGTTATAGTCAAAAATGAGATTAATACGCACCTAGAAATGCTTCTATAATATATTGAGAACAGTCGAACTAAGTGTATCGCTTTTTGTGCTCTGTAAAAAAATATTTTAACATCTTGTATTTATATGAATCAGAATTTATTAATGTTAATCTTAGTTGAAAAACAAAATCTTAATGTTGTCAAATTGTTAGTCTTATAGCTTATTCGTAGGGGAATGTGAATTTTCTGTGAAATCTATCATGGTTTTGAGAAAAAATTTAAAGCGCCTCTTGAAATTTGTTTATTTTCATTTTAGTATTAATTAATATTAAATCAATATTATGAAGGCGGCTGCATTTTAACTTGTATTAAATCAGCTGATTGAGGGGCTAAGTAACAGCCACGATATGGTTGTCACATATAGATGACGTCTGCATCAGTTACGCTGACGACATGGTGTTGCTGAGTCCGTCGGTCAGTGGATTGAGAAAACTTTTAGGTATCTGTGAGTCATAATGCGGAAGCTCATGGTCTGAAGTACGAGAAGAAAAGTGAGTTTATGGATAATAGAGTGAATAAGTCACCGGAGCATGTACCCCCAGTCTATTTAACATTTTAAACGGAGTACCTCTAGAACGTGTCTCTCAGTTTAAGTAGGTACCTAGGACACATAGTGACTGAGACCCTTAATGATGATACATGATAACTAGCTGCGCCCAGCGGTTTCCCCCGCGTAAGTCTCGATCCCGTGGGAATATCGGGATACAAAGTATCCTATGTCCTATTCTACGTCATTGTCTACCCCCGTGCCAAATTTCTTCCAAATCCATTCAGCCGTTCTAGCGTGAAAGCGTAACAAACAAACAAACTCACTTTCGCATTTATAATATTAGTTAGGATTAGGATGGTACGGAACCCTTCGTGCGCGAGTCCGACTCGTACTTGGCCGGTTTTTAGAATAATCGCACTGGCCAGCACAAAAATGTCGCTCAACGCGCCTAAAGAAGTTTTCACTTCAAAAACTTCATATTATTTTTCTTCACTTTCCATCATTTTGGTTAGTTTAGCACTTCAGAGTAGTGCAAGCGGTAGATACATAATGCCGTATTGAGTTTTCTTCCGGAAAATTGCGCGAAAAGTGCATAAAAGTGTACAATATTTGTTCAAGGCATGGAGACACCTAGCATTTTCCTCGCTGTAGTTCAAATATACAATCCTGAATTCCTGAGCGTTGCGAGGGTTTCAAAGGTACGAGACAGAATAAATTTAAAAAAGGAAAGGAAAGGAAGAAAAATTGCGCGAAAAGTGCATCGGGGCTACTAAATATTAGCAGTACCCGCGTTTAAATATGAGACATGGCTCCTCAATCCATACGGACACTAAAAGTTTACAATATTTGTTGAAGGCATACTGGAGACACCTAGCATTTTCCTCGCTGTAGTGAGGTGATTTGTCTTTAAAAAGCCTTGGATAACAATAGTTATTTGTTATGCAAGGCTGCAAAGTTGTTTTTGGCTTAGAATAATCGCACTGACCAGCACGACGCCTGCATGAAAATAAAAATCCCTCAACGCGCCTACAAATGTTTGTTTGTTCGTTTGTGAGCGCATCACGTAAAAGCCACTCATTGGATTCCAAATTGAATTACTGAACAATAAGAAGCTTTATTGTGAGTAACATTTAGTCTTTATTTCATCAAAATCGACCTACAGAATCAAAAGATAATTATGTGGATTTAACACTTATGATTTTTTTTTTTATTGGGGTATTACGTGCAGCGCTTGACGGTATTCTGTTCACAAGAAATTGTGCAGTTTTCGAGCTGTAACCTAACAGAAAGTTAGTACTGTCTGTGCAAGCCTAGTGGCTTGCATGAATTCACGATAGTATTAACTAATAGGATATCAAATAATTATAACTGACAAAAAGTACTAGGCTTGCATGAATTCACGTTTAGATTATTTTAAGTACATCACTCACTTTTTTATTCTATTCGTATCTGCAATACTATATACAGGGTGTTAGGGTAAACACCGTTATCCTTGCAACCAGTGGTTTGGTTTCATTTATAGAACGTAAAATCAATGGAAAATGACAACTTTTTTTTTCTTTTTTTTTAATCTTCATTTTACCACAAGTGACGCAAGTTCGTTGTCCTATGCGCTAGGGCAACGAACTTGCGTCTCAACACGGGCGGGGGGTACGGGATGTGACCTGACTGGCCGCGAGCACGACCCCTCCTGAGGGGTCCCGAGGGGTACCGTGCTCTCTAGCGAAACAGCTGACTGACTGAGGTCAGTCAGCTGTTTCGCTAGAGAGCACGGTGTCGGATAGAAACTTTTTAAAATCTTTTAATGAAAATGACGTTTTTTTTTTGTTGTGTTCGGTCATTTATTTTTATATTTAAGTCAACTACCCATGGTTTGAATGACAAGACTGTTTACCCTTACAGCCTGTATCGTATATTTGTATTTGTATGAAAAATATCTATTAAAGTATTTTATCTAGACTTTATAGACAAAGATAAGAGTACCAATAACTAAAACAGTATGTTTTATCTCATCTTATCTATAAAATTACTTCAAGTTAGGTACCTTTAGGCTTTATTAACTACTAGCTGTTCGTGCCCGGCGTTGCCCGGGTGTAATTCCGACTTTTCCGGTGGATTAACAAAAAACATTTTTCATACAAATACAAATATACGATACAGGCTGTAAGGGTAAACAGTCTTGTCATTCAAACCATGGGTAGTTGACTTAAATATAAAAATAAATGACCGAACACAACAAAAAAAAAACGTCATTTTCATTAAAAGATTTTAAAAAGTTTCTATCCGACACCGTGCTCTCTAGCGAAACAGCTGACTGACTGAGGGAGAGGTCGTGCTCGCGGCCAGTCAGGTCACATCCCGTACCCCCCGCCCGTGTTGAGACGCAAGTTCGTTGCCCTAGCGCATAGGACAACGAACTTGCGTCACTTGTGGTAAAATGAAGATTAAAAAAAAAGAAAAAAAAAGTTGTCATTTTCCATTGATTTTACGTTCTATAAATGAAACCAAACCACTGGTTGCAAGGATAACGGTGTTTACCCTAACACCCTGTATATAGTATTGCAGATACGAATAGAATAAAAAAGTGAGTGATGTACTTAAAATAATCTAAACGTGAATTCATGCAAGCCTAGTACTTTTTGTCAGTTATAATTATTTGATATCCTATTAGTTAATACTATCGTGAATTCATGCAAGCCACTAGGCTTGCACAGACAGTACTAACTTTCTGTTAGGTTACAGCTCGAAAACTGCACAATTTCTTGTGAACAGAATACCGTCAAGCGCTGCACGTAATACCCCAATAAAAAAAAAAATCATAAGTGTTAAATCCACATAATTATCTTTTGATTCTGTAGGTCGATTTTGATGAAATAAAGACTAAATGTTACTCACAATAAAGCTTCTTATTGTTCAGTAATTCAATTTGGAATCCAATGAGTGGCTTTTACGTGATGCGCTCACAAACGAACAAACAAACATTTGTAGGCGCGTTGAGGGATTTTTATTTTCATGCAGGCGTCGTGCTGGTCAGTGCGATTATTCTAAGCCAAAAACAACTTTGCAGCCTTGCATAACAAATAACTATTGTTATCCAAGGCTTTTTAAAGACAAATCACCTCACTACAGCGAGGAAAATGCTAGGTGTCTCCAGTATGCCTTCAACAAATATTGTAAACTTTTAGTGTCCGTATGGATTGAGGAGCCATGTCTCATATTTAAACGCGGGTACTGCTAATATTTAGTAGCCCCGATGCACTTTTCGCGCAATTTTTCTTCCTTTCCTTTCCTTTTTTAAATTTATTCTGTCTCGTACCTTTGAAACCCTCGCAACGCTCAGGAATTCAGGATTGTATATTTGAACTACAGCGAGGAAAATGCTAGGTGTCTCCATGCCTTGAACAAATATTGTACACTTTTATGCACTTTTCGCGCAATTTTCCGGAAGAAAACTCAATACGGCATTATGTATCTACCGCTTGCACTACTCTGAAGTGCTAAACTAACCAAAATGATGGAAAGTGAAGAAAAATAATATGAAGTTTTTGAAGTGAAAACTTCTTTAGGCGCGTTGAGCGACATTTTTGTGCTGGCCAGTGCGATTATTCTAAAAACCGGCCAAGTACGAGTCGGACTCGCGCACGAAGGGTTCCGTACCATCCTAATCCTAACTAATATTATAAATGCGAAAGTGAGTTTGTTTGTTTGTTACGCTTTCACGCTAGAACGGCTGAATGGATTTGGAAGAAATTTGGCACGGGGGTAGACAATGACGTAGAATAGGACATAGGATACTTTGTATCCCGATATTCCCACGGGATCGAGACTTACGCGGGGGAAACCGCTGGGCGCAGCTAGTTATCATGTATCATCATTAAGGGTCTCAGTCACTATGTGTCCTAGGTACCTACTTAAACTGAGAGACACGTTCTAGAGGTACTCCGTTTAAAATGTTAAATAGACTGGGGGTACATGCTCCGGTGACTTATTCACTCTATTATCCATAAACTCACTTTTCTTCTCGTACTTCAGACCATGAGCTTCCGCATTATGACTCACAGATACCTAAAAGTTTTCTCAATCCACTGACCGACGGACTCAGCAACACCATGTCGTCAGCGTAACTGATGCAGACGTCATCTATATGTGACAACCATATCGTGGCTGTTACTTAGCCCCTCAATCAGCTGATTTAATACAAGTTAAAATGCAGCCGCCTTCATAATATTGATTTAATATTAATTAATACTAAAATGAAAATAAACAAATTTCAAGAGGCGCTTTAAATTTTTTCTCAAAACCATGATAGATTTCACAGAAAATTCACATTCCCCTACGAATAAGCTATAAGACTAACAATTTGACAACATTAAGATTTTGTTTTTCAACTAAGATTAACATTAATAAATTCTGATTCATATAAATACAAGATGTTAAAATATTTTTTTACAGAGCACAAAAAGCGATACACTTAGTTCGACTGTTCTCAATATATTATAGAAGCATTTCTAGGTGCGTATTAATCTCATTTTTGACTATAACTTACTTTTATTGAGATTTACAGGAGTAATTGCATTGACGTAACTCAATTACAGGAGCATTAAAGGCGTATATGACATTTCAGCGGTCTAATATAAATACGTTATAAGTAAAAGTAGACTTATAAAGTGGGCCCTTTTCGAGACTTATATGCGGATATAATTCTCATATAGTCTTGGATAATAGTGGTTCTAGGATACTTTAAAAACCACTTTTTGCTAGTTGGGATGTCCACTGCATGGTAAACTCTAATTGCGCGATGCAGGATTTTTGTGACGTCAGGATTTTTGTGTGACTTCAGGTATTCGATGCGTAGTTCGTATGTGGCGATGTAGATACCGCCACAGGTACACCATGACCTGGAATAGAACATAGGATACTTTTATCCCGATATTCCCGTGGGAGGCATGCTTTTGAGTTAGAGCCAGCGGGATGTGCCGCCGTGTGACACAAGGGGATCCATTATCACCAAAAAAAATTATAGCTGTCCTAGAACAAATATTTCGTTCGTTGATCTGGAACAACGTGGGTATATGGAAAATACCTATCCTATTTACGATATGCTGACGACCTTGCATTGCTCTCCCAAGAGTTACAATATATGCTGGAGACACTCAGAGAAAGCAAACAGTGGGGCTTGAAGTGGACCAGAGTAAGACTAAAGTTATGACGCACTGCACAGAAACAACAATAACGCTAAACTCTACGCCCCTCAACTGGATCAACGAATATGTGTATCTGGGACACTAAACTCTACACCCCTTGAGTGAGTCAACGAATATGTGTATCTAGACAGAAGAGAAAGAACACGTGGAGAAAGTACTGGGCTATAAAAGAAATCTTCAAGAGTAAACTTCCTAAAGCTATGGAGATCTGCCTGATGCCGTCTGACATACGCCTGCCAAAGTGCCAAACATGGCCTCTAACAAAGCAATCTCTATAAAAATTAAGAGTTTGCCAGAGAGAGAAGCCATATGGGCCATAACCTAAGAGATTCAGAAATAGCTCAATACGAATAGAATAAACTGAGGCTTAAAGACGTAACCAAACAAACACTAAAATGGAAATGGGCCGGACATTTACAGAGACTTGGTGATAGCAGATGGACCCAAATTCTCGCGTTTACAATGAACAAAAAGCGAAGACGTGGTAGACCAACAAGAGATGGAGTGACGACATCCAAGGCTTAATAGGAAAAACATATTATTCTGGAGCAGACTAGATAGTTATGAATTTATGTACTCACAATAATAATTTCAATGTATAGGTAATTTATTCGATTATTATTTCTGTAAGTTTATTAGTTTTTAGACAAGAATTTATGATTTTATTATAATTGAATTGAAATGTATTTTTTTATTATTAATGTACTGTACAATATAGTAAGGAATCAATAAAAGCTTTTTTTTATTATATTATGTATTTATTCCCACGGGATCGAGACTTACGCGGGTGAAACCGCGGGGCGCAGCTAGTCTAACCAGAACCGGGATTAAGGACCAGACATCCCAAGTCAGCGCATGATGCTGATGACGCTCTCTGCCGAAAGAAACCACTGGCCTCCATACCAACGTTTGTACCAGTATAGCTGACACTACAGGCGACTAATGGACTCGACCCCAGGCCCCAGGTGCCGTATTTGCCGCTGGCCGTGCGTGCGTCTCACAACTATAAACCCCGAAGAAACCGTGACCGGTTCACACCTGAAGCACACGCGATGTTCTCAGTGAGTGTCTCCATGCACGGCACGATTGCTTCGAAAACATCCTGTTTGAAATTGATTGAAATCTTCATCAACGTATAAGAACATCTCCGGGTATTAAAGCCGCTGATAACACCAACATTAGGCACAATTGCACAAAACATGGCTGTTGACATAATGGAGGTGAATCACACTACATAACCTACCGTTGTTTTGATTCCCATTCAAAGCTATCATTGATAACATCTTTGATATCCGTGTCAACGTATCGCAAATCCTCTTTAATCGTAATAATAGACATTAGGCAATAATTACGTTTAGGTACTAAGAAGTATTTAAGTACCTACAGGTTCTATACAGGCTTCACATGCTTACTCATTCGACATTCCTCTCCCCCCTCGTTAGGGCTATGTTTAATCTGCAGCAAACCGATTCTTGTCAGCCATTTTTCAAAAACATGAGAATATAATCCAGGTTATAAACTATCTGTTTGCCAAATTTCATCCAAATCCATTCAGCCTTTTTTGCGTGCATAGGATGCCTTAATATCCTTGATTTCCGATTGTACCAGTAAGATATCCTTTAACAACTTTGAAACATCCAAGTGATCAAATGTTATGGGAGGTAACTTTTCTAAATCACGGTCCACAAACACAGGCATCACATCGGGCTCAGTCACTTTGAACACACTAATTATATCATTTAGCACTCGGTTATCCTTCCCTTGTCCTTTTCTTGCCGGTTTACGTTGATCCGACGGCAAAGATTCGAACAACAATGATTTAGATTTTTCAATCTGCGCACTCGTGAATGTAGACAAGCATATTTTTACAAGACTATCTTCATCTATAATTGACAACTTGTTTTGCACATATGACAACATCTCGTCGACGACAAGATTACAATTATTACACTTTAGTGTAGACGTCATTGCGGAAGAATTGATATCTATTGATTGAATTGAATTGATATTGCGAAGTGCCATAAAATTAAAAAAGGACTTTTCAGTACCTACTTATGACCGAAATCATGAGAACATACATAATCAGCCTATAATGTTCCCACTGCTGGGACACAGGCCTCCTCTCTATGAGAGGGAGTGGGCCGTAATCCACCACGCGGGCCCAGTGCGGGTTGGTAGATGTCACATGTCTTCGAATTTTTGGTTCCAAGACATGCCGGTTTCCTCACGATGTTTTCCTTCACCGTTTTGAGAGCAGTGGTGATGAAATTATTTACACAAAGTAAAGCGCCTGTCGGGGTTCGAACCTACGACCTACAACTCGTAAGTCGCGGCCGTTACCACTGGGCCACCACTGCCACCATGAGAACATATTAGGTATATAATGCTATCGATAATGCTGCCCCTAAACTACAAGTATAGACTCATTTTAGGCACACTGACGTATGACGGTCTCGGTCGGTACTATAGATAAAATGTAATACATATTTTCTCAAACATGCTTGCAAATTCGAGCATTAGGTATTTTGACAACCTTCTTCGAGATAAATCGAAATTGCCGTACAGCAGGCATAGCATGAGCATCGTTTTGTCGACGGAAGAGTAGACAAAAATGACGTTTCCTGTAGACAGTAGACAGTACGAGACGGCAGCAAAATAGAAAGAGTCAACTGCACTTTTTACGAAATTCACTCTTTTACATAATTCGACTCAGAATTCTTTGTTTTATCATAGGATTTATCGGTTGTCAGTGTGATTTTGACAGTAAGGATAGAAAACTTTCTTCCGAAATAGTCTACATATAAAAAGACCTAGACAAGGATCATTAGAAATGAAAGACAAAATGACAGATTGTAGAAAGATTTCTACGGTGGATGTCAAAAATGAAGAAACGAACTGTCACTTTGTATAGAAAAAGCTATGTCTATTCTTCGTAGAGATAGAAAGCGCCATGCTACGCCTGCTGTTCAAAACAAATGACGATGCGGCCGGCAAAGTAAGTATGAAAATCCATAACTGTCGTGTTTAGCGCCCAAATAAATTACTATGAAAACTCATATCTGTTGTGTTATTTAAAAATGGAACGAACTTTTTACTTCAGCGCATCAAAGATTTTATTTGCATTTCGATTTAGCTTGCAAATAGACCTGTTTAAAATAAAGAAGAAACAAATGAACATTATTGGCGTGTGAAAATTTATTGTTGTTCGTCATTGATTCCGGAAATTATAATCCAACCAAAAACATAAATGTGAAATGGGAGCCAAATTCAAAGTGCGGTTATCGACTTCGCCGACAAAAGAATTGAGATCTAAATGGGTGCCAAGTTCTATAGATAATCCTGTTTATAAAGAACATACAACATTCTCAAATAAATTTAAAACAAAATTTCTTGTTTTTTCTGTTATAACAATATTTGCTATTTAAAAATATAACTTCATTGAATAGTCGAATTATTTACACAAAGCACTTAGGATGAATTCAAGCTGAAAATTTTACTTGGCTAGTTTTTATCAGCAAGCCAACATCTGAGAGGAGTAAGATATGTTAGCCTTACAATAAAGAAATGGCAAAGATATAAATATGCCTAAATAGACGGTCAAAACTGCGAATTCGTCGAATATAAAAGAAAATAGCGCCCAACCGCTAAATGCACGCACAATAACAACAGCTAGAAAGTGATAAAAATGACGAGTTTCAGACGTTGATATCTCAACAACGGTTTGAGCTGTATTAATGAAATTTGGGGTTCTAGTTAATCTAGGGGGTATTAATAAATAAACCAAGTTTCATGTGTGTATGTTAAATAGATTTTGAGTTATTGAGGGGTGAAAAGTAGCTCCAAATGGTTCGTGTAATATAACACACGGCTGCTGCGTTGCCAGTTCTTTTCTTGAACTTGGCTTGACACGCGGCTGCGTGTCTCGATTAATTTACTTAGTTTGAATTTCCGCGCATTGTTTGAGAAAAGTACTATACAATAGGGAAGCAAGAAGTGTAAAAAAGTATCCATATATATCGTATCGATATTTAAAAAAAATATCAATATCGATTTCGATATATCGAAAAAAAAATATCGATATATCGGTAAATCGGTGGAATTTTCAAAAAAAAAATTTACATTATGTAGTTCAAGTTTTATAATCATTTAAATACCAAACTAGGAAAAAAGTACTAATAATTCTTACGGCTCTGAATTCCAGTGGTTTTAGTCAGCGGCGACAACGGTGTTGCTATTGAAAATACATCGTTTTTGATACATTTTCGATACTTGATATTTTATATCGATACATCGATATATCGAAATAATAAATATCGTCTGAAAATATCGATATATCGAACAAAAAATATCGATTTTTTTTCTGCAAGCCTACTATACAAGTCTTAGCCCAGTTGCAGGCCGCGACAGTAATGTATTATTCGTAGTTCAGACTTCAGTAATTTTTAGTATAAACTTTTAGTTCCTTTTGTAGCGGGTGCCCATGTGGTCCCGTTCGTTGGTGGTGCCCAGGTTGTGCCATTTGTTGGGGGTGCCCATGTGGTCCCGTTCGTTGTTGGTGCCCAGGTTGTGCCATTTGTTGGGGGTGCCCATGTGGTCCCGTTCGTTGGTGGTGCCCAGGTTGTGCCATTTGTTGGGGGTGCCCATGTGGTCCCGTTAGTTGGTGGGGCCCAGGTTGTACCATTTGTTGGGGGTGCCCATGTGGTTCCGTTCGTTGGTGGTGCCCAGGTTGTGCCATTTGTCGGGGGACGCCATGTGGTTACATTAATTGATGGTGCCCAAGTAATCGTTATGGGTGCCCATGTGGTCCCGTTCGTTGGTGGTGCCCAGGTTGCAACATTTGTTGGGGGTGCCCATGTGGTCCCGTTCGTTGTTGGTGCCCAGGTTGTGCTATTTGTTGGTGGTACCCATGTGGTCCCGTTCGTTGGTGGTGCCGAAGTTACTTCAGGTGGCGCTATAGTTGATTTAGTCGCTGGCCATGAGGCAACACGCGAAGTGTCCCTCGGGTGGAACCTGGAAACAAACAGTTTTCTCTATTAACATTTATAACTACATAACAATAACATAATAATGTCATCACGTTTGTATTCCCGGAAGGGTAAGGCGCAGGTAAACAACATTACTAAAATACTACAACAACCAGTTATTGTTTTGTACATAGCTGAAACGATGATACTCGTCATCATGAGCACGGAATAGATAAAAGAGCTCTTTACCTATTTAACAACCTGAAATGTATGGGATTCGCTCGTCACGTTACATACTAGCGCTCATGCATGCCTTTCTAGTAAGATTCCGAATAGGCGCCCGTGACAGAGGCACGGAAGCAAAGCAAAAAGCAGAAAGAAAAAAGCAGATGCGAACTATAAGAATTATATTCGCAATAGAACTCAAACAAAATAACATAACGTACCGACATTCAGATATTAGATAAAAAGCTTGCGTTTTTTTTCTACCGCAAAGTAGAAGTTGGGCTCAGCAACACAAGCTCAGCAATGAAAGTCGATCAACACAAAACTGCTACTTTTACCTATCATCGAAATGCCTACCTACACGTACAGTTATTTGATACACTGGCTGTTCATGAACCTATTCATTATGATTTTTTGTTCCGTAGTCAACAAGGAACCAAAATATGTAGTTCCGCCACGTCCGTCTGTCTGTCCGCAGCTTAGCTCAGAGACTCTTTCTACTAGAAAGTTGTAATTTGGTATGGGAATACATATAAATCACGCCGTCAAAGTGGTAACATAAAATAAAGAAAAGGGTAAGGTACCTCCCCTACACGAAACGTGTTTATGGTTTATTTTTCTCGTTAATCCCATGGTGTGGGGTGAAGTTGGAAAGGTCGTTTAAGTTGTTGACTTATAAGTTGAGTTTGTGGAAATCAGTTTTGGATTCAGGGTTCCGTTTGCGAAATATTGCTATAAAGTGCTAATTTTTGTTAGACAAGTGTTGTTCACCTATACATTTCGTATGGGAGAACATGTTTTTCAACTACCATGTTAAGTTTGTTCGAGGCATAAATTCATCCCAACTATGGAACCCTTCATTGTGTTCACACAATGTTCGTCTGTTCAACAAATTCGATTTTAGCTGTGTTAAAATAATTTTTAAATTGGACCGCGTTAAAGCAATGATCGTGCATCTGAGTTGATTAAATAAATGCGTCAGCAGTATCGTTACACAAGTTACACGTAGGAATGTTTATTGATAAATTTTTACTGAAGAATAAGATTAAGATTCTCATAGCCAAAAGTAAGGAATTTTAGTGATAGTTTAAGTAGTTAGTTTAGTTCGGTGTATCGCACCGAATCGGCACCATTATCTATTTTTTTTCAAATAAGTTTTACTCTTACGCTAATTTCTTCATCAAAAGTAAATAGCAGTCAAAGTAACGTCACAAAGTCAAAGCAACGGTTGAACTTGTTTGTTTCTTCACAATTTTAGCTGTTGCTGGTTTTACTTCACTTTTGCCTCTTACTGCTCATTCAGCTGGTGTGAAAGTTAAAGTAATTGCTAACAAAGTTGTACCTACTGTTGTAGGTTGGACTTATTTAACAAATTAAATGAAGGCATTTATCTGTGTAATAAGTAATATCCTACATTTTTTTATTCTAATAACATATTTTAGGGGCATCAAGATCGTTCAGTGAAAGTTCAAGTTCATCAGACGATGAACTTAACGTGCGTTATTTAACGCATTGGTGTAAGCGATTTAAGTGCTTACCCTACGTAAAATTACTTAACATGATCCTCCGTTAAGCCGAAAATACTGCAGCATGAATTTTGAAATAAATATTATGTTAAAGTTGAGGATTGATGCTAGGTTGTTTGACGAAAACACGATTACATAAAATTTGTGGAGGTCAGATAGGCAGTCGCTCCATGTAAAATACTGGTATTCAGCTGCATCCGGTTAGACTGGAAGCCGACCCCAACATAGTTGAGAAAAGGCTAGGCAGATGATGATTCGCGGCTCTCCTAAACCTTATATCCCCGGCCCAATGATTGGCAACATAATAGTTTGCGTTACATGGCCGATAATTTTTCAGGTTTTTTAAAATTTTAGTTTTCTTTAGCAACTACAACCTCACGTCTTTTATTGTATGTAGGCTACGAGTTAATAGAACAGCTTCTACTATATTAATTCATCATCTTTACTATTCCAACACAATATCAAAAAACGTAAATTAATACAAAATACAGTAGTAGGTATAGGTACCTACATAAATAGTTCTGAATTGTTAACTCGGCGATTAATGTTGTAAGTGGGCTACTTTATCCTTACTAATATTATAAATGCGAAAGTAACTCTGTCTGTCTGTCGTGCTTTCACGCCAAAACTACTGAACCGATTTAAATGAAATTTGGTACACAGATAGTCTAGAGCCTGAGAAAGGACATAGGCTACTTTTTATCGACATGACATGACACGCGGGCGAAGCCGCGGGTAAGCTAGTACATAAATATATTTTAGAGATTCAACATGTTGTGTCTGCTAATAAAATCAAATACCAAACTCAAAATTACCCATCAAACTTTTTTATTCGACAACTAAATTAATAAATCTTCATTTTTCATAATTTTGTTGTGTTATGATTTGGCATAAGTAATTTTAATTCGCATAATGTGATGAATATGTAATACGAGGCGTAATACCCGGAACCGAACTAGTAAGAATAGGTTAAAGACCAACCCCGAAGTCACGAAAAAGATCAGCTGGTCCTCTATCTTATCCTATCCCTTACATACAACGATCAGTCAATTTTGTCGAGTTATGTAATGTAATGTAATTATGTAAAAAATAATGAAAGGACGTAGGACGCCATCAATACAGAGTATGAAAGTTACGGGCGATATAAATAGTTTTAACTCGAATGCAACTTGATGTATAATGAATCCCCTGGGAAAAACAATAATAATTGAACTGTTGGCCAGGTTAGGTAATAGGCAATTGGTTAGATATCTGATGATATTGACCCCATTACCTACCAGAGAAAAGCTTACTTCAAGTTTCCATCGTAGGACTGGTCAGAGACAACGCTGACTAGAAGACAGCACCACACAAGTAGCTTATTCATGATTCGGCGGCCGAGGGACTAGCACTGTGCAGGAACACGGTTCTGCCTACTAATTATACTGCCGCTAGAACCGCCCCTTTGATAAGCATTGCTATGTATGTACTACCAAAGTTATCAAATCGATGCTTCCACGGAGATAACGTTGTATACTTATTCCGTATCAACGCCAACGGGCGTACCTATCAGAGGCTTACTCCGTCACGTGGAATGTTTCACACACATGGTAAGCAATACTGTCTTACCTTGGATAATTTCATCAAACGATAGACAGAACTGTAAAGTAAAGATGTCACCTAGGATTTTTCGTTTGGGCTTTATTATCCAAACAACATTAATTTTCAAAATATTCGCTGAACATTTTGTTTTGTTTCTACAGCCAAAGAAAAGGTCGTATAACGCTAACACTCCGACATGGGTCTAAAGTCTCAATCAACGCGACAAAGAAGAGAACTAACATTCACCGGGCCCGATCTAAGGCGCAAGCCGGCAAATGCCCACAGCGGCAAAGGAGAGGAATTGAGGGTCCTCAATTTCCTCACTAGGAGAGAAAAATATTATAAAAATTTCCATGCTTAGCAGCCCGACCGCGACCATACCTAGTTATTTTATTTTCACCTAAAACCTCGGTAAGATTCAGTGTTTATCATTCGAAATCTAAGTGCCTATATACCTACCTACCTACCTACCCAAGTAACACATTCGCGTCTAAAAACGGACTATTAGACATCTAATAGAATTTTATTTTATTGTCTATCTTAAGAGTAAAATATCCCCTAAGTAATATTCAAGAACGCTTATAGACACAGTTTAGTAAAAGTGGGCACAACCTTATCACCTCTCATAAGAATGAGTTAAGAAAACATGAATAGATAGAGATAAGAGTTCTAAATTTTCAAATTGTCTGTAGAGATTTTTCTAGTGCCTCACTAAACGGTTTATAGACCAAAAATTTTACTAGTAGATAGTTTATAGATAAAGCTGAGACCTTTAAAAAAGTCAAGTTTTTAAACCAAAATTAACTCAAGACTAACCACTTTAAGTATCATTTGATTTGTAATAGACAACGACACATAATGGCGCAGAACTTACAAGAGTTATTTAAACTTATTATTGTATTGCATCATGGCGTAACAAATTTCTTATTTCGTATATATGTCGTTAATAATGGGTAAACAAGCAAATCTATATGCGATTGAAATTCTATCGTCGAATATTATGTAAAAATCTCTTAAAATACGAGCGCCCGCTGTAAATGTAAGATTTAATATTTTTTTTACCAAATATGAATATTATTTATTATAAGCAAATTTTTAAAATTGCATTTTAATTGTTAAAATACTCTTTTTATTTAAAATAACTAATTTAAAACATATTAAATGTTTAATTAGACATAATTGAATGATAAAACATAAAAATAAGCATTAAAATATGTAACAAAAATCATTTGAAGCAAAAATAGGCAAGAAAAATGGCGTCAAGATAACATTTACTAGAAAAACGAATTTAATAGAACAAACACTCTAGAGAATTTTCTGTAGTATGGCTCTAGCTCTATGACAAGAATAATTTCACTTGCTACATACTAAACTATCTAGTGAAAGAATAAACAGATTTATGAGTGGTTTAAGATTACCTAGTAACTGTCATCTCTGTATTCCTTTTTATCTTCTCACAGTATTTCTAGACGTTCATCAGTGAACATGTAATTTGATGTGTTGTGGATGGTGGACCATTTTATGCAGTAACAGAGCAATCTAATTAATCAATTCAAGAGGGTAAGTAAAAGATATTTCTGTTTTATATAATGACAATGTGAAAAATAGTAGATATAATAGTAGGTCCGGTTCCGATTCCGTTGAGCGAAATTAACCGGTTAATTTGACTTTTGACGGTATATACGAGTTCTACCTACTACGCTATCTCTCTTTTACACCTAAAATAACAACGCTGTCACTCTAGTCGTTCTACGCCAACGAATAACGCACTCACAAGCAGTTTTTTTTGCGCAGGGAAACCATTACCTGTTAAGAAAATCTAAGCATATCACAAACTATTAAACGGATATATACCATAGTCGTACTGACAAAAATACAGGGTGTAACCGATTCCTTGTAATTGATTGAAACCACCTGTAGAGTAACTTTGAAGCTTGGAAATTACAACCTTCCATAATACACTTAGATTTTTTTGTTTTTTGGTTGTACTCGAACATACACATCCATGATAAATTATGTATAATATGTAGCAGCCGCTACATATAAAACTAAACTCAAAATATAGGTACGATAACGTTAAGTAATAGCGTTATACCATATAGTTCCCGTAACCATATGAACTAATTTCTTGGCAATTTAACGAAAATCTATTGAAACGAAATCTTCAACTATTAATTTAGTTACGATCCGGGTGGAACGCTATTTTAACGTTATTTCATAACGTTCAAGTCCCTAAACTAAACACAAGCGGCGGCGGGCGTGCGTCTGTCTGAGTATAACCGGTTTATTCAGGTTAGCGCGAGTTTTAAATTTATATTCTCTGTAATAACCAGTAACCGAAATGATTTAGGATTAGTCTTAACCGTTTTTGTAATTAACCGGTTAATTGATGAACGATATTATAACGGTTTTATGAACAATATTAACCAGTATTTCTAAACCGGTTCCAAGCCCTCCTGCCCGGGGTTGCGGGAAAGTCTGAAAGGGATACCGGGACCTTGGCAACAGGAAACTGAAGGACCACGGGTGGGTTTTAGTCGGTAAAAGTCTGACACGCCCTTCCGCTCCGCCCAGAGCGCGAGAAGTCATTGGAAGATTTTGAAGGCTAAAAAAAAAGGCCTGTCTATAGATATACGCCGGCGGCGCGGCGGTGCCAAAGACTCAAAGTGTTAACATAAGACTGGTATATGGTCCGTAGCTGCGTATTCGAATTTAATTTGTAATGTGCAGGGACACTGCAAATTCAGTTGTATACCTGGGTCGTAGAACAATTTCCCGCGTTTTGGAGGAAGTTACTAGAAAGTTTCGATTCTGAATGTAAATTATTTAGCAACTCTTTTTCATTTTTCTTCCTTTTTAAATATTTCCCGATTTTTCGATGAAAATCTTTTAATTTTTTTCACTGTCTCCATTGCATAAAATCATCCAATTCAAATATTTAATACAAATGCACTTAATTAAGCTATTTTTAAGAAAAAAAACACTAAAAACACGTTTTCAATATCATTTTTTTAGACAATTTTCGTTTCAATAGATTTTCGTTAAATTGCCAAGAAATTAGTTCATATGGTTACGGGAACTATATGGTATAACGCTATTACTTAACGTTATCGTACCTATATTTTGAGTTTAGTTTTATATGTAGCGGCTGCTACATATTATACATAATTTATCATGGATGTGTATGTTCGAGTACAACCAAAAAACAAAAAAATCTAAGTGTATTATGGAAGGTTGTAATTTCCAAGCTTCAAAGTTACTCTACAGGTGGTTTCAATCAATTACAAGGAATCGGTTACACCCTGTATTTTTGTCAGTACGACTATGGTATATATCCGTTTAATAGTTTGTGATATGCTTAGATTTTCTTAACAGGTAATGGTTTCCCTGCGCAAAAAAAACTGCTTGTGAGTGCGTTATTCGTTGGCGTAGAACGACTAGAGTGACAGCGTTGTTATTTTAGGTGTAAAAGAGAGATAGCGTAGTAGGTAGAACTCGTATATACCGTCAAAAGTCAAATTAACCGGTTAATTTCGCTCAACGGAATCGGAACCGGACCTACTATTATATCTACTATTTTTCACATTGTCATTATATAAAACAGAAATATCTTTTACTTACCCTCTTGAATTGATTAATTAGATTGCTCTGTTACTGCATAAAATGGTCCACCATCCACAACACATCAAATTACATGTTCACTGATGAACGTCTAGAAATACTGTGAGAAGATAAAAAGGAATACAGAGATGACAGTTACTAGGTAATCTTAAACCACTCATAAATCTGTTTATTCTTTCACTAGATAGTTTAGTATGTAGCAAGTGAAATTATTCTTGTCATAGAGCTAGAGCCATACTACAGAAAATTCTCTAGAGTGTTTGTTCTATTAAATTCGTTTTTCTAGTAAATGTTATCTTGACGCCATTTTTCTTGCCTATTTTTGCTTCAAATGATTTTTGTTACATATTTTAATGCTTATTTTTATGTTTTATCATTCAATTATGTCTAATTAAACATTTAATATGTTTTAAATTAGTTATTTTAAATAAAAAGAGTATTTTAACAATTAAAATGCAATTTTAAAAATTTGCTTATAATAAATAATATTCATATTTGGTAAAAAAAATATTAAATCTTACATTTACAGCGGGCGCTCGTATTTTAAGAGATTTTTACATAATATTCGACGATAGAATTTCAATCGCATATAGATTTGCTTGTTTACCCATTATTAACGACATATATACGAAATAAGAAATTTGTTACGCCATGATGCAATACAATAATAAGTTTAAATAACTCTTGTAAGTTCTGCGCCATTATGTGTCGTTGTCTATTACAAATCAAATGATACTTAAAGTGGTTAGTCTTGAGTTAATTTTGGTTTAAAAACTTGACTTTTTTAAAGGTCTCAGCTTTATCTATAAACTATCTACTAGTAAAATTTTTGGTCTATAAACCGTTTAGTGAGGCACTAGAAAAATCTCTACAGACAATTTGAAAATTTAGAACTCTTATCTCTATCTATTCATGTTTTCTTAACTCATTCTTATGAGAGGTGATAAGGTTGTGCCCACTTTTACTAAACTGTGTCTATAAGCGTTCTTGAATATTACTTAGGGGATATTTTACTCTTAAGATAGACAATAAAATAAAATTCTATTAGATGTCTAATAGTCCGTTTTTAGACGCGAATGTGTTACTTGGGTAGGTAGGTAGGTAGGTATATAGGCACTTAGATTTCGAATGATAAACACTGAATCTTACCGAGGTTTTAGGTGAAAATAAAATAACTAGGTATGGTCGCGGTCGGGCTGCTAAGCATGGAAATTTTTATAATATTTTTCTCTCCTAGTGAGGAAATTGAGGACCCTCAATTCCTCTCCTTTGCCGCTGTGGGCATTTGCCGGCTTGCGCCTTAGATCGGGCCCGGTGAATGTTAGTTCTCTTCTTTGTCGCGTTGATTGAGACTTTAGACCCATGTCGGAGTGTTAGCGTTATACGACCTTTTCTTTGGCTGTAGAAACAAAACAAAATGTTCAGCGAATATTTTGAAAATTAATGTTGTTTGGATAATAAAGCCCAAACGAAAAATCCTAGGTGACATCTTTACTTTACAGTTCTGTCTATCGTTTGATGAAATTATCCAAGGTAAGACAGTATTGCTTACCATGTGTGTGAAACATTCCACGTGACGGAGTAAGCCTCTGATAGGTACGCCCGTTGGCGTTGATACGGAATAAGTATACAACGTTATCTCCGTGGAAGCATCGATTTGATAACTTTGGTAGTACATACATAGCAATGCTTATCAAAGGGGCGGTTCTAGCGGCAGTATAATTAGTAGGCAGAACCGTGTTCCTGCACAGTGCTAGTCCCTCGGCCGCCGAATCATGAATAAGCTACTTGTGTGGTGCTGTCTTCTAGTCAGCGTTGTCTCTGACCAGTCCTACGATGGAAACTTGAAGTAAGCTTTTCTCTGGTAGGTAATGGGGTCAATATCATCAGATATCTAACCAATTGCCTATTACCTAACCTGGCCAACAGTTCAATTATTATTGTTTTTCCCAGGGGATTCATTATACATCAAGTTGCATTCGAGTTAAAACTATTTATATCGCCCGTAACTTTCATACTCTGTATTGATGGCGTCCTACGTCCTTTCATTATTTTTTACAT
Organism: Lithophane semibrunnea; assembly: GCA_947363905.1. Lineage (NCBI taxonomy): Eukaryota > Metazoa > Arthropoda > Insecta > Lepidoptera > Noctuidae > Lithophane > Lithophane semibrunnea. The sequence goes on from OX376196.1 coordinate 18,188,385, forward strand.
AATTACATTACATTACATAACTCGACAAAATTGACTGATCGTTGTATGTAAGGGATAGGATAAGATAGAGGACCAGCTGATCTTTTTCGTGACTTCGGGGTTGGTCTTTAACCTATTCTTACTAGTTCGGTTCCGGGTATTACGCCTCGTATTACATATTCATCACATTATGCGAATTAAAATTACTTATGCCAAATCATAACACAACAAAATTATGAAAAATGAAGATTTATTAATTTAGTTGTCGAATAAAAAAGTTTGATGGGTAATTTTGAGTTTGGTATTTGATTTTATTAGCAGACACAACATGTTGAATCTCTAAAATATATTTATGTACTAGCTTACCCGCGGCTTCGCCCGCGTGTCATGTCATGTCGATAAAAAGTAGCCTATGTCCTTTCTCAGGCTCTAGACTATCTGTGTACCAAATTTCATTTAAATCGGTTCAGTAGTTTTGGCGTGAAAGCACGACAGACAGACAGAGTTACTTTCGCATTTATAATATTAGTAAGGATAAAGTAGCCCACTTACAACATTAATCGCCGAGTTAACAATTCAGAACTATTTATGTAGGTACCTATACCTACTACTGTATTTTGTATTAATTTACGTTTTTTGATATTGTGTTGGAATAGTAAAGATGATGAATTAATATAGTAGAAGCTGTTCTATTAACTCGTAGCCTACATACAATAAAAGACGTGAGGTTGTAGTTGCTAAAGAAAACTAAAATTTTAAAAAACCTGAAAAATTATCGGCCACGTAACGCAAACTATTATGTTGCCAATCATTGGGCCGGGGATATAAGGTTTAGGAGAGCCGCGAATCATCATCTGCCTAGCCTTTTCTCAACTATGTTGGGGTCGGCTTCCAGTCTAACCGGATGCAGCTGAATACCAGTATTTTACATGGAGCGACTGCCTATCTGACCTCCACAAATTTTATGTAATCGTGTTTTCGTCAAACAACCTAGCATCAATCCTCAACTTTAACATAATATTTATTTCAAAATTCATGCTGCAGTATTTTCGGCTTAACGGAGGATCATGTTAAGTAATTTTACGTAGGGTAAGCACTTAAATCGCTTACACCAATGCGTTAAATAACGCACGTTAAGTTCATCGTCTGATGAACTTGAACTTTCACTGAACGATCTTGATGCCCCTAAAATATGTTATTAGAATAAAAAAATGTAGGATATTACTTATTACACAGATAAATGCCTTCATTTAATTTGTTAAATAAGTCCAACCTACAACAGTAGGTACAACTTTGTTAGCAATTACTTTAACTTTCACACCAGCTGAATGAGCAGTAAGAGGCAAAAGTGAAGTAAAACCAGCAACAGCTAAAATTGTGAAGAAACAAACAAGTTCAACCGTTGCTTTGACTTTGTGACGTTACTTTGACTGCTATTTACTTTTGATGAAGAAATTAGCGTAAGAGTAAAACTTATTTGAAAAAAAATAGATAATGGTGCCGATTCGGTGCGATACACCGAACTAAACTAACTACTTAAACTATCACTAAAATTCCTTACTTTTGGCTATGAGAATCTTAATCTTATTCTTCAGTAAAAATTTATCAATAAACATTCCTACGTGTAACTTGTGTAACGATACTGCTGACGCATTTATTTAATCAACTCAGATGCACGATCATTGCTTTAACGCGGTCCAATTTAAAAATTATTTTAACACAGCTAAAATCGAATTTGTTGAACAGACGAACATTGTGTGAACACAATGAAGGGTTCCATAGTTGGGATGAATTTATGCCTCGAACAAACTTAACATGGTAGTTGAAAAACATGTTCTCCCATACGAAATGTATAGGTGAACAACACTTGTCTAACAAAAATTAGCACTTTATAGCAATATTTCGCAAACGGAACCCTGAATCCAAAACTGATTTCCACAAACTCAACTTATAAGTCAACAACTTAAACGACCTTTCCAACGTCACCCCACACCATGGGATTAACGAGAAAAATAAACCATAAACACGTTTCGTGTAGGGGAGGTACCTTACCCTTTTCTTTATTTTATGTTACCACTTTGACGGCGTGATTTATATGTATTCCCATACCAAATTACAACTTTCTAGTAGAAAGAGTCTCTGAGCTAAGCTGCGGACAGACAGACGGACGTGGCGGAACTACATATTTTGGTTCCTTGTTGACTACGGAACAAAAAATCATAATGAATAGGTTCATGAACAGCCAGTGTATCAAATAACTGTACGTGTAGGTAGGCATTTCGATGATAGGTAAAAGTAGCAGTTTTGTGTTGATCGACTTTCATTGCTGAGCTTGTGTTGCTGAGCCCAACTTCTACTTTGCGGTAGAAAAAAAACGCAAGCTTTTTATCTAATATCTGAATGTCGGTACGTTATGTTATTTTGTTTGAGTTCTATTGCGAATATAATTCTTATAGTTCGCATCTGCTTTTTTCTTTCTGCTTTTTGCTTTGCTTCCGTGCCTCTGTCACGGGCGCCTATTCGGAATCTTACTAGAAAGGCATGCATGAGCGCTAGTATGTAACGTGACGAGCGAATCCCATACATTTCAGGTTGTTAAATAGGTAAAGAGCTCTTTTATCTATTCCGTGCTCATGATGACGAGTATCATCGTTTCAGCTATGTACAAAACAATAACTGGTTGTTGTAGTATTTTAGTAATGTTGTTTACCTGCGCCTTACCCTTCCGGGAATACAAACGTGATGACATTATTATGTTATTGTTATGTAGTTATAAATGTTAATAGAGAAAACTGTTTGTTTCCAGGTTCCACCCGAGGGACACTTCGCGTGTTGCCTCATGGCCAGCGACTAAATCAACTATAGCGCCACCTGAAGTAACTTCGGCACCACCAACGAACGGGACCACATGGGTACCACCAACAAATAGCACAACCTGGGCACCAACAACGAACGGGACCACATGGGCACCCCCAACAAATGTTGCAACCTGGGCACCACCAACGAACGGGACCACATGGGCACCCATAACGATTACTTGGGCACCATCAATTAATGTAACCACATGGCGTCCCCCGACAAATGGCACAACCTGGGCACCACCAACGAACGGAACCACATGGGCACCCCCAACAAATGGTACAACCTGGGCCCCACCAACTAACGGGACCACATGGGCACCCCCAACAAATGGCACAACCTGGGCACCACCAACGAACGGGACCACATGGGCACCCCCAACAAATGGCACAACCTGGGCACCAACAACGAACGGGACCACATGGGCACCCCCAACAAATGGCACAACCTGGGCACCACCAACGAACGGGACCACATGGGCACCCGCTACAAAAGGAACTAAAAGTTTATACTAAAAATTACTGAAGTCTGAACTACGAATAATACATTACTGTCGCGGCCTGCAACTGGGCTAAGACTTGTATAGTAGGCTTGCAGAAAAAAAATCAATATTTTTTGTTCGATATATCGATATTTTCAGACGATATTTATTATTTCGATATATCGATGTATCGATATAAAATATCAAGTATCGAAAATGTATCAAAAACGATGTATTTTCAATAGCAACACCGTTGTCGCCGCTGACTAAAACCACTGGAATTCAGAGCCGTAAGAATTATTAGTACTTTTTTCCTAGTTTGGTATTTAAATGATTATAAAACTTGAACTACATAATGTAAATTTTTTTTTTGAAAATTCCACCGATTTACCGATATATCGATATTTTTTTTTCGATATATCGAAATCGATATTGATATTTTTTTTAAATATCGATACGATATATATGGATACTTTTTTACACTTCTTGCTTCCCTATTGTATAGTACTTTTCTCAAACAATGCGCGGAAATTCAAACTAAGTAAATTAATCGAGACACGCAGCCGCGTGTCAAGCCAAGTTCAAGAAAAGAACTGGCAACGCAGCAGCCGTGTGTTATATTACACGAACCATTTGGAGCTACTTTTCACCCCTCAATAACTCAAAATCTATTTAACATACACACATGAAACTTGGTTTATTTATTAATACCCCCTAGATTAACTAGAACCCCAAATTTCATTAATACAGCTCAAACCGTTGTTGAGATATCAACGTCTGAAACTCGTCATTTTTATCACTTTCTAGCTGTTGTTATTGTGCGTGCATTTAGCGGTTGGGCGCTATTTTCTTTTATATTCGACGAATTCGCAGTTTTGACCGTCTATTTAGGCATATTTATATCTTTGCCATTTCTTTATTGTAAGGCTAACATATCTTACTCCTCTCAGATGTTGGCTTGCTGATAAAAACTAGCCAAGTAAAATTTTCAGCTTGAATTCATCCTAAGTGCTTTGTGTAAATAATTCGACTATTCAATGAAGTTATATTTTTAAATAGCAAATATTGTTATAACAGAAAAAACAAGAAATTTTGTTTTAAATTTATTTGAGAATGTTGTATGTTCTTTATAAACAGGATTATCTATAGAACTTGGCACCCATTTAGATCTCAATTCTTTTGTCGGCGAAGTCGATAACCGCACTTTGAATTTGGCTCCCATTTCACATTTATGTTTTTGGTTGGATTATAATTTCCGGAATCAATGACGAACAACAATAAATTTTCACACGCCAATAATGTTCATTTGTTTCTTCTTTATTTTAAACAGGTCTATTTGCAAGCTAAATCGAAATGCAAATAAAATCTTTGATGCGCTGAAGTAAAAAGTTCGTTCCATTTTTAAATAACACAACAGATATGAGTTTTCATAGTAATTTATTTGGGCGCTAAACACGACAGTTATGGATTTTCATACTTACTTTGCCGGCCGCATCGTCATTTGTTTTGAACAGCAGGCGTAGCATGGCGCTTTCTATCTCTACGAAGAATAGACATAGCTTTTTCTATACAAAGTGACAGTTCGTTTCTTCATTTTTGACATCCACCGTAGAAATCTTTCTACAATCTGTCATTTTGTCTTTCATTTCTAATGATCCTTGTCTAGGTCTTTTTATATGTAGACTATTTCGGAAGAAAGTTTTCTATCCTTACTGTCAAAATCACACTGACAACCGATAAATCCTATGATAAAACAAAGAATTCTGAGTCGAATTATGTAAAAGAGTGAATTTCGTAAAAAGTGCAGTTGACTCTTTCTATTTTGCTGCCGTCTCGTACTGTCTACTGTCTACAGGAAACGTCATTTTTGTCTACTCTTCCGTCGACAAAACGATGCTCATGCTATGCCTGCTGTACGGCAATTTCGATTTATCTCGAAGAAGGTTGTCAAAATACCTAATGCTCGAATTTGCAAGCATGTTTGAGAAAATATGTATTACATTTTATCTATAGTACCGACCGAGACCGTCATACGTCAGTGTGCCTAAAATGAGTCTATACTTGTAGTTTAGGGGCAGCATTATCGATAGCATTATATACCTAATATGTTCTCATGGTGGCAGTGGTGGCCCAGTGGTAACGGCCGCGACTTACGAGTTGTAGGTCGTAGGTTCGAACCCCGACAGGCGCTTTACTTTGTGTAAATAATTTCATCACCACTGCTCTCAAAACGGTGAAGGAAAACATCGTGAGGAAACCGACATGTCTTGGAACCAAAAATTCGAAGACATGTGACATCTACCAACCCGCACTGGGCCCGCGTGGTGGATTACGGCCCACTCCCTCTCATAGAGAGGAGGCCTGTGTCCCAGCAGTGGGAACATTATAGGCTGATTATGTATGTTCTCATGATTTCGGTCATAAGTAGGTACTGAAAAGTCCTTTTTTAATTTTATGGCACTTCGCAATATCAATTCAATTCAATCAATAGATATCAATTCTTCCGCAATGACGTCTACACTAAAGTGTAATAATTGTAATCTTGTCGTCGACGAGATGTTGTCATATGTGCAAAACAAGTTGTCAATTATAGATGAAGATAGTCTTGTAAAAATATGCTTGTCTACATTCACGAGTGCGCAGATTGAAAAATCTAAATCATTGTTGTTCGAATCTTTGCCGTCGGATCAACGTAAACCGGCAAGAAAAGGACAAGGGAAGGATAACCGAGTGCTAAATGATATAATTAGTGTGTTCAAAGTGACTGAGCCCGATGTGATGCCTGTGTTTGTGGACCGTGATTTAGAAAAGTTACCTCCCATAACATTTGATCACTTGGATGTTTCAAAGTTGTTAAAGGATATCTTACTGGTACAATCGGAAATCAAGGATATTAAGGCATCCTATGCCACTGTGAGCCAGTTAGAAGACCTCAAAAAGGATTTCAATGCCATGTCAGTGTCTGCTTCACCCCAGAATGTTAATATGAGGAGAGGGGCGCACCGGGATAGTGGGCCCTTGTTGCTATCACCAGGAATGAGTAGTCAGGCAGTGGAGCGATGTGAAAACCTTGATTGTTCTGTGCTGTTGGTCAGGGATAATAGCGGTGCAATCAGTTCTGATCTTGACGACGTGAATAGCTCTATTCTTCAGGTACAAGATTGGTTTACGGTAAATAATTTGGTACTAAATGAAAAAAAAACCAAATGCATTCGATTTAAATTACCTAATGTTAGAAGTAGCGAATGTGACATCATATTAAAACTGGAGTTTATTAATCAAACAGTTTTCTTGGGAATCACGCTAGACGAGAAATTACAATGGGGACCTCATATAAAATCTCTTGCGGGGCGGTTAAGCTCGGCCGCTTATGCTGTTAGAAAGATAAGACAGTTAACAGATGTAGAAACCGCGCGTTTGGTCTATTTCAGTTACTTCCACAGCATTATGTCGTATGGCATTTTACTGTGGGGTCGGGCTGCTGATATTGAATCCATTTTTATTTTGCAAAAAAGAGCTGTCAGAGCCATTTATAATCTTTGTCACCGCGAATCTCTCAGGGAACTATTTAAAAAGATTAATATCATGACGGTACCTTGCCAATTCATTTATGAGAATATTATGTATGTAAGAAAAAACTTAAATCTTTTTAATAAAATAAGTGATAGGCATAATTTTAATACTAGAAATAAAGATAAAATAGATCAACCATTTTTCAGATTAGCTAAAGTACAAACATCTTTTATGGGGTACTGCGTTAAATGCTATAACAAAATACCTTGTGATATATTGCAATTAAATGAAAGAAAATTTAAAACTCATATAAAAAGTACACTTTGTAAACAAGCTTATTACAAATTAGAGGATTATATCCAAGATAAGAATGCTTGGAAACATGCTGGTCTTGCTCCATAGGACGATTTAGTGTCTGGACAAAATCAAACTGATAGCTAATTTAGTTTTTTTTTTATTTATTATTTGTATGTCATAGACTTTTACACTCTGTCATTACTTAAACTCACGCACTGACTTATTAGTACTACTTGTAACAATGTTAGGACTATTGTAATATCGTATACTTTTACAATCTTTGTAAATATGTGAGCACCATGTATCTGGTAATTAATTTATTCATTATTGCTCCATTTATAATTCTTTTTACCTTTCGTAGTACAGTAATCTTATTGTAGGTGCATCGTCTTCACATATAATTATATAATTAATGTATACAAAATATTGTAAAACATTTTTAAAAGAGTAACGATGGAGTTTCTTGCCCATTCTTCTCCATACGAAAACTACCTTTTGGAAGGGGCAACTAGAATCAATTCTATTTCTTTGTTTGACGTTCAAAAGTGCCATATATGTGCCTATTTGAAATAAATTATTTGACTTTGACTTTGACTTTGTGCACCAAATAAACGTTTTATCTATCTATCTATCTACATGTAATTATATAATTGATGTATACCAAATATTGTAAAACATTTTTTTTCAAGAGTAACGGTGGAGTTTCTTGCCCATTCTTCTCCATACGAAAACTACCTTTTGGAAGGGGCAACTAGAATCAGTTCTATTTCCATGTATTTGACGTTCAAAAGTGCCTTTAATGTGCCTACTTGAAATAAATTATTTGACTTTTGACTTTTGACTTTTGATCGTAACAAAAATCAGTCTGGGGGTAGTCACTGTTGTGCAGATATTATGAATAAAAACCCGTTACCGAGCTCGCCGCGGTGCGTCACTGGCGAGCGAGCCCTCGTCGTCGCTGTCAATGAGTCATCGCAGATTACCGATAATCAGCTGGGCGACTCGATGCGAGTGCGCTGTATAACATCATTTGCAGATACAGTTAGACAACAATCAAACGTCGAGAATGAAGTGGCAAGTCAAGACAATGAGTGGACCTTAGTGCAGAATCGTAAACAAAAGTTCAAGGAACGTTTTATGGGGAAAATGGGTAAAAATGTTGTTAATACTGACGAAAAGTTTAGAGCAGCCGATCGAAAAGTACCTATGTTTATAACTAATGTGCACAAGGATACTGCAGAAGAGGACATTGCTAATTATATTCTCAGAAAAACGGCATTAAATGTAACACTAGAGAAGATAAATTTGAAAAAACCTAGTGATTACAATGCGTTTAAGTTCTTTGTGCCTCATTATAACGTGCACTTTTTCATGAATAATGAGATATGGCCGCTGGGAATTATTTTTAGGCGATTTGTGAATTTTCGACCAAAATCTGTGCTCAGACCGAATACTGGCTCTGTAGGCGGTTCTTCCACGGTAATTAATGGATAGTAAACTGCACAAGTTTGCAACATTTAATTGTAAGAACGTTAAGCGTTCGATCGACAGCATACGTGATTTGTGTGAATACGTAGATTTTATAGCCTTACAGGAAACTTGGCTACTGCCGCATGAAATATCGTACCTGAACTCGATTAGTGACGATTTCAACTGTACTGGAACGTCGGTAGTGGATTCCACTACTGGTATGCTAAGAGGAAGACCTTATGGTGGTGTGGCGCTATTGTGGAGGAGGAACGTATACACAAACGTAACTGTGATTCCAAGTGATAACCCGCGTATAAGTGCAATTAAAATAGTGATGCAGGAAAGGTCATTATTAGTGTTTAGTGTTTATATGCCGATAGATGCGGTATGTAATTTGGCAGAATTCACGGACGTCCTCAGTGCGGTGAGTGCTATCATTGATTCTAACAGTGCTGAGTGCGCTTATATACTAGGGGATTTTAATGCTCACCCAACAGAGCGTTTTTATGGTGAGCTGATGGGTTTCTGTACTGAACAGGACTGGTCGTGTATAGACACTGAGCGTTTGGGCGTAGCATCAAATACGTACACGTTTATAAGTCAGGCTCACGGGTCATCGAGGTGGCTTGACCACTGTTTGGTTACCAGGGCTGCGGCTCAAACTGTTAATAGGGTGTTTGTTCATTATGATGTAACGTGGTCTGACCACTTTCCGTTAATTATTGAATGTAATTTAGATGTAATAGTACCGAAAAGATGTGTGTCTACTCAACATTTAAATAGTAAGATTATGTGGGGTGAGCGGGATTTGGCGCAAATTAGATTTTACAATACTGAGTGTCATAAGCGTCTGAGATTAATAGATTTTCCCATCCAGTTCCGCTATTGTTGTGATCATATGTGCACTGACTTAAATCATAGACGTCTAATCGATAAGTTGTACGGGCAAATCGTTGGGGCTTTATGTGAATCATCGGTGGTTGGCCGAGATACTAAGAAGTGCAAACGAAAAGTTGTTGTTGGATGGAATAGGCATGTTGCCGGCGCGCACAGGCTTGCTAGGGATAAGTTTATGTTATGGTCATGGTACGGTAAGCCTACTTCTGGTCGTTACTATGAAGAGATGTGCGAGTCGAAACGAATATTTAAATCTCGGTTGAAGTGGTGCCAGGGTAATGAGGATAAGATAAAAATGGATATCCTGGCATCAAGCCATTTGAATAAGGACTTTCGTGGGTTTTGGAAGAACACAAATAAACTTAATCATAAACCTGGCGTGCCTGTGTGCGTTGATGGTGTGACTGATGCGCAGGGAATAGCTGAACTGTTTAAAGCTAAATTCGAAGTAAAATCGACATTAGGACCGTCCCTGGCGGTGATCGATGTTGAGTCCAAAGGGGAACTAGGAGTCAGAGTCACTGCCAGAGACATTGCTGCTATCATACAGTCAATGTCACGGGGCAAGTCTCCTGGCCATGATGGGCTCAGCATCGAGCATCTTCGGTATGCGGGCCCTCATTTGACGCGTGTTTTGGCTTTATTGTATAGTCTTTGTCTGAGTCATGCGTATATACCCTCGGATATGTTGAGAACAGTTGTAGTGCCTATAGTTAAAAATAAAACTGGATATTTGACGGATAGGAATAACTATAGACCTATTTCACTGGCTACGGTTGTGTCTAAGGTATTGGACAGCGTGCTTAATGCGCAATTAAATAAGCATGTCCAATTGCATGACAACCAGTTTGGGTTTCGACCAGGGTTGTCTACCGATAGTGCTATATTGGGCTTTAAGCATGCTGTGGAGTACTACACACGGCGTAGCACTGCGGTTTACGCTTGTTTCCTCGACCTGTCGAGTGCTTTTGATCTGGTCTCCTATGACGTGCTTTGGAAAAAGCTTAATGATGCAAAGTTACCACCTGAGATCATAAATATTTTTAAGTTTTGGTACGGGAAACAAGTCAATAGTGTGAGATGGGACGGAGCTTACTCGAGTCCATATGGTTTTGAGTCAGGTGTGAGGCAGGGGGGTCTGAGTTCTCCTACACTCTTCAACCTGTACATGGACCAATTGATTGGGGAGCTGAGTAGCACCAGGGTCGGATGTTATATTGATGGCATATGTGTCAATAACATTAGCTATGCGGATGACATGGTGCTGCTCAGTGCCTCAGTCTGTGGCCTGAGGAAACTGGTGAGTGTGTGTGAGAGGTACGCCAGTGCTCATGGCCTTTTGTATAATATAAAAAAGAGTGTCGTGATGGTGTTTGGGGCTGGTGGAAAGTGTCCAGAAACGGTGCCTCCAATAACGATTAATCGTATACCATTGTAGAGAGTGTACTCTTTCAAGTACCTTGGGCATATTTTGACTGCCAGCCTTAAGGACGATGACGACATTGAGAGAGAGCGGTGGGCGCTGTCGGTCAGAGCGAATATGATTGCCCGCAGGTTTAACCGTGCTTCTACGGAGGTTAAAAAAACACTTTTTAGAGCCTTCTGTTCCTCATTTTACACCTGTGGCCTGTGGGTACATTTTACGCAGAGGTCGTACAGTGCCCTCCGCGTTCAGTGCAACAATGCTTTCAGGGTGTTGATGGGGCTGCCCCGCTCCTGTAGCGCATCAGGAATGTTTGCGGAATTACGTGTTGACTGCTTTTATGCGTTAATGCGTAAAAGATGTGCGTCCTTGGTGCGCAGGGTGCGGGCCAGTTCCAACAGCATCCTGGGAATGATTGCTGGCAGGCTGGACTGCTGTATTGTGAGTCGCTGCTCCAGTATTTCAGCTGGATTACGGAAGCAGTGATTTTTTATGTTGTTTTTGTTTTGTGTAGGTACTTGTTGTAACTGAATCACTAACATAGTTGTAAGTTTATTTTATTGTTACTAACACTATGAGTCTCATTGTTACTCTGAATAAATAAATAATTTAATTTTAATATGCCGCGGAACACACGACACGATACCACAGCGAACATTGGTTGGGTAGCTGCTCAAGCTGGTTGTGCTTTCTGATTCGTTTAATTGTGAATCTGTTTAGATATTTATAATATTACAAATAAATATAATAATTTTCTTGGAAACGATTTTGTTTCTGTTAGTCGTCCTTTTCAGCATTTGTTCGGTTTCTCAAATCCTGAAACCCTGCTCAGAGCTCATTTAGGTGCTGCTTGAAGAACATGTTAATACTTACCGACTTACTTATTACATACTAGCTTTTGCCCGCGGCTGCGGCTTCGCCCGCGTGGATGTCGGAAATTATATCACGGGAACGTACTACCGAGATAAAAGTATCCTATGTCCCATAACCCAAGTGGTCTGTCTAGGCGACCTAGGTGTTACGGCGTAAAAGTAGACAGCCAGTCATTTTAATCCATATTTATATTCTCAATACTCAATATATTATCTTTATTGCTTTACCATAATGTGTACTTAGGTGGTAACTATATAATTTAGATCATTATGGACCCTGTAGGGCACTGCAAAAGGTAGAAGAGAGGATATTGTGGTGATAGTGTGGACAGTGTCAGTTTGGTCAGGAGTATGAAACTGTCTGAAAGATTCATGAAAAGTTATTGTATAAAGATTAATGAAAAAACTATAGCATATTGTATGGACGATAGAATCTAAAGCGAAAGCTTGGGTGGCCCGCGAAATTCAAATTTTCTTACGTTTTTTGCTATTTGCAGGTGAGTATTAAGTTTTATTATGCCGGCGCCAGACATAGTCACATATTTGATCAAATATATTCGATAGACTTTGCACATACATTGAACACTTGTTTGAAAAGACCGGCCAGACATAGTCACAAATTTGATCAAACACTGTGATAGACTTTGCTCCTCTTGAGTATTAATGTTCTGTGCTTTGCTCACACATTTGACCACAGGCTAGGGGTGAGGCGTATATATATCGTAAGACGTACCAGATAAAAATAACAGATATTAAAAAATAACAAATACCAATTTGTTCCTAACAATATAAAATACCCGTTACTAATTAATTAATAACAGACTCTCAAGACTGTTACCGCGGCTGTTACTGTTAATACATTATAACAATCCCCACACAAACTGTTACCACGGCTGTTACATACACACTGACACAAAGGAAGGAATATAGCAAGGTTATCAATTTCTCTCTCTTTCTCATTAAAGAATGGAAGATATTCAATTGAGATTTAAATGCGTATTTATCGTCCGTACAAAAATAACAGGCTGTTATTTAATAACAGATATTTGGAACTATTATCTTTATAACTGCAATAGGTAGGTAATTGAAATACTAATATTTCCTAAAAATACATGTTACTATGGCAGATGCTCAGCAAATAAATTAATCTGAATTTGACTACCTTAGTCTATCCTAACATCACCTCTTCAATTTGTATTACAGGTATTGCTAAAAATGGAGCTACATTCAAGAATTTTATGAGCTGGACAACAGTAACCCCAATTAACCTATACAGTATGTAACAAAAACCCTGTCCGATCCATTAAAGGCGTATTCCTGGGTTAACATACGTACTATAAAAAATATATTTAAAAATGTAACTCATAAAAATCAAAAGATAATGATTATTTTATTTTTATAAACCATGCGACATTCACACTAAATACGGCAAATTTTCATAAATTGACAACATTCCACTCACCGGGGAAATCTTTTTATTTTACCTATTTTTATTTCAAAGGATACCGTCCTACACTGGGCGCGCTGTCGGTGCTCTCTAGCGAGTCGCCGACTTGTCTGATGTAGCCGACTGGTTGCCTACCGTGCGATGCGGCGCGTGTCTGTACGCTTGTTGCTAGTCAGTCTTTCGTGAAGATTCCTTTCGATCGGACGTCCGTAATGTCATATTCCAATCGGGAATATTTTAATATGTTAATGTGCTTAGGCAAGGCCGATTGTAATTATGCAGCTGCGCGTAGAGATTATGAGGTGCGTTTTCACAGGCCAGGTGTGCCAGTACCGTCGGAGCGTGCGTTCCAACGTCTACATAACCGTGTGTTCACCACAGGCAGTGCTCATGGCCACGAGACACAGCGCGCTGATGCTGGAAGACCACGAGAGCGCAACCTGGATATCGAGGAACAAGTTTTGGATATGTTTGCGGCGGACGCCACGCAAAGCACACGCTCTGTTGCTCGACAACTAGACACTAATCACATGCTGGTTTGGAGAGTGCTGAAGGGAGATGGTCAGCACCCTTATCACTACCGGCGGGTTCAATCCCTTCTTCCCACTGATTACGAACCAAGAATGGAATTTTGTAATTGGATCTTAAGAAAAGTCGAAGAACATGAAGGTTTCTTGAATCGCGTGCTATTCTCCGATGAATGCTCGTTTGTAAGAACAGGTGTATTCAACTGCCACAACGAACACGTGTGGGCGCTCGAAAACCCGCTAGCTATGAAACCGAGTAATTTCCAACATCGTTGGCGTGTTAACGTGTGGGCTGGTATCCTCGGAGACCAGATTATTGGTCCATACTTTTTGAGGCCCACAATGAATGGTTCAAACTACCTGTCTTTCTTGAGTGAAGAGTTGGATCCTTTAATAGACCTCAATTTCCATCGCTCAATGTGGTTTCAACATGACGGCGCGCCTCCACATTTCTCGCGTGCGGTGCGCGAGTATTTAGATGCTCAGTTCCCGAGGCAATGGATTGGCCGGGGGGGACCAGTTTCGTGGCCAGCACGGTCTCCCGATCTTACGCCTCTGGACTTCTATTTATGGGGTCATGTCAAACAAATGGTTTTTAAAAAAGAGTGTGATTCGGAAATCGAAGTAAGAGCTCGGATTGTAGCAGCTTTCAATTTAATTAAATCAGACACAAGTGCGCTGCAAAGAGTACGTGACAATTTAATAAAAAGGTGTCGAATGTGTATCAGTGTTGGAGGTAGACATGTGGAGCATGATCGCCGAGGTATCCAACAACAACAAGTTACTGTTTTAATAAACTAATACCAAAATTCGGTAAGTACCTTTTTCTTAGCTCACTTGTGTCTGTTTTCATTTCTGTGCCAAAAGCACATTTTTAAAAAGCCCTTTTCTGGGCTACATTTATTTCAATTAATTGTTTCTTGATGAACAGAAATTGAAGTCAAGTTCACTATGCCTAAACGATATCAGCTCAAATCAGCTGATAACAACGCGTAGGCATAACGTAGGTTTATTTAGCTATAAGTTTGTTTGGCGGCAAGCGACAATGCAGGCGGGCGGCTCATGTCAAAGAATCATAAAAACCGTCCCGCTCGGGCGGCTTCAAATTGTAGAACATGAACACATGAAAACAAATACACACACACATGAACGTTATCGAGGATAAGTGTTGCCTTTGATAAGTTTATTTTTATTTTTTTAAATTAATTATTTTCATTGGGGAAAAATAATAATCTCAAAACCATGAAATGGTTACGTATATGGGCACACAATACTATACCAAATAATACCCTTAAGGATCCGACAGGGTTTTTGTTACATACTGTATAGTAACCTTAATCCAAACACAAAACAGAAAATGAAAGTCAAGCTTGCTGCTCAAATTTTAAGCCACTCAGTAGCAGAAGGCATGTATGCAAAAATAGCTCAAGGTAAGGATCTTTTATTTTGATCATCCATTTTGGGCTTAAGTCAAATATTAGCAGCTACAGAAAAAGGTCTATTATGATTACGAATTTTTTTGACATAATAATAATCCCTCTAAAGCTATTTTGGTTTCCTCTTGTTGGTACGATCAACTAAATAAAATAAATGGTTAAATCAACATTTTATATTCGACAATCACGTCGTAAAGATGACATATTCAGATCATGCCGTGATCGTAATAAAAAGATTAGTCAGTCTGCCAGTCAGTAGATTGGTACTGAGGCTGACTGCCCAGGGTATGTATGCTGGTCGATCGTTTATAATTGTGTCGTCAGCAATGAAGGCTCTTTCAATGCATCTTTGCATTTTGATTGTGATAAATTGATATTGTATTTTTTTTTTTTTTCAGGTGAATTATCATGTGATGCCACAACTACAGCAGACGTAATTACAAAGATGGATGAATTATTTGATAGTGTTAATGCGTATACACCAGACCTTCGAAGGGGGAAACGAATGTCTACAAATTTAAAGGACAGTACAGACCATATTAAGCTTTTTAAATAAATGAAGCAATTTTTTAGAAATTTAACTTTTTTGGGGTGCAAAAGTTCTCCCCCGTCCAAGGAAGGTTGGGTCTGGAGTTTGAATGGGCTGGAGAGACTGTGGATAAACCTTAAAGTAAAACACAAATCTATTAAAAGCTTATCCACAAGGAGAATCCAGCAGGACCTATTAGAAAATCTTTTTGGCTGCATACTACTGGGCAGTTTGTAGCTGGGTTAAAAACTGCTGTCCTGAGTAATTTGTCACACATTGGGTCAGGAAATTGTGAGGTTGACGAAAATGACGTCATCCTGACAAATTTCAAAACTCTTTTGACTCCAGTTATAGACGTAGGCACACCTGATACTGCCACACTAGAATATAATATATCAGAACATGAATGTAAAATTTTGTTAAAATTATTTCATATCGAATTCATAAAGGCACAGATTTATCGTCAAGGTATGAAACACCAAATTTTCGATTTCTCCATCCATTTTACAAAAAAATATGTGTCTTTTATGGATTTGATATATAATTCAGGATAATTCGAACACAATTTAATGTTATAACAAGTCTCACTACTCATGTAAGTTTGTTGTAAATGTTTTTGATGATTAGTATATCATATGTAACCATATAATGTACCTGCTTAAAACATAATCATTATTATTTAATATTATAATATAAATAGAACTGGAGACTATCTTGTCCAATTTAGTTTTAAAAAAAAAAAGTTTTGGGTTATTGGCGATAGCTGTTGGATTTCTTTAGGAGAAGCCATTAACTGTGTCAATAAGAAAATATACGAATGGAAAGACGCTTTTATTAACAACTGTCATTAAAATAAAAATATTTGTTTGTTTTTTCAAATTACTGATAAATCTTTTTGTAAAAGTTGTATTCATTTTGATTACTCATGAGTGTCTGTGTCTACTGTCTTTACTGATTATTCTGTTACAGAAATTGATTTACTATACCTGTAAAAAGGTATTATTGAAATATAATGGTAAACTGGCAGAATAAAAAAAAATCTGTTTATGATATTTATTTTTGTAACAGAATAATCAGTAAAGACAGTAGACACTCATAACTTCATGAGTAATACAAATTAAAATAAATTTTGCAATAAGATTTACTAGTAATAAAAAAAAAAAACATATTTTCTAATGACAGTTGTGTTAGTAATAAAACCGTCTTTCCATTCATATATTTTCTTATTGAAACAGAAAACGGTTTCTCCTAAAGAAATTCAAAAGCTATCGCCCAAAAGAAATATTTTTTTTAAAGTAAATTGGACATGGTAGTCTCCAGTTCTATATTAAATATAATCAATTATTGAAATATAGTATTACTGGTACTGCCGTTGGTCCCACACAGTTAGACTGCAAATTTGAACTGGTTCTGTTTAGTGATAAATTGATAATATCCAGACCTAGCTATCAAGAACATTTCAAATTCACAGGCTATATGTGTCGGTAAACAAACTAATTAACATTTGAAAATACTGTTGGAGCTGCTGAAGACCACCTTTGCATTGTATAAACTAAATCTCCTTTGTATTATTTAATTGCATAGCACAAGTATGAGTACTTACTATGTTTTTTGAATTGTTTTTTCTTTTTATGTTATAATTTTGGACGCTTTTAACGTCCTTTCTACATTGTTATCACAATATGTATAATTTCGACATGAATGATGTAACCAATTTTTGTATAAATTTTTTATTTAAAAGAGTTTCCGTGGAGTTTCTTGCCCATTCTTCTCCTTATTACCTACTACGCTTTGGATGGGCAACTAGCTTCATATTTCTGACTGAACGACTCCTTGACAATTATTTTTCAGAAATGCATGTAAATGGTTTAATTGAAATAAATGATTTGAATTTGAATTTGAGTTTGAGTTTGAAATAACTTAAACTTATATATACATATATTTATTTATAGGTATGGTACGGCAATCCGTACCATACCTATAAATAAATATATGTATATATAAGTTACCTATTAAACACGTTCGCGGGGCTCACATGGAGGCCCGGTCGCGGTTTCTGGAGTGGGTCATGTGCGGGAGGCCTAGAACTGGATGTGTGTATGATGATATGAGTAGAAGTCGGAAAGTATTCAAGTCAAGGCTTAAATGGTGTCAGGACCATCAAGATTAGGTGAAAATGGATGCCATTGCTGAAAAACACAAGTCCGGAGACTTCCGGAGTTTTTGGCAATGCACCAACAGTGTCAATCCGCGACCTGGTCGTCCGGTGAGCGTCGGCGGAGTGAGTGAGTCTAAAGATATTGCAGACATATTTGGAAATCATTTTCGTATACAGTCTCCACTGGGGCAGGGGGCCCACTGCTGAGATACCGAGCGGTCTTATGGCGACAAGATTTCATGCTAAACATGTAGCTGCAGTCATAAAGGGTATGACTAAAGGTAAATCCCCAGGCCACGATGGGCTCAGCATTGAGCACCTACAGCACGCAGGCCCGCATATATCGAGAGTGCTGGCATTGTTTTATTCCCTGTGTGTGAGCCACTCATACCTACCTACCGATCTTATGAAAACTGTTGTAGAGCCTGTGGTTAAGAACAATACCGGTGATGTTGCCGACGTAAATAACTACAGGCCTATTTCACTTGCAACAATTGTAGGAAAAGTGTTTGACGGCTTGCTTAATGCTCAGCTAGATAAATATCTGTCGCTGCATGACAATCAGTTTGGGTTTCGGCCCAAACTGTCCACTGAAGCTGCGATTCTGAGTCTGAAGCATGTCGTCAGATATTATACGGATCGCAAAACTCCTGTGTACGCGTGTTTCCTGGATCTCTCCAAGGCCTTTGATCTGGTGTCATATAACATCCTGTGGGAGAAACTGGAGAGTATCGGGTTACCCCCAGAACTCTTGAACATATTCAAATATTGGTATAGACACCAGATCAATTGCGTCAGATGGGCGGGTGTAATGTCGGAACCTTATAGGTTGGAATGCAGGGTGAGACAGGGGGGGCTGACTTCTCCTGCGCATTTCAACCTCTATGTGAACGCCCTGATCGTTGGGCTCAGCAGCCAGCATGTTGGTTGCCATGTGGATGGAGTTTGCGTCAATAACTTCAGCTACGCTGACGACATGGTGCTGCTGAGCGCATCGGTCTGTGGTCTTAGGAAATTGATGGGGACCTGTGAAGAGTATGCCTTGACCCATGGGTTGAAATATAATGCAGGGAAGAGCAAATTTATGTTATTCGGGGCTAGTATAACAAATGTAAATAGTGTACCCCCTGTGTGTATAAATAATGCTCCGCTTGAGAAAGTGGAGCAGTTCAAATACTTGGGTCACGTTGTTACAGCTGACCTAAAAGACGTTGCGGACATTGAGCGGGAGCGGAGGGCGTTGTCAGTTAGAGGTAATATGATAGCGCGTAGGTTTGTGCGTTGTTCGAGGGAGGTAAAATTAACGCTCTTTAGAGCCTATTGTACATCTCTCTATACCTGCAGCCTGTGGGCAAATTATACTCGTGCGGCATACAGCGCCCTCCGCGTCCAGTTCAATAACGCGTTCAGGGCGGTGGTGGGGCTGCCCCGCCACTGCAGCGCCTCGGGCATGTTTGCGGAGGCGCGCACCGACTGCTTTTATGCGACGATGCGCAAGCGTTGCGCGTCTCTGGTGCGCAGAGTGCGAGGCAGCGCCAACACCGTCCTGGCGATGATCGCTAATAGACTGGATTGCCCTTATATCCGACAATGCTGCAGCAGGCATACTGTTACTTTGTGAGTGTTTGTTTTTGTATATGTTTGTTATCCTGTCTGTATCCTTTTATGAAGCTGTATGTTTATGAGTTTGGTTACTTGAAATAAACTAATTTTATTTTATTTCTTTATTTCATTTTAAATACACAATCTTTACATTTTTAAATATTTTTATAACAAACAAACAAAAAAAAAAAAACATTTAAAAATATAAAAACTAGTAGCCCATCGGCATCAGGTTCAGGATCCAGGCTGCCGGTGGTCAGGGCTCTAGGGAGAGGAACCTCCTCACAATGCGTGCCGTGTCCAGAAGTACTGCTTTCTGAATCAAGCCCTTGACCCAGCCGCGCAATGAGAGCCTCCTGAGATGTTGGTCGAGGCTCTTCGCTATTAGGCCATTGACCGTAACGATTATCGGTACAATGATTGCAGAGTCCACGTCCCACATGTCGACAACCTCGTGTGCTAAGTCGAGATACTTGATTTTTTTATCTTTCTCAGCTTTCACGAGATTCTCGTCATGAGGGACAGAGATATCAACAATCATTGCACGGCGCTCTCGTCGATCTACCACCACAATATCAGGCTTATTGGCTACAATAGTCCTGTCAGTGATGATAGATCGATCCCAGTACAATGTGGCGTGACCATTTTCGAGAACTGGGTCGGGCACATACCTGTAGTATGGTACTTCATACTCTACAAGGTTGTACTGCAAGGCAAGTTGCTGGTGGATAATCCTAGCTACTAGATTGTGTCTGTGCAAGTACTCGCCATTAGCAAGACGAGAACAACCGGAAACAATATGTCGGATTGATTCACCGGGACAGTGGCATGCCCGACAGATGTCAACCGTACCGTCCTTGACAATGTATTTCCGGTAATTATTCGTCATGATGACTTCATCCATAATCGCACAGACAAAACCTTCGGTTTCCCCGAAGAGGTCACCGAATCGTAGCCAGGATACAGACGCCAGAAAGTCTACTTCAGGCCCATGGAGGACCCGGAAAAAGCGTCCGTGTAGCTCCTTGCCTTGCCATACTTCCTTACGATCGTTAGTATCAAGTACTGTAGGTTTGCGCCAGTTCTCTTTCGCCAAGGAGAGCGGGGTAAGGCCCTTGTCCACTGCGACCACATCTCGGTGCATCCCCACGTCAGTTTGAAGGAAATATTCCCGGAGACTGCAAATCTCGCGGTTGTGGAGGGTTTTGGCATTTAAGAAACCTCGTCCCCCACACTTCCGCGGGATGTACAGTCTCATCACTGATGACCGTGGGTGATGCATCCGATTTGCTGTCAGTAGTGTACGGACCTTCCTATCCAGGGCGTCAAGTTCCGTCTGAGTCCATTTGAGTATGCCGAAAGAATACATCAAAACCGGCATGACCCAGCCGTTGAAGGCTCGCACCTTGTTTCCGCCTTTTATTTATTATTACTACTTTCAAGATTCGAAATTCCCGCCTATCGGATCATCAAGTTTTTTGTGGGCTACCACTAGATGGCGTCATTCCTTTCTCATATTTTTTGTATGAACTTGTTATTCTTCTCTTGAGTATTAATGTTCTGTGCTTTGCTCACACATTTGACCACAGGCTAGGGGTGAGGCGTATATATATCGTAAGACGTACCAGATAAAAATAACAGATATTAAAAAATAACAAATATCAATTTGTTCCTAACAATATAAAATACCCGTTACTAATTAATTAATAACAGACTCTCAAGACTGTTACCGCGGCTGTTACTGTTAATACATTATAACAATCCCCACACAAACTGTTACCACGGCTGTTACATACACACTGACTCAAAGGAAGGAATATAGCAAGGTTATCAATTTCTCTCTTTCTCATTAAAGAATGGAAGATATTCAATTGAGATTTAAATACGTATTTATCGTCCGTACAAAAATAACAGGCTGTTATTTAATAACAGATATTTGGAACTATTATTTTTTTGTAACAGTAACAGTGATACTGATAACAGATATCGTGTTTAACCAGTTACAACCCATTTTTACCACTGGTGACATGCTTTGCAGTACGCAGTGTTGCCAATTTATAATTTTATAAACAGAAAACAAAATTGCAGAGTTCCTGTTTAGCACACTTTTTCGTCGTTTACCTATAGTGGGTGGTAAACGTGCGTAATTAAAGTATACCGCGGTCTTTAAGGGGGATGCGCCAAGGTAGCCCGCGAAATACAAATTTTCTTACGTTTTTTGCAACTTGCAGGTCAGTGGTGCCGATTCTCTTGTACACCGAACTAAACTAACTAAACTATCACTAAAATTCCTTACTTTTTACTATGAGAATCTTAGAGCAATACTGTCAAAAAAAATCTCTAAATTTAAAAATTATTTTGACACAACTAAAATCGAATTTGACAATCGCGACTCCACTTGGTACCCACTTGTTCGCCTACTACGTGATTTTTTTTGAGCCGGAGAGGCGCGCAATTTGGCTGTCTCGACGTATTTTTATATGGAATTTTTCACTTTTTGGAAGAAAACAAAAAAAAAAATTACCAACATGTTGAATAGTACGGGTTTGAGGGTTGCAAAGGGGGTCAAAATTTTCATTATTTTTGCGATAGGATACATTACCGTTTTGTTGCTGAATTCAAGGTGTTGGTTTGCATTTTAGTTCATGACATCTAATTTAATTCCACACATTTTTAATCGTGATTAAAAATAGTCAGAGTTAGTTAGAGGATTTTAGATATAGAACAAAAATTTTGGTTAAAACGTCAAATTCAGAATAGCATTTTCACTAAATTAAAACTCAGTGCCTTCTTAGTGCTGTCAATCTAAATTATAGGTATGTTGTGTCACTTTAGTCTATTTTCAGAATGGAAAATCGTCGTTTGACAGGAATAAACTAAATTTTAGTGATTTTTAGTTTAGTTTAGAGAATTTGTGACAAGAGAATCGGCACCAGTGTCAGGTTGTATATTGATCTATACATTATTAGCGGCCGTAACAAATATGGATTTACAGAATTATAAACATTAGAATCACCAATACAACTCTCCAAGCTCATGAAAGTGCCAAATGTCATGATTTCATGAAATAGTCATTTAATGCACTTACTTGAACGTAGATAGTTGTATATGATGGCACTGAGATATTAGTTTAGTGAAAATGCTATTCTGAATTTGACGTTTTAACCTAAAATTTTGTTCTATATTATCTTCTAACTTAATCTGACTATTTTTAATCCCGATTAAAAATGTGTGGAATAAAATTAGATGTCATGAACTAAAATTCAAACCAGCACCTCGACTTCAGTTGCAAATGAGTACTGTATCTTATTTTATTTTCTTTTGCTTATATCTCGAAAATGGTGTGTCCTATCGCAAAAATAATGAAAATTTGGACCCCCTTTGCAACCGCTAAACCCCTAATACTCTACATGTTGGTACTTTTTTTATTTATTTTTCGTCCTAAAAATTAAAAATTCCATACAAAATACGTCGAGATGGCCAGATTGCGGCCATCTCCGGCTCAAAAAAAATCAAGGGGTAGGGCAAACAAGAAGGTACCAAGTGGAGTCGCGATTGTCAAATTCGATTTTAGTTGAGTCAAAATAATTTTTAAATTTAGAGAATTTTTTTTGACAGAATAGCTCTATGATTCTCATAGTAAAAAGAAAGGAATTTTAGTTCGGTGCACAAGAGAATCGGCACCAATGTCGGACGGTAATCACTAATCATAAACAGTAACAGTACCCATGTAGTTGTGCATGGCATCGAATGCAAACCATGAAGCTCTGTACATTTCATCAGCACCAGATCCTGTCCTTGTAGACTGCTTTATTTTTTTTATACATTCCCTTTAATTAATGGGTCAATAAAATGTTTCTCTTCTTTTTTATTTTTTATTCCTCGATAGTACACACGGCTACACATCAAGCTATACATTTCCAGTTTATGCTGATCTCGCATTGTATAGGATTTCCGTACAAAGCGAGGTCAGCTTATACTGGAAATGTATAGCTTGATGTGTAGCCGTGTGTACAATGTACTGAGAATCTATAATTTATCCTGATCCCTGGATCAGGATAAATGATAAATTCTCAGTGGATAAATGATAATTCGTCATTTACCAAATTCCTATTTTTATGTTGTTTTTTACTTTTAGGGTTCCATAAATACATGGGTCTCCTTCAAGCAACTCAATAAATTCTAGGGCACTCGTTGCTCCATTCCATCTTGCGACCGTTCCGATCAGTTATTTATGAGGCACTGGGCTTGCAGGCTCCGCACACATTTGAAATTCGAACGCGCTACGCACATATTTCTTCGAAAAACCGACTCCAAATGGAAAAGTTGATATAAATGATCAAACTTTGATGAAATACGCAAACACCCCTGCCACACATCTTTCAAACATGTGATCAAATATTGTTGCTATGTCTGGCGCCGGCACTAAATTTATAATTCGCAGTTGTATCAAATATTAATTTATAGAATCATAGTCATAAAATTCGTCAATATAACTCTCCGAGTTCATAATTATAATCCTATTGAATGACTATTTCCT
Organism: Lithophane semibrunnea; assembly: GCA_947363905.1. Classification (NCBI taxonomy): domain Eukaryota; kingdom Metazoa; phylum Arthropoda; class Insecta; order Lepidoptera; family Noctuidae; genus Lithophane; species Lithophane semibrunnea. The sequence continues at coordinate 18,212,415 of OX376196.1, forward strand.
GAAATCTTATCTAACATTTGAGGATTAATCTAACAGGAGTTGTATTCCTATATCTAATGGTTATTATTCTGTAAAGCTACTATTTCCTTCGGTCGCGAATCATATTTTAATTAATATACAACCTGCCTCACACTGACTTGCAAATTGCAAAAAACCTAAGAGAATTTCGCGGGATACCTTGGCATCATTTGCACAACGCCATCTATCGAGTAAGTACTCACTGGTAAACTCAAACTCTTCGTTCCAAGCCAAGTAGTAATATCTTTTGACCGAGTGGACAGATTCTCAAGATACGGACTATGACTATATTCTCAATCCTCTAAGGGGGATGCGCCAGGGTAGCCCGCGAAATAGAGCGTTGTATTGCTGATTCTAATGTTTATAATTCTGTAAATGCATATTTTTTATTTTATTCTGTAAAGCTACTATTTGCTTCGGTCGCGAATCATATTTTAATTAACATACAACCTGCCTCACACTGATTTGCAAATTGAAAAAAACGTAAGGGAATTTCGGGGGCTACCCTAGCGCATCGCTCTTGAAAGGAGTCACGCAAAAATGACAATATTACATGTGTAAATTCACATGTAAGTACTTAAATATTGTCATTTCAAAATAATCCCCTATTTTACCCTCTTGAGATGATTTTAGAAAAACGTAACTCTTTAGTTGTTACCAAAAGCATAAACTTGAATTTTCATAGCCCTAACTTAAAAAAAAACCGGCCAAATGCGTGTCGAACCACGCACAATGAAGGGTTCCGTAGTTGGGATAAATTTATCAAACAAACTTAACATTGTAGTTGGAAAACTTGTTCTCCCAAACACACAAACTTTCACATTTATAATATTAGTAGGATTGCCGTGAATTTTTTCTCATATCCAAAACCAACCATTAAGCTGGCAGGGGCACTTGACTCTAACAAAAATTAGCAATTTAATTAACGCTTAATATTTTGCGAACGGATAACCCTGAATCCAAAAATGGTTTTCACAAACTCTCAATATTTTTGAATGACCTTTCCAACAACACCCCAACCCAGGCTTAGGCGAGAAATTAAAAAAAGTTCCCACTTTAAGTGTAGGGGAGGTAACTTCAGAAACTAATATTATAAACGCGAAAGTTTGTAAGTATGGATGTTTGGATGGATGGATGTTTGTTACTCTTTCACGTAAAAACTACTGAATGAATTTGGATGAAATTTGGTAAACAGAAACTAATATTATATACGCGAAAGTTTGTAAGTATGGATGTTTGGATGGATGGATGTTTGTTACTCTTTCACGTAAAAACTACTGAATGGATTTGTATGAAAGGAAGATGCCTATTTTGGTACCCTGCTCCAATAGCCATGTTTGATACATCGTTGGATAGCCCTTTTTAAACTGAATAGAAGTTACTATGGCGCCTAATTCGAAATCCTTGTCCGTTCGGAGTTATACTGTATCAAACATGTCAGTTCTAGCAATACCAAAATAAGATTTTTTTTTTAGAAACTTCTTTTTTCACTGCCCTTTTGAGCATCATTAGAGAGGTGTCGACATCACACGCTACCCAGTAACCGATCACGGGTTCACTACTTCGCTCCCCTTTCCTTCTAACGGGTTTCTATCGGTATGAGATGTCGCCAAATAAAGCTTGCATAGCATTTCAGCTTGGCACCGAATCGGCATCACCATGAAACTTCATTCATAAGTACTGCCTGGTTGGCGGCGTGTCGATGTGGTGAGGTGGTGCTGATCCGATGCTGAGCTTATAGATGTGTGATTAGGGTTTCTCATTTCCCGACTTTTTTTTGTTCCCGGATACCGAGACTTCTCGAGCACCATTTCCCGGGAATTCCCAAAAAATCGGGAATTTGATTAACCTCAATAAAAATGTATGAAAAAGGTTTTAAAATAAAATACACGTTTTCGTAATCAACCATTATGTTCATTTTAATCAGTCTTCGTCAATTAACTTAAAAAATATGCCTTCTTAATTTCCTTTATAATCACACAGACAGACAGACGAATGGACAGCGTAGTTTTAGTAATAGGGTCCCGTTTTACCCTTTGGGTACGGAACCCTAAAAAAACAAGAAATTTTGTTTTGTTTTTAGAATGTTTATAGAACTTGGCACCCATTTAGATCTCAATTATTTTGTCAGCGAAGTCGACAACCACGCTTACTCTTTATATTGAATATTGAATTTGGCTCCCATTTTAACATTTAAGTATGTTTTTTGATTGGATTCAATCTATCCCACCATCCATACTTTTTTGAGTACCTTCGAAAGTTTATTTACTGAAAGTAAGATTCAAGACGATGCTGTTGCAAAAAATCAATCTGAAAAATACCCACTACAAAAAAAGAAAACGGCAGAAAACTAAAAAAATTACAAAAATTATAACTCAAAAACTACGAAAAATCGCGGTACACACGGCTACACATCAAGCTATACATTTCCAGTTTATGCTGATCTCGCATTGTATAGGATTTCCGAACAATGCGAGGTCAGCTTATACTGGAAAAGTATAGCTTGATGTGTAGCCGTGTGTACATACATGGGCTATGTTCGGATCGGATACCCCTGGACATGAGGAATCTAATTTTTTTTCTATGACGTCACTATTTTGTACATCCTACAGAAGATACAGACAGAAGATAGATAAATTGTTAGCATATTAAATAAAAAATGGTTTGTAACTACTAAAATATGTAAATAAAGAATACCTAATGAACAAAAATTAAAACAAACTATTTCATATGATTTCATAAAACAATTTATTGTAACGAGAATTGAAACGAAACGCATAATTAAAAAAAAAAAAAATATGTTCCAAATTGATCCGTAAAAGTGTACCTTGGCTTGGCAGCACTGTAGCCAGTGACCCGCCCGCCATTTTGATCGACGCGGATTGGATGAGCCGTGCATGTTGAGAGTTGTTTGTTTTGTACGTCACTTCCGCTTACGTACAATTGGGTGCCCCTATTGGATTGCTACGAACGGCACGGCGGAGCTGCCATCTTGTATCTAGCGTTTTGGCTTGGCGCCTTTCCTGTGTTGGTTGTTCACTGTCTGTAGTGCTCATAGTGTGTTACACGTTTCAAAATGGTGAGTTTTGCAAGATTTTGTGAAATTTAGTTGTTGTTGTCGTGATTTTATTGTGTAATAAGGTGAACAATGGTGTTATTAACTTACTGGCGAAGTTTCAAATCTGTACGAGAAAATTTAATGGGATTTTTCATCAATTTTAGGCTGGCGGTAAAGCGGGTAAAGATTCTGGTAAAGCCAAGGCCAAAGCAGTATCCAGATCAGCAAGGGCTGGGCTTCAGGTAAGTTAATTAATTATCTTAATTTAAAACAGGATTTTTCATGATCTCAACATACATAAATTCGTTCTCTAACATCAATTCATTTAATTGAATAATATGAATGACCACTTCAGTATGGCGGCGTCCATTACTCCGTATGAAAATAATCAATAGATTGGGACTACAGTAAAAAAAAAAATTTTCAGTTTCCCGTGGGGAGGATTCACAGGCATCTCAAAAATAGGACTACGAGTCATGGACGTGTCGGTGCAACAGCGGCCGTGTATTCTGCAGCTATTCTGGAATATCTCACAGCCGAGGTAAGCTTTGCGCGACGTCCTGTCAATATGGCGGCACACAATAAAGCGTAATATTATTGCATGACTATATTCTAGAAAGTAATACCCACATACTTTTCATAATAAAACCTTAATTTGCGATAGGTATTGTAATATGTACTTTAAATAATACCCTGTATAAGTACCTAAGAATGTTGTCTTATTTTGGCGGGAAACTATTTCAGAATAACTAGGAACTGAAGAATTAAATTTCTAAACATCTATTAGGTACCTACTTACTTACAGTTCAGGTAACTCGAAACAGATCTAGCTAGGTACCGAAATAATACAAAATAAGTCATGAAATCAGTGTTAGTATGTACCCACTAATCATTAAACAATTTTATTTTAGGTATTGGAGTTGGCGGGAAATGCATCCAAAGATCTCAAGGTAAAGCGTATCACTCCGCGTCATTTGCAGCTGGCTATCAGAGGTGACGAGGAACTCGACAGCTTGATCAAAGCTACCATCGCGGGCGGCGGTGTTATCCCTCACATACACAAGTCGCTCATCGGGAAGAAAGGCGGCCCAGGTGCTCCCGTTTAAATATAGGTACCTACTTTAACTAATAAATATTTATGTATGCAACTTCTATGCCAACAAATCTCTATTTGATTTAAGTACTTATAGTAACTACTTAGTGTTATTTATCAGTCACCTAAGTATATAAATACCCATAAATTAGCCCCTATCTGATTTCAATGTATACTTATGGGTTCTTTAAATGGAGCAAGACTTGTATTTTTCTAGCTCTGTCTCACAGATTAATTACTACCAACAACCATTTCTGCCTCCCCTATGATGACAGTTTGCAAATTTGCAGATGAGTATGCAATAATAGGCAGAATAATCTCTACTAATATTGTGAAATTTAAAATATAAAGTTCCATTGTTTTGTTGTTCTTCCTGTACTCTAAAAGCTAAGCTGTCCATATTCATTATGGGCATCTTTAAGAAAAAGGGAAACTTGAACTTTTCCTCACTTAAATGGTTCCATGTTCCATCGTTTAATTCACCCCTATTGTGGCCCCACATTACCATTTGCCATTATTATGCTGTTGATTGAATAATATCAAGTAAATTAAAATACTTTATTGTCTGCAGGTTATCTCCAATACAACCACCTTTGCTGCATTTGACTCCGGGCATGTTTTCTATGAAACTTATCAGCTGATAAATAGTTTGCAAAAAGTTAGTGATGTGAACAGTGGAGTGTTTCGAGGGAACTGTTGGGTCCGGACTAAATCGTTTAGTAGTTCATAAGTACTAGAAATATTTTAGTGATAAGATGATTGTATAAGTTTAATTTTCTTGTTTGTTCTTAAGACAATATTTTTCTATAGCATTGACATGTTAAAATTATTTTGCTACCAGTTTCAGTTAAGCTATAGGTGTCTGCAATTGTCTCAGAGGCTGGTGCATCTTAATTTTTTAGTTTGAATAAATATGCAACCTTCATTAATTAATAATTTGTTTGAAGCTATAAGCTGTTGTAATTTTTTGCAGCATTTGTATTTTTAAGTGACAAAGTTGTTCTAAATTGTAATTTGGTATGATTGAACTGTTACAAAGTTGTAAGAAATGTATTTTGATCTTTGAAATATATTGAGAAAGCACTGATGTCTGATTCATTATATAGGTAAGTCCTTTTATTTGTTCACATGTGTTACTGACACTGGCAGGGCCACGATCAGGGATTTTAATTTTGATAACACGAAAAATGTTGAAGTTTGCTCGCCAAAATATCAAAATTTGTCAGTCACTGGTTCAAAGTTATACAAGGTTTTTAGGTGGCCGATCTGGGGAGCATCTCCCCAGTTTCGCCCAATTTGAATCTCGAGAGCTAGGTCACCTAGCACAGATCTGTTTTCTTCCAAATTTTGTTGATAATTAGTCGCAATTTTCACCAAGTCGCAGATATAGTCGGGTCTTAGTTTATAAGATATCTTAATGCATAATGTTACTATTGTGGCTACCTTTAACAATAATTTTATTTTGGTTCGTGTTGGGTCATCTCTAGCTTATAATAAATTAGACTAATATACTGAGCCAAACTGCTTACACGAAGGAGTAATATTTGGTACAGGATGGACATTCTTTTTTCAGTTTAGTAGAGACTACTATTCGTAAATAATGTACTGATAACTGCAAAAACAGTTGAAATGCAGAGTCCGTCTGATGGCAGCCTTAAACGTTGGCTTATCGTTCATTCTATTGGTCGTTTGCTGAGCATGGAAGTGAAAACTTGCAATCCGCGGCAATATTTGTAGAGTAATCTACTCACGTTCAAGACACAAAATAAAAGTGGCTCATGAACCACTGAGGTTCATATAGCAGTGTATTGCTTTTAAGATTACCGCACTAGTCCGGTAATGTGCGCCACAGATAATTAATTACTAGTCTGACATTTGCGCTTTTTAGGGTTCCGGTTAGTCAACGTCTGTCCGTGGCTCTTAGCTCAGAGACTTAGCTGACTTAGTACTAGAAAGCTGTAATTTGGCATGGGTATACAGTGTACATATTAATCACGCCGATAAAGAGGCAAAAAAAAATCATGAAAAAAAATTTTTTTGGGTATCCCCTGCACGTAATATAAGAGGGGATTTTTTTTTCTCGTCTCCCATGCGTAGGGTTTCGTTGGAAAGGTCGTTCAAGTACCTAATTAGCGACGAAATTTGGGAGAAAACAATCTTCACTAGGTGCTCTGGAAATTAAAATTGGGCCAAGCTGGGGAGATGCTCCTCAGATCGGCCACCTCTAAACCCTTATAACTCAGACCAACAAAAAAAAAACCTTTTTTGTTGTTCTGAGCCTTATAACTTTTGAACCATTTTTGGATTCAGGGATCCATTTGTGAAAATTGAACTTTAAAGGGGTGATAGACGTGCGAGCAAATCCGCGTACTGATGGCTCGGCGAGCTTACTTGCCCGTATCATCGCAGCGAGCCAATCTGACAATGAAATTTTAAGCAAGCTTCACGTGCGTAACCGATGGCGAGCCGAGTAAGGTCGCGAACTTAAAGATCGCGTACTTTAAGTACGCACTTCTATCACCCACTGCAAATTTTTGTTAGGGTCCAGTGTCGCCCATGCCAGCTAAATGGTTGGTCCTGGATATGTGTAAACAGTGACAGCAGTAGTAGATAACGAAATTAAGAGGAAAACTATCACAGCTAAGTAGGCGTTGCAAGTTAACGAGTAATAAATCGACCAACTTATATTTGCAATTGCAAAAACATGAATGTTAAGTTTTAAGTTTGTGCTTTGGATAGATCTCTGTCAGTCATTCAAGTTTAATGAACTTAGAGAGTTGTATTGCTGATTCTAATGTTTATAATTCTGTAAAACCATATTTGTTACGACCGCAAATAACATTTAGATCAACATACAACCTGACACTGACCTGCAAATTGCAAAAAACGTAAGAAAGTTTGAATTTCGCGGGCTACCTTGGCGCATCCACCTTAAGCGCGGGAGATAATGGTGTTTATTAATAAACGTTGCATACATTTTGTGGATCCATTTATACAGTCGCTCATCATTACCTTTTATTTAGCCCAATAAAGTGCAATTAGGGCGTGTTGTTTTCACGTCCACTTTACGCACGAGTAAACGTCAAAAATGGCGCTAACTATCGTCAAATAAAAAAAAGCGTTGAATCACGAAATAATGGCCTTAACGTTAAAAAATAACGATTACAGTAACCGGTGCCATACCCACTGGTTAATGTCATTTTACTGTCAAACATCTGCACATTTGTTTTTTACTGGCGGTTTTCTATGCAATGAAACAACGCTTTGTATTTAACGAACGTTAAACATCTCACGTAATCGTCATTATTTGACGTACGTATGTTACGTTAACCAACCATTTGAAACAACCGGCCCTTACCGTGCGTTTGCACTGGCGAAACATTACAATTACAACCTAACATGTTTAAATCTTGGATCTTTCTTTTCTTTTTTATTATTTATTTAGTTTGAGTAATTTATGCGGCCTAACCAAATGTCCTTTCTTTGGTATTGTTCGTCAAATCGTTGAGCTCCTTAAATTCGGAGTTGAGCTGCACGATTACTGACAAATGCGTGCACTGACTGGACAGGTCCACTCAATCTGTGTGGTTCTTTCCTCAAAAGACCATTTCAGACACCAATCTACGTGGTCTTCTCATAATCTGACCAAGATTATGTCTGGACTTTAAAAGAGACTGTGACCTCTGAGTTTGTTTCAGCCTTTCTTCTCAGAGTAGTCAGATAGGAAACGCCAACCTCATCTCGTTTTAAAAATGTGATTGACGTGTAAAAGTGTTTGTACAAACCTACTTACATAATAAAATAAAAAATCTCTAGTTCCTGTCAAAAATTGTATGGAACATTGACAGAAGATAGAGATTTCAACATGTTTTGTCACAAATGTTTCGCCAGTGCAAACGCACGGTTAGACTAATGGTGAGTAGTGTGTGCACTGCACAGCCATAGGTGCACCATTAATTCACAGTGTACACAGACTACTTATATATACTACGCATTAATTTTATCTGTGGAACTGTAGCTGTCACGTCGCTGTCCTGTCTGCGGCCCGCCACCGTATCACCGAACCACAGAGTATATTTCGTGTCGCCATTTTCCGTTGTCTGTCTTGTATTCGTCTTGTCTTGCTTGTTGAGTTGCTCGATGTCCTTTCATTTCAAGTTTGTTCGACTTACTTGAAACGGTTGAAATGTACAAATTTTAATGATTGCAAATAAAGCTCTGGATCATTCAATCATAATTCCAGGATACAGTAATTGCTAGTTTTCGTAAAGTATATTACTCGCAATAGTGTCTATCTAAATTATTTATAAAGTGCGTTTGTAAACGCTTGCTATGAGTTCAAGACATCGTGACAGGAGTCGTTCAAGATCTCGCGATCGCGAGAGGGACAGGCACAAGGAGAGGGATCGTGAGAAGACCCGGGACCGAGACCGTGATAAAGATAGGGAGCGAGACCGTGACCGGGATCGAGACCGCGATCGTGATCGCGACCGGGATAGGGACCGGGACCGCGACCGGGACCGTCACCGCTCCAAAAGGTACGTGTGCTGTGCACGCTATATTATTGGTCTCTATTTGCATGGCAGCAATGGTTTTATAGCGGTAATGGTATGTTCCGCAGGGACAAGGAGCGTGAGCGCAGCCGTAGCCGCGACCGACACAAGGAAAAGCGTCGCAGCCGCAGCCGCTCGCGCAGCAGGAGTCGCAGCCGCAGCCGGAAATCTAAAGACAGGCAAGATGTTTGATTGTTGGTCTAGTGGTTGTAAGAGCAAGTGATGCGTGCGTTTAGGAACTGGGTTTGATACCCAGGTCAAGTTGTTTTCTTTTAGTTATTTCAAGCCACATTACTCTTACTTGTATGCTTATAGAACTATGTAAATTAATTAATTGAATTTGATTGTTCCAAACTGAGACCAGTTAAAACACCAAGACAGAGTGCTGTCAACAGTAATGTGAGGCTGGTTTCATAAACATGTGCACAAGTGAGGTGTAGTTTGATTGTTAATGTGTGTGTGAATGTGTATGCGCACAGCAGAGGTGAAGTTTTAGCATGCTTCACTGTCTTGGTTTTTTATTCGGTCTGACGTTCCAAACAAAAATCTCAGGAAATCATCATTGAAAATTGCTACACATGACTGTTTATAGAGGTGACAATCAATGAATCAGGGGGCTTAATTAAACAATCACTTTAGCAGAATCATAATATGAAAATATTATGAATCATTGTAAAATGTCACAAACTGACAATTCATAATATGATCTGTGTGTAATTCATATTACGAAATACTTCATCTGCTGTTTGACAGTGTTCTATGGAGATTCGTAAAATGGTCCACAAATTATGAATTGCTTTTATGTCAAATTAGAGGAATTGCTAATGACAGCTGGGATTCAGGAAATGAACTGCTTTTAGAGGAATTGCTAATGTGGCCGGTTTAGGCCCCCAGGAATGGTTTTCTTCCCACGGGATCGAGACTTATGCAGGTGGAATCGCGGGCCACGTCTAGTATTTTCATGTATTGGCAAGATACTGTCTTAATATTAATACTTTTAAATAGTTACGTATGAGATTCGCGGCGACGTAGATCACAAATGGCTCTGACTGACAGCTCTCTTTTGCAAAAAAGATTAATTCAATGTCAGCTGCCGCCCAACCCCACAGTAAAATTCCATACGACATAATGCTGCTGCATGCTGTGGAAGTAGCTAAAATAGACCAAACACGCTGTTTCTACATCTAATCTGTTAGGTTATAGGTAATACGGGCTGGTATCCGCAACTCCACGTCAAAGCGCGAATCATCTAATCTGTTAACTGTCTTATGTTTCTAACAGCATAAAAATACGGCCGAGCGTAGCCACCCCGTAAGAGATGTTATATTATGAGGTCCTATTGTCATTTGAAAACCGTTTGATTAATAATTTCCAGTTTTTCATTGTCATTTCAGACTGTAATGCGTTTATGTTGTTTACTTGAACTTTAACCTTTCTATCTTTCAGGTATGATCTTAATAAATCAAGAGCTGTATTCCTAATATTATAATGCTCTAGTTGCAGCAGAAGTGTATCATAGTTTACCCAATTAAACACCTTATAGAGGTCGCAAAAGATTCCAATGGCATCTTGTGCTTCCTCGCAGGCCCTCCCGTCTATGTTCTATGTTATGGGGTTTGGTTTCCGCACTTAGACGTTCCTGTCCAGGCGTAATAAACGCCTGATTAGCCTGCTATCCAAGAATGACATAACTTCCCTCGACACCTGCCATAGCCCGATTTCTCCGTTTTTGTGTGGGTGATCTCCTGTAGCCACCTGCGTAGTTGGTTGAAGGGGATGGGTACGATAGGTTCAGGTCCACAGACAGACGCGCGGGATGCTCTCCTAGCCAGTTCGGCAGCGGAGTCGTTACCCAGTTTTATCCATTGCAGTCTCACTGTTTTGCAGCTAGATACCGTTACTCGTTCTAGTGCATTGTGACATTCTAGTGTTAGTTTCGAGGTAATATATTTTATCTCTATGGATTGGAGAACTGAGGTGCTGTTGGAGAGCTCTCCAGAGAGTAGCTACTCTCTACTAACTCTCCTGGCTTCTATGGCGTAGACCGCTTGTATGATGCCCACACACTCCGCCTGATGGGCGGTAGTTTAGGCTGGTATTTATTTATGTTAAGGTTGTGTGAGAAGACTCCGACGACTTCGATCCGTGTGTACTCTAATCTCCTTCGGCCCTGTGTAGTCACACTGTTCTTCTGTAAATACTATGCTGTAGTGCTTTTGAAGGAAGTGTAGTTTTGGGGCTTTGTCGCAGGGTGATGCAATCATTGGTTGTCGTTTGATCGCATCTTCCTTTATGCTTGTGTGCTTGATTCTGGAGTTTGCAGGGTTCCATCATATTCAGGAACAGTAAATATATAATATGATATATGGAACTGGGCGCCTCCTCCCCCACGATGAGGTGTAGAGGTGGCAGTCCAAGCATTGCCTGTAAGGCGGCAGTGGGTGTAGTTTTGATACTGCCTGTGATTGCTTCACAAGCAAACCGCTGCAGTTTGTCGACATCTTTTTGGGGGCTGTGCTCAGGTCTGTCCTGGGCCTCCAGACCAGTGAGTCGTATGTGATGATTGATCGGATAACTGGTTTATACCCAGTAAGTGACTTTGAGGCTGATCCCCTAGTTCCTGCCAATCAGTCGTTTACACTGCCACAGGGATATGTTGGTTAAAAGTTGATATGTTTTGCCCAATTTAGCTGTTTGTCCAAAAAGATGGCCAGGTATTTGGTTGGTCGCGGTAGTTGTAGTGACGTCAATTTCCTCTGCTTTGTGAATAGAATCAGTTCGGTTTTTACGCGGTTCACTGAAAGTTGGTGTTTACTGCACCATTCGTCCTCTGTTGTCAGGGCTTGGCGCATGAGGTTGCATAGAATGTTTTCGTGGTTGCCGTTCATTATTATGGTTTTGTCATCGGCATAGCCTATCGTGAAGTAACCTTTGTCATTGAGTGTCAACCTTTGTCATTGAGTGTTTTGATGAGGCTGTATACTACAAGGTTCCATAGAGCGGCGAGAGGACGCCTCCTTGCGAGCGCTTCGCTACGATGGCCCTTGTAGTTTTATTTTTGTATGGAGCAGAATGGGTAAGAAACTCCACCGTTACTCTTTTAAATTTGACAATATTTTGTATAGGTACCTATACAATCCTTATCCTTACATATTATAAAAAATCAAGTAATAAAAACTAAAACCCAACTACGACTTAAAAGGTATAAACAAGACACCACAGACAGACAAATTAAAAATCCGGAGTCACACGTGTTAGGGCATAAATCGAACAGATTACGTGTGACTCCGGATTTTTAATTTGTCTGTCTGTGGTGTCTTGTTTATACCTTTTAAGTTGTAGTTGGGTTTTAGTTTTTATTACTTGATTTTTTTAAATTCTTTTGGGGTTATAATATATATATTTTTGAAATGTGCTCATTAAGCCCTTTAACTTGCCATTAACTTTTTTAAGTTCATCACTTTATGTCCTCTAGAGGGCGCCATTTTTGATTTAATGTGACTTCACATAGCCTATAACCAGCGGACAATCACGACGCTTCTAACGATACCTCATTTGTCAAATTGTGATAAGTGGTTTGGAAGATAGGAGGGAACAGATGAACATGCATACATACATACATAGGTACATACATACATACATACATACCGGTCAAAATCATAACCCTCCTTTTTTCTTCGCCGTAGTCGGGTAAAAACAAAGTCCTCCGCCGCGTCTGTCTGTCGTCCTGTTCACGATAAACTCAAAAACGGCTGCACCAATTTTCATGCTGTTTTCACCAATGGATAGAGTGGTTTTCGAGGAAGGTTTTAATAACAAATTTATAACCGACATCCACGCGGGCTAAGCCGCGTGTATCAGCTAGTTAATATCGTATATCGCTTCGGTTTCGGAGTACAGGCGCACAGGCGCTTTTATCATTTTTCTGTCAATGTTTGCGATTAGTGCCATTCATCCTACGCAACACAAATTGATTTTCGAGAATCGATTTCGGAAACAGAGGAATTATTTTGTACATTATATTTATTACTAGCTATGCCCCGCGGTTTCACCCGCATAGGTCTCGATCCGTGGGAATATAGGGATAAAACGAATCCTATGTCCTATTCCAGGTCATGGTCTACCCGTGTGCCCATCCTTTCCTCTCTAGATTAGGGAAAGCCGCGTCGGCGCGGCGCCGGCGTCGAACGGTTCGCGTATTGCATTTTTATACTCGTGATATCTTCGAAATTAAATGTCCGATTCGAATGAATTAAAAGTATTTTATTGCTACATAAATACCCTCGATGTTCTAATCTAAGTAATAAAAGCCGCACGGGTCGATCCACCAGGTTAAGCTACGCTTGCCGGGGTTAGTCTGAGGATGGGTGACCATCTTTACATACCGAGACTCCTGCGTGCCTCGGAAAGCACGTTAAGCCGTTGGTCCCGGCTGTCATTTGTAGATCTTTGACAGTTACGGGTCGTCAGAAGCCCGAAAGTCTGACTACCAGTCTTACCAAGGGGTATCGTGTTACCCAACAATTCCATCATACATGATATTTACGTAACTTAAACCGTTTAGGCAGCGCACGCAACGGAAGCTCTCAAAAAGAAATATTTTTTCCCGTTTTTGCAACATATTTCATGTAGGCTCCGCTCCTATTGGTCGTATCGTGATGTTATATAGCCTATAACCTTCCTCGATAAATGGACTATCCAACAAAAACAAAAAGATTTTTTCAATTCCAACCAGTAGTTCCTAAGATTAGCGCGTTCAAACAAACAAACTCTTCAGCTTTATAATATTAGTATAGATGTAGACAATTTTAATAAATATGTAATCTTAAGTTTCGTGATTTTTTAGTTTTCCACGTGATCTCAATTTAAAAGAACAAAGGATTGAGGCGACGGGATATAAAGATTGGTTCCCAACAAAGTATAGCACTATTTGTTCGATACATTTTGAGGAAGAAAGCTTTGTAGAAGGGAAAAAGCATCGAACATTGACAAAAGCAGCATGTCCGACTATTGATGTACTGAAGATCATAAGAATTAAATTGAATCGATTTGGTTTTCCCATCACTAAATAGTGCTTGTGAATAGTAGGTAATCAAAAAATGGCACGCTTGTTTTACATACAGATCGTGATTCTTGCGTTATCTAGGTCTATCTATATCTGTGGTAAAATCATTGTGACTACAGCTCTCAGTTTAAGCATGTTAGTGATGTCGCCACTCAGAGTCGAGTCTATGTTGTGTCTGTCAAGTGCCATGTTGGTGCTTTTGAACATGGTTTTGGCATTTGTGGTCGGTCCACTGAAGCATTTTACTGCAAAATCTTGTAAGATACAGATACGAGATTTTTTTATATAATACATATAGTTCTGTAGAATATGTCATATTAATATAAAATCCATATTCGCTAAGATTAAGTAAATAAAAATATATAAGCTAAAATACAAAAAAATAGATTTACGTCTTCTATTAAAAGCATTTTTTATGTTGTTATGTCTAATATGTGCCAAAAAATCATTGCTATGTGGCTACAGTAGTGGAAAAATAAAAATATGTTTTTTAAATACATCATTTTGGATTTGTTCGAAATTCTATGGAAAACTAAATATCGCCGTAACTTCCTTTCTAAGTACATCTGCACTTCGGGAGTTCTACTCTGACAATAGAAATAGTTTGTAGTATCTATTAAACAAATAAAAAGAGGATGACCGCTTTTAAGGTCATTTTTCACACTGTGTATCTGTGTGCCACATTTCAGCCCAATCCGTTCGCTGGTTTGAGCCTTGCGTTTATAGATCAGTCAGTCACCCTTGGAAAAAGGAGGGTCATGATTTTGACCGGTATGGATGTATGAGACATATTAAAAATCCGCAGTCATACGGGTTAGGGCATAAATCAAACAGATACGTGTGACTCCGGATTTTTCATTTGTCTGTCTGTAATGTCTTGTTTATACCTTTTTAGTTGAGTTTTTTGTCGTAGTTGTGTTTTAGTTTATATAGACTGGATATCTTTGTATAGCTCTCAGGCGTCTGGAAGTCGTAGAGGCCCTCCCTTTTTTTTACATTGTTAAAAGCCCTGTAAATCAAAAGCGACCTTAATTGACTCCACCAAAGCGATTCGTATTGATCTGAATCATTCCTATCGATATGAAACCTGAACAAATCATATACAAAAATGGCAGTCGGCTCCCTAACTATAGGGTGACACAATGGGCAGACAGGCCAATAGACATTGTTGTTTGGATGGAGGTGCTCACTGTTACACTACATCATTTGCATCTACTACACTACTCAGATGCAAATGATGTAGTGTACTGTGTGTAACAAGCAATCATGTGATTACAGAGATGGGACAATTGCCCTGCTCGACCAGATGGTGGGCACGACGACGAAGGCCACGGCGCGCCAGGTGAGCAGCAACGGCGCCATCAACCCAGCCACGCAGGCCGCCATCCTCGCCGCCGCCGCTGTCGCGCAGGTGATCTGCTACTCTATAATAAATCATTTAATTCAGCCAACAAAGATCCATAGCCATAGCATAAACACCTTAGCTAACATACATAATTAATTATATAAACCACAAAAACATAACACTACATAACCAAGCCCTCAAGGGCAAATCTTGAGAGCTTGGTTGTGGTCGTGCTTCCCTGTGTTTCAATATACACGTTTACACTACACACCGCGGATCATTGAGTTACCCGCTTATTGGACTGTCTTATTTAAAGTGGTTTTAAATGAATATTTACACATTAATAGTAATTGAAGTGAAGACCGTATCTGCTGCAAAAATAAGTTTGTGTTTCGTATTATTTCCCGGAAAAGCTGTTAAACGAAGTTATCAAAAAACTCAAAAACTCACAATAACAAAGAAAAATAAATAACACAAATAAATAGCAATAATAGTAATAGCAATAGTAGTATAGTAGTAATTCACATAAATAGCAAAGTCATATAAAAACATTGAAATAATATGCATCGATATTAGATGTTCCCAACACCAACTTATACCTAAAGTGACGTGGCGCTGGCGGAAAGTCGAGAGTAGCAAATCTTGGCGGTTAAAGGCAGGCCAGAGATGAGGAACAAGACTTCTCCTGCACGCGTAGCATGACCACCATAAAAATGGGTTTTGTCGACGGAAGAATATACAAAATGACAGAAAGCGATTGTTTATCTGTAATTTTGTCTATTTTTCCCTCGACAAAACCCGTTTCTATGGTGGTCATGCTAGCATGCTACACGTGCTGGGAGATAGGGTCCGTGAGATCGCAACAGCTCGGTACGTGCTGCCCTGCTGGTTTCTGTATCTCTTTTGAACTGACTCCTCACAGTCCTAACCCTAGACCTGTTTCGGCAAAGTAAACTATACCGGTACAGAGCTGACACACACCTCTTTCATAGGCGCAACCCCTACCACGACGTCAACGAGATATGGCTGTGGGGTTATTATTATAGTATTACTAGCTGCCCGCTCCGGCTTCGCACGGGTAGCACTAACTACTTACCTTTCTTACTTACTTACCTACCCTACTTACCCTACCTAACTACTTACCTACCCTACCCTACCTACCTACCTATACCTACCCTACCTATACCTACCCTACCTACCTACCTATACCTACCCTACCTACCTACCTATACCTACCCTACCTACCTGCCCTACCTACCCTACCTAACTACTACCTACTACGAGCGTATGAGTATAAAAAATAGATTACCACCGATTCTCAAACCTACCGAATATACAGGGTGTAAGGGTAAACACCGTTGTCACTCAAACCATGTGTGTAGCGTGTGGACTGTATGATTAAAATGCGCTAGTAGGATGAAACGACTTTATTTGTAGTTTTGTAAATTACAGTAGCGTGGAGAATTTTCGGTCGACTGCGGCCGCGTTGCTGGGGTCCGGGGTTTTTATTCACTGATCCGCGGGGAGCGGGAATCGGCCATATTCTTTTGGCATCCACCAATGGCAACGCGTGGAGCGACCGAGCGGCGTGAACAAGTTTATACTTGTCGCCGGGCACGCGGCTCCGTCGCTTTACATCATAGGTACCTACTTGCTGTCGTGCACACCATGGGTAGTTGACTTAAATATAAAAATAAATGACCGCGTAACAACAAAAAAAAAAAAATAGTTTTATTAAAATATTTTTAAAAGTTCCGCAAATTCATGGATATGCGCCCGAGGTCGCCGCCCCTCCTACCTACACAACACATGAATAAATACACAATAGGGGTCGCGCTCGTGGCCGGTCAGGTCACCTCCCGCGCCCCCCGTCCGTGTTGAGATGTAAGTTCGTTGCCCTTAGCGCGTATGGTGAAATACTCTTGTGGTAAAATGTAGATTATTCTTTTCTTATAATATGCCTGCCTGCATAGTGTGCGTTTTATGCAAGTTTTGAATTTCGTCTCATTCACTTGAAGTATGTGGGGAGGAATTTTATTGTAACATTTTAAACAGTACCCCATGAAAGATTAGTCTACTTTAGCCAGTCGGAAACCTGGTTGAACTAATAGGTCCCTATTTCTGGAACTATAATTATGTATTTGCGAGAATGCCGATATATACAAATAAAGTCGTGAAGAATTAAAGTTGAGCCATACATTCTGCCCATGATCCGATGTGCAAAATTTAAATAAATATAAATAAGAACATTAAACACAGTTATCAGATAAAAATTAACAGTTCAATACAATTAAAATGAATTCAGTCAAAATGCAATTAATTAGACTTCTTTAAGAAGTATTATGAAATACAAACTTATTTTTGCTGTCGATAAAATCAATATTGTGAATTCGTAAATATTCTTCTCGACTACGCAACCCTTCACTGTGCATGGTCAGACTAGAACTCGGCCGGTTTTATGCCTGACACTGTTTTCTCCGAAATTTCTGGGATTTCTTTCAGTTTTCACTGAAACCATTACAATAAATAGACTACAACTAAGCGCAGCTAACTTTACAGAGAAAAGGATCCGCGGAGCGTACTCTGCTCCTCACTCAAAACATACATTATAAGTTCTACTCTTCTAAAAAAAAAACAATCCGATTTTAGAGGTTTTCAACAGTCTGGTTAAACGAGGGCTATTTGTTAAGGAAGTCATTGCAATATGAAATGAGCTTTAGTATTTTTCAGCATAATGCTATTGAGCGAGAGGTAACACACGTTTGCATATTACAATAATAATTATTATAAAATGTTCATTAAAGGTGTTGCCCCAAAGTGTTTCAATAACTATGTATGTTGACATGTGCTTGGCATGGTGTCCAGCCTAACATACAATTAAGTTGATTTTAGTTGGCTATCAGAGGCTTTACTTTCCTAAGTATAGTTGATGGATGACCTTTGGGGGCTTCTCATTCTCGAACCATTACATTGTGATGTTTTTCCTGTGTCCATATTCTTTTTTTTTTATTGTTTATTGCCCATGCAGTGCAACACAATGATGTAGAATAGATAAACCCAGTCCCTACTTGAAGTCGACAAAACCCTATGGTCAGGGTTGTGAATTTGTGACTATTTTTCAAACTTCTACTGCTTGTGTTATCTGGCAAAGAATGAAGCATCGCCCACGAACCATACGCGGTAACGCTGGGCAGCAGTGTGCCTCTCTACTCTAACAATGATACAATGATAATGTCAGTGACTCCTCATTTCTTATCGAGTATGATGTGGTTGGTCCCTTTTTCCGATTTTTTTTCTGGTCGTTTGGAAACAATAGTAATAAATGGTTTTGTATTTTATAGAAATATATCAACTATGCGGTAAGCAAACTCATTCTAGAACCATTACATTGTGATGTTTTTCCTGTGTCCATATTCTTTTATTTTTTATGAATAATAATATACTTTCATTATATATATATATATATACATACATATATTCTTATATATATATATATACATACATATATTCTTATATATATATATATATACATACATATATTCTTATATATATATATATATACATACATATATTCTTATATATATATATATATACAGGGTGATTGGAAGCTGGGTGCAAAGCCTTAACGGGGTGACAGTTGACACCCTTTGGAGCATTTTGAGCATGTTTTAAAAAGGTTTGAATGATATCAGCTATTTTATTTAAAAAAAAAAAATACCTAATCTACGCAAATTGTTTACATTTTCTAAGTGTTCTACGACTTTAAAAGTGTCTAGTATTTTTTTTTCAACTTTAACTGGAGCACTCTTGGTAATTACCAGTCAGAAATTGGGATATTTTATTGATATAAAAAAAAAGTTATAGGTAAAAAAAAAAAAAATCACTTCGTCTTAGACAAGTATGGTTCAAAATGCTCCAAATACTGTCAACCATCACCCCCTTAAGACTTTGCACCTAGCTTCCAATCACCCTGTATAATATATATACTTTCGGATGGGAATTCTGCATGTGTTTTTTTTGTGCGTTTCTTGTAATCATGAAGGTGTTACAGAATAAAAGATCTCTATAAAAAAAAAATCTGCATGTCATAGGTTCCATCCCCCGCGTCCTAACCGAAAAGATCGTTCGCGCGAATACGCTGTTGTCGCGTTCATATGTCACTCATTTGTTCGGAAAACCGGAAGGCGCCCTCTGTCCGACGTGGACATCACGTTCGAATTCGCCGAACAAATTGAACGCGACGATCGCATACTCGCGTTTTGATCGCTCGTAATAGGACGCGGCCTCAGTTAGGTCCACGGACGCTACAGAGTAGGTAGTTACCAAATAATATACCTAGTAGTAGGAAAAAATATACAGGGTGGCCGGAATTTTGACGTCCATAAAAAAAATTTTGGTCCCTCTTGTCGTGGGGTATCCGAATCACCCCATGTATGTTCCGCAATTTTTCTTAGTTTTCGAATTTTCGAACATAAATTGATAGATTTATGTTCGGTGAATTATGACTTAAATTATCAACTTCAAATTAAAAATCGTAACAGGTGACTTCATGGTTCCTAAGAAGGCTTCAAGAATGCGCCAGACTCTCAGTTTTCATAATCAAATAAAAAAGTAGTACTTAATGTGGCTACGTTGGCAAAAATTGGCCTTCAAAGACAACGAGGTGGAAAATTCTCTAAAAAAATGTTGACCGTTTTCTCTTTCATAAGTCAAAAATTCCGAAAAAATCGTAATTCGAAAACTATGAAAAATCGCGGAACATACATGGGGGTGATTTGGATACCCCACGGCACGAGAGACCGAATTTTTTTTTTTGGACTCCAATGTTCCGGCCACCTGTATATTGTTATTAGGGATGGGCCGTAATTCTTTTTACATTCGGTTTAATCGAACTTCGGCATTCGGCCGAAATTTGGTTTAAATGCCGAACATTCTGATATAAGGAAATATTAAAAACAAAAATAATATAACTAAACCAGTTAAATAAAATCATATGCATTTATTTATAATTTGATAGTCATTTTTTAACAATTAAATGTATTCTAAACATTATCAGAATGTTGTCATCTAAACATTTAATAAGAAATAATAATAAAATTTTCCAAGGGTAGGTTATGGTGCAAAAACATCAAGTACTATGCGTGCTCTGCCAGGAATCAGTTAAGTTTTTGTTCGTATACATTTCCTGCCTCTGAGAAAAGTCGCTCAGAATAGATAGCTTCCGGGAGGCGATAAAAATATTCGTGCCAAAAGCAGCAGCGCGGCACAGTGTTCTATCAAGCCCATTTTTCGGATATCACATTTTTATTAAGAAAACTGATAGAAATAATCATTTAAATGCAAGACTTCGTATCCCCATTAAGCTGACATGTCTAGTTTTTAGGTAATATTTTTTTGAAAATCAATAAATTTTTATCTTGATATTTAGAAAAAAAATAATTACACTTAAACTAAGCATGTTACGAAAAAATGATGTTATGTGCATAGATGGCGTTTCTTATGCTGAGTATTTTAGAGCACAAATGAAACTCGTAACTTAATTAGATCCAGATATATACGAGTTTTTTGATTTTTAGTTCTTCTTTTTTTTTCCCGAAAATTCCGCCAAATTGGGAAAAATTATTTATAAGTACTGAAATCATTCTGTTTAATTTCCTAACACACCACATAATTATGACCGCCCAAGTCCATGGAACTTAGAAGCTGTTCCAATTTAACTATTTTTGTTAGAGTTGTCACATTTTTTCTGCTAAGACGAAAGCGATTCGAACCGTCTAAGCAGACGATTAAATTCAAAGGATAGTCCAATAACAAATATCGTTCAACTATAATGGAACCGTGCGAACCCGGTACAATCGTTATGTTATCGAGTCGGCGGAGCTCTGACCCCGCACTGGCCGGCCGCAGACGTTCGTGGCGGCGCGGCGCATGGCGGCGCCCGTGCAGCCGGCCGCGGCCGCCGCCGCCGCGCTGTCGGCGGCCACGGCCATCCCGCCGCCCACGTCGGTGCAGCAGAAGCTGGAGCTGCTGCAGGCGCGCGCCGACTCGCGCTACCGGCCCGAGCGCGCCGAGCGCCCGCCCGTCGACTACCACCCCGACGACGACCAGGACGACGGGCTCGGTGAGTACGCAGATGCCGCCGTTGTGTTGTCCTCCTGAAACCCCTTGTACAACATTTTGCACGTAATAAAGTTTTTTATTTTTTCAATTTATGTTCATGTCGTGGCCAGCAGGGCTATTGGCTATCTTTTTCATTGTCAGTGACTAATTGGCTTCAGTTGTACACCGAACTTTGATGACAACTGAGAATTTCATAACATTGGTATTGCGTATTACCGTAAGTGGACATCATGTTACGGTGACTATCAAATACGGAACGGTGCTCTTCGTCCCAGCACTTGACGCCTCTATTTTTTATCGACTATTATGCGACTAAATTGAGTAACGCCTTTTGAGCGTTACAATTCTTAATTTTAGGGACCATTTTATATTAAGCGGTTTATAAACACTTGTCCAAGGCTATTGTAACTATACATAAGATATATATTGTTTATAGAAGCGTTTGGTAAACCATACATAGTAAATTCGCAATGCTATTTAAAAATTATTGTAAATATTAGAATAAATAAAACATTACCTTATTATTTCATAAGTAGGTACATCATATTGTAAATTGTTTCACAAGACAAATGTAGTTGTATTATTTTAATATAAAATAATCAATAAGTAGGTTGGATTTTTTTAAAAGTATTTAAGTAGGTACCAAGTAGGTACCTACTTAAATACTTTAAGGGTAAAAAATACTTTAAGGTACCTAGGTACTTACAAGAAAAATCATTTTAGATAATTATGACCAATATTACCTACACACACGAGTACCTGCTGTTTATAAATTACATAGGTAATTATTTTTCTCTAGCATCCCATATTTTTGGACTTTATTCACATAACACAGGTATGCAGGTATGCTGGAAGAGATTTCTTTAGAAATAAGCATTGCCTTTGTACGAATTTTTCTGTTCCTTTTTTCTTGTCTGTATTTATGTGTGCATAAATGGTTAAATAAATAAAATAAAAAATAGGTAACATACAAGAAAATAAGAGTTTTAGATTATTGTGAGCAACTATCAATAGCACTCTCTCTGGCAACTGCAATGAGTTCCTAACGTCCCGCAAGGTGGCGTCTCTCAATTCGCAGACTACTTTGTTTTCGCTCTTCTTTAGCAAATCGCAGCAATAATAGACGTGCCATACTTCTGCCACGATCAAGAATCACAATATAACAACAAAAGACGTAATGTTTAAACGCTTCAATTAATACCGGCTTCGGTGATAATCACTAGAATCTCTAAAACACTACCTTTGAGTAGTGTCTTTCACGAAAGTCACGACTACCTAAATGATTATCAATTTGATGTCCGCTAAGCTTAGGCAATCGCAATTTTGTAAGTATCGATACATTAACATCTGTCAAAATGTGTTACGGTGACTATCAGTGATAGTGAGTGCTTATGACGTCATCCTAGTTAGTCACTGAAGATAGCCAATACGAAACTAACTGTTTGACAGCTAATCGATAGACACTTTGCCAAGTGATCATCACTATGAGCTGTCAACAGAGATACGCAATAGCCCTGCAGATCATAGGATTGATAATTTCATGAAGTGTTCGACGCTTTTCACGAAACGGTTGTATTTCATGAAATAGAACATCGACAGCCGGTTTTTGACAAGCTGGATTTCAGGAGGTTAAAATTCATGATAACATGTCGAAAACGTGTGCGACCGTGTCGCGTCCGCTCGCTAGTTCGCTACCGTACAGCTCTAACCCGTGCGCGTGACAGACTGGTCGCCCCCAGGCCCGCTGGGCGAGACGCCGGCCGAGCGGCGCGCGCGGCGCCGGCGCACGCGCTGGATGGGCTCGGAGCACGACAAGACCTTCATCCCCGGCCTGCCCACCGTGCTGCCGTCCACGCTCACGCGCGACCAGGAAGAGCAGTACCTGCGTGAGTACCCCCCGCATCTGTTGTGTTACCCGACGTTGCGATACCTGAACTGGAAACGATATCCTGCTGCAGTCTGCTGAAAGCAATTAATGAAGGCTCCGCTGCTAAACAAGTTATTTGAGAACCTACTGTTCTTGTTTTAGCGCTATCTTTTGTCACTCACGAACTATTTCTTTGTTAAAAATGAATCATAATAATGGTACTTATTGTTTTTTTAATGAAATAAACATAAATAAATTAGGTATGTGGGAAAAAATGTAATATATTGGGTCCCCACCTATGAAATTGGCGTTTTTTCTCACAAATAGAGAACCTTGTCACTTCGATTTAAAATATTCATTAATTGCTTGGTATTATATCGAATAATGACCATCATAGACAACTACCAATAGTAAAAAAAACCTTTTTACTTATTGTTGTCTCTTAATCTAAGTGGCATATTACGTTATCTTAGTTTTTAAACATTAGTGCATAAAAGTTTTAAAACATTAGTGTTCATGGTTGTTATAAATTAAGAAAATGTTAGTATGAAAAATGCAACTTCTTCAAAGCTCCCCATACAAAACGCTGATTTCGTAGGGTGGGGACATAATATTTATATATCACAGTATTTTTTTAGCTTTGTATTAATATAACGAGCACGTATTTTTACGCGTCCGTTCAGCTAATAACTTATTTGCAAAAGACCGCGAGGCTCTGTGTACCTATAAGTTGTAGGTACATTTTAATGGAACAGGAATATAATGTTATAGTAGGCTTTATATGTGCGACTAGGCGTCCACAACATGTTATTTTAGTTTCAGCGTAGCGCGCCTGTGCGCAAGCGTCGCCTCTCGGAGCGTGTATGTGTACTTTATGACATGTGTATCTGTGTGCCCCTAGTATGTTCGGTGCTAGGCAAGCGGTCAGTATTCTAATGCGTGCGTCTGGCCGCGGTTGGCTAACCCGTTCCCTTGCAGTTCAGCTGCAGATCGAGGAGGTGTCGCGCAAGCTGCGCTCGGGCGACCTGGGCATCCCCGCCAACATCGAGGAGAGGTTTGTGCCGTCCGCTTGAGCCGCGCCGCAGCGCGCCGCCGCACTGCAAATGAGTATACGAACTGATGTTTTCCTTACTATATCTCTAGTTACGAACGCTCCACGCGGCCCGCATGTGCTCGCCCTGGCTGCTCCGATAGCCGCCCGTTGTACTACTGTTCTTCATTATACCATGGAGAAATAAAAGCACTCTGTTCATGTTGAAGTGTCACAAACAACTAATAACCGAAACCATCGTTTAATCGCATTCTGTTACAAGAGAAAGTAAGCTTAAACAATGGTGTTGAAGCTGACTCCCTCTTATAACAGAATGTGGTACTTACTTCCTCTTCAGCAGTATAATACCTACATACTTCACAAAATATTAGGAAAACCGTCAACAACTGAAAGGGAACTGATAAACAATCAAAAGAATTTCTAAGGAAAAAACAATTCTTTTAATAATAGCAGGATATTCACATTGTGACTACACAGAATTGATCGGTCATCATGGGAAATCATGGTAACACAAAAACGTTTGATTTCCTAAAAACTTAAATTCCAAGTAAACTACCCGTAATTAAGAAATGTAATCTCGATCTCGCGAGACATCTACCACGCGCGCGCTCTTCATCAAAACCGACTTAAGACACTATGCTTCGTGTGAATCCATTTTCAAATTAATAATTTTTTGGTTTATATTGTGCGTCATGCGTGTGTGCAGATTTATTGTGAAAGATCTAGGTTCAATTAGTGTTAGTATAGTTACAAAATATAACACCGAAACCCTGAGTTGGTGGAGTTTTCATTTTCATGAAGTTTAAAATAAAATATATACGGTATTTAAATAACGCATTATAAAAAAAAAAGTGTTATTTAAATATTCTTTATGGCTAAT
Source organism: Lithophane semibrunnea (assembly GCA_947363905.1). Taxonomy (NCBI): domain Eukaryota; kingdom Metazoa; phylum Arthropoda; class Insecta; order Lepidoptera; family Noctuidae; genus Lithophane; species Lithophane semibrunnea. Next base: position 18,237,465 of record OX376196.1, read on the forward strand.
CTCGATCTGCAGGCGTAGCATGGCGTTTTCTATTTCTACGAGGAATAGACATAGCTTTTTCTATACAAAGTGACAGTTCGTTTCTTCATCCACCGTAGAAATCTTTCTACAATCTGTCATTTTGTCTTTCATTTCTGACGATCTTTGTCTAGGTCTTTTTATATGTAGACTATTTCGGAAGAAAGTTTTCTATCCTTACTGTCAAAATCACACTGACAACCGATAAATCCTATGATAAAACAAAGAATTCTGAGTCGAATTATGTAAAAGAGTGAATTTCGTAAAAAAGTGCAGTTTGACTCTTTTTATTTTGCTGCCGTCTCGTACTGTCTACAGGAAACGTCATTTTTGTCTACTCTTCCGTCGACAAAACGGTGCTCATGCTACGCCTGCTGAGCACGCAAGATCTCTAGTTGCCAATCTCGACTTCGACTCGAGATTGCATTCCCTACCAGTAACGTATGTGACATTTCGCCAGCTAATTGATATGTATATTAGCGGCATTGGTAGACCTACCGATCTGTCAGGACAGCCAGGGCACCGTTTACTTACAACGCGCGTCCACTGCTGCTCATCTAAACATAGCCTAATGATTGCTCAGCGAGCAATTACTACTTTTTGTCAAAACTCGACTGATCGCCATCTACTAGACAACAATAAGAACATCAAGTATCTGGGTAGTTCGCAGACACTTATAAAGAACATCAAGTATCTGGGTAGTTCGCAGACACTTATAAAGAACATCAAGTATCTGGGTAGTTCGCAGACACTTATAAAGAACATCAAGTATCTGGGTAGTTCGCAGACACTTATAAAGAACATCAAGTATCTGGGTAGTTCGCAGACTCTTATAAAGAACATCAAGTATCTGGGTAGTTCGCAGACACTTATAAAGAACATCAAGTATCTGGGTAGTTCGCAGACTCTTATAAAGAACATCAAGTATCTGGGTAGTTCGCAGACACTTATAAAGAACATCAAGTATCTGGGTAGTTCGCAGACTCTTATAAAGAACATCAAGTATCTGGGTAGTTCGCAGACACTTATAAAGAACATCAAGTATCTGGGTAGTTCGCAGACACTTATAAAGAACATCAAGTATCTGGGTAGTTCGCAGACACTTATAAAGAACATCAAGTATCTGGGTAGTTCGCAGACTCTTATAAAGAACATCAAGTATCTGGGTAGTTCGCAGACTCTTATAAAGAACATCAAGTATCTGGGTAGTTCGCAGACTCTTATAAAGAACATCAAGTATCTGGGTAGTTCGCAGACTCTTATAAAGAACATCAAGTATCTGGGTAGTTCGCAGACTCTTATAAAGAACATCAAGTATCTGGGTAGTTCGCAGACACTTATAAAGAACATCAAGTATCTGGGTAGTTCGCAGACTCTTATAAAGAACATCAAGTATCTGGGTAGTTCGCAGACTCTTATAAAGAACATCAAGTATCTGGGTAGTTCGCAGACTCTTATAAAGAACATCAAGTATCTGGGTAGTTCGCAGACTCTTATAAAGAACATCAAGTATCTGGGTAGTTCGCAGACACTTATAAATCACTAGCTGTTGCCCGCGACTTCGTCTGCGATCCAGGATGGAAAGTAGCCTATGTCCTTTTCCGGGTTCTGGTCTACCCATGTGCCAAATTTCATCAAAATCCGTTCAGCCGTTTTAGCGTGAAAGCGTAAAAAATAAACAAACAAGCTCACTTTCGCATTTATAATATAAAATAAAATATAGATAGTTATAACAAAAAAATAATGCATAATTAAGCATTAGGAGAATTGATGACATTACCATTCAATCGCAATGTAGATGATGAGATAGTATGTTATAGCCGGTGCGTGCTTGTGGAGCGTGTCGTGTGCCGCCCCCCGGGGGGCCCGCCCTGCTACTAATGCGCCATTTTCTTCAGTTGCAGGTCGCATACAGACTGCTATAAACACTAATGATTCAATTAATTAACCAAACACATCTAATAATTATTATTATTGATAATTTTCAGCAACTACAGCTCAATAATGATTAATAACCAGATTATTTTCAGGGCTAATGAGCTTAATTAAAATTTCAGGAACAAATTAATTGAATTATTCTTTTTCCTCGGGCGTTAGGATCTAGGTGTTAGAGTAGGTTATCACTCAGTGCACATCATTATATTCCCTTTTGTTACTGTTAGTCGTGCGGTGCTCAATGAGATCCGTGCTAGCGACCGCCTCGACTTTATATTTCTCATACATAATTAAACTTTCAAGGCTGTTGTGATATTGTTGAGCACCGTTTTTTGACATCGACGCGGCGCTCCGTCACTCGACACATAGCTTTCTGCTAAAATCGAAAGAATATAATTATTTTCGCTCTTGTGGTGAAATCAATACGATAACCGCCTGGCCACGAGACATTCTGCTGCAGCGAATTTTCGCGCGCGGTGCTAACGGCGAAGCGTCTTGCGACTTAAGCCCGCTCTACACTCGCGCGCGAATCTTGCCGCGAATTCACAATGCGAACCACCGGGGCGTGAACTCCACGTGAAAACGTGTCCCTCCACATTCGCAAAGTTTCGCAGTTTCGTTCGCGATCTCATAGAAAATGGACGCCTATGTGTCTGTTGCTGCTGCTGTGACGCTATGTGCTGTAGCATACTACAATTATATTAATATAAAAATAAAAATACAAACAAAAATGGGATGGAAAAAAAGAAGATGGTGGATGTCAAAAATCCATCGCAGTAGAACCAGGTAAATTAATAATTGATTAACTAACTAACCGCGTTTCGAGCGCTACTGCGAAGAGCTGCGAGTGTAGCATTCGCGTTCGTGCGCCGCCAACCAAGCGCGATCCCTTTGACGCGGGACAAAAAACCGACATCGATCGGGGAACGGCGCGAAGCGCGAACGCGAAAGCGCGACGATACGCGAAACCATCTACACTCGCCTTTCATGGCTTTCCCGGCCATTCGCGGCGCGAGTGTAGAGCGGGCTTAAAACAAATTAATAAAAATGTACTATCCGCCGCACCGCAATTCGCGCCGCCGTTCGCGCCGCCTGTCACGTGGCCAGGCGGTAATAGTACTTTCTACAAATGTAATGCAGGGCTACACTTAATAACGTGATGAAACTATGCAGTCTTGATGGGTAATCATATCTAATTTTGATAAATCAAAAAGATGGTTTATAGAAATTCGTAATTTAAAGTAAGCAGGATGTTGTCAGCCGCTTTAGTTACCTCAGTGAAATTATTTGTTGAGAAAATAATATTGTTGTTTAATCGTTATTCTATATGGACCATCAGGTCTGTTAAGTTTCGTCAAGCAATGAAATTTCGCCCTTTATAAATTTCGTCAAAAATTATGTACTTAAAATTAAAACGAGAAAAGCAAGGCTATGTGTCGGAGTATGCGCGTGCGCGGCGTGACGTGTCGGTCTGTGGCAGGTCGCCGTCGCCCGAGCCCATCTACTCCACGGACGGCAAGCGCCTCAACACGCGCGAGTACCGCACGCGCCGCAAGCTGGAGGAGGAGCGGCACCGGCTCGTCACGCGCATGCAGCAGATCAACCCCGAGTTCAAGCCGCCGCCCGACTACAAGTACGTGTGCGGCAACACCATGTCTTGCATTTTGCCAGTTCGGCCACGTTCCTTAAGTTATTTACGTTACCGAGCAGATGAAGTTTTCAAACCTATGGAGCGATGGATTAGGAATTTTCGGATTGTGAAAGTGTGTTGTTACGCAATTCGGATGCGGTTCGTTCGTTACTTATTGTTTAAAATAAGATCCAAATCCAGATCTTAACAGATTTGACACTGGAAAGTTGCACGGATTTCCACGGTTCAATCAATCGATATTCTTTATTTGTAAACATAGGTTACAGCAGTGGGCAAGATGTTATATTTGTTTTATTGTAGTTTCTCTATGTTTTGCCATTTGGCGTACAAATATACATGTATGGAAGACTTTTAAGTAATAGTATATTGTGATACAAGTGTGCAGTATTGCACATTACAATTGAGGCGGTGTAGCCGAGAGTGTAATGACAATGCACACGCGTTTCATGCGACGTTTTTCAATACACTTGCGAGGAAAAAAACAGACTTGTTGTAAGAACATAAGCTACTATATCGTAATATTTTTGCAAATATAGGTATGAAAGCAATAGGTCTATAATTTTTCATAGGTCATTTATCTTGCTTCTTGTATAGAGGAGTAACTATGGAGGTTTTGAGCTTCTCCGGTCTCCGGCTATCGGGCCGTTTCGCGAAACATGGCTGGCCTTCCTTGCTTCCGCGCGCGTATGGCGGAACTAACGACATCGTATTGTTGCAGGCCTCCCATCATTCGCGTGCACGACAAGGTGATGATCCCGCAGGAGGAGCACCCTGACATCAACTTCGTGGGCCTGCTCATCGGGCCTCGCGGCAACACGCTCAAAGGTCAGGACACTATTCTGGCGAGAATATGACTAAACTGAGAAAATTCTGTGTCGAATAAGTGCCAGAATGGTTATTTATGATAAAAGTGCGGAAAGTAGATGATTTCCGACGAGTGGCATTTTCAGTATCATGTTGATGTCTAACATCAATGTTTAATACAATAAGTTTTCACCTCTGAAGCATGACCTTAAAAATCGATTCAAAATTGGCGGAGTAATCGCGTAACATACATACAAAAAAAAAACTTATAGACGCATCGAGAACCACCTTCACCACCGCCTTTTTGAAGAAGTCGGTTAAAAATAAAATAATACTTTACAAAGAATGTCAAGTGCTAGGGATTTATCAAGATTTAGCAGAGCGAGCAGCTCAATCCCATGTTTTTTTGTCTTCTAAATAATACGAAACTTTATAGTAGGTACCCTTTCTTACAAAGTTTGGTTTTAATACAGCTTTTAAATCGTTTAATGGGTAAGTTTCTAATATCAATGGGAAGTTTGTTGAAAAGGCGTATACATCGACCCATGAACCAGTTGCCTACTCTGTGGAGACCAGTGCGATATACAGCAAAATTGTGTTTATTCCTAGTATTTACTGTATTTATACTATGAATATCAGACATTTTCTTATTTGATATATCTTTGTGTACATACCTACAACAGGTTTTCAAATAATTATATATTGTGAGGCTACAGTCAGAATATCTATTTCTTTGAATTTTTCTCGAAGGGAATCTCTTGGACCTAGGTTGTAAATGGCTCGAACAGCCCTTTTCTGTAAAATAAAGATAGCATTAATGTCCGCACAGGCTCCCCAAAGAAGAATCCCATAAGACAGAACACTATGAAAATAACTAAAAAAAAATTTGAATCGCGAGTAAGCAAAGTATTCTATAATTGAATCACGAGCGTAGCGAGTGTCCATGACAAAGTATCCATGACAATTTCTTTAACATGTTTACAAATTGTATACATGTTATTGAAATTGTCATGGGTACTTAAAAATTACATTGAAAGTGTCAACTTTTTCCTGATTTTGTTTCGTTTATATTTTTGTGAAACCAATGTATACCCAGTTTTGACATAGTTTGACTAACCGTCAAGTCATTTAGAAAAAAATGTCGTACACATATTTTTTGAATGATAGAAGTTAAGATATTTTAGAATATGTGACAATGTATATACATTATTGCTCGTGACTGTACAGTGTCTCTTTTACGTATCAATTTAATAGTTTTGTGAATATTTCACTACTATTTTCTTTTTTTTATGTAGTAATATTTTTTTAGCATGTATGGACGCTATACTATTGAGGGTCAGCGGGAACGCCCTTTGTTAGTTAACATACTAGTCACTTAGACCTCCAACTGTCATTAACGAGACACAATAGAATTTCAATTGTTATCGGCCATTAGAAGGCCAATCGACAGTTGAGCGGTACGACATTTGTTAATGTAATGCGCCAAACATTGTAGGCAAAAATAAGATTTTTGGTATCTCCAAACCCACATCGGGGTAAAAGTAGGTGATTCTTGTAATAGTAAAAAAATTAGGTCATATTTATTTACTACCATTTAGTACCGTGGTCTATACCACGAAACAATACAATTAAAAAATTACAATCAGGGACTTGAAACGTTAAAATGTTCAGCTTTCGAAGAAAATTACATAGTACTTGGGAATAGGAATCTAGAACGTACAGAGAATGTAATCCTATGATTAACATAATTATAGATTTCACTTTTATTCAGATAGGAGTGTGTAAACCTGCAGTGAAAATATCTTTACAATTTTAATAGAAGAGTATTGCTGAACCTCTCAAGCACGTTAGGTACAAGAAGGCACGCTCTCAATCCAACACAAGTTTGTAAATAAACAAACTTATAAGTTTACAATTTTACGACTTGTAGACTAGTAGTATTTTTACACATCGTACAATCATGGGCGTCGTGGCAGAGCTTTGTGTTACGATTGTTGATTATTTTTAAATTATTCATACGTATTTGTAACTTATGTTATTGTTTCTACAATTTAACAATTTTGTAGAATTGTACGGCCCAGCTCTGTATTTCCCTAAACAATTAGGGAACTACAGACCTGGGCCATATAAAACAAAGTGTCCAGTTATTGTCTTTCTGGCCAGTACCTTCATTTTTGGCTTCGATATGATTGATGTCCTTTCTTTCGAAATAAGCATCACCTTTGTTCGTAATACTTCCTGTATAATGGTTTATTTCGTTCGGTGGCACAGCGATGGAGAAGGAGACAGGCGCTAAGATAATAATCCGCGGCAAGGGCTCGGTGAAGGAGGGCAAGGTGGGCCGCAAAGACGGCCAGCCGCTGCCGGGTGAGGACGAGCCGCTGCACGCCTACATCACGGCCACCAACGCCGACTGTGTCAAGAAGGCCGTCGAGAAGGTAACGAGTGACAACCTTCCAATATACAGGACTTAGCCCAATAAAACGTTATAGCAAAACTTTTTCACTCCGCTCGCAAATTATTTAGGAGTTTGCGCTAAGGCAGCCCACGAAACTCGAAATTTTGTTACGGTTTTTGCAATTTGCAGGTCAAGTTGTATACTGATCGAACTATGATTTGCGACCTTAACAAATATGTATTTACAACATTAGAATCCAAACTTAATATTATAAATGCTAAAGTGAGTTTTTACCCATGCAGCATGTTTGTATGTATGTCTATTTCTTTGGTACGCTCTGTAGCCTAAACGGCTTGATGATTTTAACGTATGAGGTGTCGTTAGGTTCGTGTTAATTGTGGGAGTGATATAGGCTACACTTTTTTTATATATTTCATCTGCAAATACAAAAATTCGTTCCGTTCAATAGTTTTAGTGTGAAAGTGTAACAAAAACGCAAAAGATTTAAAAAACAATAAATCCGACTGCAAAAACCTATCACCGAAAAGAGAAAAACAAGCATGGACTTTGTTTTTTGTAAGGTATTGCAGGCGGGGACAAACCAATAATCTGAAATATGGTATAACTTTTGTTTAATTTATTTATGGGTGATAGGTTTTTGAAGTCGGGTTTTTTGTTATTTAAATAATTTGTTGTTTTTGTTACACTTTCACGCTAAAACTATTGAGCAGATTTGAATGAAATTTGGCACATGGTTAGACCATGACCTTGATTAGGACATAGGGTATTTCTTTATTCCGATTTTCTCACTGGATCGAGACTAATTCCGGGTGAAACCGCGAGGCGCAACTAGTCATCAATACAACTCTTGGTTAGAATTGACCTCAAATGCAATATAGTCATTTGAACTTAAAAAATGGTAATTTCATTGATTATAATTCTATAAATGCATATTTGTTACGGTCGCGAATCATTTATATGTAATCAACAGACAACCTAATACTGACCTGCAAATAGTAATAAACGTAGGAAAAATTGAAATTAGGCGGGCTACTCTCGCGCTTTCGCCTTAACGTCGGGCGTCTGTGTCCGCAGATCAAGGAGGTGATCCGCCAGGGCGTGGAGGTGCCCGAGGGACAGAACGACCTGCGCCGCATGCAGCTGCGCGAGCTGGCGCAGCTCAACGGGACGCTGCGCGAGAACGACGCCGTGCGCTGCGCCAACTGCTCCGCCACCGACCACAAGACCTGGCTCGTACGTACCGGACCGATTGACGATTTCAGACTTTTATTACTCAATAAAGTCAGGTTTCCTCGTGATCTTATCCTTCACTTCATCGAAAGTGATGTCCGAGATAAACTTAAGTGCCTAATTATTTATTTATGTACATAAATAAGCAACGTGAGACGTGTCCGTTCCAGTGCCCGGACAAGCCGAACGTGACCAACAGTATCGTGTGCTCGTCGTGCGGCGGTGCGGGCCACATCGCGCGCGACTGTCGCGCCAAGCGGCCCGGCCAGGGCACGCTGCACAATACGCCCAACAAGGTACTGTCGCGCCAAGCGGCCCGGCCAGGGCACGCTGCACAATACGCCCAACAAGGTACTGTCGCGCCAAGCGGCCCGGCCAGGGCACGCTGCACAATACGCCCAACAAGGTACTGTCGCGCCAAGCGGCCCGGCCAGGGCACGCTGCACAATACGCCCAACAAGGTACTGTCGCGCCAAGCGGCCCGGCCAGGGCACGCTGCACAATACGCCCAACAAGGTACTGTCGCGCCAAGCGGCCCGGCCAGGGCACGCTGCATAATACGCCCAACAAGGTACTGTCGCGCCAAGCGGCCCGGCCAGGGCACGCTGCACAATACGCCCAACAAGGTACTGTCGCGCCAAGCGGCCCGGCCAGGGCACGCTGCACAATACGCCCAACAAGGTACTGTCGCGCCAAGCGGCCCGGCCAGGGCACGCTGCACAATACGCCCAACAAGGTACTGTCGCGCCAAGCGGCCCGGCCAGGGCACGCTGCACAATACGCCCAACAAGGTACTGTCGCGCCAAGCGGCCCGGCCAGGGCACGCTGCACAATACGGCCAACAAGGTACTGTCGCGCCAAGCGGCCCGGCCAGGGCACGCTGCACAATACGCCCAACAAGGTACTGTCGCGCCAAGCGGCCCGGCCAGGGCACGCTGCACAACAAGGTACCAAGGTACTGGCACACCCACTATGTAATGTGACAGTGACAGACAATTATATTATTATAAGTTGCGTTGATCGCGTGAGGTTTAAATAATATCTTATCTCGGCAGGCTAAGATTGACGAGGAGTACATGTCGCTGATGGCGGAGCTGGGCGAGGCCGCGCCGGGAGGGGGGGGAGGCGCGCGGCGCTTCACGCCCGCCCTTTTTGCGCCCCACGCGCCCCCCCGCGCCCTCATGCCGCCCCCGCACGCCGCGCCACGTACGTACACACAGCACACTACTCACTACATGAGCTGCCCGCCCACTTCGTGCCCTCATGCCGCCCCCGCACGTCGCGCCACATACGTACACTCGGCACACTACTCACTACATTACTAGTTTGTTTTTGTTGTCTCACAAATATGTGTACACTTAGACCAAAAAAAAGGTAGACGGAGCACTGAGAACATCCAAAGTGAAGCCACATTTTTATCTATGCGTGTGTTAAAAGGGTTGTCATTGTTAAAGTTTTTACCTATAATTTGGGGAATAATATTGTATGGGTAGGATAATATTGTACGAGTAAGATATTGTTAAGTATGGTATTATAACTCTATTGTTAAGAAGGACTTCTATTCCAAAACAAAATATTTTCACATCGCTATTTCGTATAGCTACTATCCATTTACGTTTAGATTCAGTATTACTTGGAAATATAAATATATAAAAAAAAGAAAACAGGAATATAAATACTCGAAATAAGAAATCATAATTTAAATCGGTTTATCGAATGGGAAAATTTTAAATCACATTATGGCAACTCTTCCACGTTATGTCACTGCTTGCATTCATTCATTCGTTGAGGTTTTATGTTCCAAGTAACCTAAAATTCATAATTAATTAGATTAAAAAACGATGTTATTTCAAGTACGTACAAGTGAAAAGTGATTCCGTGAGACTATGTGATTTGCTATTGTTTTTAAAAGTTTTCACTACTCAAGAAGGCATAATTCTAATTTTATTATTGATGTTTACTAGACGACGACTCGTGACGTACTAGCAGCGATGAGTATAGTCTTAGTGTAGGTGTGTGCGTGAGCGTGTGTGTTTACTTGCAGGAGCATAGTTTTGTGGCTTCACTTTAGATGTCAGCAGTGCTCCGTCTACCTTTTTTTGTTGGTCTGAGTGTGTACAGTAATTATTCAATTCAAAAGTTTAACCTCGATAGGATTAGAAATAAGTATTAGGTCTCACCTATGAAATCAGCGTTTTGTATGCGGAATTTTAAAGAAGTTGCATTTTTCATACTAACATTTTCTTAATTTATATATGAACCATGAACACTAATGTTATAAAACTTTTATGCACTAATGTTATAAAACTTTTATGCACTAATGTTTAAAAACTAAGATAACGTATGCCACTTAGATTAAGCTGCAAAAATAAGTTTTGGCTGAGTTAAAAAAAAAAATAGTGGTCATTTCTGCTAACAAAATGAGGAGTCATTTTTAAGGTATTTTTTATGTTTAGAGAACTATAAGTATTGAGATTTTTTTACTATTGGTAGTTGTCTATGATGGTCATTATTCGATATAATACCAAGCAATTCATGAATATTTTAAATCATAGAATTGACAAGGTTCTCTATTTGTGAGAGAAAAACGCCAATTTCATAGGTGGGACCCAATATTTAAGGTTGATGCGCTAGGGTGGCCCGCGAAATTCAAATTTTCTTAGGTTTTTGCAATTTGCAGGTCAGTAACAGGTTGTATGTTGATCTAAATATTATTAGCGCTCGTAACAAATACGTATTTACAGAATTATAAACATTAGAATCAGAAATACAACTCTCTAAGTTCATGAAAAGCCAAATGTCATGATTTCATGAAATAGTCATTTAATACACTTTCATGAGCTTAGAGAGTTGTATTGCTGATTTTAATATTTATAATTCAGTAAATCCATATTTGTTACGAGCGCTAATAATATTTAGATCAACATACAACCTGATACTGACCTGCAAATTGCAAAAAACGTAAGAAAATTTGAATTTCGCGGGCCACCCTAGCGCATCCCCCTTAAGGTCTCTGTATAAGGCCGTTTTTAGCTATAAAGCAGAACATACAGCACGTGACTATTACCATAGTAATTGTCTCATTGATGGAAGCTAGCACAGGATGGGCATGAATGGTGTGGTTCTCTAACTCCTTTGTACCTACAGCCATGCAGGGGATTAGTGACAACGTTCACATCTTAAGCTAGTCACTCACCGAGAGCATTTGCGTGTAATGTGACCAGGCGAGCATTACAGTGCGGAAAACCGAGCATTATAACTAAATCGATGTTACACGTACGAATACTCACTGGACGAGCGGTTACAAAAGCGAATGCTTCTTAATCAGTGTTGCTTGAGAGTTATTTATCGCCGGTATGTGAAGCCTAGTCAGAGGTCCATGGGCGGCCTTAAAACTCTGACAACAGGTTAGTCACGAAAAGAAGAAGTGCGTCGAACTCGCGCAGTACTGTAACGCAATGCTCAAAATCAAATCATGTAATGACTAGCTGCGCCCCGCGGTATCACCCGCGTAAGTTTCGATCCCAAGGAAATATCGGGATAAAAAGTATCCTATTTCCTATTCGAGTGGAAGGTAATAGGCCACGCGGGAGATCACCGATGAGGTGGACCGACCAAATAAAATCCGTGGTTGGAGGCCCTTTAAATGAATGCGCCAGACTGTCATGTAACAGAACCAGATGGAGAGATATCGTGAGGCGAGCAACGACTACACCTGCGATTGGACAAAATTCATCGTGACCACGACCGCTCTGTCAAAAGCGAAACGAAGAAGAAGAAGAAGATTTCCTATTCCAAGTCATGGTCTACCCATGTGCATCTAAATCTGTTCAGCCGTATTACCGTAAAAGTGTAACAAACAAACAAACAAACTAACTTTCGCATTTATAAATTAATATAAATATATTTAGCATAGTTAGGATTACACGCGGATACCCGGTGAGTGACCAACTACAAAGCCTAAGAGCAACATTGTTTATGAACATTCACGATTTAAGTACCTAATGTCGTATTTCAAATAAAAAATCAAAAACATAATGGCCTATCGTACACAAAGATTACTGTAGCGCATACTTTTACTGGTTTAACTGTACTAAATTTATTTCAGATTTTTCATACACGAAATCTCTTAAGGAGGGGTCATTGTGCTCATCACTAGGAACAAATTTCACTGTCTTTCACAATCATTTGTTCCTTATGTTTCTTATCATGTGGCCTATCCAGTTCCATTTACGTTTTTTCACTGTCAATGTTATATTATGTGTAACTTTGGTCTTATGCCTTATATTTGATAGTTTGATTTTGTGCCGTAACGTGATGTTTAGATTGCGTTTCATCAAATAGTTCATTTGCCATAATGTTGGTTCCACTGTTAAATTTAAAAAACGGACGCGTATTAGGTAGCTTTGTGGCGTATTCGTATTGGTCCTATAACAGTGGAGCCAACATTACGGCATAGGAACTATTTATCTGGGCAAAATCAAACTGGTTGCTAATTTAGTTGTTTAATTTGTTTATTTGTATGTTATAGATTTTACACTCTAACTCACGCACTGACTTATTAGTATTACATAAAAATGTTAGGAATATTGTGATATCGTATACTTTTACAATGTTTGTAAATATGTGAGCACCATGTATCTATCATATTAATTTATTTTTCATTGCTCCATTTTTAATTCTTTTTTATCTATTGTGGTACAGTAATCGTATTCTAGGTGCATCATCTTCACATGTAATTATATTATTCATTTATACAAAATATTGTAAAACATTTTTTAAGAGAGTAACGGTTGAGTTTCTTTCCCATTCTTCTCCAAACTACCTTTTTGAAGGGGCAATTAGAATTAGTTCTATTTCTTTGTTTTTGACGTTCAAAAGTGCCTTTCATGTGCCTACTTGAAATAAATTATTTGACTTAGACTTTAATGAAACGCACTCAAGAATGCTTCTCTCCATTTTATTTTGCCAGCCTGTGTTGCTCCATGTTTGTTAGTGAGGGTGTAGTTTTAACATGGCAGTATACAAGAGTTGAATATTTTAGTCTCGTCCTTCATTGACATGTGCGGATTCTTAAAATGACTTATTTGAGGAACCAAATTCGTTTCCAGGCATTGCTTATTCTGGTGTCTATTTCCTTTTGCATTTGGTTTTTTGGTGAAATAATTTCACCAAAGTATGTGTATTGGATAACATTATTAAATTTGGTCGCAATATAGTTAGACAGCTAGAGATAAGCTCCGTCACGTTGTCGTGCGCCCCTCACGCTGCTCGCTGGCCCGCAGACGAGCCGCCGCCGGGCGCCTTCCCGCCGCCGCCGCCGCCCAGCGCGCCGCCCGCGCCGTGGCTCGGTACGTGTTCGCGGTTCCTTTGGCGACGTCGCGAGGGGCTGCCGAGCTTTCTCTGTTCTGCACTGAGATTAATAAATCTTAGTGCACGATAAAGATGCGAAGGCGGACTCGCAGCTTTAGATATATATGCCTTAAATATTTAGCTGTTATGATTCAATATTACTGAGTGGAAATATTAAATATCGCGCTCTATAGCGCACGAAAATATTGATTATGAATTGCAATAATAACACTGAATTAGCTGATGTAGCTAGTAGTAGTTTGTTTGATGAATAAGAAACTCATAAACTCATTACTAATTATTGATTAATTGAATCGGGATTGATTAGTTTTAATCTTAGTTAAATAATCATGACTAATTTAATAATTGAATTGACAACCATGAGCTTTTTGGACCAAATCTAAAAACATTCCAACTGTGATGACCCTTCTGTCTGGGCTTCTATTTTTGTTATGTATTCTAGAACGACTTCATTTCGCCCACATTACGTATCGAATGATATACAGTCTTATATCGTATGATAGTTTACAGAATGTTCTATATTTCATTCTACATGTGATGGCTACTTTCAAAGCAGGCTTAAAACGGTGTTTTGGAGCATTTTATGTGAAATATTTTTTTAAAGCTTGTGACACGTTCCATGTTACCCTCGATTGCAGGCGGCGCAGGCGCACAACCACCAGTACCAGGCAGTGCCGCCCCACTCCCGCCCGCCTACCCGCCGCCCCCCCCGCCCGCGCCCAACATGCTGCACCAGCACCAGGTACGTCATGTGTCACTACAGCGTGCCTACCCGCCCGCGCCCAACGTGCTGCACCAGCACCAGGTACGTCATGTGTCACTACAGCGTGCCTACCCGCCCGCGCCCAACGTGCTGCACCAGCACCAGGTACGTCATGTGTCACTACAGCGTGCCTACCCGCCCGCGCCCAACGTGCTGCACCAGCACCAGGTACGTCATGTGTCACTACAGCGTGCCTACCCGCCCGCGCCCAACGTGCTGCACCAGCACCAGGTACGTCATGTGTCACTACAGCGTGCCTACCCGCCCGCGCCCAACATGCTGCACCAGCACCAGGTACGTCATGTGTCACTACAGCGTGCCTACCCGCCCGCGCCCAACATGCTGCACCAGCACCAGGTACGTCATGTGTCACTACAGCGTGCCTACCCGCCCGCGCCCAACATGCTGCACCAGCACCAGGTACGTCATGTGTCACTACAGCGTGCCTACCCGCCCGCGCCCAACATGCTGCACCAGCACCAGGTACGTCATGTGTCACTACAGCGTGCCTACCCGCCCGCGCCCAACATGCTGCACCAGCACCAGGTACGTCATGTGTCACTACAGCGTGCCTACCCGCCCGCGCCCAACATGCTGCACCAGCACCAGGTACGTCATGTGTCACTACAGCGTGCCTACCCGCCCGCGCCCAACATGCTGCACCAGCACCAGGTACGTCATGTGTCACTACAGCGTGCCTACCCGCCCGCGCCCAACATGCTGCACCAGCACCAGGTACGTCATGTGTCACTACAGCGTGCCTACCCGCCCGCGCCCAACATGCTGCACCAGCACCAGGTACGTCATGTGTCACTACAGCGTGCCTACCCGCCCGCGCCCAACATGCTGCACCAGCACCAGGTACGTCATGTGTCACTACAGCGTGCCTACCCGCCCGCGCCCAACATGCTGCACCAGCACCAGGTACGTCATGTGTCACTACAGCGTGCCTACCCGCCCGCGCCCAACATGCTGCACCAGCACCAGGTACGTCATGTGTCACTACAGCGTGCCTACCCGCCCGCGCCCAACGTGCTGCAATTCGCGTAAAGACGCGCCCTACAGTAAGGACTGTAATGTGTGACTATCAGACGGCCAAACAGGTGCGACACCTGTGCTTGCGCCTTTTAACAAGTTATTGTTTATTTATTTCCTTTCTGCTAACCTACAGTATGTTGTCGACTTGTAAACATTTGTGTACATTTCCAGGGTGACGGCAAGATGGGTGCTCCGCCAAACGTGGGCCCCGGTGGGCCACACATGCCGCCGCCGCCGCCCGGTCAGTACGGTACCTATCGTCTTAATCTCCACCGTGCATGTACAGTCACGGACTTTAATTGATGAGCCACCTTCAAAATTTTCAATTTTGCAGTTTCATACATTCACGAGATTACACGATTAAACACGAACTCAAATCGCAAGCTCGTAAAAAAGATGACAAATAAATTACTTTTAATCGGAAATATCCATAGAGGTTGACTAATAAGTTCTCAATGATAAAAATAAATACAATGTTGCATTAAGTTTATCCAATCTATTTGATACCGACCTCCTTTGAATCATAGCTCATTAACTCGATAATTATGAAAACATAACTGAAGACAGTGACAGTTGAAATATCAAGATGACAAATAAATTACTTTTAATCGGAAATAGTGTTATCCATAGAGGTTGTCTAATAAGATCTTACTGATAAAAATAAATACAATGTTGCATTAAGTTTATCCAATCTATTTGATACTGACCTCCTTTGAATCATAGCTCATTAACTCGATAATTATGAAAACATAACTGAAGACAGTGACAGTTGAAATATCAAGATGACAAATAAATTACTTTTAATCGGAAATAGTCTTATCCATAGAGGTTGTCTAATAAGATCTTACTGATAAAAATAAATACAATGTTGCATTAAGTTTATCCAATCTATTTGATACTGACCTCCTTTGAATCATAGCTCATTAACTCAATAATTCTGAAAACTTAACTGAAGACAGTGACAGTTGAAATATCGATGTCAGAGAATTTCTCCGTACGCTAACGTTACTATGCAGCAGTAACCTAGCAACAATTTTGTTTATCGTTGCTAGGTTACTGTTGCTAGACCTGCAATTGGTTAACTTTGAGTAGTCACTGCTGTCAAGTTTGTAGTTCTGCTCTCAGGTTAGCCAACCGGTAAAGATATGAAATATAATTTTCTTCTTCTAATACGAAGACATATGACTTTGCGTGTCGCGAACCGAATAAACCCGATTTGCATTACACGGCTAAAATGCGAACAGTACCAGGTGGCTCATCAATTAAAGTCCGTGACTGTACATCAGGGAACTATGTATGTAGTAAAACAATATCCGCACTATTTTCGTATGCAACCGGAAGTGAGCAACAAAAAAGCTTCTGCTAGAATTAAGTTTAAATACGAACTAAATGTAATTCAATGTCGATTTCAAATATTTAAAAGGAATGTATATAAGTACATACCATACAGGTGTATAACAAGTTACCTCTATTAATGAACTTCACCCCATGTTCTTCAAGAAAAAGCTGACGAGTCGGTAATTGGATAATTGCTTTTTAAAACACTTTTGTTCGTAGAGTGGCTCTTATTGAACCGCTTTTAGGTTCATAATTCAGTGAATTAAGCACGCGTGCTTTTTAATGTATATTACCATATAATTATTTACTAGTTTACGAAGTAATGACATGGCAGTATAGAATTAGTAAGTACTACCATGGCAGCATGGAATTTGTTATTAATAGAACTTGACTGATGAAGCTTTTTACCAAAGGCAAGCGAACAAAAGCAAGTTTTTGTAAAAAGAAAATACTATAGGCAAACCAAGTGGTATAGTTATGGTAAAAAAAATTCATGGGCAGGTTAGTGGGATACTATACACGGAATTCGTATAAACTATCCTATACTATTAAATGAGCATTCTTTACGGTATGTAAGGGTAAACACCGTTGTCAATCAAACCATGGGTAGTTGACTTAAATATAAAAATAAATGACCCCGTAACAACAAAATAAAAAGTCTTATTTTCATTAAAATATACAATTACACATAACCTGACCGTGTAAATTAACAAATTACCCAACTTACCACAACTTATCCACAATAAACACACTTATTGATTCATTGATTACCCTTCATACTTTTTCTGGCTTAGGACAGGCCTAAGTAGGTACAGTCACGGACTTTAATTGATGAGCCACTTGGCACTGTTCGTATTTTAGCCGTGTAATGCAAATCGGGCTTAGTCGGTTATACTCGTACATTCAAACACGGAAAGTCATGTTTTCGTATTGAAGAAGAAAATTATATTTATCTTTACCGGTTGGCTAGCCTGAGAGCCAGAACTACAAACTTGACAGCAGAATGTAAGTTGGACGATTGTTTTAGCGTAGCCATAGTAACGTTAGCGTCGGTACGCTAACGTTACTAATACTATCAAAAGAAATTTTAATTTATCATTTCGATAAATTCAAAAATAACGTTTCTGACATCGACATTTCAACTGTCACTGTTTTCGGAGTTCGGATGCAAAGGAGGTGAGTATCAAATAGATTCGATAAACATTGTATTTATTTTTTATTGAGAACTTATTAGTCCAGCTCTATGGATAAGACTATTTCCGATTACTAGTAATTTGTCATCCTCATCTTGTTTATGAGAATGCGATTTGAATTCGTGTTTATTAGTGTAATCTCGTGAATGTATGGAACTTCAAAATTGAAAAGTTTGAAAGAGGCTCATAAATTAAAGTCCGTCGTACCTTAGGTGTTGTGACGAGTCAACATGGAAATTTGATATTCGTTTCGTTCTTGAAGATCAACTGGCAGCTGCGGGTTGCCACGACCCTGAGCGTGGGCCGGCACGGTGAACTGGCCGTTAATAGCTACGCATCCTTTGTGTGGCCGCCAAGATAGTTTCACGATTTAGCACAATTCTGACCTGAATTATCACTCTTATCACCTTACCTTAAAAGGTAGCCGAGAGTGTAATAATCAATGCACATGCGTTTCATACGACGTTTTTCAACACACTTTCGAGGAAAAAAACAGACTTGTTGTAAGAACTTTATGCTACAATAACGTAACTATAGAGATGATAGATTTATAAAGTTTATCTGACCTTTGTTGACAGGTACTGACTATTCGGAGTTTCTTTTAAAAACTTCTTTGTCGGTTGGTGACAATACTTAAAATTTTTGATAATAATTAACGACACAACGAAAATGATACTAAATATTTATGGAAAATGGCGCGCTGGCTGGTTTTGTTTTTCCACAGGTTGCTGAAACAATTTCAGTCTATATTGTTCACTACCATAACCTATTATTAACATTATTATATTTTTATATAGGCTGTTCAGCAGTATTATTATTCAAATCATATTTTTTTTGTATAGGCTGTCTAACGGTTTTGCCAGCGCCAACGCGGTGGCACACGGGCAAGCCAGCGCGGTTCGTCTAGGCGAGTCAAGTGGCCTGCGCGCGTGCCACTCGCGGTCTTACCGGAAAAAAGCGCAATCCCCTGCTCGGGTGTACATAGAGAATGCTCATTTATTAGATGGATAGTTCATACCAATTCAATGTATAGTATCCGTCAACTAAACGTACTGACGACGTTTAGTTATGGTTAAAAAAACCCCATGGGCATATTGAGCATGCATGGGATTTTTTTTTTAAACGCCACAATCCTTTTTATTAAATAAAAACTTGCGTTCGAGCGCTTGTCTTTGGTAATAAAAAGCTTCACCAAAAACAATTTCTATTGGATACAAATTCCATGCTGCCATGATAGTACTTACTAATTTCCATACTGCCATGTGACTCCGACTAGTAAATGGTAATCTGTGGCGCACATTACAGCACTAGTGCGGTATTATCCAGCTCCTCGCTCCATCATAAAATCATTATCAATAAATAAATAAATAAATAAAAATAAATAAATCATCAGATCAGCTCCAAGATTCCAAATTATTGTATTTTTATCCAAACTACATATAAATGCAAAGTTTCATTTCGATACGATAGTTAGAAGTCGATGATAAAGATTCCGTTACGTAGATGTGAATGTGATTCTAGAACTCCGAGATCTGTGCCTTGGGGATAGTTTTAGCGAAAAAAAATCTTATAGGTGACGTACTATGATTGCCCTACCTCACCGTGCATGAATTATTTTAATCTACTCTGGGTTTTGGGTCCATACATTTTTGAGCATTATCCTTTATAGCTTGATGTGTAGCCGTGTGTACATAATAAAAATTATAGATCTAAATGTTGAAATTTAACATAGGGTGACACAATGGGCGGTCTTATCGCTAAAAGCGAACTTTTACAGACAACCTTTGGATGCATTAAAGTAAGAAGGAGAGACAATACTGCAGGTGTACCATTTACATAAATATGCATTTTTTTAATACTTTTATAATTTTTTGTTATTTAAAACGGTAACAACAATTACATTAATTAACATAGAGATTTGGTAGAGTAAACATAAATATCTCAAATACTAACATATAAGAGAGGACAACCTAGCATACTTACTCTCGAAAAACATCAGACGTACGCATATTCTGCTCCATTCATCAGCAAACAGATGACACTCAGGATTGGTATCATAATAAGCATCCTTAAGATACGACACACAGGGGACTCTGGCGATCCGTTAATTTAACGCCTATTATACTGCGCTCCATTGCTCGTTGGCAGACCTTGAGTTTGGATTTCTTGATGTCAGTCAAAGACCAAGTCTGTGCGCCATAGGTTAAGACGGGAAGAATACACATGTCCATGAGCCAGCGTTTCAGTGCCATAGGCAACTCGCCCTTCCAGGCGCTTCCCGTTCGTCTTGTGATTTCTTTATGTTGCCACGCCTGGAAAGAGACATCTCGGCCCAAGTAAAGGTCTTCCTGGACATGTTGTATTGTCTCCCCGTGTACTTGTATGCTTCCAGCAGGCGTAGCATGGCGCTTTCTATCTCTACGAAGAATAGACATAGCTTTTTCTATTCAAAGTGACAGTTCGTTTCTTCATTTTTGACATCCACCGTAGAAATCTTTCTACAATCTGTCATTTTGTCTTTCATTTCTAACGATCTTTGTCTACGTCTTTAGAGATGTAGACTATTTCGGAAGAAAGTTTTCTATCCTTTCTGTCAAAATCACACTGACAACCGATAAATCCTATGATAAAACCAAGAATTCTGAGTCGAATTATGTAAAAGAGTGAATTTCGTAAAAAGTGCAGTTGACTCTTTCTATTTTGCTGCCGTCTCGTACTGTCTACTGTCTACAGGAAACGTCATTTTTGTCTACTCTTCCGTCGAAAAAACGGTGCTCATGCTACGCCTGCAGGTGTTGCACATAACTTTGATCTTCGACATATTCATCTTCAGTCCAACCTCAAGCCTTGCATTGGTAAGTTCTTGGAGCATCCGTTCAAGTTCTGTGGCTGAGGATGAAAAGAACAATGTTGTCGGCGAATCGTAGATTTGTTAGTCTCGCTTCGCTAAGGACAATGCCTCTTTCCCTCCATTCGGCTGCCAACTTCCTGAAGATTTCTTCGAGGGTACTGGTGAATAGCGGGTTTGACTTCTTTCTCTTTTTAAAATTTCGGACATGTGGTTTCAAGTTTTATTGCGGCTGTACTATTTTTGTAAATGTTGCGTAAATTATTTACATAGGTGGGATTAATATTTTGGTTGCTTAAGGCGTCAAAAATGGATGTGTGTGAAATGCTGTCGGAAGCTTTGGTGTAATCAACAAAAGCGAGGTATAGCGGGATTTTATACGTTATTTATATATATATATATATTTTAAAAAATTACGTAGTAAAGGCAAGAACTCAACCGGCGAGGGTGGCGAGCTCCGTCCGACTGCCAACACGTTCCGCTTGGGACTAAACGACGCGTGACGAGCGCATGAAAAGAGAAACCACATTGTTTTGAAATTAGTGGTATAAATATTTCACATTATATCGGCCCATATTTGACACATTTTTTTTACGACCTTTATTATTATGGTATAAGTTTTATTATTCAAAGCCTAATAAAATTCAAATAAAATAATAAATTAGACCGCAATTTAGACGCGATTTAATTGGATGCAGTAAAGTGCAAGTAATCCTGTATCGCATAGCCGAGATCTAAAGATCGAAGTATGAATTATGTAATGTTTTAAAAAAAAATTAAATCCGTGATATCTACGAATAAATCACAATAAAAAACGACGTTTTTTAGGGTAACCTCGCCTTAAAATAGTTAATTGATTCAGGCGTGAAATTGCGGAAATGCAAAAAAAAAAAACGATTAAAAAAAAAATTACGTATAATGTATTGATTTTAAAGTAATGATTACCTAATTAAAATAATGTTAAATGATATCAGACTTTATTTACATTTACATTTTATAACAAATCTTACAATTTATTTTACTGTTAAATATCCGCTCTCCGCTCAGAATTTACAGAACTTTTATACCACAATACCTTAAGTGAGCATTTTGTAACTGTGTAACTTCTCTGCAGGCATGATGGGCATGGGCTGGCGCGGCGGGTTCAACCCCCCGCCCTGGGGCGCGCCCCCGCCCCCGGCCTTCCTGGCGCCGCCCCCGCCCCCGCCGCCTGTGTCCGGCGACTAGCTGCCCGTGTCCGGCCACTAGCCGCCCGTGTCCGGCCAGAAGCCGCCCGCCCGTGTCCGGCCACTAGCCGCCCGTGTCCAGCCACTTGCGCCAGTGTCTAGCGACATCCGGCCCCCTCCACCCGACTCGGCCCCGGCCAGTGGGCCGGCAATAGATGCTGACTATGCAATATTATTTTAATCAAGAAGATTGAATTGATATATGTATTATAATTTAACATAATGATTAAATACAACGTTCGTTTCATTTATTTTGACGCTTGTACTCTCCCTACGTATATTTACGACCACCTCATATTAATAAATAAATCCATTTATTGTAGACGCACTACCAGCCGCCGCCGGTAGTGCGACCTTGTTTGTTGTAACTGTTGTAATAGTAGGGGAGCCCAAGCGGGGATTTCGGGATTTACTCGATCGCGGCAGAAGGGGGCACCTTGTGAAGTACTCCCACCGTACCCGAGCCCTGTACACAGGGTCAAACGTCTAGGGCAGCTGATCAGATTAGTAAAAAAAAAAATGTGTGTGTAAACTGAGGGACCAAACTGGGAATCGCAAAAAAAGTCCTAGGATCATCCTAGGATTCAGTCTTTAGTCTGTAGGATTTAGATGTGCGTGTGGGATGAGGGCTAGTTTTTTTAAAGTACATTATGGATTGCAATAAACAATTTGATTTGATTTTAAAACTCTTTGAAAATATGCTTAGAATTTAGTGAACATTCCCAAAGAAGTGTGAAAGTTGGAATCAGATTTTGTGAAAGTCTAATAAGCGAGTTATGCACTGTTAAGTTGGGCACTCAGTTCTCATATAGAGATGAATGAAGATCTCATTTTGCTCAACTCTTAATAGATTCAGGTCATTCATTAAATAATAATAACACTTTCAAAATTTTACACACTTGTGATAAAGTAAAGGATTTAAAATGTCAGTATTATAGAGTTTAGAAATTGTTAAAAATAATACAGCGACCGTTACACTGTTGAACGAATTAAATACGCCGAGCAGCAATCCTATATAAGTGGGGGTGACGGGCGATTTGATTCCTGATTCCTGCGCGGGCGAGAGGCGAAGCCCCGACCCCGCCAGCCACACCCCCCTGACGGGGGTGTAGCGACTTCCAGTCAAAGGCACGGATGTATGGAGTCTGGACCAGTGATGAAACATATGCCATATGAAAGCTTTTGGGGTATTATTTAATTCATCCTATGCCTATGGCAGCTAAGTCGAAATCAAAGGCGAACATGGTGTTTTTGAACATTAAAAAATTAGGTTAGTTTAGGTTAGCTTCAACAGTGGTGTATCTTATGCCATGTGAAAGCTTTTGGGGTACTATTTAATTCACTATGGCAGCTAAGTCGAAATCGAGAGCGAACATGGTGATTTTGAACATTCAAAAATTAGGTTAGGTTAGGTTAGCTTCAACAGTGATTTGACTTATATCATGCGAAAACATTTGAGGTAGGTATTATTTAATTCGTACTATGGCAGCTAAGTCGAAATCGAGGGCGAACATGGTGTAATTGAACATTCAAAAATTAGGTGAGGTTAGCTTCAATAGTTATGTAAGTTATGCCATGTGAAAGCTTTTGGGGTATTATTTAATTCATACTTTGGCAGTTAGGCCAATATCGAGCGCGAACATGGTATTTTTGAACATACAAAAATATATTGGCATAAGGTTAGGTTAGTTTCACCAGTGATGAAACTTATGCCATGTGGAAGCTTTTGGGGTACTATTTAATTTATACTATAGCAGTTATGTTGAAATCGAGCGTGAAACTTAGTAGCAGCCAGGAGTCTACACTTGTGCCCGATTGATTGCAAAACAACAAAACTAGCAAAATGTGGGTGTACTGGTACATCTCTGCCTAACCTTTTAGGGATTACAGGCGTGATGTTATGTTATCATTAAATATTACCTGACCACATAGATAAAGGATTTTAATTTATAAATTAAAAAAAAAAACATTTAATATTCTAACACACCCGTGCGAAGCAGCGGGGGATCGTTAGTTAATAATAAAAAAGAGTCGCTACATACCTACCTAGATGGGCATAATCTGGTTAGATTAGATTAACATAACCTAACGTGCCTATCCTAGCCTAATATAACCTAACCTGCTTTTTGCATTTTTGAATGTTCAAAAACACCATGATCGCCTTCGATTTCGACTTAGCTGCCATAGAATGAATTAAATAATACCCCAAAAGCTTTCATATGGCATATGTTACATCACTGTTGAGCATTTGGTCCAAAATGTCGCATGGTCCTTTGATTCGGGCTCGGAGTGGTAACACGTCACGTTTTGGTTTGCAATTAGTCAATCGTCATCCTGAAGATGCCTCGTTGAGAGGTGAAACACGTGTCGATTTCTTACAGGGTTTTTATGACTCTTGAAGAATAGTTAAGCGAAATAGGTTACTAAATATATCTACCTACGTCTATTGTATTTTATAATGGATTTCCGCAGTCACGCCTGAATCAATTAACAGTAATTTCATATGCCATGACGATAATAAGCGAAAAATCGAAGAAAGTTTATTAAAACCTATGACATTACCTACATTTATTAATCTTTGCTGCAATCTAAAAGAAATTGTGGTCACCCTATTTCCTAATTCAGAGAATAAAAATAAAACTCGATTTTTTATACAATTTTTTTCACAAAAAGACAATTTTGTATTTGTCTTATCTTTCATACGATACGCGTAATAAAACGAAAACAAAAAGAAATGGAGGACTGAGTGCCCGAATTTTATTTTCAAACAACAAGAAGTGGTGACCTGTTCTTGCTTTCACAAATTATTCAGTACAGCTGCGCCCCGCGGTTTCACCCGCGTAAGTCTCGATCCCGTGGGAATATCGGGATAAAAATTATCCTATGTGTTAATCCAGGTTATAAGCTATCTGTTTGCCAAATTTCATCCAAATCCATTCAGCCGTTTTTGCCTGATTGAGTAACAAACATCCAAACACACAAACTTTCACATTTATAATATTAGTAGGATTCAAAGTTAAGTTAAGGTAAGTTAATGGTTTCATTTAATTTGCGTAATAAACTTTTCGTGTGTGAGAATTGAGGGCCCATTTTGAACGAATATACAAAGTAGGACAGTGTTTTGCGATAATACCTTGTTTTCACAAATTTTGTTCAGCATTAGCTTAGATCAGTGGTTCTCAAACTTTTTAAATGACGGAACCCTTTTGGGAAGCAAAATACTTGATGGAACCCTACAATAAAACAATTGTTTTTATAAGTGTATTTTTTATTAATCAGCATAATAAAAGTACAATGTAACAGTTACTAATTATTATTTACTTCACCACTTGGCAAGGACAACAATAGAAAACATTAAAAAAGAAAAAATCTAACTAGTGGGAGGTATAAAACTGTTTTTTATTTTTCATCAATTGGTTGATATCAGGTTTGATGGAAGAAAGTTGGAGTCTCATATCAGCTTCGGCGTTCAGTCTATTGCGATATTTTGTTTTCGTGGCTGCGTAGGTAGAGAATCCTGTTTCGCACAAATATGTAGTTGGGAACGGGAGCAGAATATCAGGCATTTTTGCTGTTCAAAAATTTAACCAGAACGTACTCTCCAGTTTCTAGTTTATCATTAGAAGACTTATCTTCTTCCATTGAAAACAAATCGCTGTCATGAACGCTCTCTGTGTCGCTATTAGAGGGTATAAATGGATCATCATCGGAATCATCGTGTAAAGAATATGATGACGATACTGACGAACTGCTAGAATCGTGATCGTTTTGCTTATTTGATGAATTTAAAACTATATTGGAAAGTATTTTTATTTGTTTTCTTTTTTCAGAAATGGTATTTATTTTATCAACAGGTGATTTACGGAACAAAAAGCGGTCTTTTGAAATGTGTAAGTTTTTGTCTACACTGGTGCTAGTACCAGGGAAAATAACAGAATTAACATTTGCCTCTAAGTCTTCATTGATTTCCGATAGTCTATTATTGGAATTCAATCTGAAATCATCTGTAGAAACAGATTCTCCTGGTCGTGTACATATTTTTTTGTTACGTCCTTTTGTAGTGTTGCTGGTAGACGGTGACCTGGAGTCCTTCAAAAAGTTTAAGAAAGTTTCGTCGATGGTCGTTTGTGGTTCCCTGTTTTCTTTATATTCTGGAAGTTTTCTTAATACTGCTTCTGGTCGTAGGGGGTATATACCTGTTGCCTTGAACCCATTCTTGATTATTGCATCTGAATTCATTTTTATTGTATCAATTAATGTACGGAGTAATTCTGGGAATATTTGTTTGTTCAAGGAATTTGCCGATGGATGTCTGACTTTCCAATCTAGTAAAATATTTTTCCATGCTCTTTTTAACGGTCTAAAAAAAGAAACGTCCAGGGGTTGAGTATCGTGCGTTGAGTTCGGGGGTAAAAAAACAAATCTTATATTGTTTTCCTGGCATTTAGCTATAATTTGTATACTCAAATGTGATGATAAATTATCTCCAATCAAAACTTTTGGTTCTCGATCTTTTTGTGCCCAGGGTAAAATCATATTATTAAACCAGTCTTCGAAACAGTCGGTATCAAACCATCCGGACTTTGTTTTATTAAATCTTGAACCTGGCGGCCCACCTTCGCACCAATTGGTCCATAAATGCACAGATTTATATACTATATACAGCGGAATAAGTTCTCCTGAAGCTGTGGCAGCAAACATAATTGATATAGCAGTTTTAGAATTATTCAAAATTTTGTTTGGGTATTTGGTTCCTCTTTTAAAGATGCATTTTTGCGATCCTGGGTCATCTGATAAATTAGTATCGTCATAGTTTACTATGTTATGTGGTTCAACATTCGCAAGACTTTTTTTAAGGTTTTCAAAATATTCCTCATATTCACTTACTGTTTTAGCAGCGCGTGAAGTTTTTATATTTTGTGTAGATCGCAATGTCAATCTCTCTTTGTGGCGACTAAGAAAATCTCGAACCCACCTTTCACCTGGTAATTTGTCGTTAAAAATCCAAGATTTATTATTATTAACTAAATAGTTGTGTACTATCATACGCAACTCAAGACGAGTCAGTGGACACCCATATTCTCCACAAAGTATTAGGGCATTTGCTATTTTTCTCTCGTCTTCTTCACTTATTCTAACCGGAGAACCAATTTTTTTCAAATGAACTAATTTAACTTTATTAGCAATAGTTCGCCGGGGGATCCCAAATTGCTTTTCAGCCTGGTAACTTGACAAATTTTTTATTTTTTACGAGCTCTACAGCAACATTAAGAAGACTATCTTCATAATCTTTATACCGCCTGGACCCTGGCTTTCTTCTGTTTCTCATTTTTAATCTAAAAGAAAGAAACCACGACTGAAATATTAGGAATCATGCAGTTTATAGTAGCTGTTAGTGTAGCTGCTAAATGTGTCTCAACAGAGTGGTTACAACACATATGAAGTTCATTTTTAATGTAGGTACAAATGATAAGCTTCGTTTTATAATGTTATGCAACATGCATTTCATACCAACAGCAAAACCATTACCAAAATTAAGATTTTAACTAACCCGACTACCTACCGGAAAAAACTACCCTATCTCACTCGAGATGATGTTTAACGATATCACAAAATCTTAATCAATTCAGCCGTTTAGAAGTTATGGTAATTAAAAAAGCCACAAACATACATATAACCACATCCACATATGAACGCTGAAAGCATTACTCTCCTTTTTTGAGCAGTTGTGTAATCAACGGTGCTAGCGACAGCCCTAGCTCAGGCAAAGTTGGGTATACAAGATCGAAATGATTGTGACAACTTTGCCGAAATATTTATAACTTTTTTATTTGTCACAATAAACGTTCAAAATTAATTCAGAATTATAGGATAACTTACAAGTAACATATACATATCGAAACTTTGTCGAAATTGTAAATATTTATGGACTTACCGAAAAAGTTTGTCGCGTAGCTTCGAAGCCGGCTATCACTCGTTGCGTTTGACAACTCGCTGTCATGTGGTTTTAAAGGAAACAAACATGGCGGCGGGTTTTTCGTGTTGCCAGGTAATGATTTAAATAACTACCAACAATTTGAAGTTGCTACAACCAATATTTAAAAAGATATTGGTAAATTCATATAATTGGCAAAGTTGGGTATGCGAGGCAATGTTACAGCGTTTTACGGTATTATTTAATTCGTACTATGGCAGCTAAGTCGAAATCGAGGGCGAACATGGTGTAATTGAACATTCAAAAATTAGGTGAGGTTAGCTTCAATAGTGATGTAAGTTATGCCATGTGAAAGCTTTTGGGGTATTATTTAATTCATACTTTGGCAGTTAGGCCAATATCGAGCGCGAACATGGTATTTTTGAACATACAAAAATATATTGGCATAAGGTTAGGTTAGTTTCACCAGTGATGAAACTTATGCCATGTGGAAGCTTTTGGGGTACTATTTAATTTATACTATAGCAGTTATGTTGAAATCGAGCGTGAAACTTAGTAGCAGCCAGGAGTCTACACTTGTGCCCGATTGATTGCAAAACAACAAAACTAGCAAAATGTGGGTGTACTGGTACATCTCTGCCTAACCTTTTAGGGATTACAGGCGTGATGTTATGTTATCATTAAATATTACCTGACCACATAGATAAAGGATTTTAATTTATAAATTAAAAAAAAAAACATTTAATATTCTAACACACCCGTGCGAAGCAGCGGGGGATCGTTAGTTAATAATAAAAAAGAGTCGCTACATACCTACCTAGATGGGCATAATCTGGTTAGATTAGATTAACATAACCTAACGTGCCTATCCTAGCCTAATATAACCTAACCTGCTTTTTGCATTTTTGAATGTTCAAAAACACCATGATCGCCTTCGATTTCGACTTAGCTGCCATAGAATGAATTAAATAATACCCCAAAAGCTTTCATATGGCATATGTTACATCACTGTTGAGCATTTGGTCCAAAATGTCGCATGGTCCTTTGATTCGGGCTCGGAGTGGTAACACGTCACGTTTTGGTTTGCAATTAGTCAATCGTCATCCTGAAGATGCCTCGTTGAGAGGTGAAACACGTGTCGATTTCTTACAGGGTTTTTATGACTCTTGAAGAATAGTTAAGCGAAATAGGTTACTAAATATATCTACCTACGTCTATTGTATTTTATAATGGATTTCCGCAGTCACGCCTGAATCAATTAACAGTAATTTCATATGCCATGACGATAATAAGCGAAAAATCGAAGAAAGTTTATTAAAACCTATGACATTACCTACATTTATTAATCTTTGCTGCAATCTAAAAGAAATTGTGGTCACCCTATTTCCTAATTCAGAGAATAAAAATAAAACTCGATTTTTTATACAATTTTTTTCACAAAAAGACAATTTTGTATTTGTCTTATCTTTCATACGATACGCGTAATAAAACGAAAACAAAAAGAAATGGAGGACTGAGTGCCCGAATTTTATTTTCAAACAACAAGAAGTGGTGACCTGTTCTTGCTTTCACAAATTATTCAGTACAGCTGCGCCCCGCGGTTTCACCCGCGTAAGTCTCGATCCCGTGGGAATATCGGGATAAAAATTATCCTATGTGTTAATCCAGGTTATAAGCTATCTGTTTGCCAAATTTCATCCAAATCCATTCAGCCGTTTTTGCCTGATTGAGTAACAAACATCCAAACACACAAACTTTCACATTTATAATATTAGTAGGATTCAAAGTTAAGTTAAGGTAAGTTAATGGTTTCATTTAATTTGCGTAATAAACTTTTCGTGTGTGAGAATTGAGGGCCCATTTTGAACGAATATACAAAGTAGGACAGTGTTTTGCGATAATACCTTGTTTTCACAAATTTTGTTCAGCATTAGCTTAGATCAGTGGTTCTCAAACTTTTTAAATGACGGAACCCTTTTGGGAAGCAAAATACTTGATGGAACCCTACAATAAAACAATTGTTTTTATAAGTGTATTTTTTATTAATCAGCATAATAAAAGTACAATGTAACAGTTACTAATTATTATTTACTTCACCACTTGGCAAGGACAACAATAGAAAACATTAAAAAAGAAAAAATCTAACTAGTGGGAGGTATAAAACTGTTTTTTATTTTTCATCAATTGGTTGATATCAGGTTTGATGGAAGAAAGTTGGAGTCTCATATCAGCTTCGGCGTTCAGTCTATTGCGATATTTTGTTTTCGTGGCTGCGTAGGTAGAGAATCCTGTTTCGCACAAATATGTAGTTGGGAACGGGAGCAGAATATCAGGCATTTTTGCTGTTCAAAAATTTAACCAGAACGTACTCTCCAGTTTCTAGTTTATCATTAGAAGACTTATCTTCTTCCATTGAAAACAAATCGCTGTCATGAACGCTCTCTGTGTCGCTATTAGAGGGTATAAATGGATCATCATCGGAATCATCGTGTAAAGAATATGATGACGATACTGACGAACTGCTAGAATCGTGATCGTTTTGCTTATTTGATGAATTTAAAACTATATTGGAAAGTATTTTTATTTGTTTTCTTTTTTCAGAAATGGTATTTATTTTATCAACAGGTGATTTACGGAACAAAAAGCGGTCTTTTGAAATGTGTAAGTTTTTGTCTACACTGGTGCTAGTACCAGGGAAAATAACAGAATTAACATTTGCCTCTAAGTCTTCATTGATTTCCGATAGTCTATTATTGGAATTCAATCTGAAATCATCTGTAGAAACAGATTCTCCTGGTCGTGTACATATTTTTTTGTTACGTCCTTTTGTAGTGTTGCTGGTAGACGGTGACCTGGAGTCCTTCAAAAAGTTTAAGAAAGTTTCGTCGATGGTCGTTTGTGGTTCCCTGTTTTCTTTATATTCTGGAAGTTTTCTTAATACTGCTTCTGGTCGTAGGGGGTATATACCTGTTGCCTTGAACCCATTCTTGATTATTGCATCTGAATTCATTTTTATTGTATCAATTAATGTACGGAGTAATTCTGGGAATATTTGTTTGTTCAAGGAATTTGCCGATGGATGTCTGACTTTCCAATCTAGTAAAATATTTTTCCATGCTCTTTTTAACGGTCTAAAAAAAGAAACGTCCAGGGGTTGAGTATCGTGCGTTGAGTTCGGGGGTAAAAAAACAAATCTTATATTGTTTTCCTGGCATTTAGCTATAATTTGTATACTCAAATGTGATGATAAATTATCTCCAATCAAAACTTTTGGTTCTCGATCTTTTTGTGCCCAGGGTAAAATCATATTATTAAACCAGTCTTCGAAACAGTCGGTATCAAACCATCCGGACTTTGTTTTATTAAATCTTGAACCTGGCGGCCCACCTTCGCACCAATTGGTCCATAAATGCACAGATTTATATACTATATACAGCGGAATAAGTTCTCCTGAAGCTGTGGCAGCAAACATAATTGATATAGCAGTTTTAGAATTATTCAAAATTTTGTTTGGGTATTTGGTTCCTCTTTTAAAGATGCATTTTTGCGATCCTGGGTCATCTGATAAATTAGTATCGTCATAGTTTACTATGTTATGTGGTTCAACATTCGCAAGACTTTTTTTAAGGTTTTCAAAATATTCCTCATATTCACTTACTGTTTTAGCAGCGCGTGAAGTTTTTATATTTTGTGTAGATCGCAATGTCAATCTCTCTTTGTGGCGACTAAGAAAATCTCGAACCCACCTTTCACCTGGTAATTTGTCGTTAAAAATCCAAGATTTATTATTATTAACTAAATAGTTGTGTACTATCATACGCAACTCAAGACGAGTCAGTGGACACCCATATTCTCCACAAAGTATTAGGGCATTTGCTATTTTTCTCTCGTCTTCTTCACTTATTCTAACCGGAGAACCAATTTTTTTCAAATGAACTAATTTAACTTTATTAGCAATAGTTCGCCGGGGGATCCCAAATTGCTTTTCAGCCTGGTAACTTGACAAATTTTTTATTTTTTACGAGCTCTACAGCAACATTAAGAAGACTATCTTCATAATCTTTATACCGCCTGGACCCTGGCTTTCTTCTGTTTCTCATTTTTAATCTAAAAGAAAGAAACCACGACTGAAATATTAGGAATCATGCAGTTTATAGTAGCTGTTAGTGTAGCTGCTAAATGTGTCTCAACAGAGTGGTTACAACACATATGAAGTTCATTTTTAATGTAGGTACAAATGATAAGCTTCGTTTTATAATGTTATGCAACATGCATTTCATACCAACAGCAAAACCATTACCAAAATTAAGATTTTAACTAACCCGACTACCTACCGGAAAAAACTACCCTATCTCACTCGAGATGATGTTTAACGATATCACAAAATCTTAATCAATTCAGCCGTTTAGAAGTTATGGTAATTAAAAAAGCCACAAACATACATATAACCACATCCACATATGAACGCTGAAAGCATTACTCTCCTTTTTTGAGCAGTTGTGTAATCAACGGTGCTAGCGACAGCCCTAGCTCAGGCAAAGTTGGGTATACAAGATCGAAATGATTGTGACAACTTTGCCGAAATATTTATAACTTTTTTATTTGTCACAATAAACGTTCAAAATTAATTCAGAATTATAGGATAACTTACAAGTAACATATACATATCGAAACTTTGTCGAAATTGTAAATATTTATGGACTTACCGAAAAAGTTTGTCGCGTAGCTTCGAAGCCGGCTATCACTCGTTGCGTTTGACAACTCGCTGTCATGTGGTTTTAAAGGAAACAAACATGGCGGCGGGTTTTTCGTGTTGCCAGGTAATGATTTAAATAACTACCAACAATTTGAAGTTGCTACAACCAATATTTAAAAAGATATTGGTAAATTCATATAATTGGCAAAGTTGGGTATGCGAGGCAATGTTACAGCGTTTTACGGTATTATTTAATTCGTACTATGGCAGCTAAGTCGAAATCGAGGGCGAACATGGTGTAATTGAACATTCAAAAATTAGGTGAGGTTAGCTTCAATAGTGATGTAAGTTATGCCATGTGAAAGCTTTTGGGGTATTATTTAATTCATACTTTGGCAGTTAGGCCAATATCGAGCGCGAACATGGTATTTTTGAACATACAAAAATATATTGGCATAAGGTTAGGTTAGTTTCACCAGTGATGAAACTTATGCCATGTGGAAGCTTTTGGGGTACTATTTAATTTATACTATAGCAGTTATGTTGAAATCGAGCGTGAAACTTAGTAGCAGCCAGGAGTCTACACTTGTGCCCGATTGATTGCAAAACAACAAAACTAGCAAAATGTGGGTGTACTGGTACATCTCTGCCTAACCTTTTAGGGATTACAGGCGTGATGTTATGTTATCATTAAATATTACCTGACCACATAGATAAAGGATTTTAATTTATAAATTAAAAAAAAAAACATTTAATATTCTAACACACCCGTGCGAAGCAGCGGGGGATCGTTAGTTAATAATAAAAAAGAGTCGCTACATACCTACCTAGATGGGCATAATCTGGTTAGATTAGATTAACATAACCTAACGTGCCTATCCTAGCCTAATATAACCTAACCTGCTTTTTGCATTTTTGAATGTTCAAAAACACCATGATCGCCTTCGATTTCGACTTAGCTGCCATAGAATGAATTAAATAATACCCCAAAAGCTTTCATATGGCATATGTTACATCACTGTTGAGCATTTGGTCCAAAATGTCGCATGGTCCTTTGATTCGGGCTCGGAGTGGTAACACGTCACGTTTTGGTTTGCAATTAGTCAATCGTCATCCTGAAGATGCCTCGTTGAGAGGTGAAACACGTGTCGATTTCTTACAGGGTTTTTATGACTCTTGAAGAATAGTTAAGCGAAATAGGTTACTAAATATATCTACCTACGTCTATTGTATTTTATAATGGATTTCCGCCGTCACGCCTGAATCAATTAACAGTAATTTCATATGCCATGACGATAATAAGCGAAAAATCGAAGAAAGTTTATTAAAACCTATGACATTACCTACATTTATTAATCTTTGCTGCAATCTAAAAGAAATTGTGGTCACCCTATTTCCTAATTCAGAGAATAAAAATAAAACTCGATTTTTTATACAATTTTTTTCACAAAAAGACAATTTTGTATTTGTCTTATCTTTCATACGATACGCGTAATAAAACGAAAACAAAAAGAAATGGAGGACTGAGTGCCCGAATTTTATTTTCAAACAACAAGAAGTGGTGACCTGTTCTTGCTTTCACAAATTATTCAGTACAGCTGCGCCCCGCGGTTTCACCCGCGTAAGTCTCGATCCCGTGGGAATATCGGGATAAAAATTATCCTATGTGTTAATCCAGGTTATAAGCTATCTGTTTGCCAAATTTCATCCAAATCCATTCAGCCGTTTTTGCCTGATTGAGTAACAAACATCCAAACACACAAACTTTCACATTTATAATATTAGTAGGATTCAAAGTTAAGTTAAGGTAAGTTAATGGTTTCATTTAATTTGCGTAATAAACTTTTCGTGTGTGAGAATTGAGGGCCCATTTTGAACGAATATACAAAGTAGGACAGTGTTTTGCGATAATACCTTGTTTTCACAAATTTTGTTCGGCATTAGCTTAAGATTTTGGCATAAAGACTTGTTTTGTAGTGTCCATAGTTTATCAGGTACAGGTGGGCCCTCAATCCTCTATGTGAGAACTGAGGGCTCAACTTTACAATCCATAACTCGCTTATTAGACTTTCACAAAATCTGATTCCAACTTTCACAATTCTTGGGGAATGTTCACTAAATCCTAAGCATATTTTCATAGTTTTAAAAAACGGGCCCTCACACCACACGCACATGGATTTAGTCTGAACGAATCTGGGAATTTATAAATCAATAAATTAAAAACTACAGCTCTTAAAGTGTGGTCCCTCAGTTCTCACACACCATCAGACAGATCTCGGAAAGTATCTCGAAAATTAAGGTTTTGTGATTAAGTACAGACATTTAGTAAAGATTTTGTAAAGATATTTACTAAATAACAAACCACAAAAGCATTAGAGACAAAAAAAATATAACGAAAAAACTATGGTCCATCAGTCCACACAACCTATATAAATATTTTAGGGAATATTACATAACGAATTAAATAAATAAAACCGTTATTTTTGACATAACGTTTTAGTAAAAGTCTACATTTTGTAATAAAGAAATGGAGCAGATATATCATGTTTAGCAGAACGAATCGACGCAATTTGAAGATAGCGATTATTAAAACTGGTCCCTCAATCCTCACCTCCACTGACGCACGTGCGTGTGCTAACTGCTTGACGAAAGGATTATCGGAAACGTGTACTTAACTTTTAGTAAAAACTTTTTACTAAATAATAGAATGCTAAAATTGTGCATTGCTTTACTCTTAGCTGAGATATTATTTTAGTAATCCTATGAATATAGATAGAGTAGTGTCACCACACAATGAAACAAAATGTGGACAGTATTACTATACTTTAATTAATATGGCATAAGAAGGAATGAAAACAAGGTATAGGTTTAAGGTTGTATGATTATTAGTATAATACATGACGTATGTGTACTGAATGACTAAAAAAATTAAAGTAATAAAAACTAAAACCCAACTACGACTAAAAAGGTATACTTAAATAAGACACCACAGACAGACAAATTAAAAATCCGGAGTTGGGAACCTCGTATCTTGACTTGGCTTACGATCACGAGGTTGTCGACACGTGTGATGTGGACTCTGCGATCATTGTACCGACAGTCGTACCAGCCAATGGCTTATTACCAAGAGCCTCGATCAACAAATCAACACCTAAAGAGACTCTCGTTGGGTAGCTACTCCTGGTCACGGCCTGTATAGTTAGGAGTTTCCTCTCTTTGGAGCCCTGGCCGCCGGTTAACTTGGCCCCTGTTCCCGATACCGGTGGGCTACTATTTTTTATATTTTTAAATGTTTTTATATTCGAATATTTAACAATGTAATTTTTAACTGTTTTTATCTACACCCATGCTCTAAGTAAATCCTCTCTAATATCATCCCAACGGGTGTTAAAATGTTGTACTGAATTTCATAATGCAACTCATATCAAAAAAAGAACATTGTCATTCACGAGCGTTTCACTAACAAAGCACCGTAATTTAAAAACAAAACATACATTCGAATTCATGTCATACCGTACCATTTTTGTTCGCTATTGGTAGTGCAAATAAACTTTTATAGAAGATTCATATCATGGGTGTAGATAAAGTCTTGTATGCAACTGTAAATAATTAGGTATTAAAACATATAACAGTTGCATAAATAACTAGTACGAAATAAAGGAAAAAATAACAAAAATATGTTTTTTTTTTCAATCCTTCAGATTAAGGAAATTCCTCCACATAATGGTCAGATTATGGGTCGGTACGACAAAGACATCCATCAAGATGAAGCGTCTCTATAATAATCTGACGCGCTCGAGTATTTCAAGGTCACGATATTTTTTTTGCATTTCTATAAATCAGTCATGACTTCTGGTCGCGTCCAAATCGTCAGTCTTCTGAATAGGAGCTACTGGGGGGTTCACTTAACATCCTTTATCAGTGTCTGACGCGCTCGAAAAAGTATGCCATAATAATTTTTTTTTTCCTGTTTTCTTCCCCTTCGTACGGCCACCCACCCCCACCCCACCATGCAAACCGGCAGATTAATATTTTTCCTCTATCAGAGAGCCGTGGGGCGCCTAAGTACGGTATTAATATCTGAAGCGCTCGAGTATTTCTATGTGAGTTTTTTCTAACATTTTTGAAAACCTTTACATGACCCACCAGTGAAAGGGTAATACTTCACATAAACTTTTTTTCTTTTAGCATCTAACCTTCACAATCCAATAGGTCCCCACGACGCTCGAGTAAATCCCTATTTAGCCTCTTGGCCTCCCCTACTATAAGTAGTCAAACTAACTTCAAAGGTAATAAAACAATTCCTTATTATGAAAACTTAATTTTTATATTCAGAAATTATCTAATTTTTAATTAAATAAATCACTTGTCAGTCGCATTAAAGATCAATATGATGGAACACGAAGTCAAAAAAATATTTAAATGCACAGAGTATCTACATTACTTATATTAACACTAGGTATATGAGATTATTATTGCATAAAACGATAAATAAATACATAGTATATAGGAGTCGTACACGAAAACAAGATTTAATCTAATAAATACTCTAGACAGGAATACCGTCAGTCCTATACCCAAAATTAATAAATAACTTAGATACAATAGTACATGACGCAGGCAGGCGGCGCGCGCGCATTTGACATCACACGTGACGCGCTGGATCACGTACATTGAACGTGTATGCCTGCTCAGCGCATCACCTAACTAACCACATCAGTGCAATAACCTTAAATATACTTCACGTATGAAATCTAAATATTTTCCAAAGATAAATTGCATCTATACTTAAACTTATTGTATAGGAAGGCCTTCTCTATAGCCTACTGGTTCTATCTGAGTGAGGACATACACTACGCGGTGAGGGCAGGCGGCGCGACGAGCCACACCGCGGGCAACTAACAGACCTCGCCGCTACCACGCATAACGCAATACAACATGCAAACAACAACACTATTATTATTGATTTACTATATCAAGTATTTCTTTTTCCTTCATCAAATTATAAATCGTTGTAGTTACAATAATACGTCTCGCACATGGCCGGCAGCGGGCCCCACACACCAGTCCTACCCTCATATCACAAACATTTCAATCATTACCCTAGCATCTCAGTGTTAGTATCAACTTCAGAGCATTAGTGTTCATTCAAAACAATAAGGTTGCTACTATACAAGAAAGATCAAAGTACTTTACGAAACTAGAGTTTTAAATAAAACTATAACGTAAATGTAGTCGTCGAGAATTCGAGATTCTTCGTGCGGAGAGCCTGCACAGTGCACAGTCTGTTCAACATGGTTCTGCTGACCTGACCACGTATCTGCATTCACACTGAGCAGCGAGTGCGAGTCGACAGTCGTGGCAGCTCCCCAGCGATCAGCCGTGTTGCCGGGACCACAGGCTTAGCTTCCTCGTTGTGTGTAGTGATGCCAGCATAAAGCATATTTGTGAAAATTGCGCATTCGGAGTATCGCGACAACGCGCGAGTTTTCGCCGAAGTACGGTACAAGCCCCAGTACAACATAGTGTGAAGATCGAGAGAAACAATAGTAAGCGTGTGCACATGTGGGGCGGGGTGCGGGTGCACGGCGGGGGGGGGGGGGGACTCATCGCGCCTCTTTGGCGGTGAGCTTCTCGATGAGCTCCTGCAGCGGCGCCAGCTCCCGCCGCTCGATCAGGTTGAACTCCTGCACACACAGACATAATTGTACATATTTACAAGGTGTTCCTTTTGATGTCCCATAACTCTAAGGCAGATTTGTCCTACCGCCGGCGAGGAAGCGATTAACTATCGGCTATTGTCTCGCTCAAGAAACATACAATAGATATACATTCCGTGGAAACAAAAGAGATGCATATTATTATATTAAATAATATTATTATTCTTTATTTCGTTTTTGAAATACATATAATTATTATTATTTATTAATAGTTGATCGAGTACCCGCTCCACTAGTTTGTCGCTGACAAGAGCTATCAGAGACAATACTCGCTCAGCGATACTTGCTCAGCGACGCTTGCTTGGCGGTCAGAACTCACGCTGGTGCGAGTAATCGCCCGTCGCACCCTGTCACTCGCTGATAGTCCAGCGACAAAACTATCGGAATTACACTCGCTGTTCGCCAACTGGTTTACAGTTACTAGGCCTACTCGCTACTCGTTAATACTGGCGGTGGGACAACTGCCTTACGTTATATGCAATAAATGCTCTTTGAATGCACGGGGGTCACCCAGATCTTACACGGAGGTTTTGTACAGACCAGGAGATCTAGTTAACTTGTGGAGGGAGGTGGGCTGGTTCGAATAACCACCGACGGCCACCATGGCCCACGCACAATGGTCCACCTTAAGGACAAAGTGTGGAAACCAAACCCCCTAACAGAGAATATGCTATAAATAAGTAAAAATAATACAAAAACTACACACTTGTTCTAGGACGAACAAGTGTTCCAAAAATAAATAGCTTCAAAGATAATATAACACTAGACTCTCGATATTGTGTACTAATCATTCATAAGTACGAGTAAATCATTTTCATTGAAACCAAAAACCAATCATTCATGATTAAAGCTAAGATCTTTTTTTATGGACCGAATTAATCTGAATCAATAGTTATTTATGCAACTGTTATATAATAAGGGGTAAGTATGACACACGAATGTGGGTTTAATAGTGCATACAGGGATAATCGTCGGTTGCGCCTCATTACTTTTGAAATTGTCTAAGGGGCATCTGCGAGTTAGCTTCGGCCCCTCGTACGCCTTCCAAAAGACCGGGACCCCATGATCCCGAGATATGTAAACATTATACTAAATAATAATAATTACTTTATTGCAAAATAATTCATATGCCAGTTGATTCTTTGACATGGTCTCATTAATACCCTACTTAGGCCCTAGAGTTATGGGCTATCAAAAGAAACACGTTGTATAAAATATGTCACCGTAAACTTGTGAGAACCGTTCGTTTAAATATGTCACCGTAAGCTAATGAGAACCGTTCGTTTAAATATAATCTTCATCTTTTTTTTTCATACTAAAATCAAAGGCGCTGAAAATCACGTTAGTAGTTATGAAACTGGCCCCTGACCACAGGGCCGCAGGGGTCATATACTACAATGGCGACATTAATTTAACACACGTATACGATCTCGCGTATTCGTTTTATGAAAATATTTGAATTTCATTAAACGTTATTATTTATTGATTTATTTACAATTTTCTAAATAACCATCTTGGAGCAACCTGTACTTAAAGAACTGTAGCGAAGAGGTCATTTGCCGGGGTCACGGATCATATGTAGGCGAATAGAAGGAAAGCCGCGCAATTTCTTAGAAATTATGCCGACAAAAGATTTTACCGATAGAACGTAAGCCAGCTGGTAGGTAGCTTCATGAATGAATCTTTTACACAGTGTGATCTCAATTTTGGTTATGTTTTTATTATTTAGTTTGTTCGGAAATTATTTTTTTCAATTTTCGAATTATTTTATTTTATTATATTTTTATGTTTACTGGCCACTAGCCCTACCCGTGTGTTAAATTAATGTCGCCATTGTAGCGGCACGTTGTATAAAACTTTTCAAATATATTTTCGGTCTTCTCTCATTATGCCACTCATACTCGACTTTTCGCTTTACATGTGCTTGCTCAAAAACCCTCTTGGCTCCTTCCATCAGGCGCGGTCGCAGCCCAAGATTCCGAAAGGGGAGGAGAGATGTAACAGTGGTAGTTGGTAATAATAGTACCTGCACGAAGAAGATGAAGTGTTTGAAGGAGGTGTTGAGGTGCGCCTCCTCGCCCAGCTGCACCACCTCAGGGAAGTGCTGGTGGTAGATGTGCGCGTACACGCGGAACAGTCGCTTGAGAATCGTCTTCGCCATCGCCAGGAAGTTCTTGGGGAACGGCACGCCTGCAACATGCACGCTACTGCTGAACAACTATATTCTATTTTTTTTTCTCATCATCACAAAGTCAAATAATTTATTTCAATTAGGTGCCTAATTGAAAGGCACTTTTGAATGTCAAAAACAAAGAAATAGAACCGATTCTAGTTGCCCCTTCCAAAAGGTAGTTTTCGTAAGGAGAAGAATGGGAAAGAAACTCCACCGTAACTCTTTTAAAAATGTTTTACAATATTTTGTATACAACAATTATATAAGTATATGTGAGCGTCTTCACATATAACCTAGAATAAGATTACTGTATCACAATAGGTAAAAACAATTAAAAATGAAGCAATGATAAATAAATAAATTATGTGATAGATAAATTAGGTTTAGGTGCTCACATATTTACAAATATTGTAATTGTAGAAGGCAAGGTACCGTCACAGATATTATATGTATAAATAAAAATAAAATAAAAAAGCCTCTTTATTTCATGCAAACATAGCCCTTATTTTTTCTTTTTTTACATAATTTTGATAATAATAAGTTAATTTAGCAAGTAAAATGCTTCCATAAAGATATTAATATTAGTAATAGTAACATGTACATGTACATGTCAAAAGTAGCATGTCCCAAATATGTACTCACAGTCAAAAATACACACATCACTTATATTCATCACACACAAAATCACGAGAATCTACAATGAAACAACTTGTTAGTATAGGGTATAATCGAGTCATTGGCACTATCGGGTGCTTCGAGAGCAGTGTTTAATTCTTCGTAGAACTTTGTGGCTGTGTTTATTACTTCTAGGCGAGTTGGCGTTTTCGTAGACTTCGAGTTGAGTGATGGAATCCATTGTTTGACGTTGTTTAGCTCTTTCATACCTTTTTTCAGACTTCCTGATGTTTTGAGATGAGTTAGTATTGTGTTTTGCCTGTGCTCCTTGTAATTTCTTTTTATTTCTTTGTTTGTTGCCTTGACAGCTTTGAGCTCTTCTTTTTCAGATGGTGATAGGTTACTGCTATGTTGTGAAATAATTGATTTTTTGTGTAACGACTCTTGATCTGGTGATTATTTTTTTTTTTTTTAAACATTCTTTAATAGTTTTCTCTATCTTTGTGTAATAAGACAGAACATTATCATTTCCCTGGAAGTCAAGATCTAGTATGAGTTGTTCCAGATTCTTTAAGTATTGTCTTATATCGTCCTCGGATTTTAGTTGGTTAAGTGGCGAACTGAAAGACTTTCTGCTTTTCTTTTCCTTTATTAGTCTTAAGAGCGCTATCACAAAATCGAAGTACACAGTTTTAGGTAAAATTGACGGCGCGCGACAGCGGATATGCACTCGTGTGCGCCTAGTGAAGTACGCTACACACATGCAAACCGCAATGCGTCGGACGCGAGGAACAAACCAACTTGATCCTTTCCACTTTACTTTCGAAATAAATTAAATTACTGATATTATACTTTTTGAAATATTATTTGAATCGATGAATGTTATTACCTAGAACGGTTTATCTATTGAGTTACGATAACCCTATCATCAAAATTTGCTTGAATTTTTATTTATATTTTATACAACTAAAGCGGCAAACTAGCATGCAACTGCTACTGGCAGCACGTAACTACCATTTTTCTTTACATATATGTAATTTATTCAGCAGGTAAGTAGACATTTTAGTACATATATGATGTTGTTTTTATAGTTTGAATAATTTTATAATAATGTTTGGAAAGTAGTGTAAAATGCATACGAAGGTAGGTTAGTTAGTCTTTAAATGTGCATATTTTAGACAACCTTATTTTTTGTTTATGCTAAACCCGAAAAGGGGTCATTGTACTCATCATTTTGAACCAATTTTTCCCCTTTTCGGGTTTAGCATAAACAAAAAATAAGGTTGTCTAAAATATGCACATTTAAAGACTTCATCATTATTTATAGTGATGCAATCCTTAAATGTGTATCGTTCAAGATAACTTATCATTTTTGTGGATGAGTACAAATAGTAAATAAAAAACAAAGACTGATTAAAAAAAGTATAATTGTATAACTTAAAAAAAAAAACAATGAGTTATAACGGTGCCGATTCTCTTGTACACCGAACTAAAATAACTAAACTATCACTAAAATTCCCTACTTTTTACTATGATAATCTTGGAGCTATTCTGCCAAATAAATTCTCAATTTTGGTAATTGTAGGCAACATTTAAGTTAAATCGTCAAATTCAGAATAGCATTTAGTGCTGTCAAACTAAAATATTGTTAAGTTGTGTCATTATAGTCAATTTCAGAATAGAAAATCGTCGTTTGACAGGAATAAACTAAATTTAGTGATTTTTAGTCTAGTTTAGAAAACTTTGTGACAAGAGAATCGGCACCAATATCTATATTATTGAAACATGCTAACGAAGCCCTTTCATTTGATACCCAACATGGTATGGTTAATTTTTTTTTATTCATACCTTTATGTCATCTACAGGGCGTATCATCTAAATTTAATGTCACGTCACATAGCTATAACCAGCGGACGATCAAGACGCTTCCAACGATTTCTTATTTGTTAAATTGTGATGAGTCGTTTAGAAGATATGAGGGAACAGATGAACATACATACATACATACGTACCGCTCAAAATCATAACCCTCCTTTTTGCTCCGCCGTAGTAGGTAACAAGATACTCCTCGACATCGAGAAGTTTCGTTTATTATAAGGCGTGTGTTGTAATGTAAATATTTGTTACTTACAATATTACAGAGTACTTAAATGTAAAGTAAACATTACAAATATTAAAAACAAAATTGTTACCGATATGCTTCTCTTGCGCGTTTCAAATTATCGGCCATCCTTTTTTTTTTTTTTTTGAAAAAAATTAAACAT
Source organism: Lithophane semibrunnea (assembly GCA_947363905.1). Lineage (NCBI taxonomy): Eukaryota > Metazoa > Arthropoda > Insecta > Lepidoptera > Noctuidae > Lithophane > Lithophane semibrunnea. Next base: position 18,280,704 of record OX376196.1, read on the forward strand.
ATGGTGCCAACCATATGTTTTATTTTTTTCTCTTTTTCCCATTATTATGAACTATGTCTGAAAATAATTTATTGAATTTAAGTTGGAGATTACATTAAATAAACAATAAACAACTATATTTACGTATGTTCATTTTCATTCACATTAGAGTACTTATCAGAAGGAAATACTTACTTTATTTAAAATTGAATCATATCATAATTAATTTCAAAAAAACTCACGTATCAAACTGTGTTGGTTGCACTATATTTTTGGCTATTTGGCGAGATTACGCGGCGCCAGTGTTGCCAACTTTATTTTAACGAAACCACTAATTGTGGTATAGTAACCCACCAGAAAACCACTAAATTTGGCGATCCCTCAAACCACCAAAAAACCACTACCATATTATGCCAGACAGATAATACCTAAATATTATTTGAAAATAAAACAACATTATTGTATTTTTTATTATAGAATTATAGTTTATTATTGATACGTACAAAAAAAAATCTTAAAGGCAATCATCTTCGGAAGAATCGGCTTCTTCTATGATTTCTTTTGGGTGTATTGTGGTTTAGGCATAATTATTCGTTTTGCAAAATAAACCAAAACAAGTAAAACATCCAACGCGAACTCCGAACTGTACTGTGCTGCAGTACTGTCCGTTGTATTTATATTTTTGTGCATGCAAAGAAAACAAACATTTTTAATTCAAATCAAACTTGACCCAGTTATCATAAAAATAAAGTATAATATAATCAAAATTATTCAAAAAATTGACAAACTATTTTCGGAGGATCCCCGAAAACAACCACCTCAGTTCTGAGTGTTGCCTTCACATAAAAAAATATACACTAATAACGTAAACGTTCGAGTTATTTCCCGAAAATATTTTAATCGTGCTAGTGGTTGAATTTCGTACCTTACCACTAACTGAAGCAACCAAAACCACTAGAAAAATCCAGTAGCCACTAAAACCAAAATTTGTCCACTAAAAGGTAAGTCTAAACCACCAGATCTAGTGGAAATTCCACTAAGTTGGCAACACTGCGCGGCGCACACAGGCGCACGACGCGATATCAGCGAGCGATACGTCCTCCCTCTGAAAGCGCTCGGCGCGGACTAAAGGTACAGGTTGCGCGTCCCGAGATTTATATTGATTTTTAGCATTGCATACAATTGTTTAAAAATATTATTTAACTTTAAAAAAGGTTTTTTTTTTTTTTCAAGCAATATAACATTGTAGCCTATGTTATTACATACTTTTTGTTTGAATTTCGAATGTATATTCATAGATAAAAAATAGAGTTTCGGACGAAAAATTGTCAATATCTATCTGTTTTACGGAATTATTTTTGGTGTATTACTGAATGAAACATAAAAAAATGACTTACGCACTCCAAAGTTCAAGATACAGTTGTACCATGGACATTTTTATAAATGATTCAATTACTGTATCTTCGATGTAACAAAGCATCAAAAGACGCCCAAAAGTTAAATTTTATGAAACATCCTTTACAAAGACAAGTTTTTAACTGATTTGTGTAAACAAATTGAAATATTTATTTAACACACTCCCAAGAGAAATAATCAAACTTTCTCGGGCATATTTTTTTTTTTGAGTTTGAGCCTATTACTTAACCATAATCACACATCAAAACTCGCGTCAAACGCTCAAATTCATGAAAATTTGATAGCCCTCTTAAAGAACCTCGTATAAGCCTATGGTCTGAAGGGAATGAGAGAATCAATACTTCGAGGTTTGTAAATATCCGTGGTTTGTTCGTTAGCATGAAATCAATTTCGTTTTTATGTTTTTTATCGGGGGAAATCCAAGTCCACTCTTTTTAATATTTTTCTTAAATTTTGTATTCATTATCATCAGTTTAGTTTCGTGTGCGAACTGCAGCAGCCTAGCGCCTCTGGAATTTCGTTTGACGTATCCATATTGACCCGTGACTGTGGATTCTTCTTTTTTAGGCTGGCCTATCTTGGCGTTGAAATCTCCCATGCAGATTGTTATGGTACTAGTAGTTAAATCTTGGGCTTTTTGTAACTCTAAGTAGAAAGATTTGTCGGGGCGTACGTACGCCTGAATTAGCGTAAGTTTAGTAGAACTGAATTTTAGGGTTAATGTACATACTCGACCGGAAAAGCCTTGGAAAGAATCAATATTCGTCTTGAGTTCTTTTTTTACTAGAAAACCCACACCATGCAGGCCAATGGTTTCTCCTGAATAGCATAATATGTGGTCTTCGTCTTTAATTATATTTGTGCCCAACCTGCGCACTTCTGACAGGCCGATTACATCGTACCTGATATTTTTTAAGGCTTCTTTTAGTTCGAGAATTTTCTCTTCTTTTAGTTCGGGTTATAGTCGCATATCCCCGCGGTGACAAGCCGTACTGGGGATGTTGGAGGAGGGGGTCGTGCTAATTGCTAGTCGCATGATACATGGTTTGGTTGGTTGTTGGTGCCGGATGTTGATATGGTGGTGTCCCTGTGTGTAGATGTGGCGTCTCTTTTTGAAGTGAAGAAAGTGCTGTCTTGCTTGTTTTTCTTTTGAGTTTGAGTAATTTTTGTCTCATTGTTGACCTTCTTATTCTCTTCTGGTGATAGCGATAAGTTTCTTTTCTGAGTTCTGTAGACATTATTTAAGTGCGTGCTGCTTTTTTCGTGAAGCACGACCAATTTGTCGTACTTTATTACAGCTTTAATACCATTTGCACTGAGATGAGCAACTTCCTTTTGAAGTTCTCTTCTTTTTGCAACAACTTTTGGTGGAAATTCTTCCTTAAGATAATAGTTAGAACTTTCAAGACGTTTTTTATTTTGTAGCAGTTTTAATTAATTACCATAAGTTGCAACTGTAATGGAGATAGGCCTGGGATTATTTCCTTTTTTTTCAAAACGATTTGCATATTCTAATTCAGATTTTTCGAAAGCAACATTCATATCATTGTTTATATTTTTAAAAACTATCTCTTCTAGTTGCTCATAGTTATTTTCCGTTTCTTCGACATCAAACAATACAATATTTTTCCTCTTGTTTTGCCTTTCCAAATAGTCAATACGTTGTTCTTGAACTTTTACTTTTACTTCCAATGACTTGTACTTATTATCCATTTCGCAAAATTTTTCATTGATGTTACTATTTGTTGTTTGTTAAATTCGTTTCCATAGCCCTCATTTCCTCTTCTTGGCGCCAGTTACTTCTGAATCGATAGTAGTATTTTTGTGATGTTCTCCATGCTTGCCATAAAACCGCTACCTGCTATGTAAATAACAGTGACGGAAAGATAAAACATCATCCATAGTGGCTAAGTGGGAAAAATACGTAGGTATTATTGAAGCTAACTCAAAAACTGCGGAGGCAAAGTTAATTTAAGTTATTTATGCAACTGTTAACACTCATGTGATACTATGAACCCACATTCGTGTTTTAATACCTAATTATATACAGTTGCATACAAGATTTTATCTACCACGATATGAATCTTCTATAAAAGTTTCTTTGCAATACCAATATCGAACAAAAATGGCGCGGTACGACGTGAATTCGAATTTTTCGAATTCGAATGTGTTTTGTTTTTAAATTACGGTGCTTTGTTAGTGAAACGCTCGTAAATGACAATGTTCTTTTTTTGAAATGAGTTGCATTATGAAATTCAGTACAAATGATAAATTATAAATGATTTTATTTCTGTAAGTAGGTTTGTACAAACACTTTTACACGTCAATCACATTTTTAAAACTAGATGAGGTCGGCGTTTCCTATCTGACTACTCTGAGAAGAAAGGCCGAAACAAACTCAGAGGTCACAGTCTCTTTTAAAAGTCCAGACATAATCTTGGTCAGATTATGTGAAGACCATGTAGATTGGTGTCTGAAATGGTCTTTTGAGGAAAGAACCACACAGATTGAGTGGACCTGTCCAGTCAGTGCACGCATTTGTCAGTAATCGTGCAGCTCAACTCCGAATTTAAGGAGCTCAACGATTTGACGAACAATACCAAAGAAAGGACATTTGGTTAGGCCGCATAAATTACTCAAGACTGCCAAACTATGATTAATTAAAATTAAGAAAAAATAAATAATAAAAAAGAAAATAAAGATCCACATAATCTTCACATTCACAGTCATTAAAAATAATATAATACTTTACAAAGTAAATACAACATTATAACACCCGTTTGGATGATATCATGGTTACTATGACACTGGATGTTTTAATGTTGGCTATAAGCTAACTGTTTCAGAAACTTTTAGAGAGGATTTATAGCATGGGTGTAGATAAAAATTTATATGGGTCATAAACAAATAAAATAATCAACATCAATTCATAAAATTGGCGCATTAATCGCGTAACAAATACACAAAAAAAAACATAGTCGAATTTTGAATCTCCTCCATTTTGAAGTCGGTTAAAAATAAGAATTATGTTTGGTTTTTGTGTTGATATTTTTTTTCTATTTGTTAAAATATAGTTGATAGTTTTGTGGATTCAGTTTATAATTTTTGTTAATAGCGAATATACATGTGATTAAAATATGAGTCAAATATTTTTTTTATAAAATATATTCCTTCAGAATTATGCCTCCATCAATATTTTTGAATAAAATTTCTTTTAGTGCGAGATTTTTTTTTTTTAAAGTCCCATAAAAGTGTGGGTAATTCAAATACTTGAAAAGGCTAAGAGCGGATGTGTGTGACGTAATAATCCGGGATAACAATCAAAATGTCACTGTCAAGTCAATCAACAAGTGTCAAGTCAATGTCAAACGCTCCTACAAAAAGGAGTGTTTGACGTTGGCTTGACAGTTGCTTGTTTGTTTCATGGTCTGTGGTGGTCTGTGATGTCACCACACCAAGCGCGCCAAATGGAGGGCGTTTAAATAGCGCGGATCGTTTGGATATTTAAAAAAAAATTGAGTACTTTTAAATTGCTTTTTTGCCGTCAATTTTTTTAAACTATTATTTGACGATGTAAACTATCGAATAAAAATATTAAAAAATTCTTTATATTCCCTATTTTGCATGCCTACTGGTAAAATATTCACCTTATTTTAATGTATTGTTAACCTTATATTGTTTTGTTATTTGCAAAATTAAATATATTTTATTTTCATATTTAATTAACCATGCAAACTACATTAAAATTACATGTTTACATTTTCGTTAAATCTGTAATTAACTGATTTCAATTAATTATTGTTCCGTTCCAAAAAAATATATTCCGGAGCGAGGGCTAGCCCCAAAAGTCTCCCGAAATGTATGGGGCAATGGGTATGGGTATGGGTATATTTTAAATCCTTGAAAATATTAACTCTACCGTCATTATATATTTTAGAAACTGCGTTGTTTGTAAAAATGAATCCGAATCTGTTCCCTAAATTCTCAGCAGTAAAGAAAAACCCAATAAGATCTCAACATGCAAATCAATTATGTAATTTAAAATGCAAAACAGCTCTTATGTCCAAAAGTTTTTTTGGATTAGCTCCTAAGATCTACACCGTGGCATTTTAATCGTCTTACAAAGGTGGTCCACTCAATGTATCCGACATAAAATACCTCCAGACACGATTTTTTTTTTTTACCATTAATTAATATAATAGGTACAAAGAAAAATAAATATTGCATTAGAATTCTGAAACATCCTGTTATTAATGTTTACGTATCAAACGGTAGAACATACCTGCGCAGCGCACGGGTCGAGTAGATCATTCCAATACCGAAAGCCAATCAAGCATAGTCCACGTGGACTGTCATCCAATGAGGAGCTCTAATGCTATCCTTTGAGTAGAGCCGCGTGTGTCACGCCCCGCCCCTTTCAGTCGAAAAATAAGTGAAGGTCAATCTCGCAGCGTCTCAGTTGCGGCCGAATACCGGAAGTGGAAGTGCGCGCGCGCTACCGGATATCAAACGTTGTTCGCGATCGTTACAGTGCAAGAAGTGAATAGTTCCTCATAATCATTGTGAAGTAGGTATTCACAATGATTATGAGGAACTATCGATACTCGAATATCGAATACCTACAAATGGTGCGCCTGTACGCAGTGAGTGGTGACAATTTACGGGGAGCAAGGAGTTTGTACGCTGCGCCAAATAATCTGAAAATGTTACGCAACCGAGGTGTGCCAGGACTGCAATTTCAGTAACTACATATCGTTTGTTTGTTACTTGCTAGGTTAGTAGACATGAGTCAAATTTCTATCTTCAATAGGGTCGAACGAAGACAAATTGATCAGTTATTGAAATCGGCCGTATGTTTGTAACTTTCTTTTTTATTAATCTGCACTTACTATGTACCTATACCCCATTTGAAATAAGATTAGACATTGAAACAAACCTTTATACAGTCCGTTCAACCGATTTTGACTTCTATTCCGTAGGCATAAGGATGGCATTAAAAGAAAAAACGGTTACACACATTTTTGCAATAGGGGGAATGAACTCTGTTAAAGATGCCGCCGCTTCAGTCCGTGCCGCCTTTGGAACGCAATGCTCGGACCGCGCTCATAACAGGGTGTTTCAAACTACGTCATGCGTCTATTGAATTTTTTTTTTTTTTTAATTACTCAAATGTTCATAAATACTTATCTTTTTTTTATGAATGTGTAGTAGTCATTGAATACATGAAGAGGGCTGCGGATGAAAGACGATAAAAATGCCACGGTGTATAATAAATTACCTGACCGATAAAAGACATGCCAATAGTTAAATTTAAAACAGCTCTACAGAAATTTTTAACCGAAAAATGTTATTACAGAGTAGACGAATTTTTAAACGAGAAATAATTATAAAACTAAAAACCTTACTGTAATAGTTCCTAATTATATTTTAAATTTATTGTACTAATATTATCTAAGCATGTGAATCTAGTTATTAAGTTCTCAACAAAAAACATTTGTATGCCAATGAAGCAAAACATAGAGCTACTTTTAATTTTTTTGTTTAATACCATCTATGTTAAACCTATGTTTACAAATGAATAAATGATTATGATTATGACACAACAAAAGTATGTAGACTTATGTCACTGTACTGTTACATTCGATGGATCGAGTAATGAATGTAAGTGTTTACCTATTTTAGAGGGGAAGAGCGTCTCGTCGTCGAGCTGGTCTTGCGCCCACGTCATGAGGTAGTCAATGTACTTGGGCGCGGAGCACTTGATGGGCTTCTTGACGGTGTGACCGTCGGCCCAGTGGTACTCGTACTTGGGCCCCGCCGACATCACCGCGCACGACTCCTCCGTGCAGAACTCCGTGATGGTGCCGTACAGCATGTTTATCTGGTTGAAGAAGTCCACCGCTGCCGACACAAGCGAGTGTTAAACACAGGAAGCAGACATGATAATTAGCACATTTCAAATTATATAATTATACACAGGATGTAAGGGTAAACACCGTTGCCACTCAAACCATGGGTAACCACCAAACTTAATATAAAAATAAGTGACCGAATAATAACAATTTTTTTTTTCTTCTTTTAATTTAAAGATTTAAAAAAGGTTTTAATCCAACACCGTCCGCAAAGTCATGGATATGCGCCTGAGTGACGTAGGTAACGGACGCCGCCCCGTCCTACCTACCTACACAACAATGAATCCCGCCTTGTTTTAAAAACAATACCTAAAGCCCAAAACACACACAAAGCGGGTGCGGGGCGCGAGCGGGTCGGGTCGTTTTCATCGCGTGAGTCGCGCGGTTCATCGTGTTCACACAGAGCGCGGGCGCGGGGCGGCAGCGGGTCGGGCGCGGGCCGGCAGCGGGTCGGGCGCGGTTGTACTTTGACAGGCGGCAGCGGTTGCAGTGTGAAAATGTTGGGTGATTCTGACACGGACGAATTATTATTTTTAACTCATTTTAAAGAGAAGTACGCGAAAATGGAAAAAGTTGTAGGTTCTTGACATTAATAAAAAAAAACATCAATATGGAGAATATCATCGATACGTGTATTGCAACGAATGTAACGCCGCTAAACCCACATTGCTATTCTGTAACCATCTTACCTTGAAAACTTAGGTGAAGTGAGAGTGGAGTGAGTCATTGTCATCGATACCTACTGATGCTAAGGCAGTGACAGTTCACTCCAAGCTCACTTTGATATTTTACTACACTTAGTTTTCACGGAGATATTTTTACAGAATAGCACAACCGCTCCCGACCCGCTCCCATCCCGCGCTGTTGTGTCAGCGGGCGCGGCCCCCGCTCCGCGCCCGACCCGCGCCCGCGTTCTGTGTGTTGACATCCATATAATTCCTTGAATTACAATTTATGACACCCGCCGTACTCCCGCGCCCGACCCGCTCCCGCCCCGCGCTGTTGTGTCGGCGGGTGGCGGACGCGGCTCCCGCGCGGGTCCCGCTCCGCGCCCGACCCGCGCCCGCGTTCTGTGTGTTGACATCCATATAATTCCTTGAATTACAAATTATTATACCCGCCGTACTCCCGCGCCCGACCCGCTCCCGCCCCGCACCCGCTCTGTGTGTGTTTAGGGCTTTAGGTATTGTTTTTAAAACAAGGCGGGATTCATTGTTGTGTAGGTAGGTAGGACGGGGCGGCGTCCGTTACCTACGTCACTCAGGCGCATATCCATGACTTTGCGGACGGATATATTTGACACAAGAAAATTGATAGATTTTTGGTTATCTTGTTTTCAAGAATACACAAAATTAGCTCATCAAGCAATAACTTTTTGAATGCCTTTTGTCACAACTTATACTCATAAATGTTAAGCTGGGTTTTCAACACTAGTTTCCCTTAAAAATAAATATAGAAACCGACTTGAACTAGACAAAGTGACATTCTATCAGCGATAACGATCGATGATGGGAAAGACAAAAATGACTGACATGACTGACTTAAGCTATCGAAAAGCTTATAGAATGTTTCTTTAATAGAGTATCATGACTCAAAAATGGTTAGTAAGACTTACAACTATGTTAGTAAGAACTGACAATTTACAAAACAAAACAAAAACAAACAAATAGGATCACCGTTGTGGCAACCCATGTGAGATGGCACAACAGTGACTCACGAAAACACAGTCTAGGCGACTCGAAATTATGCTTAGGATACTGTTGGAGCTCCACACCCTGCGCACCATGGAAGCGCACCTTTTGCGCATGGTTGCGTAGAAACCTGTCAATCCTGTTGAAAGTTGCTGTAGAAGAAACGCTTTCGAAGCGATTGTCACTTGTCTAGGCCCTCTGAACATACGATAAAACTTTCGTCATTTTCCGCGAACTTAGATTCTTTTTCACTTTTTAGTTGTAGTACCTACCCCATACAAATTCGAATACCATACCTGCTATGTAAATAACAGTGACGGAGTCACATAGAACATCGTCTACGTAGACTAAATGGGAAACACGTATTAACTCATAAACTACGCAAGCAAAGTAAATAAAATTTATATGGGACCACCTCTGAGGCATGACCTACCAAACAAAAAAGAATCATCAAAATCGATTCATATTTGGCGGAGTAATCGCGTAACATACACATTAAAAAAAAGCATACGTACGATTTGAGAACCTCCTCCTTTTTGAAGAAGTCGGTTAAAATAAACAGCTCCTTAATTCGCATTAAAATTTAGTGACTAAATAGGCGATACCAAATTATGTAGTACCTATTAATAAAACATTTTCACTATTAATAAATGTGTATTATTTTACCTAATGGAACCAGCTTGGGTTTAATAGTAGATTGTTAGGGTTATGTTACTGTTACTCACTTTAGCAAGGTGCGTAATCTACTTTTCTTCAGGTCATTTTAAACGGTATTTATCCATTTGTATTAACCAGTCAGGTCAACACAGGTCAAGTCAGGTCATTTTAAATGGTATTTATCCATTTGTTTTAACCAGTCAGGTCAAGTCAGGTCATTTTAAACGGTATTTATCCATTTGTATTAACCAGTCATGTCAAGTCAGGTCATTTAAACGGTATTTATCCATTTGTATTAACCAGTCTGGTCAAGTCAGGTCAACTCAACTTAACTCAACTCAGACAGAGCCGGAGAGACGAGCCTTAGTAACAGGGTCCCGTGTTTCCCTTTGGGTATGGAACCCTAAAAACAGTGCAGTAAAGTTGTATGAAATTTAATTGTTGCACTGTTTTTCAGTGCAACAATGAAATTTCATACAACTTTACTGCACTGTTTTGGTTCTAAGCAAAAAATACGTCCTTTGGGATCGGTTTTGTAGTGATTAATGATAACATTACTATGTAGTTGAAAGAAAAAGTATTAAGTGGGTCATGAAGGGGCAGTGTGAACATTACCGGGCCATGGCAGAACAATGTTTGGGAAACACTGCTGTAGGCGAAGTAGATTAAATACGTATTATTCAAGCTAACTCAAATTATCATATCACTCATCAGAACTTGACCAAATTAATATGGAACCCCTAAGATAGGTACCCTTTTTACAATAAAATAAGAACTATCAAAATCGCTTCATGTCATAAAGAATTTTTGTTTAGAAATCGAACACATTCACATAATATCATATAATCATAGTACTTCTCACGGAAAATTATAATAATAAGTAAGTAGTAAATATTTATTATACTCCTAACAGGAAAAATGATCAGAAATAAGAATTTAAAAAAAATTTTTCCTTGTACAACTCATGGTTTAATGTAAAGGGAAACATTATAAAGGATGTGAGCTCGATAGTCTTTTATCTGTGAGTCACGCGTCGCCAAGCCCGGCCCGCCCGCGCGCGTACAATGCTCCATAGACGAGCGTGAGCCGATTAGATGACTTATGTTGATGCCAAGTTAAACAATGGGCAGATGGATTGATGCTAATGTAAGTTCCTGATAATGGCATGTCACTGACTAGTGACGCGCAACACACTTCAACCCAGTGTTGTATCCCTTTGGTCTCCAAAAAAAAGTATTAAATTTTTAAAACATCTTAACAAGCTGATTAACAAACAAAACTATTGGATTCCAGCAACCTCTCAGCTACTTTGGGCAGATAGCACAGAGGTGCCTGTGGTAAAGAGAGTGCATCCGAGTGGCTGGTCACCTGGCCAGAAGTCATGACATTGGTTAAATCAAGTCAAAGATATTTAGGATCAATCTTCAACACCATGGGGTGTTGAAGATTGATCCTAAACTTGCTTACCACTGATGCTTACCACTTCCAGATTTCATTTTGGTGTCTATTGCTGTGTTTTCTCAGGTATTTCTAATTTGTATAGATAAGAATTCATTCATACAAGTTTTTAAACATACAAAATGTTAGAGTAGTAGTAGAAAGTTGTAGATTGTGGCTTCTCACATAATATTAAAAGAGCTAGTACTTTAGATGGCAAAGCATAATCAGCATTTTTTTTTAACTGCCTACTACCGATTAGGGAAATCTTACACTTCCAACAAATACACTGATTATAACCTGCAATAACAGCTGTATGGTCAGTGAATTTAAGGCGTTGCTGGCCTTCTTGGAGGAGCTGGGGTGGATCGAATAAGCGATTTCCCACCCGTACGCAAAATACGCGCTTTGACGTGGAGTTGCGGATACCAGCCCGTTTTACCTATTACCTATGGTCAGTGAACCTGCTGGTTGCAATGAAAATCAAATCAAAAGTCATTTATTCAAGCTAGGCTGAGGCAGCACTTTTCGATTTCAAAATTACATAAGACAGTCCCCCAAAATGCCCACCCTTCACCACTTCCTAGTGCTTTAGCTGGGAAGAAGAAGTGGCGCAACAAACTCCCCAGCAGCACAGCTGTCTGTTCAGTTGGAACTTGTCGAACTTGTAGGTTCAAGTTAGGTAGTTTGACTAAACACTACAGGTGGTTTTAAGTTAAAGCAGCTAGTACAAAAAGCTGGTGCTCACTGTTGACGGCGACCCACTCATTGAGGTCTTCGCCCTCAGGCAGCATGACGGCGAGGCGAAGGTTGCCGGAGCCCAGGGTGGCCGCCGCATGCCGCATCAGGTCGTACTGATGCGTGCCCTCGGGGATGTTCTTCTTCGGCTTAAATGTCTTGTTTGAACGACTCCCACTGTAACACGACGTGTTGATATTTTACACATACTTCTAGACCACACAGGTAAGTATATTGTCCAGCCAGGAGGGTGCTCCACGTCCACCTCGTACTGGTGGCACACTACACAAAGTTTACTATGACCACATTGACCATACAGCATAGCCTACGCTACTGCTAACTACGACTCTTTGGAAACGCGACGCAACTTCGCTTCGACGCTCTTTGGAAACATTTAAATAATCACAAAACTTCACCACAGACGTAAACAAGAAGTCAGCGCAGTAGAACGGAAGACGTTTAGTTATAAATAGACCCACATGACTGCTTTAGCTAGACCAACTATTACTTACAATAAAAAGCTCATTTTGAAAGTGTTCTTTTCCCTTTCGATTAGATGAAGTATCGTTTCCACTAGAATAGCACCGAGTCATTAAAATTAGGTTATACCAATACAATTTATTCTTTGATGCAGTTGTCAAAAGTTTATTGCATTTTTTTTTTGACAGCTGCTGATGGTATTACCAATAAATAAAACAGTGCTCTGTGAAAACCATTGACTTAGGATTTATAAGTCATGATTGGTGAAAACCATTGACTTATAAATCATTAGTCATTGGTGAAAACCAAGTGCCGATGCCGCACTCAAAGACGTCACTTTAGAATAAACAATCAAAAATCAAAAGAAAGCTATTTGAAAAATAACGCTACCTCTGATCCAGCAAATTTCAGAATGAAAATGTTCTCAATCGCTTACGCTTCTAAAGTGGGTGATAAACGTGCGTACTTAAAATACGCAGTCTTTAAGTTCGCGACCTTACTCGGCTCGCCGTCGGTGACACACGTGAAGCTTTCTCAGAATTTCATTGTTTAATAAAATTGTCAAATTGGCTCGCGGCTCGCGGCGATGACAGACGGGCTAGTAAGCTCCTAAACTCGCCGAGCCCTATGTATATGTACGCGTACTTGCTCGCACGTCTATCACCCGTTTAACGTCAAAATCACTGCCACATCTCAAAGAACGAATTGGCTTTTTGCCTCATGCCTCCTCTTATTACTCAAGCAGACTCTCAATCTTCCACAGTCCACACTTACACAGCTGCTGTTAATGAAGATCAAGATAACGACTGTTCATAGAGTACAATAATCCTATTTACAGCCAATCTGTATATTTTATAATAATTTTGGTTTTAAAATTTGAAATTAGTTTGGCATTATAATTTAGTACTCATAATTTTGGTTTTTTTTTAACAGCACTTATCATATTTCGTATAATCTTAGTGGCAACACTCGAACTAAGAATCTGTCAGATTTTTTCAGCAATCGATCGACGAAGAGTCGAAGACTGACTGCACCTCGATTGCTTGTTTCTGCTTCGCGAATATTTGTGAAATTTTGAATATTTCAGAAGCCGTCAAAATGCAAGGCTTATCACTTGAAAGCTTGAAAAAGCACAAAGCTGTAAGTAGCACTTCTTATTTGTTGATCAACGCTCACTACGTCTCAGGTGTAAACTTCTTACATAATTAACCTCTATTATTATATATCTCTGTTCCAAATGTATAATCTATGGTTTCCATTTATTTGTAAACTAGCTGTTCGTGCCCGGCGTCGCCCGGGTGTAATTGCGACTTTTCCAGTGGATTTTCCAAAATGTTAATTCCTAAAAACTTTGTCCAGATAAGAATACTTACATTAAAAAAAAGTCTGCCAAATGGGTCCAGCCATTCTCTAGTGATAATCTTTCATACATGCGTATGCGCATACATCTTTCGCAATTTCATGATAATCCTATTAGTGAATACTATCGTGAATTCATGCAAGCCTTTTTGTTAGGTTACTGCTAAGAAATTGTGCACAATGTGTCGTGCAGTACCGTCTTGTATGACGATAACTTTTTTGCAATATTCGATTTTAATCAAACAAAGCTGTCTTCTGTTCCAAATTAATCTCTATCTACCTGTAAAAACTACATGAAAATTTGTTCAGTAGTTCTGGAGATGAGCACAAACAAACAAACAGACAGACTCCGGATTCTACTGTTTTATTATATTTATATAGATATACATAGATGAATAGGGGTAAGGCATAATTTGTTACAACCCGTGCGTATTAACATGGCACTTGGCTCGGAACTCAATACTCCCCCAGCTACCCGCGCCGCGCCCCGCCGTCGCCGTGCGGGGAAGCAAGGGGAGGTACAAACGTAATGACGTTTGTACCTCCCCTCGCATTAACATGGCACCTGGCTCCATTGAGCCAGGTGCCATGTTAATGCGCACAGGTTGTACATATTGTTATACCAGTAAGTTAGATTGGGAAACATACGTTTATTGGCTCGTCATAGGGCGGCCATTTTGTAAAATCTATTCCAAATTACAAAACTGAAAAACAATCAGAATAATTACCTACTTTATCCTCGTTTAGCTTTTAGTTGCAACTACACAAAGTCAGCAAACTTTAACTAATTGAGATCAGTCAACTCAGCCGATCTCATTCCAAGGCTGGACATAGGCCTAAATGAGATACATTGTCATATTCTATAGAGACAATGTATGTTTATCATAGTATTGATTGAAACTGAACTCTGCTCCTAAGACGACCCAAAACTCCTAAGATGACCGAAAACTGGTGTATATTGGTTGTACTATTTGTTTATCTTTTAATCATTACGAATGTGTATCAATAACAATAGCCAGGATTCACAATTTGTAATGATTCATTCATCACAGTTGGTGTAATGTTGAAAGTTTTCTAAACATTAGCATTGTTTTAGTATTGGTATGGTACCAGTGTTGCTGTCTCTATAAAGTTACACACAATATACTAATAACTAGAACATGTGACCACAACACTACATGTTGTGGGAGGAAATACCACAAGTTGAATACTTTATCAATAAAGAATGAATATTGTAATGTACATGTGCAGTTGATTCCGCTGTATGTGTGCGTGGGTATCGGCTGCGCGGGAGCTGTGTTCTACCTGGGCAGGCTAGCCACCCGCAACCCCGATGTCTCCTGGAACAAGAAGTCCAACCCTGAGCCCTGGGAGGAGTACAGGGCCAAGCAGTACAAGGTATGTAACACTGGTTCAACAATTGCCTTAAAAACTTTGGTGTGTAAGATTGTTTCTATTACTGCACTCATGAACATAGTTCAAATAAGCTCAATTAGTGGAGATTTCCTAATAATGTATGGTGCCACTGCAGGATTCATCTATCCTTACTAATATTATAGATGCGAAAGTAACTCGGTGTCTGTCTGTCTTCCTGTCCGTCGCGCTTTCACGCCGCAAAAGCAACTGACCAATGAGTTCACAACAAACATAACATCATCATTGCCATCAACATCTCTGGGTTAGGCTGCAGAGGTGTACCTATAGAACACCCACATTTTGCCAGTTATGTTTAAGTCCCACATAAAAGGGGGTAAGCCTATTGCCATCAACTTAGCACAAATCTAGGCTGGGATGCTACTGAGAAATCCCTGATAGAAAAATCCAATAACACTTAGATAGTAATACCAATTAGACAGATTAGCATACCTATTAATATGAATACCTATCACAAATATTGACAGTAATAATGTACGAAAACTACCTTTTGGAAGGGGCAACTAGAATCAATTCTATTTCTTTGTTTTGACGTTCAAAAGTGCCATATATGTGCCTATTTGAAATAAATTATTTGACTTTGTACGTTGCACTGTTTTGAGATAACATATGTATGTAGTGGTGTTTTTGTTGTTTCAGTTCTACTCGCCCATCAGAGACTACTCGAAGGAGGAGTCCCCCGCGCCCAAGTACTAGACTATTGCTAACGTAATCAAGTGTAATCGCGAACTATAGATTGTATAATTTAATAAATAGCAACAATTATGTGGTAATAATATTTGTTTAATTTATTACTTTTAGTTTATCTGTACCATATAAGATCTGTATGGTACCTACATATTACAGATTTAGCGATGTATATATACCTGTTAACTCATCAAGGTCATGTTAATTAGAATAAACTAATTGTAACATAAAAGTAATCGTGTTATTTAGCTTACACCCGAGTGCCTGAACCAACTTGGAAATTCATTTATTGTTAACTTTTCCTACTTACTGTGGATCGACAGTTGTCATTCTTATCTAATCAGCCTCTTTGAGTCCACTGCTGTATTCTTTACTTCAGAGAGCCGCACGCACAAACGAACGAGTAGCGCTAGCGTCGCATAAAGCGCTACAACAACGAACACCGTCTACGCTTCGCGTCCAGACTAATATACACGAGGCTTGCGCTGTATGCAGATGACGCCGCGCCAATGCGAAGCACGCGGCGGTCAAAATGCAGCGCGCACACGACTTACTTCCCGAGTGGCTGTCTAAGTGGCGGCTATCGGTGAATGTTGGTAAGACGCAAGCTATAGTCGTCTGATGCGCGCATTTCCCACCGCCCTTAAAACTCCAGGGAACCGACGTAGGTTGGTCGCCCCGGGTCAAATACCTGGGTGTCACGATAGACCGCCATCTCCATGAGGACACACGTCCGCGAGGGCGCCCGCAACCTCCGGCAACTAGAATCAATTCTATTTCTGTTTGAAGTTCAAAAGTGCCATATATGTGCCTATTTGAAATAAATTATTTGACTTTGACTTTGACTCCGACCGGTGCGGTAGTCAGGTCCCGAATTCCTACGCGTGTCAAGTTGGGCGTGTACAAAACGTACGTACGCCCCTTACTGACTAGTGAGACGACGAACCGAAACCTCCTCCGCGCGCAACAGTCGCGCGTGCGCTGCGGACAAATAGTAGACGCCCCTCGCTATGTGAGCAACGATGTCATCCAAAGGAGTCTCCAGATCGAGAGCCTGGACGAGTTCGTGCTGCGTGTCCCGACGGGCATATTCGTGCCGACGCATGATTGGCCCCATGTCAAACAGACGAGACTCCTGCCCCGCCACCTGATAGCTAACGAAGTAAAAACATGACTCCACGAGTAAGCTGCACTCAGGTTTCATGCGGCATACTCGACTAAAATAACTCTACAATGTACTAGGCGCTAGGTTAGGTTTATAGGTACGTCATGCAACTAAAACAGACAACCTTAACTCCCCATACGAATCCAAAAACGAGTGCGACGACGCGACGCGGCGCTTGCGTGCCTGCGTCTCGCACGGACACTGGGCAGTGTTACATAACAAGCCGCCCACACATATACGAAAGTCTTTTCCTCAAATCCTCAATCTGTGAACGGCTAGATCTGTGAGCAGGGCGAGGGGGACTACATTCCGTCCCGTCATTCCGTGGGTGCGTCGAGTCGACATCCCCTATGCTGGTCGTCCTCTGCTGGGCCTCCCCCAGGTAACTGGGGGCTTACCTGGCAGGGACAGACCGCCGAGATGTGAAGATCAAGGGCGGATCCAGGATTTATTTCTGAAATGAAATGAAATGAAATGAAATTGTTTATTCTGTAAATAGGATATCGCAATCACTTTTACACGTCATATTATTAAAAAAATAAAATAAGCTAGATGAGGTCGGCGTTTCCTATCTGACTACTCTGAGAAGAAAGGCCGAAACAAACTCAGAGGTCGCAGTCTCTTTTAAGGTCCAGACATAATCTTGGTCAAGCCATATGAGGACCATGTAGATTAATGTCTGAAATGGTCTTTTGAGGAAAGAACCACACAGATTTGAGTGGACCTGTCCAGTCAGTGCAAGCATTTGTCAGTAACCGAGGAGCTCAACTCAGAGCTGAAGGAGCTCAACGACTCGACGAACAATACCAAAAAAAGGACATTTGGGTAGGCCGCAGAAAGTACTCAAAACTGCCAGACCATCATTAAAACAGGGAAAGAGGAGCAAAAAATAAAAAATGATCCACATAGTCCTCACATTCACAATAATCAAAACAAAATAATACTTTACAAAGTAATAATGTCATGTTGTATAAAGAATAATCAACAATGTCAATTTGTAGGTATATAAAACTGGTATAATTTAATGATTTTAGATACTAATTAAAGTTAAAATGTCAAGTTCTAGGGTTTTTTCAAGGCTTAGCAGAGCGAGCAGCTCAATCCCATTCATTTCTGTCTTCTAAATAATCCGAAATTTTATAGTACCCTTTTTTACATAGTTTGGTTTTAATACTGCTTTTAAATCGTTTAATGGGTAAGTTTCTAATATCAATGGGAAGTTTGTTGTAAAAGCGTATACATTGACCCATGAACGAGTTGCCTACTCTGTGGAGACGAGTGCGATGTACAGCAAGATTGTGTTTATTCCTAGTATTTATACTATGAATATCGGACATTTTCTTAAAATTTGATATATCCTTGTGTACATACAACAGGTTTTCAAATATATATTGTGAGGCTACAGTCAGAATATCTATTTCTTTGAATTTTTCTCTAAGGGAATCTCTTGGACCTAGGTTGTAAATGGCTCGAACAGCCCTTTTTTGTAAAACAAAGATATTATTGATGTCCGCACAGGTTCCCCAGAGAAGAATCCCATAGGACATAAGACTATGAAAATAGCTAAAATAAACAATTCTGGCTGTATCTACGTCGGTTATCTGTCTAATTTTTTTAACAGCATAGGCGGCCGAACTAAGCTTTCCTGACAATTTTTCTATGTGTGGGCCCCATTGTAATTTGCCGTCAATAGTTATTCCAAGAAAAACCGTTGACTCAACAGGGTCCAACTCTATTCCATTGACTTGAACGTTGGTAGTTAGCTGCCTGACATTTGGCGTTGAAAATTTAATCAGTTTAGTCTTTTTCTCATTCAGGAGTAGATTATTTACATTTTCTGGGAGGAGCACATGGGCCAGACAGATAAGAAGTGTCTCCCAAATCATGTACTGGACCCTGTTTTTGAGATTCATTCTTTTTCAATGTCATATAAGAATAACTACAAAAATAATACAATTTTAGCACCCTGTCTCGAATAGCTATTACATTTTCTTTTATTTAATCATAGATACAGAATTAAGAGTTACTTTATCGACATCGGTAGTACTTGTAAAGTTAAGAATTATGAGAACTTGGGTTGCAGGAGCGAGCGAAGCGAGTTCAATCATTTTAGCACCGAATTGCTTTGGTTAGTTATTGTTTTGACCATTCATACATAGTGTCAGCTACAAAATACTTCAGGAAAGCTGTAGCAGGTGAACATAGCTTTCCTGAACTCATGAAAAATATGTAATCTTTTTAGCATGAGGTACATAAATGCTGAAATTCTCTCGCCGAATGAGGCTCTAGGCGGGTCGGCTTAGCTGACCTCTGGGCCCTACCGGCCCTAGGACGAACTGACTGCACCACTTTGAACCTTATTAATTACGCCACTGCTGCTGTAGATACACTGGTCTTGACATTATGCATTCATGTCAGTCCATTCGAACGATTCAAATTTCTTTTACTTAAACCGTTGGGGGGGGGGGGGGGGGGCACTCACCCCCCCCCATCCGAAGAAGATAGCGAGGCTACTAAAAAAGCGTCGCGGCGCACCTATGAAAATACACATAGCAATTAGTCACACGGGCGCGTTAAACCGCGCCCACTACTATCACCGCATAGGCACCAATAAGGAGGGGCCTGAATTGACGGGCCACAGTATAGCCTCCGCGGGTAAGTAAGGGGGCAAAGCCCCGACCACGCTCGCCACGTCCCCTGACGGGGATGTCGCGACTACCCGAGTGTAATAACGACGTAAAGGTCCCTTTTATCAGTTTTTCATGATTAACTTGAAAATTGGAGAGCCTATAGCAAAAAAATATCAGAGATTTAAATTAATCTACTTCCATTTAATTCTCTACAAATATGTTATTAACACTTTTTCGCTGGGATCAGTCATTAAGGAGATCATGTGTGTGTGAACTGCAGAACAATAATGTAATGTATATGTGGGGGAAGTTAATTATGACATTATTATTATTATTATTTTATTACTAAAAGATTCATGGTTTACACTCACAATTAAATACAACGGCTGCTCACGATAATGGTGCAGATTCTCTTGTCATAAAATTCTCTAAACTAAAAATCGCTAAAATTTAGTTAAGCTTATTCTGACATAGACTCTGGTGCCGATTCTCTTACACCGAACTAAACTATCGCTAAAATACTACAATAATATTAAACATAAGTTTTAAGAATAGTGAGATTGCTAGTTAATTTATTATGTTATAATTTACTTAAACACTAATAATTAATGTAAATAATTGTTTGCACTTAGTTACACGATTACGTTTGCAGTATCATTAACTGAGTTAAAACTAATATTGCATAAATCACCTTTAAGGCTCCAAAATCCTTGATTGCGGGATTAGGGCTTTCCGTATATCGGCAGAAACTTCAACAAGTAAAACATTTGTATGCCGCTTTTAGCGGCGGATGTGATCGGAACATAACTTTACTATCCAACTTTGTATATATATACCATTATCCTACGAATAAATGTCTTTCAAATTTTCAAAAATTCAATTGTTTAAGTTATGATGATGATAGAGGGCCCTGGGCCTTGTGTCATGGGCTCGTATCGGATACGGTGTGAGCGTGTGTGTGTGCAAAATAAAACAAGAACCAATACCTTTCTTTAGAAAATTATTTCTACTTTTTATTTAATGAAAATAATAACAAATAATTATACGTTTTTACATAGTTACAAATGAGGTGGCTGTAATGTTTGCAGTGAGATTTATACTTAATAAGCACCAGTGTGTGCGCCGGCCCGCCTGGCGTGCCTGCGTGACGACACAGGGGAACCCTGAGCTGTATCCACATCCACTTCACCTTCAATCCTACTAAATATCAACAAAATAATAGCGCCTTTGCAATGGCCGAGCATATGCATCTTATTTATATTATTTAGGAAGTGTATAGAGTGCCGCTAGTGGCATTCGATCACTATCGCCTCAAGTGCCGCATAATAGTGGTGCCACCTAGACCGGGTTAAGTGCCGCAAGCATTGCATTGTCACTGTCACTTGTTATTTTGGTTGAGTGTTGAGGTAAAAACGCGGATCCATCGCGGTGCACTAAGAGGCTACGCACGTGCGTTAAGCTGCGCTTTGCAAGGAAATGTATGTGATTGTGTCCACTGCGACCCACGGACATGCTAATCATCAATTGACGTCATTGATACATGCGTATAGCTCAACGCTGTCAACGCCATGCACGCTGTGCATGTGCTACACGGCTTGTGTATGTCATCGCTTCGCATGCTGTACACAAGCACGCAGCGCATTTTAGCTGCGTGGATTCATTTGTTTGACCACGTGGGTCTATGTTTCCACTGCGGTACACACTACACAGGAATATTAACCCACGACTATGTACAGCTGTATCGCAGCGCAGTTTTCAGTCATACGCCCGTCTCACCTCCTGCAGTGAAGCTACGTACGCTTAGTACCACGTGTACATCGTTGAGCTACGTAGGCAACATATTCGAGCAAGCCACGTGACGTCAATTCATGCATAACGTGTCGGTGCACTGCAGAAAACACGTGCGTAGCCTCTCCGTGTGCCTTGGAGGGCCACGCTACCGTAGTGGGTTAATAATCGTGTATAGTGTGTACTGCAGTGGAAACGTGGACCCACGTGGTCAAACAAATGAATCCACGCAGCTAAAATGCGCCGCGTGCTCGTGCACAGCATGCGCCGCGAGCTCGTGCACAGCATGCGCCGCGAGCTCGTGCACAGCATGCGCCGCGAGCTCGTGCACAGCATGCGCCGTGAGCTTGTGCACAGCATGCGCCGCGAGCTCGTGCACAGCATGCGCCGCGAGCTCGTGCACAGCATGCGCCGCGGTGGATCCAAGCCTTCACTTCGCCGCCTTCTGATTTTCAAAAAATTCAACTTATATGCGCAATAAAATTGACATTTTGTGTTTATGCTGATCACGCATTGTAAAGGATTTCCGTACAATGCGAGGTCAGCTTATACTGGAATTGTATAGCTTGATGTGTAGCCGTGTGTACAAAAGGCAATGTTACCACTACTGTTTCAAGAGAACTTAGGATGCAAGAGCGAACGAAGCGAGCTCGGGAGTTGTGGCACCCCGACTCGGGCAGGTTAGGTTAGGTTCGAAGGGGATGGCGAGGTCTAGTGAGTGCGCGAGCGAAGCGAGTGAACAAAAACCCCGCCATCCCCTTCGTGGTAACTTTTATTTAACCATTCAGAAATAGGAGCTCCGCCGAGCGAGTTTTCCGTCGTTTAAGCCGTATTATTGCTTGGAAACAAATTTAGACCTATTTCCCCAAACTTAATACTCCCACTATCCCACATCCCACAAATACCGAGAGAAACTGACGTTTTTTGCACTTGCGGCACTATAACATATAGTGATAGAATGCCGCTAGCAGCACTCTATACACTGCCGTGATAGAATACCGCTTGCGGCACCTTATCCGATAGTGGTAGAATGTAGCGGCACTCTATTCACTGCCTATCTATTCTCCTGTACTCCTTTTCAATAGAATTACTTAATCGCCAACATCCGTACTTTCTTTCTTATTATAAAATATTACGTCGACAGAGATTATTATAGTAAATGTTTAATAATTTATTTCTTTTAATTAAAAAATCACGTTCTCTTTTTTCTCAAATTCGTTATAATGCATTGTTTTGATAAAATCTTTAAAAAATAATTAATTATATCATAAAGCTATTAAAATGATGGTCAGTGCGTACGTGCCTGACGTAAGAAATGCATCATCGCAGTTACCGCGGCCACCCGCGCTACGCCACTCGTCCGCTCAAACGGGTTGCGTTCAAACGAGCCGCTGATTCAGAAATAATAGTTAGCTCAGGAAAATAAAATATTTTCTGTGAAAAAAATCCTAGTGAAAGGCCATCTTTTTAAAGGCATTAGAAATTGTGTGAATAGTCAATTGCGAAAAATATATTGTTGTTGAACCTTCTGGAGATCAATTTATTGCAAATATCTCGTGAAGTTTTACGTCCTTAAATGTTCAAGTTCATTACTCATTAAAACCTCCCATACTGGCAAAGCTGTCAGCGACGCCATTTTAAAACTCCTCATAGACATTGTAGACATTTTGTAGACCCATTTTTTTTCAAGCTCAGACGCTTTTCTTATTGCCTTTAATAACTTTCTCATGGATCGCAGACTTTTTTGTTGTTTCGTCTGAGGGTCTCCGCACACGGGCCACCGGCCACAACCACAAAACCCTGCCACCGGCATAGTTCCTGTAGCTTTCATACGCACGCACACGCACACGGGCCACACGCAACAGCCACAAACGCCGCTATGAGTTTTGTGGCTGTGGCGTGACGAGCTATGCGAACATAAATGTAACTGCTGATTTTTTTTTCGCGATTACTCTGTTGGTCCCATAGTGAAAGTTGTTCATAATGATGAGTACAATGACCCCTTAAGAGATTTCGTATATGAAAAGATACACCTTTTATACAATGTGGAGACGACAATACAACAATAAATGAAAACACTGGCAATACTAATGCATAAGAGTATTATGGAACTATCAAATAAATCCTAACATCGAAATAAAAAAAGTCATTTTTTCAAACAAACTAAATAATAGTTACGAGCCGACGATGGGGTTTGCCGATCTTTGACTAGCTATCGTAACTAAACTATTGGATATATTTGATAAATTTTTTATATGTAGACCTAGAACGTCATTAGATATACGGAGTTTAATTTTTTGTCGTATTGTCGTCTCCACCGTGTATAACGAAATGAAAAGAAACTATCACAGGTACAAGTTACCGAGAAATAATCGACCAACTTACATTTGCAGTTGCAAAAACATGTTCTCTCATACGGAATGTAATGTGTGTTTTTCAACTACAATGGTAAGTTTGTTCTTGGGATAAATTCATCCCAACTACGGAGCCCTTCATTGTGCGTGGTTCGTGGATCCAAGGGATACCGTATTACTCAGTTACTGGGTTGTGGAGGTTAGACAGGCAGTCGCTCCATGTAAAATACTGGTATTCAGCTGCATCCGGTTAGACTGGAAGCCGACCCCAACATAGTTGGGAAAAGGCTAGGCAGATTGATTTACCGAAATATTCGCAAAAAAACTGACTTTAGTAAGTAAGTAAGTCATTTATTTGTCCAAAACACGAGTATACACACACAAGGCATGCAAGATGTTACAATAAATTATGTCACAGTCATGTTTTGCCTTTACGGCGTACAAATTTAGAGGTTAAGTTATTAAGTTATACAAGTGTCAATTAATAATTCAATTCGGACTTTCGGGACCTATGACAGTCGTTTTTATTTTCGCACAAAGTATCGTCCTAGTCTTTTCACACGGTATTTCTAATGCCTGAATAAAGATATTCCCGGTCATAAATATTCACTAGGATTTATTTCGCAGATTAGCCTTTATATTAACTTATTTGCCTGGGCATTACTGTCACATTTTTTTTATGATTTACGTCCTAACTAAGTTTGAGCCGGACGTCAATGACAGCATCGCGGGCAGGGCGCGGGCGCGGGTCTACTGCTGCGGGTAGGGGTTGTAGCCGGGCGGCGGCGGCTGCGCGAAGGGCGCGGCGCCGGGCGCCGGGTACTGGTAGGGCTGGTAGGCCTGCGCCGGCGGCATGCGCGGCGCGTGGTGCGGGTAGGGCAGCGTGGCGTACGGGTTGTACAGCTGCGGCATGGGCGCCGCGTAGTACGGGTAGGGCGCGCCCGCGCCGTACGGCACCGGCATCCCTGCGCACACGAAACACATTACGCTCGTCGCTCTACTCGCGGCCTTACCTGTATTATGTACGTTAGAATCTTAGGGCCATTTAACTCGGCGTCAATACCTAGTGAAGACGGTATCCTCTCGCTATGTGTATACTGTGTGTGAGCTCACCTTGCGGCTGCTGCGGGTAGGGCAGCGCGGCGGGTGCGGAGGAGCCCGCGGAGGGGCCCGCGGCGGGGCCCACGGCGGGCGGCGGGGGCCGCGGCGGGGCCTCCCGCGCGGCCTGCGGGCGACGGGCACACGTTAGTGGACTGAGAGACACTCCTCGGATGGGAGTCACACAACACTTGGAATTCGGTAGGAATTACGATGACACACTAACCACTCTGCTTGACAAGATCTTGATATATGACATAACAGTTGACTCGACGGTATGTCGCGAATTAAATTTAGGACATCAACTTTCATTATAAGATTTTATTAAGAAAAATATATGTTACCACAGCTATCCTATCCTAACATAACAAAAAAATATATATATATACACTGGTCAGCAAATAAACCGGGCCCCACCCGCTACCTTGGAGCTCTGATTTGATTTTCTCATAAAGTATAAAACTTACAACTATCAAAGTTATACCTACAGAAAGTGCGTTTCATGATGATTAAAATGAATGGTAACTCATTGGGATTAATCAATTAATTAAGTGTTTATTAAGGATTTTTTCAAAGAAGAGTCGTTTTCCTGTCGTGTTAATCGTTAGTAATCATAAAATGAAAAAAGAAATTAAAGCCAGAAACAAAGAAAAAGTTAGAAAAAGTTTTTAGTCAGTATTCAGTATTCCCTCCCCTTCCTCGGATAACTGTCAGCATCCTCGTATTCATCGATCTCACGAGCCTGACAATGAAATCATGAGGAATTGCATTCCACTCCTCTTCAATTGCGATTCGCAGCTCCGGAAACCTTGTTGGAGCAGGTAACCCGACGTTTCAGCTCATCCCATAAATGTTCTATCGGATTCAAGTCCGGGCTTCGAGCTGGCCAGACCATAGTACGAATACCGACGTTGTGTAGATACTGGGTCACTACATGAGCAACATGAGGCCGCGCATTATGCATATCCTGCCCGATATATCCTGCGTAAGGTAGCACATGGTCTGCAAGGATTTCATTAATGTAGCGATGAGAAGTCAATCCACGTGTTTGGCCCGTCGGTCCGATGAAAACTAACGCTGTATGTGCGGTTAACGACATGCCGCCCCAAACGATTACAGATCCTCCTCCATAAGTCAGTTTTTCGATGCAACACTGAGAATAACGTTCTCCAGGGCGACGATATACTCTCTGACGTCGATCATTTCCATGTAGACTCACCCTGGTCTCATCAGTGAAGAGTACATTACCCCACAGCACTAATGTCCAATCCCTATGCTCTCGAGCAAATTCAAGTCGGGCTTGACGGTGGACTACCGTTAATGCTGGGCCTGTTGCAGCTCTCTCTGCGCAGAGCTGCAAGTAAGCGATGAGCCCAGTCAGATGAAGACAAATAGACTCATGATTTTCGCAGATCAAACTGGACGCGAGGTGCGACAAACTCTGCAACATTACCTGGGAAATGATTTCTCTATGACCTCTGTAATAAAACCCTACGCAGCCATGGATGAAGTACTGAAGTCAAAATCAAAATATTTTATTTCACATAAACCTACATGGGCACTTATGAAACGTCAGAAGCTAGGTGCACGGTTCCAATTGGTCGTTTCCTATGGAGAAGAGCCGGCAAGAAACTCCATGGTTACTCTTTTAAAAATAATTGGCTTTTACAATACTTTCAAATTACAGTGTTAGTAGGCATGGGGGGACAATGTAGGCCTTTCAACAAGTAAGTACCAGGTACTTAACAAAAATAGAAGATGTTCAATAAATCTACAGTCCAATAAGCCTACAATGTTCTCACATTCACAAAATAGAAAATAATCTATCTAAAAGACTAATGATAATAAAATTAGAATTCATATAAAAATAAAAACCTATTTAAACCAATTGACGTGATTGCTATTACAACTGTAACAAATTGAATAATTATAATCCTGTCCACAAAAGCCACTAAGAGTTGAAATTAATTGGAGGTATATAATGTCAAATACAATGATTATATGTCAAGGATGAATGTAAAGAAAATAAACATGGTAATTTGGGAGCAGTTAATAGACTTACATAAATATGCCGTTAATGAGGTACCAGGGAAGCCACATGTGCAGAAGGAATTATTGCCAAACTTCCTTCAACGTAGTCTTTAATCTTATAATATGCTTTTTTGATAAGGACTCGTTTGATGTGGGTTTTAAACTTTCCATCGCTAAGTTCTGTAACCGACTTTGGCAACTTGTTATAGAAGCGGATACTGTTTATTAGAAATGACTTGCTTGTTTTAGTTAATCTAAATTTGGGTATGACAATTTCATGTCTACTACGTGTATTTATATTATGGAAATCGCTTCTTATTTTGAAAAGTCCTAAGTTTTTGCGAACATACAAAATACTTTCAAAGATATAGAGAGAAGACAGAGTCAGAATATCAATTTCTTTGAATTTGTTTCTAAGGGACTCGCGAGGACCCATTTTATAGATCGCGCGGATTGCCCTCTTCTGTAAAATGAAAATTGAATCTACGTCAGCTGCCGATCCCCACAGCAGAACGCCGTAAGACATAATACTGTGGAAATAAGCAAAGTACACTAACCTAGCTGTGGCTATATCAGTCAACTGCCTTATTTTTCTTACTGCATATGCAGCTGAACTTAGTCTACCTGAAAGAGTTCTGATGTGGGCGCCCCATTGTAATTTTGAATCTATGGTAATTCCTAAAAATAAAGTTTCCGTGATTGCATCTAGTTTCTTGCCATCAAGTTTTAGATTTAGACCCACTTGAGGTACATTTGGTAATGAGAACCTAATACATTTAGTTTTGTTCGCATTAAGTAAAAGATTATTGGCTGCGAACCATTCCGAAAGCATAGCCAGGCTATCGTTGACATGTGAGACATCTGTATCTTTTCTATCTATTTTAAAGATAAGAGAAGTGTCGTCAGCGAATAGTATTATATCCGATAAGTTAGCCATCATGTAAGGAAGGTCATTTATATAAACTAGAAATAAGAATGGGCCGAGAATTGAACCTTGAGGCACGCCCATTTTAACTAGAGACCCCGAGGACGTCGCCCCGTTAACATTTACTTTTTGCTGCTTGTTTGATAGATAAGAAATAACAAGATCAGCAGCTTGTCCACGAACTCCGTAGTGGTGTAATTTACAGATCAGTGTATTGTGGTCAACGCAGTCAAACGCTTTTGAGAGGTCACAGAAGATGCCAATTGCATCCTGGGACTTCTCCCAGGATTCTAAAATGTGACTGATGAGCTTTACTCCCGCGTCTGTCGTCGACCTACCTTTCGTGAAACCAAACTGGTGACTATGTAAAATCCTATTTGAGTTAAAATGTGACAACATCTGGTCTAGCATGATTTTTTCATAGATTTTGCTCAATGCTGGTAATACAGATATTGGTCTATAATTAGAGGGATCGGTTTTACTAGCTGATTTGAAAATTGGTACAACTTTACTATGTTTCATTAAATCAGGAAACGTACCCGTGTCCAAAAATTGATTAAATATGCCTGTTAGGACAGGGGCGATAGTTTCAATGATATCTCCCAGAACCTTAACAGAGATGCCCCATAAATCTTCAGTATTTTTTGAGTTAAGACTTATGAATGCTTTTTTAATAGTGGTAATAGAAATAGGCTTGAATGCAAAACTTGGAATGACTTTAGTAAAGTTTTCTTTGAGAAGAGAATCTGCTAATAAAGATGAAGAGGGAAGAGATTTCGTAACCTCTATAGGGATGTTAGTAAAGAAATTTTCTAGTGTCTCAGCAACTTTTAACTTATCTGAAATGGTTTCATCATTAATTTTTAGAGACAATTCATTCGGATCACGTTGTTTTGCATTCCCAGTTTCTTTGTTAATTACCTGCCACACAGTTTTTATATTATTATTAGAATTATCAATTTTGTTACTTATTAATTTAGATTTAGCTTGGGCGCAGACTCTTTTAAATATCTTAGAGTAGTTCCTTACATAGTTATGAACAACTTGATCAGAAGTCAATGATTTTTCGTTATATAAATTATATAAAGTGTCTCTGCTTTTTCTAATGCCAGCAGTGGCCCATTCACTAAATTTTGGCTTAATATTGAGTGTTACTTTTTTAACAGGACATGCTTTATTGAATTCTTTGCATACTGTAGAAAATAATGTACCATAGTTTACATTGGGGTCTTGAGAATCAAAACTAGCTGTTGAAAGATTGCTAAGTACATTATTATTAAACATTTTCAATTTATTTTTAGTAAGGGGTCTTAACTCAATGGTTTTATCTAAACATAACTTTTTATCTGATTCAAAGGATATAAGTTGACCTGTATGGTCAGACCAGTCTTGTGTGTCTATGTGTAGAGACTTTACTAAATCAGATTTTGTATTGATACGGGCGGGCTCTAACGATAAGAGTCCGATGGTGGTGCAATCGCATTTTCATTATACGTTGAGTCAGTTGAGTAATACTAATGTTATGATAGGAAATATTACAATAATTTTATAAGCGTAAAAATGTTGAACAGCCTTCTTAATTTCGTGTGTTGTAATTGTGATGACTCAACTTTTATCCAATTTCGGTAAGTCAGTAAAACGTATAAACAAATTACATGCATGCAGACTAGTTCTTAGACATGTCCTAAAATGTTCACTTATACATATACCGCCTTACTAATAAACGTTGTATAGCGCCTGTATAGTTACACAACGCTTTGTCTTCTTCTTTCAAAAGTCAAATTACAATTGAAAGAAGAAGACAATATTAGTAAGGCGGTATATAAGTGAACATTTTTTAAATGATAAATCCATTCATGTATTTAATCTTGAAAATTACAACTTAATCTCATACAATACTAGGAAAAATAAAAAAATAAGAGGGGGTAGTCTAATCTTGGGGCAATATTTGTTCAATAGGAAAAGCATTATTTGTGGTGATTTCAATGTGAACTTGTTGGTAGAGAGCAGAACCCGGACTGTATTCATAAGTTTACTGGCATGTTATAATTTCCGACTGCTTATAAATACCCATACGTTTATTCGCAACGATTGCGTATCTTGTATAGACAACGTTATTACGAATCTGCCAGATGATTATGTGCAACAATGTGAGGTAGACCACAATGGCTTGGCAGATGACACGATGCACTATTAGGCGACTTTTTGTTAGATAATATAATTGATAATTCAAATAAAAATAAATATATAGTTGTAAATAAAAGAGTCTTTAACGCTAAGAACCACCTAGCTTTTAGGCAAAGAATTATTGAAACTGACTGGAGTGGTATGGGGATGAACACGTTCTTGAAGACATTTGCTACGATTTTCAGAAATAGTTATAGAAAGAGAGAACAAAAAATTAAACTCAAAAATGGTTTCAAGTTAAGGTGGATGACAAAAGGCATTAAAACATCTAGCCAAATGAAATGTTTACTATGTGCTGGTGGTACTAAAAAGCTGGAAGACAGTGTTCAGAATTATATAAAAAAATATATAAGAAATACAGAAGGGTACTTACTATCTAAGGCCAAAAAATTAACAATAACTGAAACTATTAACAATTCTTGTAATTTAAGTAAAGAGGTTTGGAAGGTTATAAATAAAAGCACCAATAAAAATAAAAGCACCGCTTTCTGAAATTCTCTTGCTTAAATGTGAAGGTAAAATTATAGAAAATCCCTTAGATGTTGCAAACGTATTAGTAAATCAATTTAGCCAGAAATGTATTTTGAGCAGTAATAATAGGTCTTTACCTATGAAATTGCCGTTCTGCAGTACTGGCCATTTCAAATCAAAATAATTTTTGTTTGGCTAAGAATTCTAATTTCAAATTAATTTTATTTTAAAAACATGGAATTCTTTTTTCAAAAGAAGTCATTTGTTTAATGATTAGTGTTACATTTTCATCGCATTTCAATCTTTTTCGTCATCATGGCTACGTTAAAAATTCGAGTAATTATGGAAATGAGTACCGTCGTAGCAGCAACGCGGCACAAGCGGCACGCAACATCAACGACGTTTACGGAGCTAACACTACAAACCAACGCACCACCTTTTATTGGTTTGCTCGCTTCCGTTCTGGAAGTTTCGACCTGAAAAATGAACCTCGCGCTCGTCCGAAGACTTTGGTCGACAATGACGAATTAAAGGCGATTGTGGAAGCTGATGATACACAATCTACGGCTGAATTAGCAGCAGCTTTCGACGTTAGCGTCAAAACAATATTGGTCCATTTGCGTCAAATTGGCAAGGTAAAAAAGCTTGACAAATGGGTGCCCCACGAACTCAATGATCGCAAGCGGAAAGTACGCGTCGACGCGTGCCTTGCACTGCTCAACAGACACACAAATGAAGGAATTTTGAACCGCATTGTTACCTGCGATGAAAAATGGATTCTGTTTGATAACCGCAAGCGCTCAGCAAGTTGGTTGGATCCTGGTTCAGTACCTAAACAATGCTCTAAACGAAAACTTACCCCTAGAAAAGTGATGGTCACTGTTTGGTGGTCTAGCGCCGGTGTGATTCATCACAGCTTCTTACCAAACGGGGTGAGCATTACTGCAGATGTGTACTTTGAAGAACTGAACACAATGATGGAGAAGCTGGCACATCTCCAACCAGCATTGGTCAATCGCTCGTCTCCGCTGCTCCTGCACGACAACGCGCGACCGCTCAGACCGTCTGCTGTGCAGTATGTCTCCAAATTGCAAGAACTGGGGTTGGAAGCTCTCCGTCATCCGCCCTACTCACCAGACCTTGCGCCTACAGACTACTACTTTTTCCAGAATTTGGATAACTTCTTGGCGGGAAAAAAATTCAATACCCGAGAGGCAGTACAAAATGCCTTTGAAGAATTTGTTGCCTCCCGTCCAGCTGATTTCTTTAAGAAGGGCATCAATAAACTGCCACTGCGTTGGCAAAGATGCATTGATTGCATGGGTGATTACTTCGATTAATACAAATAAAAAATACATGAAAAAAATTCGTTTAAATTTTTTCATAATAAACGGCAATTTCATAGGTAAAGACCTAATATTAAGAATTTAGAACCCCATAATTTTTTTGAAGAAAGCACTAAAAGAGTTCAAAATAGAGAATCTTAAAAATATGGTTATTGCGCCTTTATGACTTCTCCCGCTCTGGGTGGAGCGGAAGGGCGTGTCAGACTTTTACTGACTAAAACCCACCCGTGTTCCTTCAGTTGCCTGTTGCCAAGGTCCCGGTATCCCTTTCGGACTAACCCGCAACCCTGGCAGGCATCGGTCCTGGCGGACCCCGCCAATTGTGCTGACATCTCTTTGAGGCGCGCGTGGAACACGACGCGCCATCGACCCGGGCCTGGTCCTGATCGGACGGCGAGCTACCCATTGCTCGCCGTCCGCAAGCCCGCGCCTATGGTGGCCGGGAATCCGCCTGGGATTCCCGACGCCCAGGGCGTCTCCAGCGGCGGCGGCGGTTAGGGGCGTGAGGGCGCAAACTTTGCCTCTCCCTCACGCGTTCCGCCTCCTCCTTCGCGAGCATTACTGCTTCTCAGAAGGAGGTGACTGCTTCCCATGCCCTCTCGCTCCGTACCATGGCCTGGACCAGAGCCGGACGCGAGAGGTCACCGCCGCCAATCGCCTCCAAGAGGACACGGCGGGGCTCCGCCCAAGCGGGGCAGACCTCCACCGTATGCTCCACCGTGTCCTCCGGGCGATCCACACAGTGGTGACACCCGGGCGTTTCCTCCCGTCTTATACGAAACAGGAACCTCCCGAAGCAACCGTGTCCGGTGAGGACCTGCGTCAGGCGGAAGGTGAGGACGCCGTGGCGCCTCTCTAGCCACTCCTCAAAGAGGGGACTTATCGCCGCAATTGTGGCGTGCCCAGCACTGGGTTGCGACAATCGCACTCTCCATGCCGCCATGAGATCCTGCCGGAGCTCTGTCCGCTGAGCCGCGATTTCTCGCGGCAGCGGAGTTACGCCCCGGCGCTTCATCTCCTCGCGCCACTCCCAGATGTGCGCGAGGACCTTCGCCTCCAGATCCCATGGCGGTAATCCGGCCAGGAAGCTCGCCGCCTCGCGGGAGACCGTGCGGTATCCCCGGGCCAGCCGAATGGCCATGACCCTTTGGGACGCGTTCAACCGGCGGGCTGGCCGCAGCCTAAGGGAACGCGCCCACACCGGTGCCCCGTAAAGGGCCATGGACCGCACGACCCCCGCGTAGAGCCTCCGGCAGGAGGCGTTTGGACCCCCCAGATTGGGCAGGAGACGCCCCAAGGCAGCTCCAGCCCGGTCCAGCCTGGGAGCCAAACGTCGGAAATGCTCAACGAAGTTCCACCGGCTGTCGAGGACGAGTCCTAGGTACTTCATCGTCGACTCGACGCCGATGTGAACCCCTCCTACCGTAATTTGGGAACCCGACGGTGGCGCGTTCCGAGGGCCATGAAAACACATGACCTCGGACTTGTGCAAGGCCACCTCGAGTCCCAGCTGCCGGATTCTATCGACGATTGTCGCAACCCCGCGTGTCGCTAGTTCGGCCGCCGCCTGGTGCGACCTCCCCTGTGCCAGGACCAGCGTGTCGTCAGCGTAGCAAACTACACTGACGCCACTGGGGAGGTCGGCGCGCAGCACCCATGGTTATTGCGCCTGTTACTCCAAGTGAGATAGTGAAAATAAGAATGGGATGGAAAATAAGAAATCATGTGACTATGATGGCATTCCAATAGCAGTTATTAAAGAAAATTTAGATATATTAGCTGAACCTTTGACTATTTTTTACAATAATTGCATTTCGGAGGGTACCATTCCAGAACAGTTAAAAATAGTAAAAATTATCCCACTCCACAAAAAGGGCTCTAAAACAGATCCAAAAACTACAGGCCTATCTCTTTGCTCCCTATTCTTTCCAAAATTTTTGAAAAACTTATTAAGAGTAGACTTTTACTTCATCTAAATTTAAATAAAGCTTTGTACTTAAGACAATTTGGATACCAAAAAAATGTCGGAACAGGGGACACTATATATACATTAGTGGAAGATATTATTAGTAAAGTGAATAGGAAAAAGAGGGTAGCAGGCATTTTCCTTGATCTAAGCTCAGCCTTTGATACAATCGACCACAACTTACTCATCGCAAAATTGGAGCATTATGGTGTGAGAGGCAAAACTTTACAACTTTTCTCATCTTTTTTAAGTAACAGGAAAATGTATGTTGATATTAGTAATATGCGAGATATAGCTGTGGGCGTACCCAAAGGATCGATTTTGGGGCCTATTTTGTTTATATTATTTACAAATGAGTT
Organism: Lithophane semibrunnea; assembly: GCA_947363905.1. Classification (NCBI taxonomy): domain Eukaryota; kingdom Metazoa; phylum Arthropoda; class Insecta; order Lepidoptera; family Noctuidae; genus Lithophane; species Lithophane semibrunnea. Next base: position 18,314,814 of record OX376196.1, read on the forward strand.
AATTAATTATATTAATTCAATTTTTCCCGACACACAGCTGAAAGTTTTTGCAGATGACACCAACGCAATAGTTGAAGCTAGCGACATACAGGAGCTTTCCGCTAAGGTTAATGCAGTGTTGACAGTTTTTAATTCTTGGTTTGAAAGTAATAAGCTCATAGTTAACTCAGAAAAAAACAAAATAATGTTATTTAGTACAACAGCTCGCAACAAAGACAACATGACGATCGCAATTAACGAAGTTAAAATTGACATAATACATGAGGTAAAGTTTCTAGGGGTATACATTGACAAATATTTAAATTGGAAAAGAGAATTGCAAACCATTGATTCGTATATTTCCTCTGCGTGTTATAGGCTTACGCAGCCTTAGGGACGAAATAGACATAAAACACCTAAAAATGGTATACTACGGTCTGATAGAATCAAGGTTGAGATATCTCGTTCAGTTTTGGGGGAATAGTTTTAAATATAACTGCCAGAGAGCCTTTGTACTTCAAAAGAGAGCCATACAAACCATGGTCCGGATATCACAAATGGACAGCTGTCGGCCACACTTTATAAATTTAAAAATTCTTACTGTGCCCAACCTCTATGTGTTAGTACTGGTAGTGAATTTTAAAAATACCTCCATAATTATGAAACAGATGAGGAGAGACAGTTGAGGGAAAGTACACGCAGGAAAGATTTTAAAAGCAAAATAAGACCCCAACTTAAGATTGTTGAACATAGTCCTCAATATCAAGCAGTGCGGATATTTAACAGCTTGCCATTGGACTTAAAAACTTTAATCTACAAGAGCTCATTTAAGTCAAGACTCAAAGCGTTCCTATTGGAGAAATGTCTGTATTCGATAGACGATGACTTGTAATGTTAGTGAATTTTTAATTGTATTGAATGTTTAATTTGTAATGTTATCGAGTTATTTTTTTTACTTTTTGTTGTTTTATATACACCCCTTTGCAAAAAAAACGGGCGGTTTTGATTTTTGTACATTATTGGTAATCATTTGGTTGTAAAGAGGTTTTAATAGCCAAACTATGTTACTGGCACTTAATAAAGAGTCTGGGTAAGAAAAAAAGTTAATTCCAAATTCGAAACTATTGTTTAAAAACAATAATAATCCCGTTTTCCGTTTGTGACTTTTATTAACATTTTGGAGGTTTGAGGTTAGAAGGTTATCCTGGCAACTAAAACTAACTTCTCGTTATTTTTAGTGGAATAATTTATGTTTGTCGCAGAATCCAGCCTTATTGTGACTTAAAAGTGATATCTTTGTGTCGATTGTAATGGCAGAAAAAGCAATAAGAGCTAGTAAAATTGTAGAAAAGCGGTGCAGCCAAAAAACTATATTCTTATTGGTTATAACAAATTACTAGTCATTTATGCTAATGACAGTAAAAATATTAATATTATCCATACAAAAGCCAATGACTGTTAAGGAGCCCGTTTTTTTTGCAAAGGGGTGTATTTTATTGTAATTATGAATTTGTTAGTTTTATAACTTTAATGACCGTGTTTTTCTTATTTATTTATGATTTCAAACACAATGGTGCCGATTCTCTTGTCAAAAATTCTCTAAACTAAACTAAAAATCACTAAAATTTAGTTTATTCCTGTCAAACGGCGATTTCCTATTCTGAAAATAGACTAAAGTGACACAACTTAACTATAATTTAGTTTGACAGCACTAAGATGGCACTGAGTTTTAATTTAGTGAAAATGCTATTGTGAATTTGACGTTTTAACCAACATTTTTGTTCTATATCTAAAATCCTCTAACTAACTCTGACTATTTTTAATCACGATTAAAAATGTGTGGAATAAAATTAGATGTCATGAACTAAAATTCAACCAACACCTCGAATTCAGTTGCAAAACGGTACTGTATCTTTTTTTATTTTCTTTTGCTTATATCTCGAAAACGGTGTGTCCTATCGTAAAAATAATGAAAATTTTGACCCCCTTTGCAACCCGCATACCCGTAATACTCTACATGTTGGTGATTTAATTTTTTTGTTTTCTTCCAAAAAGTGAAAAATTCCATATAAAAATACGTCAAGACGGCCACATTGCGCGCCTCTCCGGCTCAAAAAAAATCACGTGGTAGGCAAACAAGTAGGTACCAAGTGGAGTCGCGATTGTCAAATTCGATTTTAGTTCTGTCAAAATAATTTTTAAATTTAGAGATTTTTTTGGCAGAATAGCTCTAAGATTCTCATAGTAAAAAGTAATTAGTAATTTTAGTGATAGTTTAGTTAGTTTAGTTCGGTGTACAAGAGAATCGGCACCAATGTGAATTGTTCCTGAATAAATTGAATTGAAGTTTCGAGTTATTCCAACAGCGCGTTAAAATTTTTATTTACTTTGGAACCCCGTGATTCCTCTATGTGACGTTGCTTAAAAAACTAAAATTGACAATCTTTATTATTTACTAAGTAGCAAGAATTGCCAAGTTTCAAGTTTATTAACTCAAGGAATAAGATTTTTCATACAAAGTCCCCCTTTTCACCCCCTTTAAGGTCGAATTTCCAAAAACCCTTTCTTAGTGGATGCCTATGTCTGAACTCTCTGTGTGACAAATTTCAGCTCAATCCGTTCAGTAGTTTGAGCTGTGATATAGACTACCCCTTTTCACCCCGTTAGGAGTAGATTTTTGAAAAACCCTGGTTCACATTATTCTATATTTTTTGTTATTAGTATAAATACAAACTTGCTAGTTAATCGAACCGCGCTTTAAAATTCTTCTATACAAACTTTAACACCCCCCGATCCTCGTTTCAGGGGTAGTTTAGAAAAGCTAAAAATGACAAACATTATCATTTACTTAGATAAGTATTCGTGCCAATTTTCAAGTCTATTAACTCAAGAAATAAGATTTTTCACCCCCGTATAGGTCGAATTTCCAAAAACCCTTTCTGGATGCCTACGTCGCGTCCTAATAACTATCTGTGTGCCAAATCTCAGCCCAATCCGTTCAGTGGTTTGAGTTGTGATTTGTGATAGAGACTACCCCTTTTCACCCCGTTAGGAGTAGATTTTTGAAAAATCCTGATACACATTATTCTTTATTTTTGGTTTTAAGTATAAATACTGAGTTTTGAGTTAATTGGACCGCGCGTTAAAAATCTTCTATACAAACTTTGACACCCCTCTATCCCCGTTTAGGGGGTAGTTTAGAAAAATGAAAAATGACAAACCTTATTATTTACTTAGATAAGTATTCGTGCCAAGTTTCAAGTCTATTAACTCAAGGAATAAGACTTTTCATACAAACGAAATTCCACCTTTTAACCCCTTTAAAGGTCGAATTTCCAAGAACCCTTTCTTAGTGGGTGCCTACGTGCTAATAACTACCTGTGTACCTGTGTGTATATTTTTCGTTTTAAGTATAAATACTGAGTTTCGACGCGTTAAAATTCATCTATACAAAGTTTGACACCCCCTAATCCCCGTCTGGGGGGTAGTTTCTAAAAACTAAAAATGACAAACGATGAACGAATTTATACGATTGAAGTCGTCGCGCGGTACGTACCTCGCCGGCGTGGTGCTGCGGCGGCGCGGGCGCGGGCCGCACGGAGCCGCGCGACGCCTCCTGCGTGAGGTCCTTCAGGAGCTCGTCCTTCTCCGTCTTGCGCGCGAAGCAGAAGTCCGACACCTTGTTTTGGAACGCCACCAGCAACTGTAACACACAAGGAAGGTCAGAGGCCGCGCGCGGGCTAGGGCCGGGCGAGAGCTGGGCGCGGGCCAGGGCGGGCCGGGCGCGGGCCGGGGCGGGCCAGGCGCGGGCCGGGGCGGGCCGGGCGCGGGCCGCGGCGGGCCGGGCGCGGGCCTACCTGCGTGAGGTCGTTGTAGAACTTGATGCCCTCGTTGAGGTTGGCGGTGAGCTCCTGGAAGGCGTCGGCGGCGGCGCACAGCTGGCCCAGCGCGGCGTCGCGCCCGCTGGCCCCGCCGCGCGCGCCCACGAGCGCGGCGTGCGCGGCCTGCACGTCGCGCAGCAGCGCGGCCTGGCGCGCCAGCGTGTCGGCCGCCCGGCGCTGCAGCGGGGCCAGCGCCGCGCCCAGCGCGCCGGCCGACAGCGCGGGCTCGTCCACGCAGCCCGAGGCGGCCAGCGCGGCCAGGAACTGCTCGCGCAGGTCCACGGTGGTGTCCTTGAGCTCGGCCTCGATGGCGTCGCGCTCGGCCTTGAGCGTCTCCACGTCGTCCATGAGCGCGCGCAGGCGGCGCGCGGCGGCGGCGTCGTCGGCGGCGTCGGTGCGGTCGCCGCCGGGCTCGTCGGGCACGCCGGCCGTGATGTCGCCCTCGCTGCCGCTGAGCAGCGCGATGTTGTCGCGGTGCTGTGCGAACTTCTGCTGCACGATGTTGTCGGCGCGCACGGCGTTGTCGATGATCTGGCGGTACTTGTCCGCGTTGGTGCGGAAGGCCTCGGTGAGCTTGGCGGAGTCAGTGCGCGACCAGCGCGCGCCGAACTGCGTGCGCAGCGCCGCGTCGGCCTCCGCCTCCTCGCGCAGCATGCGCTCCGCCTGCGACACGACTGTACTTACTATGTGCTCAGTGTGAGGCGCGGAGCGCTAGTATGTGCTCAGTGTGAGGCGCAAGGCGCTACTATGTGCTCTGTGTGAGGCGCGAGGCGCTACTATGTGCTCAGTGTGAGGCGCGAGGCGCTACTATGTGCTCTGTGTGAGGCGCGAGGCGCTCGATCAATGTTGAGCGATTTCTACTCGTGTTTAAAAGTGAATGTCTAAAGGCGCCCTAAACGGACTTTAATTGCAATTTTTTCGAGTACCTATGGCAACATTTCTATTGCAGAAAATATCAGGTCCGGAAATATTTCCACAGTATAGTCGGTAGTGTTTGCGTTTACACGGGCAACAATGGCTGACAAAATAAAATCAAAAAGTGTTTCAGCAATGCTAGCCGGAGTGGCCGAATCACAATGAAAATTAAGTCGAATTTTGCTGCAATATTGACGTATTGCCGAGTCGGCCACGCTTAAATAATTCCGTCAATGTGTGGCAGTCGCACATCGCCGGGAAATAAAACCCTTTGACCCGTATGTGATGGTGTGTGTGTGCTGACGCAGGCGGGTCGATTTTAATAGCGCGCGTCTGATGGACGTGCGCATCGTTTGTGTCAGCGTAGCGCTCAGCATTGGCCGAGCTATCTTCACGCATATCTACAGGGTGAAATTTTACGTTTTAATCGTCTTAGGGCGAATTTCACCAAACTTTTACACCGAGTATAAGCCTTAACCTGCGTGTAAATTTTGAATTTTTGTGTGTTTTTCCATACAAAAACTGTCAGACGACAATTTTATTCCACGGATAAAAGATATCTGACTTTGATAAAATCAGTCCTTAAGGGGCTTTTTAGTCATTTTAGTCATCATTATGAACAACTTTCACAATGGTGCCGATTCTGTTGTACACCAAACTAAACTAACTAAACTATCGCTAAAATTCCTTACTTTTGGCTATTAGAATCTTAACGCTATTCTGACAATAAAAATCTCTAAATTTAAAAATTATTTTGACACAAGTAAAATCGAATTTGACAATCGCGCCTCCACTTGGTACTTGTTTTTTCTACCCCGTGAATTTTTTTTAGAGCCTATCACGTCGAAGGAGCTGTCTCTGCGCGCCTCCGCAGAGACAGCTCCTTGGACGTGATTTTTTTTAGTGGAATTTTCCATGTTTTGAATGTAAAATAGGCAAAAAAAAAAAATCTAACATGTTGAGCCTCAGGGTATATGAGTTTCCTAAAGGGGGTCGATATTTTCATTATTTTTGCGATAGGACACACCATTTTCGAGATATAAGCAAAAGAAAAAAAAAAAAAAAGATACAGTACCGTTTTGCAACTGAAGTCGAGGTGTTGGTTTGAATTCTAGTTCATGACATCTAATTTTATTCCACACATTTTTAATCGCGATTAGAAATAGTCAGATTCTTTTATTAATTTTATGTTCGCTTGTTAAAAAAATAGCAGATTTTTTTTCGCGATTTCAGTGTTGGTACATACGTAGACGTTCATACAGATACAAAGTTATATGGCATGTATAGTGACAAACGTCAAATCAGGCTTCTAAAACTGTCGCAAGTTTAATGAAGTCACTCGAGCTGCTCTGACAGAATGCCCCGTTATGGTATTTTTTTTCAAAAACGGTCAAGTAGCTGATCGTCCTCGCTACCTCGTCGAGGATGTCCCGGTTGCGCTGCAGCAGCTCGGGCAGCTCGGCCATGAGGCGCGCCAGCTCGGCCCGCCCGCCCGCGGCCCGCACGCCCGCGGCCCGCGCGCGGATGGACTCGGGCAGCGCGCCGGCGCCGGGCGCGGGCTCGATGCAGGCCGGCAGGTTCAGCGACGCCAGCACGCTGTTGAGCAGCTGCGTGGCGTCGCGCAGCTTGCTGATCTCGGCCGTGACCAGCTCGCCGCGCCGCGCGCCGGCCGCGCTCAGCGCCTGGTGCAGCGCCAGCGGCTCCAGGCGCGCGAACAGCTCGCGCTGCTCGGCCCAGCGCGGCGGCACGCCCAGCGGCTTGGCGATGGCCGCGCGCGCCACGGGCTCCAGCGCGGCCGGCTCGGGCACGCGCTCGTGGTAGATGAAGTCGTTGTCCTTGCGCGCCGAGCCCAGCTGGCGCGCGGCGCGCGTGGCGTGCTCGCCCACGAAGGCGCCGCACGACACGCGCTGCTGCGACGCCTTCAGCAGCTCCTCTGCCACCTCCGCGACAGATTTCATTCAATTATTTATTCTATAAAGCTAGGGTTTCCTAAGACTGCGATGGACGCCACGTAGCGCCCGCAATTTACCGTCGCATGACGTCTCTGAAACGTTATTTATGAAACTACTAGTTGCGCCCCGCGGTTTCACCCGCGTAAGTCTCGATCCCGTAGGAATATCGGAATAAAAGTGTCCTATGTCGTTTTCCAGGTCTACCCATGTGCCAATTCATCATCCAAATCTCTCATATCGCATTGTATAGGATTTCCGTACAATGCGAGGTCAGCTTATACTAAAAATGTATAGCTTGATGTGTAGCCGTATATACCCCGAACAAACGGGTTAGGTCACTTGGGAGAGGCTAGATGGCTCCAACGCGAATGTATACGTACATCCGTGGTGAGGCGACCCGGTCTGTCAGGCATTTCTTCTCATGCAACCGAGCGGGTGGGCAGGTTGCGGATAGCCCAACTCCGGCTGCGGGACCGGTCACCTGCGGTCTGCACTGACCGTTGGTGGGCGATTCCGCACCCGGAGCATCTTCTTTCCTTTAAGATCCCGGACAAGAGAAGTTCCCGAAAGCCAAATCCCAGGCCTAGGGTAACGAATACCCCGTTCCTATGTTCCTCTACATACGGCTGCATGCCGGGCGGCGCGCTTCAGGTATGTGCTGTTCCCGCCTCGTACGGGTCTCCCGTGCGCTGCGGGGTCAGCCTGTGCTGGGGGCGCGTGGCTCGGTGTGTAGACGTGTGTACCCATCCCCTAACCTTTCAACCCTTCCCTATCCTTACACATCCCGTCGATCCAAAATCCCTAGGCCAACTCCCAGCCCTAGGGTGATCCCCCCTAACCCCTACCCACCACCCACCAATGCCTTCCCTCCTATCCCTTTATCCCGTCGGTCCTAGAGGAAGGGTAACCTCTCAACTCCTAAAAGCCCACCCCCCAAACCTATGAATAATGCAGAATTGGAAAAATCCTACCCAGGTGGGTCCCGGCCAAGCCGGGGAATCCCAACACCGCTACGGCGGTTAGCCCCCATCGTAATATGGGAGGGGGCACAACCTGCACCATAGACAACCTTATGCCGCGCTTCTCAGCGCGGCCGGCTGCTGACTTAGCGCCCATACCCTCGACCTCGGCTGCTGACTTAGCGCCAACACCCTAGACCTCGGCTGCGACTAACGCGCCACTTGTGAGAGTCTGCCGGGGCCGCCAGCCGACCCCAAAACACGGACATGACCCACGACCAGCCTCGATCCAAACAAGCCAGGGGTAGGCGGGCTGGTTCCTCACGCCAAGCGTCGCTGGCAACCAACACCCTGCCTGGCACCTCCAAGCCGCAGCCTGGACCGAGCGGTACAGGGCCGGCGAAGAGGGAGCGCCCTAACGACACGGCTTCACCGAGTATGCTACAGGGGGACGCCAAGCGCGTGAGGACCCACTCCGCTCAGGAAGGTCAGAGAACCTACGCGCGGGCCACAAAGGATATTCCTGCGCGGCTTGCCGTAGCAATCTGCTTCCCCCCACCTGGTAGAGACCTGACCAAGGAAGAGGCCGAGCACATCAAGACTGACCTAGAGAACCTTGTCATGGACACAGACTCGACGACACCACTCCCGGCCTTCCGCGGATACCCTCGGGTAGCGGAGGGCACAGTGCAAATGTGGTGCGAGGACAACAACGCCTTGACCTGGCTGACCCAGAACGTGCCCAAAATTGTACTCCCAGACACAGACCTGAAGCTGACAGTGATGAGACAGACAGACGTGCCCACCCGTGTCCGAGCCTCGCTCTTCGTCTCTCGCTACAGGGGTGACGTGGCCCGGCTCCACAGTATTCTGACCCGGCAGAATACTTGGTACGACATAGGCAGGTGGTCCCTGTACAGGGCGACTAACGTCGGTGGTGACAATAACGGGACCTATCTCACGTTAGGGTTGCCACCGGAGGAAGCAGAAAGGGTCCTGGGACGGGAGCGACGGATATCGTACCTACTAGGGTCAATATACGTTCGCTTCTGGCCCACGACCCGACCCGCTGACACCCAGACTGACAGCACAGACGGGAAGACGACGACACCGACGGCGACACTGACAAATGACACGGACATGGACCGACTTGAGGAGGTCATGGCCCGAGCGGCAATGGCCGACGACGTCGACACCATACCGCCCACATCACCTGGCTGGAGCGAGCAGCTGCTTACCTCGTCGCTGGACGCCGGATCAACACGGAGACCGATACAGAGTGGAGGAGGCGGAGAGACTGTCCGATGGATCTATCTCCGACTAACTCCACTCCACCGTCGTCATCGCCCCTCAACATCATCCAAACAAACCTCCAACATAGTCAGACTGCCACGGCTGGCTTACGCAGGGCGCTGGAGGTAAAGCCCCGAACCATCGCACTGATCCAAGAGCCGTGGATCAGGAACAATAGAGTATGTGGCCTTGGTAACATCGGAGGTAAGATAATCCTCAACACTCACACCTCAGACAAGCCAAGAACTTGCATCTATGTACCCAAAGAAATTCCTGTCACACTACTCACCCAATTCTGTTCCAGAGACCTGACGGCTGTCAGGCTCCAAACCGAATGTAGCGTTCCGGATGTTGTACTGGCCTCGGTATACATGCCAGGCGAGGGCACAGACTGCCCGCCAAAGGAGATGGCCGACCTAGTGCAACACTGCGAGCGCACCGGTTTGGACCTGATCATCTGCACCGACTCGAACGCCCATCACCCGCTCTGGGGGAGCGTCACACCGAACTCTAGAGGAGAGGCACTATCCACCTATTTATTCTCCACTAACCTTAACATTATTAACCGCGGCTCCGAACCCACTTGGGTCACAGTCCGAGGTCAAACGATCATAGATCTAACACTTGCTACGGAAAACACGACAAACCTTATAACAAACTGGCACATATCGGACGAGCCTTCTTGTTCAGACCACAGAAGAATACGTTTTACATTAACTGACAACACAAGGAAACTCGCACCGAGGCGTAACCCGCGACGTACAAACGTCCCCGAGTATAAACGCCTCCTGGCCTCACTTTTGGTGAGACACCTATCGCGGGTTACCATACGGGACCAAGCACAATTGGAATACACGTTAACAAAACTATCGGAATACCTCACCGAGGCATATCATGCATGCTGCAAGCTAAGAGCGCCGCGGACCAAGAGTGAAAGAAACCCCTGGTGGAACGCCGAGCTTAGTAAACTCAGAGATACACTACTACGCAAACAATTTAACAGAGCGAAAAACACTAGACTTCCGGTTGACTGGGAGCAATACAAAGAGACCCAATATACATACAAGAAGAAAATCAGAACCGCCAGAAGAACAACATGGCCGAAATTCTGTGAATCCATCGAGACAAATAACGAAGCAGCAAGGGTAAGGAAGGTTTTGTCAACCGACCAGGACAGAACCCTTGGCGCGCTGAAGAAACCTGACAACTCTTACACCCAGACCGACCAAAAAACCAGCAAAGTCCTTCTTGAGACCCACTTCCCAGACTGTACACTCCTAGAGGAACGGACATAGGAGGCGGTTCCAGGCGGCATCATCATATATTAGGCATCTATTTGGATAAACAGCTGAACTGGGCAAAACACACCAACTATATCACTACAAAAGCCAGTATATCCCTGTGGCAGTGTAAGCGACTGCTTGGCAGGAACTGGGGGATTAGTCCCAAGATCACCTACTGGCTATACACTACAGTCATCCGACCAATTATCACTTACGGCTCACTGGTCTGGTGGCCCAGGATGGACCTGAGCACAGCCCAAAAAGACCTCGAAAGGCTGCAACGCTTCGCATGCGTGGCAATCACTAGCAGCATGAGAACCGCACCTACTGCTGCCCTACAGGCAATGCTTGGACTGCCGCCTCTACACCTCATCGTGAAGGAGGAGGCGGCCCTGGCCGCCTTTAGGCTCCATTTATCAGGAACCCTAAGTAAAGACTCCAGAGTAAAACACACAAGTATAAAGGAAGATGTGATTAAGCGACGGCCAATGATGGCATCACCCTGCGACTAAAGCCCCAAAAACACACCACTTCCAAAGGCACTACAGTATAGTACTCACAGAAGAACAGTGTGACTACTCAGGACCGAAGGAAATGAGAGTATACACTGACGGATCGAAGACCGACTCCGGTACCGGAGTCGGAGTCTTCTCACACGACCTCAACATAAATATATCCAGCCCGCTGGGGAGGCTCAACACCGTCTACCAGGCGGAGTGTGTGGGCATCATTCTAGCGGTCTACGCCCTAGAAGCCAGGAGAGTCACGGACAGCCAAATACGTATACTCTCTGACAGTGCCTCAGTTCTCCAATCCCTAAAAAGACAATGCATCACCTCAAGGCTAACACTAGAATGTCACAATGCACTAGAGCGAGTAACAGTATCTAACCGCAACACGGTGACACTACAATGGATTAAAGGACACAGCGGATCCCTAGGTAACGACCAGGAGCTTTAATTAGCTTCTGGAGGGAGGTGGGCTGGTTGGAGTAACCACGATGGCCGCCATGGCTCACGCGCAATGGTCCACCTTTTAAGGACTAAGTACGGAAACCAAACTCCATAACGAACGAACGAACGAACGGGTTAGGTCAGGTTAAAACAGTAAAAAACCGCGGTAGCGACCGGCGAGCGCTACATCGAAGTTGATCGCAGTTACTTGGTTATTTAGTACTCGCTGCCCACGGTTTCGCCCGCGTGGACGTCATTATTATATACTAAAAACTTCCTCGAGAACCACTCTATCCATTGGTGAAAACACCATGAAAATCGGTGCAATAGTTTTTAGGGTTCCGTACCCAAAGGGTAAAACGGGACCCTATTACTAAGGCTCCGTTGTCTGTCTGTCGGTCTGTCACCAGGTTGAACCTCATGAACCGTGATAGCTAGACAGTTGAACTTTTCACAGATGATATATATCTGTTGCCGCTATAACAACAAATACTAAAAACCAGAATAAAATAAATATTTAAGGGGGCTCCCATACAACAAACATGATTATTTTGCTCGTTTTTGAAAACGAGAACAGGTAGACCCTTGAAATATTCACAGAATATTTAGTTGTATATTCACTTTAAAAATAAATGATTAAATTAAAATAAAACAAATATTTAGGAGGGTTCCCTTATAACAAACGTGAACGGAACCCTTCGTGCGCGAGTCCGACACGCACTTGGCCGGTTTTTGAGTTTATCGCAAAGAGACAGACACACAGACGCGGCGGAGGACTTCGTTTTATATTAATAATATGTAAGGATTTGTAGGACCCCAAAATAGGAATTATTTGAGGTAGGTCGAGAAGAGCGAACGAAGCTAACGCGAACATTTTAACACCTCCTCTTGGATAGGTTAGAATTTGATTTACATTTTCGAACAGAAATAAGGGTTACATTGTCGATAGCTCGAAACTTTTGCTCATCCTCGGATAGGTTAGATTCATTCCAAGAGAATAAGAATTAAGTGCTTGCTTTATCGACTTATGAAAAAAAGCTAAAGAATTAAGTATTAGGATACAAAATTTGTATACCCAAAATTTGATTTGTAGATTTGATATTGTCAAGTTTCAGTTATGAAAATTTGAAATTGAAATTGTTGGAGAGCAATATAGATTTGGAAAAATAGATTTGAAATCTGGCCTTAACCCGAGCGTAATGGTGCCCAAATTCCCGAGTTTGCTTCGCTTGCTCTAGCATCGTCTATTTTTATCACACTCTTTTTCTTTATGTTTTTGTCAATATTAACTTTAAAAATGTCACGTGATACCCCATAGGTCATGACAATCATTGTGGTCAACTACAGTGCTCATGACCCCGTGCCCCAATGTGACAGACGTCATTGCGGCCGTTTTGTGGCGGTCACCGTTGTCGTATGAAACCCAAGCTTCTGAGATATTCATGTCTCTCTACACGTTAGTTTTTGTAAGCCACCTGCAGACGTGCGATCTCCTCGCCGACGCTCTTGTTGGCGCGGCACACGCCCGCCTGGAACAGCTGCGCCAGGCCGCGGAACATCATCTGCTTCGACTGCATCTGAAACACAAACTCTACGTGTACCAGGGCCGCAGCTACCGTACAACTCGATTCCTATCGGCTTCCCTTCTGGAATTCGAAACAAAACCACTCTATCGTCATTGAAAAATGACACAGTCAGTAGTGTTTAAAATGCCTTTTAAGTAATCACACTATAGGTATTTAATACACCATATAATTAAAACTATACAAAACGCCTACATTCAATGTTTTGTCTTTGTTGTCTCCCAACAGCAAAAAAAAATTCTCTAAAATAACTCGGCGGCGCGGCTGGCTTATCGCTCCTTCAAAAATCAAGGCGTCATGACGTCACTTCGGTCACGTGACACCCCGGTTTTATACGCTTCGAGCAAGCCGGTCAAATACGAGTTATTGTACCTAAAGCGATCGCGTGAACGAGATGCCGCGATATCGGTTCGGTAGTTTTCGTTAAATTTCGTAATGCGTTCGGCTCGGAGTTCGGACAGGACGCTATTGTGTGGTTGCTGTTTGACGTAATCGCATTATAATTTGTTTACACTTGCAGTTAATTTGCATTTTGTTCGTATTATTTATTGAATACATTAGTTTATCAGTTCGAGAATCGTAGTAGTAGTATTAGTTTGTTGGTATAAAACAGTGATTAAAGTGTTTTGACTTTAGTGAAAGTGTACGTTGTAATTATGTATTTGGGGTAAGTAGGTAGATAGTTAATAAGTTGAAATTTCTTAATAGATTTGAAAAGTTATTAGTACTATCAGTAGGATTAGGATGGCGGCAATAATTCGTCAAGGACTTTCTAATTAACTACAATGTCTTTTGGCCCGCGTGCGGCCCGTCTGGTAGCTTAGTGGTAGCCTATACATTGTTGTTTAGGATTATTTTCTTTGTGAGGAAACATGCTTTCCAAGGTTAAGTTTTGAAATTAAGAAACACAATTACGTTAGGCCGTGCTCGCTCAGATATAAGTATAAATTACAAACGACGTGATAGTTTTTTCAAACATTCTAATGTTTCCCTTTACGATAAATATGAATAGCTGACTGGCAGTTGTAAATAAAATAAAATGTATTGTTTCCCTTGTTTACTTTTCATAGATTCTAGTAGTTTATGTAATAAAGGGGTTTTTACATTCATAATCTGACGATTTTTCGCTAATTCGTTTGAAGCTCTACACCCGCGCGGCCAATTCCCTCTAGTGGCCGTGAGCGAAAACTGAATTGTAAAATGCCACTCCCTAAAAATTTCTCGTTAAACGCGCCCTCTGTTTAATTATTTGTGAATTTTTTGAATGGAGATATCTCGTTCTTGTACTGACAAAATGCATTGCTTTTCTGATATTTTCGTTAGATGGCGTTGCGCTATTAGGAGCGTAATCACTTGTTGAACTGTGTGAGTGTGCGTGGTTTGTGAAAGCGGGCTTTTTGAATGTGAGTTTATAAATAAGTTTGAGAAAAGTAAATCAAAATAGGAATTTAATGAAACGGTTTATTGATACCGTTCTTTTGTTAGGTAAACAAACAAGAAGTAGGTTTTCGCGGCCACAAGGAAGGTCCGAAGTGACATCATAACAAGTATTATTAACCGACTTCTTCAAAAAGGAGGAGGTTTTCAATTCGTCAGTATAGTTTTTTTTTTTTTTTTTTTTTTTTTTCTTTTTTTTTTGCTCCGGGTTCCCACCCCCGAAAAATCACCCTTCGCCACTGACGTGTACCTCCATCCTTCTTATCCAGTCGTAGATTATAAAAGTTGAGCGATAACTCGCAATTGATCTAAGGTGACGGTAAACGCCGTGTCGCGCCCGCTAGAGGGGTGGCACGTGAGCACTCGTGTGCAGAGAAATGACTGCACGACGAGTCAGTCTTGTGTCTGTGGGGGCAACGAACGGATGCAGACCTGGAAGTGACTGCACGACGAGTCAGTCGTGTGACTGTGACTGCACAACGTGTCAGTCTTGTGACTGTGACTGCACAACGCGTCAGTCTTGTGACTGTGACTGCACAACGCGTCAGTCTTGTGACTGTGACTGCACAACACGTCAGTCTTGTGACTGTGACTGCACAACGCGACAGTCTTGTGACTGTGACTGCACAACGCGACAGTCTTGTGACTGTGACTGCACAACGCGTCAATCTTGTGACTGTGACTGCACAACGCGACAGTCTTGTGACTGTGACTGCACAACGCGTCAGTCTTGTGACTGTGACTGCACAACGCGACAGTCTTGTGACTGTGACTGCACAACGCGACAGTCTTGTGACTGTGACTGCACAACGCGTCAGTCTTGTGACTGTGGGGGCAATGTACGCCTGCAGACCTCCACTTCTCCTTGTGCGCCGTTGACGGCAAAACATAGTGTTCATTTTTAATATTGCAGCTGTACTTTACTGTTTACCTAGGTTCTGCAAATAAAAATATGTCAAATAAAAATGTGTAGATTATAAAAAAATTGCGATAGTCTGCGATAGACTCCACTTGAGAGGGCAACGAACGGATGCAGAGCTCCACTTCTCTTATTTGAAACTTGTTTATTGTAAACCTGCACTATGGATTCTGTACCGAATCGAGATGATGACGGCACTGTCGCTCAGCCGTCTCTGACGCCGTCAAATATTTGAATTTGAATTGAATTCTACACAAAACTGTCGGTTTGCCCGAACTTAAAAATACTGCGTGAATAATATAGTATAGAACCTCCTTTGTTAATAGGGAATACGCATTTAGTTTTTTTTTTTGACATTTTCAACACACTTACTCGTAAAGTGGCTCTTATTGAACCACTTCTAGGTTCATAATGCTACCCTAAACTATGCTGCTATACTTTATACTACCCTAACCACATTTGCGTACTAAGTATTATTACAGTCCTACCAATTTATATGCGAACTGAAAGAGGACGGCACCGTCGATTCAGTGTTGCTAATTAATTGATTATACAAATTAATTCTAATTCTAAAAGGCTGATCAGCGGTATTACCAGTGCCTTTATTTACACCCGCGCGCGCATTGCTAGCAGAAAAAACAAAACCAGCCGCCATTTGCCATAAATATTTGTTATTTTGTTGTGTGGCTAAAATCATTATTTAAAATGACGATTTCACGTAGGGGAGAAGAGCGTAAACAATAATAAATAGATTTGAGTCTACCATGGTACGTTTACTTAAAGTAATTATTTTTTTCTTATTCAAATCATATTTTTTTGTGTAGGCTGTCTAACGGTTTTGCCAGTGCCTTTATTTACACCTATGGAAAAATAAAACCAGCGCGCCATTTTCCATAAATATTTATTATCGTGTTCGTTGTGTGGTTAATTATTATCAAAAATATAAAATTTAAAGTATTGTACCAATCGGCATCGAAGTTTTTTAAAATAAACTCCGGATAGTCAGTACCTACCTGGCAACAAAGGTCAGTTAAACTTTATAAATCTATCATTTCTATCGTTACGTTATTGTAGCAGAAGTTCAAATTCAAATTCAAAAT
The DNA here is from genome assembly GCA_947363905.1 of Lithophane semibrunnea. Classification (NCBI taxonomy): domain Eukaryota; kingdom Metazoa; phylum Arthropoda; class Insecta; order Lepidoptera; family Noctuidae; genus Lithophane; species Lithophane semibrunnea. The sequence continues at coordinate 18,331,068 of OX376196.1, forward strand.
CATTTATTTGCAAACATGGGTAAACAAAAGTGCAGATGTTATAACAAGTCTGTTTTTTTCCACGCAAGTCTGTTGAAAAACGTCGTACGAAACACGTGTGCATTGATTATTACACTCTCGGCTACCTTATCGCGCTCGCCTGCGGCTCACGCGAATAATACCGCCTCGACTGTAATATCCAATAGAGCACACTCGTATCACAATGTACTATTATATAAACTCAAGAAAAGTATTAAAAGTGAAATTCAAAGATAGCTTGTTGCTTAAAAAAAAACTATGCAATTCCAACAAATTCCTACTACAGTTCAAACGTCCGTTTCTGACGCGGTCAGGATGAGACTATATTCACCGCGTTACTGCTTTGTTGACATCTGTTTTTGAAAGTTTTTTAGCCCCAAATCATACAAATGAATTATTTTTTGTGCTTTATTCAAGCAGAAATCGCACTTACTTACTTACCTTAGTGAGATAACAAGCACTTTGCAAATCTATATATTATATGTACTAGCTGTTGCACACGACTTCGTCCGCGATCAAGGATGAAAGTAGCCTATGTGCGAAATTTCATCCAAATCCGTTCAGCTGGTTTAGCGTGAAAGCGTAACAAACAAACAAACACTTTGCCCGCGACTTCGTCCGCGTGGATGTCGTACTCTCCTCTGAAAACTTCAACAACCCCTGCACCCCCTTTTGAAAGATAGTTTTCGAAAAGTTTAGACAAACATTATCATTTACTTAGATAAGTATTCGTGGCAAGTTTCAAGTCTATTAACTCAAGGAATGTACTATAGAAAAATGTAATGTAGAATGTAATATACTATAATGTAATGTAGAAATTAACTCAAGGATTTTTCCCCCCTGTATAAAAAAACCTTTTTTAATGGATGTCTACGCCTAATATCTATCTGTGTGCCAAAGGAGATTGGGCGTTTCTGCCCTGGAGCCCAATAGCGTTAAGATATATACCAATGGAAAGATCTCATCAAGAAGAATATTTTTTATTCTGAAGACTTCTCTTGATCGTTAGTACGAAAGGAGCTACAGAGCTTTAAGTGTGAGTGATTAAATATTATTGTAATTCTGGTATTTCGTCAATTAAGGTTGATGTTCCGATCGGCCGCCCATACATTTTTTGATGCAGTTTCACGCAAAAAATAGACACTCTTTGTTAAAAACGAATCATTTTATCTCTTTTCTACCATGAAAACCGGGCGCTTCGGACCTTTTTAGGAAATAACTTACATTAATAACTGAGAAAACCGATCGTGAAATCTAGGCAAAATTTGACACTTCTTTACATGTGTGGGTTCGTTTTGACAAGCAAAATATAGCGCCATGTTTGTTGTAGTTTAGAAATTGCAGCGCTAGATGGCGTCCTGGCGATATTATAATTCTGATAAAACAATATAATAAGTACAATAATTGATCTATTTTATTTTGTACCTATCTTTTAAAAAAGAAACATTTCTTTATCATAAAACTCACGACCTTAGACGGCAATGTAAACAATTTTATTAAATAATTATTATTGTTGTGCGCCAACATTTAAAATATCATTATTCGTAGACGCGACGTTGCCGTACTTCCTATCCTTGAGTAAAGTGACCTAATCGACATTGACACACGTTGCCAAACTTCGTTCGCTCGTTTGGTAGGTAATGATTTACATTTTCAAGTTTCTCACTCGTAATGTTTGAATGTTTTATGCACTAGGATTTGCGCGCGGAATTTGTTGCGTGATAAAACGTGATGCTATTTTCATTGATTCAAATTACATTATTTCTAGTAGGTATTTGATTCCAATTGAATAGAAATTAATGCAATGTACGAGTATACTAGGTATAATAGTTTTATTAATTATTCAAAATATGCTATTTTATTGTAAAATAAAAGTAAGTAAGTACCATATTTCGCCGGTATTAGAAACAGCCAGTTGGCCCGTGAGTTGGGTTTTAGACGCTGAAATCTCGTCACAGTAGTTATTACCTACGTATCCGGTCGATGCTGTCAATTTGTATATTTTTTGGTCAACAATAAATTAAATTATTACTATTCGGTAAACCACCAAAATAGTCACAAAATTAAATTTACAGGCATTACTAAATCGAAGAATGGGTGGCGCAGTCATGGGATATGGTTTTGCCATATCCCATGACTGCGCCACCCATTATGTACAGAATTGTCATGCATTTTACAGACAGATAAACATTATTTTTATTTGTTATGTCGCGTCAGTCCCGTTATTATTATTATTATACTCCGGTCGCGTGCCTCGCAGTTTCGCCGGCCGGCACGGTGTGGTGCGTTCGGAAACAAACAAATAATTGAGTTTCTTACATCAAATAGAGGTGATTTATTGTTTAAAAATAATTAAGTAAGTAACTTATTGTAATCAGATTTTTTTCTCATTAATTGTCGACCAATATTTTACCAGGAATCTAAAGATAAGTAAAATTTTACTATACATTTTATTATTCTATTTTCTCAGGATGTGTTGAGTTCTGATTTCTGAACATAATCGACACAATAATGAATTCTGCATCTGCATCAGTTGACAGATTATCTTACAAGACTTCGACTGTGTGCTGTATAGATGGTTGTGAAATACGATACTATTGGATTTTATTCAAATACTGTGTATAAAAGTAACATATTCTTTTGTTTTTCATTTCTTTTTCTATATTTCAGATTTAGATTACGTCTACAATGTCTACTCGAACAAACAAGACGGCGTACAAGCGACATCGTTATTCGGGGCCGCGCAAATCGTTGAATCGAATTCGAGGTGGACTAAGAAAATATTGTGATGAAGAGAGGTAAAGTAAATATGTTCGTGTAGTTTGGATTTAGGGATTTCATAAAAGCACAAGAATCACAACTATTATTTCTAATTACCTACCTACCTATTATACGTTTTCTTTTGCCAAAAATTTACATTCGTGAATCGTTTTACAGCCGTTTGCAATGTTGGCGTTCTGAAGAAACTACGATTATGCCAGCGAATGAAGAAATGGTCGTAGATAATATGACGTATGTATCAAAAGACCATGATTTCTACTTGTTGCTCGTAAAAGTGACGGTACATGTAGGTCTAGGGTAGGTATATATTATGGTCATTCCATTTTGATTTGTCTCTTTCAGTACCCAGATTACACCACTTAGAACATATGCACGTGTAAAACCAAAAATCCGGTTAGAGGCTATCTACAGTGCTCCTAGTACTAGCACAGTGACAGCTGAACCTGTGATTGAACCTTTAGAGATTAATTGGCCACAAGCTGATCCTGAAACTGATTCATTTCAATTGACTGTGGAAACTGTTCCAAATAAATGTTTATCTGCGATATCTGGGTATCGCATTGTGAACCTGAAGCATGTAATTGAGTGGGCATTCCTTTTGGAAAGACACCGAAATATGTGTGAATCTTCACAAATTGATTTTGTTAATGAGAGACTTGATGGATTTCGAAATGAATTAATTTTCAAGTGCAGTATGGTAAAGCATGGTAGCACTGTACAGAGAGCAGTGATAAAATAAACACTGCATTTGTGTGGGCAACTGTGACTTCTGGTAGCTATTACACTCAAGCAGCTCACATATCAAGTCTCATGGATATTCCAACAATGTCACCTAATAAATTTCGTCGTGTTGAAAAAAAAATTAGGCAGCGTGTGGTTTGAACATTTGACAGAGGAAATTAAAATTTGAGGAAACTGAAATTAAAGCTGGTGAACAAGAAAGATCAATTGCTATTCAAAAAGGTCATGTGTCTTCAGACGGTGTTCCATTTGTTACTGTATATGTAGATGGAGGATGGTTGAAAAGGTCATACGGACATAACTTTGATTCACCATCTGGTATGGTAAGTTAATATATTACTAAACACGAACTTGGTTCTTTATGATCTTTTTATTATGTGCAATATTTAAAAGTGTTGCTTTTCATTTCCAGGCTTGCATTATTGGTAAAGAAACTAAGAAATGTCTGTTTCTTGGTGTTCGAAACAAATATTGTTATACATGTCAATATTATGAGAGAAGAAATATGGATATGAAAGCACATAATTGCTGCAAAAATTTTACTGGAACGTCTAGGTACAGCAATGGAATCACAAATTATTGTAGAAGGTTTTCAAAAGAGTGAAGAAATACATCAACTTCGCTATTTGAGTTTTATCGGAGACGGAGACTCTTCTGTGTTTACAAACTTGAAAGAGAAGGTGACATACGGGAACATGATAAAAAAAATTGAATGCAAGAATCATGTAATCAAAAACTATACCAGTGCACTTTACAAGGTAAATAGATAAATCATGTACAGCATATTCTGTATTTATATTTGTACTTTTTTAGATCTTGGCCAACACTAAGCTCCCACTTTATGGACGAAATATTTGGAAGCCAAAGGTGACGAAACTTACAGGAGTGGCACGGAAAATTATAATGTGTGGCAGTGAGAATTTCTCAAATCGGACCATTTCTCAAATCTGCAGCCATAGTAGCGGCTGCAGATTTGAGAAATGGTCCGCTTCATGTATTTGGAGTACATGAAAACTGCAAGGATTATTACTGTAATATCAGTAAAACATCTGCAGATGGAAGTGAAAAGAAGGAAGAAAATCTCGTAGAAAGTCTGAAAAAGGCTACTCCAGAGGTGTGGGCTCTGATTTATGCAGCCAATTAAAAAATTGCTTTGAAGGCAGGCCGTTTGTCAAATGAGACAACAAATGTGCCAGAACACTTCATGAGTGTAATAAATAAGTTCAACTGTGGAAAACGAATTAGTTTAGGAAGAGTGGGTTCTTACCAGAGACGTGTTCATGTAGCAGGTAAATATAAACAATCAGAAATTTTCAATACCAGTAAGAAATGCTTTGATTATCATGGTGCATACTTCAAAAATATTTTGACTAATTTTATGGAATATAACATAGTGCACTCATTCCCCAACAGATCAGGTAGTGAACTACAGATGTACCTACTCCAACAGTATTGTTTCATATGAATATGACGTATAATCATCTATTTATATTTTATTGATATTTTCTAGTAAAAAATATTGTGTTTTCAGGATTATCGCTTGCTACTGGACACAAATGGCATGAAACTGCATGGAAAAAACAGACCACCCAGAGCCCAGCGACACATTTAAAAAAATACATAAGGCGGAAAGAACAAAGTAGAATAAGACATCAATCGTCGACACGCAGACGATTGTTTGCTCCAAGAGACAAATCCCAACCGGACAAGCACTATGGACCTGAAGCTTGTGATCCAATTGATATTGACGAAGCACAATTGAGAATTCAGTGTGAAGAACGGTTAGCAGAATTTCAAAAGTCACCAGAAGACATAGCTTTGATTGAAATGTCTACAGTAGGGCAGCATGGAAATGATTTATATACTAGTCATAGGTGTGACCGTTTGACTGCCAGTCAATTTGGAATGGTTAGTTGTGTGGTATAATTATGTTAGAGGTATTATGTATATACACATTATACATTTCTGGTAACGTTGTGGTACTTTAATGAATACCTACGTAGACAATGCGGAATTTAAAAATTATCCATAGCATACATTTATTTTAGATTTGCAAACGCCGTATTACCACTCCATGTCACAATCATGTAAAGGATATTCTATATAAAAAGAATATTTGTACAAAAGACATGTTATATGGGCAGCAAAATAGGAATGTGGCAAAAAGTATGTTCATGCAACAATATAATAAAATTGTCAGGCCTTCAGGTCTTTTTATTGATGAAGAATTTGGATGTTTAGCTGGCAGTCCAGATGGTAAGTTTTCTATGAAAAGCTTCAATTTTATTTACTATATATTTGGAAAATGTAGAAAATTATAATACTAGTTATAATCGCGAGAGACCAAAGATTACGAGCACGATAGGCGATTTAATTTCTTGTATCAAGTGTCATGAAGTGCTCCATTTATTTTGTGTCAATTTGTTACAGGTATAATTGAAAATGAGAGAGCTGTTATTGAGATCAAGTGCTTTCCATCATTGGCGAGAAAAAATCAAAGCCTAGATGCAGCTGCAGTAGAAATAATGTTTTAGTCATGAATAAAAAGCACGATTATTACTATCAAGTAAATTGATAATTCTTTTTTTTATTTTGTTATGGGACTGCTCTTGACCTCGAACACGCCTGATGGAAAGCGGTAGATGAGGTCTATGATGGAACGAGCAAGCCTAGAAGATGCCTGTTAACTCTTGTTTTGAAGGCTGACAGGTTATACGTGGAAGGGAACACAGATGCTGGCAGAGAGTTCCACACACAGTGTTTATTTTTTTCTTTAAATTCTATTATATTAATCTCTCAAGTACATTGCAAATTATAGTTTTGTATAAATTAGAAGCATTTTTTCAATTTTGTAAATGTGAGTACCATGGAGCCGTTTATTAAGGTATCATGTTTTATATTGACTTGAAAGAGCATGGCAGATGAGAGTATGTCATACTCACTTAAATGTCTCGCTGATGGTGGCGCGTGTGTTGGATCATTCGGTTCCCTACAAAATGGTTGAGCTGGATGGTGCTGATCCACGTGTCATGGTCGTGAACGGGCGCTGTCAGTTGAGACTGGTCATCTCTCATCTGCCAGGGCTTATTTTTAATCTTATATTTTGAATTGTTTTTGATTATTTTTCATTTGACATTGTTCTCACATATAGAAGCACCAAGAATACTGTACCCAGGATTTTGTAATATCTGTATTTTTAAAAGAGTGTCCTTGGAGTTTCTTGCCCGTTCTTCTCCATAGAGATCTACGATTTGGAATGGGCAACTAGCTTCAACTTTTTGACTAACTGACCGATTCTTTGACAATTCAAAAGTGCCTGTAAATGGTTTAATTGAAATAAATGCTTTGAGTTTTTTTGAGTTTTTGAGACACTTTGGCCGTGCGCATAATAAATGTGGAAGAGAAGCGCTTAGACGGCTTACGGCTAGACGGTATATCGACCAAGTGCGGATGGTATTCTAATGCATGTCTACTTTATAATTTATTTCAGTATTCATATTATAATTAAAATCTATTTCAGGTTCAAGGACAAATGCGTGTCAGCAAAATGGATAAGTGCTACTTCATATGTTTTATTTCAGTCACTGAACCTTTGACTGTGATAGAAGTTTGTCGAGATAATGAATTTATCAGCAATATGATACCGAAGCTATTAGACTTCTTTAAAAACTGTATTTTGCCAGAAATAATTTTGAGACGTGTTCAGAAAAATGCGAAATGTATAGATTTGAATGGTAAGTATGTAGCAGTGCCTATTACTAGCTATTACTTTTGTTTATTTACTTCATAAATTGTATCAATTACTAAGTTATTATTTTATTCTATTGAAAAATCGTACTTCAACATCAATATCAGTTGGAAATTAGAGAGAGAGACAGAGTTCATTTTAGAGCGGCTTTGGAGATTGATGGTAAATAACATTTTGAAATGAGTATTAAATAATATTCGTCAAAAGTAAGAAATATACTAAGTAAAGTTATTTTTCTTTGCAGCAGCTGTGTAGCAGTGGTTTCAAGACAAGAAGAAATGATTTTTGTTCAATTGTATTGTTATAGTAGTTTGTTTAGAATCAACATTATCATTGTATATTATTTTTTATTTGTATTTACTGTAAAAGGTGAAATAATACTTTATTGAACTCAATAAGCTGCTCTTTAGATTTTTGTTTTACTAAAAACTTTTGTAGATAAAAGTGCTTAGACATTATGACAATATTGTTTCGCCTTCCTGGTTATAATCGCATACAAAATTTTGTATTTTATTAAATTTGTTGTGCTCTTGTTTAATTGTTCTCTTGTTTATAAATTACATAAAGTTTCTAACGTATTTTTGTAATGTCTGTAATTATTGTAATACTTGGTTATGTTATAAATTATGTATTATTGTGTCACTTCAAATAGTTTTTTTTTATAGTTAATTTAATTAGTGTAAGGTAATAAAATTAAATACATAATTATGTTATTGTACATATTGTTGACATTATTCATGTCCCAAAATTATTTATCAATTAAATAGTTTTCGCCTATAAATATAACTTTTATTTTCCTAAAAATATTACTACAAAAAAGTTCAGCCCACTTTTTTACATACACGCCATCTAGTGTTCAATTTTGTAAACGGGGGAATACGTATGCGTGTGTAAAAGACTGTATATTCAATGGTAGATTTTATTTTGCTCCTTTGTGTCTAATTGGGTGGATTTTGAGGCATTATTATGACCTAGTTCAATTAAGCGTAATGGCCGATTACCGCTTCGCTTACTCCTACGACTTAGTAATGCTCCAATTTCACATAAAACAAAATAAACCAAAAATGCTGACTTCAGCGCCATCTAGCGGGAAAATGGCCGGGAACAGACCGTATGTTCCGCCTTAAATAACTTTTAATGATTCAGTGCCCTGCAAACATCAACTTTGAAGCCTATAAGCGACCATTTTAAAACATTGGTCTCCAATAGATGCCATTTTAGGAACAATGTTTTTAAGAGTCGCTAGTCGGTCGACCGGACACATCGTTAAGCCTGACGCGTACCCCAATAGAGTTGAGATAATAGGTCTTTACCTATGAAATTGCCGTTCTGTAGTACTGGCCATTTCAAATCAAAATATTTTTTGTTTGGCTAAGAATTCTAATTTCAAATTAATTTTATTTTAAAAACATGGAATTCTTTTTTCAAAAGAAGTCATTTGTTTAATGATTAGGGTTACATTTTCATCGCATTTCAATCTTTTTCGTCATCATGGATACGTTAAAAATTCGAGTAATTATGGAATATGAGTACCGTCGTGGCAGCAACGCGGCACAAGCGGCACGCAACATCAACGACGTTTACGGAGCTAACACTACAAACCAACGCACCACCTGTTATTGGTTTGCTCGCTTCCGTTCTGGAAATTTCGACCTGAAAAATGAAGCTCGCGGTCGTCCGAAGACTTTGGTCGACAATGACGATTAAAGGCGATTGTGGAAGCTGATGATACACAATCTACGGCTGAATTAGCAGCAGCTTTCGAGGTTAGCGTCAAAACAATATTGGTCCATTTGCGTCAAATTGGCAAGGTAAAAAAGCTTGACAAATGGGTGCCCCACGAACTCAATGATCGCCAGCGCGAAGTACGCGTCGAGGCGTGCCTTGCACTGCTCAACAGACAAACAAATGAAGGAATTTTGAACCGCATTGTTACCTGCGATGAAAAATGGATTCTGTTTGATAACCGCAAGCGCTCAGCAAGTTGGTTGGATCCTGGTTCAGTACCTAAACAATGCTCTAAACGAAAACTTACCCCTAGAAAAGTGATGGTCACTGTTTGGTGGTCTAGCGCCGGTGTGATTCATCACAGCTTCTTACCAAACGGGGTGAGCATTACTGCAGATGTGTACTTTGAAGAACTGAACACAATGATGGAGAAGCTGGCACATCTCCAACCTACTCACATTCTTTTATATGTTATTGTTGTAGTGCCACGCAAGGGAAATACTATAATAAGTTTGGTGTGTTTAACTCAATGTGTTATTAATACATTTTTATTTATGTGCGTTTCATATTGCGGCGAAAAAACATCAGACGCGGCCGCCGGCCGGGAACGAGTGGGGCGTCACCTGCACAGCGCGTTGGAGCGTGTGTGGTGATACTTCCCACTTCGCCACGGAGTCAAGGGGACCCTGCGCCTAACATCTTTATCTTTAAGAATTCTCTTTGAGCTAGCGTGGCATGAATGTGCTCCAGAGGATTTAGGAGGAAATCAACTATGGTCCCTCTAACAAAAGGGGGATGGAGGCACTCAACCTCAGTTGAGGCCGACTTTGCGTACGGGGCATAGCCTTGCAAAGTGTGTTAGATTAACACAATTGGTCCAATCTATGAGTGCAAGTCCCACAGTTTGGTGGTGCCCACTCAGTCAGAGGTGATGCCAACCTCACTTACGGGCCTGGCCTTGTGAGGGGCGTCTGATAGACGCCTATGGTACATCTTTGATTGAGGGCCCACAGTTTGTATGGGTGTAGGATTATTTTTATATTTTTGTCCCTCTGGAGTGCGAGCATGATGTTGTTTTCATTTGGTGGGCGCATATATCCAGAAGTTTGGTACCCGTGGACTCAGTGGCGTCTATTCGGCTAGAAAGTTTTGGATGTTGTGGTCGAGCGGTTCTAAGCCCCATCCGGGCAGATGTGAACTTATCACATCGTGTTTTCTCCTAGGAGGCTTTGTCATATCTTTTTCGCCAGTTTTGGTATGACGAGGTTTAAGCAGGACGAGGCGTAGTGCTGATATGGGTGCGATATGGCACATGCTAAACCTACCTTAATTGTCACAAGCCGGGGTGACTTTCGTCCGTCCTGACTTAAGCCTTCTTCTGCAAAAGAAAGACCTCACCATGTATATTCCCTGGCGTTAGGTAACTTCGCTTATAGGCTTAGGTAGGGAGGGACTGACTGTTGGGGCGTTTTGAATAGAAGTCTTGTTTGTTTGTCTGCGCCAATCCATCTATTCAATTAAGGGGCGTAGCTGATGTAGAGGTTTTATGCGATATGCAACCTCACGTTGGGTTGGCTGGTTGAACCGCAGCCTTAACTTGCGAACGCTCCAGCAGTCGGTATTTAAATATTGACAGGTGTGTTTTCTTATGTTGTGAGGGGCAGAGCAGCCCGGACCCTCCATATGTATAAACGTGTCTTCTAATTAATAAATCCTTGGAAAACCTCCTCCTCTTTGAAATTACCTCCACCACACACCCTCACACATCTAGGTAACGTCCCTAAGACGTTACAGTACTGTGAAGAACTGAACACAATGATGGAGAAGCTGGCACATCTCCAACCAGCATTGGTCAATCGCTCGTTTCCACTGCTCCTGCACGACAACGCGCGACCTCATACTGCACAGCAGACGGTCTCCAAGTTGCAAGAACTGGGGTTGGAAGCTCTCCGTCATCCGCCCTACTCACCAGACCTTGCGCCTACAGACTACTACTTTTTCCAGAATTTGGATAACTTCTTGGCGGGAAAAAAATTCAATACCCGAGAGGCAGTACAAAATGCCTTTGAAGAATTTGTTGCCTCCCGTCCAGCTGATTTCTTTAAGAAGGGCATCAATAAACTGCCACTGCGTTGGCAAGGATGCATTGATTGCATGGGTGATTACTTCGATTAATACAAATAAAAAATACATTGAAAAAATTCGTTTAAATTTTTTCATACAAAACGGCAATTTCATAGGTAAAGACCTAATATATGCCAATGGAAAGGTCTCTTCAAGGCTAATATTTTGTGATAGGATGCTTCTCTCGATTGTTAGTACGAAAGGAGCTACATGGCTCTAAATGTGAGTAATTAAGCATTAGTGAAAGTCAAGTATTTAGACGATGAAATAACTTTTTCTAACTTTGAACCTTGCAAACATGATCTTGCAAACCTATAAACGGACATTTTAAAACGTTGGCCTCCTAGATGCCGTTTTGGGAACAATGGGTTTAAGAGTTGATCGGCCGTACAAATCGTTAAGTCTTCGTTAAGCCTGCCGCATCCCCCAATAGAGTTAATATGTATGCCAATGGAAAGATCTCTACAAAGGAAATATTTCGTGTTATGACGTTTTTCTCGATTGTTAGTACAAAAGGAACTACAGAGCTCTAAATGTGAGTATTTAAGCATTATTGAAATTCATCACCTATTTAGGTCATTAACTCTGTACTGACTAATAATAAGCAAAAGTCGTGTTTGTAGCAAAGGTTATCCCTAAAAACCTCTTTACAGTGGTATATATCTTATGGCTATTGGACGCCAAGAATTGCTTAACTTCGGTGCGCAAATTATTACCTATTTAGGTCATTAACTCCGAACTGACTAACAATTGACAAAAGTCGTGTTAGTAGGAAAGCTTCCCCTTGAAAAGCTCTTTCCATTGGTATATATCTTATTTTTATTGGGCTTCAGGGCAGACCCCATAAGCAAAAGCCCATTTTTCTTTCAGCCCAGTCAGTTCAGTGGTTTGACCTGTGATATTGACTACCCCTTTTCACCCCGTTAGGGAAGTCTCAAGTCTATTAACTCAAGGAATAAGATTTTTCATACAAACTTTGCCCCCCTTTTGTCACCCCCTCATGGGTAGAATTTCGGAAAATCCTTTCGTATCGGATGCCTACGTCATACAAAGAACACACCTTCCAAGTTTCAGGTCTCTACGATCAGCGGTTTAGGCTGTGTGTTGATCCGTCAGTCAGTCATTCAGGACAAAGCATTTTATATGTATAGATAACATTTTCAGCAACAATAGACGACAATTGGAGTAATTGGAAACACATACGAACAGAGCAAGCTGATATAAAGCTTGTAAAAACTCATATACATACATATATGAATCCTGAAAACATTACACTCCAAGTCGTGTAAAAATGAATCCGTATTTCCCTTGGTCACGCCATAACTTGAGAAAGGCTGCACCAAATTGGATAATTCTTTTTTTGTTGTGTTTGTTATTCCCAGGATAAGGTTTGTAGGATAGGTAGGTGTAGGTAGGGTAGGTATGTGTAGGTAGGGTAGGTAGGTGTAGGTAGGGTAGGTAGGTGTAGGTAGGGTAGGTAGGTGTAGGTAGGGTAGGTAGGTGTAGGTAGGGTAGGTAGGTGTAGGTAGGGTAGGTAGGTGTAGGTAGGGTAGGTAGGTGTAGGTAGGGTAGGTAGGGTAGGTAGGTGTAGGTAGGGTAGGTAGGTGTAGGTAGGCTAGGTAGGTGTAGGTAGGGTAGGTAGGTGTAGGTAGGTGTAGGTAGGGTAGGTAGGTGTAGGTAGGGTAGGTAGGTGTAGGTAGGGTAGGTAGGTGTAGGTAGGGTAGGTAGGTGTAGGTAGGGTAGGTAGGTGTAGGTAGGGTAGGTAGGTGTAGGTAGGGTAGGTAGGTGTAGGTAGGTGTAGGTAGGGTAGGTAGGTGTAGGTAGGGTAGGTAGGTGTAGGTAGGGTAGGTAGGTGTTGGTACCCAACAAACATTTTTGTCATATAATCAAACTTTTATATGACCTTAAGTCTTTTTAAAGTTATTTTATAGTCATTATTTTAACTCTTCGTCATGTACTGGTGTATTATATGTCCGAATAGTCATAAACATTTTTTGTCGTATAATAATGTCATATGACGTTATTTCGACATTTATAAAACTTACTTATACAACTTTTCGTCCTCTAAACGTTTTCGTAGTATAAACGTCATAAAACTGTACATTTTGTCATATAATTACCTTTTAAACATCTGCTAAACGGATAATAATTGTATACACGTAGTATTTGTTACCATTATATATAAGTCGAATAAGTATTACGAGTGCGACCTGTATACATCCTAAAGTATCACAAACATGATAATACGACCGCTACTTAATTAATACTCATATTAAAGGTTTATAATTACCTTGTATACAATTTTCGCGTACTTTAATACAAAGTAATAGAGCTCAAGCTGAGAGTGAGCAAAATAAGAAAGGTTCCGTATCACATTTAAATGCAAATTTAACTAATTTAATGCGGATACATTAAATATCGTTTATTACAATAAACTTAGGTACTAGAAATACACAAACAAACTTATAACATCGCGAGAGTCGCGGAGGATGCGTGGTATATAGTACGTGGGCACGTCTTTAGGTCTATTCCCGTCGGTGATCAGAACTTAAACTTCCGCTAGCAACAGTGACGGGCCATTTATAATGCCTCGAAAGTAGGTAACTTCCACAGATTCGTTACTTTTGGTGTTGTAGCCTGACGACGTGATGTCCAACATCCCCCACCCGACCAACGAACCAATGGGCGATTTTCTTATCTCGCGAGCGGTCTCCATAAGTAGGTGAGACAATGGGAGCGAGCGAGATAGAGAGTATTAGAGAGTCGTGCTCTTTCTAGGCGGTGGTAAGGCTCGGGGAACAACTTTATTTAATTTATTTATTTTCTTCAAGTTCTCGCGTTACATTCTCCCCCTCTAGCCTAACTAAGTGTCCCACAGTTTGGCTAGTCTAAATACCGCCGTGGCCTACCCCGTTTACGCTTCTCTCTAACTGGTGGTTCTACCTGACCGGCGAAAGGCGTGAGGTGCGAAACGTGATATTTCCCTACGTTTCTCTCAGTCTGTATATTCTCCAGACCGTACGTGGTTGGGCTTATAACCTTATCTTGTATGGGCCGTCGCGACGTGGGATAAACTTCGCGATTTGTCCGCGTCCTGCGTCGTTCGGTCCTTGTGTCTTAACCCAAGGTCTCCCCCTAGAGGGTTCGTCGGACTCCATGTCCTCAATGCGTGGGAGTGGGTGTCGATCCGGCTCAATTATCGCGTTATGCTTCCGGTAATCAACACATGTCCGTAAACTTCCACCTTTTTTACCTACCAGTACCACGTTGGAGGCCCAATGGGACTCGCACTCCTCGATAACGTCATCTTGCAGCAGCTTATTGGGCTCCTTCTGCAAGGCTTCTCTTCTATTCTGTGACATCCTGTAAGGTGGACAAGTAATAGGTTCCTGGTGTGGACTCACCTTTATTCGATGCGTAGCGTACTCAGTGGCCGGTCCGCTGCGCGCGAACTGTGACGCGCGTTCTTCGATAAAGATGTTGAGCGTACGACGCTGCTCGGGGTTTAATTTAGTACCTTCATCCGGACGCAACGGTAACTCCGTGGATGCAGCTTGCATGATGTTCGCACCCATCGGGGTAAGCGTGTAAGAGTACACAAAATCATAAAATTGCTCGGGGCTATCCGAGAATGTCCAGATTCCCTGGGCAACATCTATTATCATTCCAGCTCGTGCTAAAAAGTCTACACCTAAAAGCGTCCTATTATCACTGCCAGGTAACACTAACAGCTGACACGTCACCTTACGATTTTCAATAATAATACCTACCTCGGCTGTCAACAGGTTTCTCCAACCTTGTGTTCCATCAGCCAGGTGTATAAAACGTTTAGTCTCACTAAACTTAACTCCGGAGTCTACCAAGACTCGGTATAACAGCGGGCTCGCAATGCTATGCGACGCGCCGGTATCTACAATCGCCACGCCGCTACGGCCCATAACATTAATATTTACCATTGGGTAGGATTTGCGTGTACATATGTTTGCTATCCGTACGCACGAAGTACCACCCATACTAATGTTATCGTTACAACAAAAATCTAAACCTAAATGCATACTATTGAATGAAGTCTTATCGTCTGATTTCGACGATGTCGTCGCGCAAACATCACATTTTGACCTCACTACACCCTCTTTACCACAACCGTAACATCGCAAAACATTTTGCGTATTTTCGATTTTCGCGCCTTCGTTACTATTACTACTGGCTTTATCGCGATTACGACACTCGTCGCTAACATGCCCAAATATTTTACAATAACTATAGCGCGGTCTATTCTTATTATTACTACGCCCCGTAGTCGACGCTCTCGTGGTAGGGGAAGTTAATCGTGTGGGTTTGTCGTCATTGATCACATTGTTATTATTATTGATAAAAGAATTTTTTACCTTACTTTCTTTGTATGCATCCTCTGCGATCCTTGTTTTACACATTAGATCATCTAAACTACGAATGGTATCACGCGGCACTCTTTTTAGCACTCGTCTGTGTAACAACCCGTAACAGACGTCGATTTGTAACACTTCATCAAGCTTATAAGGTAGCTTGGCTATTAATGCGCGCACTTTACACAAAAATGTCTCGGCACGTTCGTCGTCGCGTTGCTCGGCGGCGTAGATCTCACGCAGAACCTTGTAGGCGGGCTGCGCCCTGCCGTACATTGCGCGGAGGCTGGCGACCGCGTCGGACCACGTAGTCACCGACGCTTTGATGCCGCGCCACCATACTGCTGCGTCACCTTCCAGCAACATTGGCAATCCTCGGAGGGCATGCTCGTCTATTACGGATGCGCACTCTTTGAAGATCTCGACGGCGTCCAGGAAAGCTTCCAGGACCTCGGCGTCCTGGGATGACCCGTTGAATCTCGCCGTGCACTTTATAAAGTTTGCACTCGAGCTAGCGCTAGCGGCACTTCCGCTGTTCGCGCTCGTCGACGGAAGCACCCTGACTGGGGTGGAAGTACCAAAATCACCGTTAGACGTCATCAGCGAATTTATAAGACATCTGTTCGCTTCTGCTTGCGTGCGCGTGATCGTCTCGATCAGCGTGGACAGGAACTGTTCTGTGGGGAGCTGGAACGCTGGTTTTTGTGTCGACCTCGCAGGTTCGTCGGCGCGGTCGCGCTCGACAACGCTGGCCTCCGCTTCGGTGAACGTAACGTCGTCATCCTCTTCTTGCTGTTCACGGATCGCTTCTCCTTGTCTCCTCGTTATCGGCATATTCACACGTGTGATGATAACGAGTAGGTACGGTAGGTAGAATGTCCGCGGTTTTCGAGCAAGGTAGATACGTACAGTTCGTCACGAAAACACCGGTTTACAGTTCGTACTATCACTCGTTACGCGGTTCGAGCCCCACGTTGGGCGCCAGTTTAATGTGGATACATTAAATATCGTTTATTACAATAAACTTAGGTACTAGAAATACACAAACAAACTTATAACATCGCGAGAGTTGCGGAGGATGCGTGGTATATAGTACGTGGGCACGTCTTTAGGTCTATTCCCGTCGGTGATCAGAACAAACTTCCGCTAGCAACAGTGACGGGCCATTTATAATGCCTCGAAAGTAGGTACTTCCACAGATTCGTTACTTTTGGTGTTGTAGCCTGACGACGTGATGTCCAACATCCCCCACCCGACCAACGAACCAATGGGCGATTTTCTTATCTCGCGAGCGGTCTCCATAAGTAGGTGAGACAATGGGAGCGAGCGAGATAGAGAGTATTAGAGAGTCGTGCTCTTTCTAGGCGGTGGTAAGGCTCGGGGAACAACTTTATTTAATTTATTTATTTTCTTCAAGTTCTCGCGCTACACTAATCAATTTAACCAAAATACTACAAGTGTGCCCCGCAGTTCATTTTCCAAAGTTCAGGACTCTTGTTGATTTTTCGAAGTTGAAGTCATCCGAAAATGAATATAATGTTGATAAAGAAGACACTTCAACCAACAATGATGACTTCAGAGACGATTAAAAAAGTGGGCTATTGATTTTAATATTCCACAAGTTGCATTAAAGCCAAATATATCTATATGAAGGAGGTAATAAAAAAAGGCGGTCAAGTCAGGTCAAGTCAGGTCAAGTCAGGCCAAGTCAGGTCAAGTCAGGTCAAGTCAGGTCACGTCAGGTCAAGTCAGGTCACGTCAGGTCAAGTCAAGGCATTTTAAACGGTTTTTATCCATTTGTATTAACCAGTCAGGGCAAGTCAGGTCTGTCAGTGATTAACCGCTTGAGTCCTAATGATGCACGCGATGCATCAATCGGAAATATCCTTCAAGCCCCACTGATGAATAAAATGCATCAGTCGATGCCACGCAACTTAGGTCTCTATTTCTACTGAAATACGGGTTAATAGTGTCTATGGGCAGTAGCACTCTAGAGTTGGATGATATTCACGTCAAATTAATCTACTAAATGCTTAATCTGTGCATGGAACGTTTGACAGTGTCATCTGTCAGAGCGCCTGCGCGGGTGTGCGCGGACGGTCTCCGTGCATATTTTAATAATTATTTCGTGTTTTTACTGCCGTAATCGTCGTGAAGTGATATTAAATCAAATTAATAATAGTTTATACATCGTGTGTGATAATAATATTACCAAAATACATAAGTTGAGTGTGCAAAATTAGCGTATCATAAAAATGCCGTGAAAGTACTGAGTGTGGTGGTGATTATGTGAATAGTGTTTGTTTTATGATGTTTACAGCGTGGGAAGCTACTATAAAATATTAATTAGTGTAATTGAATCAATTTGCAAGTGATTTTCACTACTATAACGTCATAATAACAACATTTTGTCGTCAAAACACGGTCCTTGAAATCAAGGTCAAGATGACCTCTAGTTACGTAATAATTTTGTTTTTTATTTTCTGTTATTATCTCAAACTGTTATTTTTTTTAGATTCGTTATCTATTCATAATACTGCCTGTAAAATTTTATAACAATAGAAACAGTATTTTTAACAGAAATCGTCAAAACATAAGAACAAATAAACTACCACGCACTTTACGATAATATTGTAAATCCTATTGTATTCATCCGTTCACCGTATATAGATAAGTATGTGGTCTGTTTATTCAAGAATCCAAATTACTTTACGTTATCGAGCTACGATAAGTATAACTCAAGATATTGAGGTTTTACCCGGAGCCGCTGACACGCGGCGGGCCTCCGGGGCGCGATGTCGGGCGAGCAGCGGGCCCTAAAAGAATTACGCGGTCCAGCAAGGAACCTGAGTTAACTAAGTTATAAGTCACGCAAACAAATATTCTATTTTTTTAATATAAATTCTTTGAACTAAGTTAGCTAAGCGTTTTTAATTTTATCACTGATCCCTAAATCAACTGTAATGGCGTAAACATTTACAATGAACACGCAGTTTATAGGTCGGGAAGTTATGTAGTTGTCATTTAACGCAGTCACTTAATAAAATTATTAATAAAATATGTGAAAACGTTAGAGTTTTAAAAGCGCATAAAAAAATTGTTCCAAACCTACCTCACATTAATCAGTAAACTTGATTGCACAGTGGTTTACGACTGATGAAATGGTTTTATCACCTCAAATAACAAAGAAACAATGCAATATTAACTCAGCTGTCAAAAACACCGCCATATTAAATTAACGTGATATAATCTGTTACAATATAATTTCGTTCAATATGAGCATCATCTTTAAATGACAATAACACAACGATTACATTATATAAAAGTCGTATTGTGTACCATAAGTCGACCCGAAGTCGAATACACGCCGCGACAGCTATCATTACATGATATTTAGTCAAATCGCCGACGTGTATATGACTACTATGCGACTAAGTAGGTATTTATATGACTGTTACACGAAACTCTTAGCAACTTAAGTTGAATAAAATGGGCCCTAATGCCGTAGAGTAAACGTCCTTATGACATTTATACGATTATACTGAATAGCATTAAGTTGCCACCAAAACGTCTACTCAACGTCGTAAATGTTTGTTGGGTAGGGTAGGTAGGTGTAGTAGGGTAGGTATAGTGTAGGTAGGGTAGGTAGGTGTAGTAGGGTAGGTATAGTGTAGGTAGGTGTAGGTAGGGTAGGTAGGTGTAGGTAGGGTAGGTAGGTGTAGGTAGGGTAGGTAGGTGTAGGTAGGGTAGGTAGGTGTAGGTAGGGTAGGTAGGTGTAGGTAGGGTAGGTAGGTGTAGGTAGGGTAGGTAGGTGTAGGTAGGGTAGGTAGGTGTAGGTAGGGTAGGTAGGTAGGCATGAATGTAGGTAGGTAGGTAGGTAAGTAGGCGACTAGAATCAGTTCTATTTTTATGCAAATTTTTGACGTTCTTGTGCCTTATAGTGCCTAATTGAAATAAATGATTTGACTTTCGATTTTGGTAGGTAGGTAGGTATGTAAGTAGGTGGGTTGGTAAGTAAGTAGATAGGTAGGTAGGTAGGTAGGTATGTATGTATGTAGGTAGGGTAGGTAGGTAAGTAGGGTAGATAGGTACGTATGTAAGTAAGTTGAGTATGTGACTAGAATCAGTTCAGTAAAGGCACTCACGATGGTGAGCCAGTCGCGCTCCCACAGCGACTTGAGCTGTTCCTTCTGCATGGCGCGCAGGGCGTCCGTGTACAGCTCGTCGCAGTGCGCGCACACCTTGGCCACCATGCTCTCCTTCATCTCGTCTGCAACAAGCGTTCAACACATAAGTTCTAGATGTCAACTAAAGTATTTGAAAGGTGCACTGTAGACTGTCGACTACAGCCACGTCATTGCGGACACTTTAACTATGGTGATGAAAGCAAGTCTCGGTTGGTCGGGCTGCGTAAATACAAAGGCGGGTGCAACACAGACAGTAGCTGTTCTGCTGTAACGCAGACGCGTCCGTATGAATAATGTATTACAAACACGATTACACCACAGACATTTGAAAATTGACTGCAAAGTCGGCTCTGAAAGACATTGTTTTTACAAAAACGACTGCAATACAGCTCATAAGTACTCGCTCTGTCTACACTGCAGGTATCAAACTTGCTTGCCACGACGTAACGCACCGTTACGTCGTCGTCGTCTAACCTAACCTAACCTAACACTAAAAAGCCTGCCTAGCTGAGAGCACCTTGGAAGTAGCGTGCGGTTGGTCACAGTTACCTAACTAACCTAACCCATTTCACAACGGAAATAATAGTATGGTCTGCGTTGAATCCTTTTCATTGCTTTATACAGGTTGTCAGGGTAAATACCGTTGTCACTCAAACCATGGGTAGTTAGTTGACTTAAATATAAAAATAAATGACCGAGTAGCAACAAAAAAAAAACGTTTTTTTCATTAAAAGATTTTAAAAAGTTTATATCCGACACCGCGCTCGCTAGCGAAACAGCTTACTAACTGAGGGAAGGGTCGCGCTCGCGGCCGGTCAGGTCACGTCCCGCACCCCCCGCCAGGGTTGAGACGCAAGTACGTTGCCCTAGCGCATAGGGCAACGAACTTGCGTCTTTTGTGGTAAAATGTAGTATTAAAAAAAAGAAAAAAAAAGTTGTAATATCCATTGATTTCACGTTCTATAAATCACAAAACTACTGGTTTCAAGGATAACGGTTTACCGTAACACCCTGCATTAAGAAATGCTGCTGCACTACAAACCACTGTGTTGCAGCTGGGTTCGGACGGACAATTACTGCTTTGAGCCATTCGCTGGATAAGAGAGATATCATATGTAGCACCGAGTATGGATGTCTGTGTTGCATCCGCATTTGTATTTACGGGGCCGGACTTGTCTGCAACTCAACGTGCGAGCGCGTATGTAGCGCTCGAAATCACTCAACCCACGCGTTCTCCTCTAAATAGGAAAGCAATCCCTTGCTGTAGCGGGCGATCTCTCGGAGAATGCTTGGCTCAGAGAATGCTCGGCTTATGTCCTGTTGACATTTGTAGTTGGATTTATTGTCATTTTAAATTGAATTTGTTGACATTTGTAATTGAATTTTCTGACATTTTTTAATTTAATTTGTTGACATCTAAGAAAACGTATCGGGACTCATCAAAATAACCATCATATCTGTATACCTATATTATTGGGAAATAACTGATTTCCATTTCTATTTTGCTGTACGAAGCCGTGCTTACCGCGGATGCACTTGTAGGCGATGACCTCCTGCGCCTGCGCCAGCATGAGCTTGGCCAGCGCGTCCAGCGTCTCGGGGTGCAGGTCGGGCGTAGTCTCCTGGTGCACCGCCATCATTATGTTCGCCTTCAGGAACGAGAACACGCCCGCTGCTTGCTGCACACATTTGTAGGAGCATCGCCACATGAAATGTATTGTTTTGGTTTTTACCTTAACAAGCATTTGCTTATTCACCGAGTACTTGTTTACATTCGCTAAATAAGCTATCGCGCCCACCACAAGTCGCCTACTTTATGTTTATACAGTAAGTATGTTAACTAAAAAAGGGCGTTCCCGTTAACCCGCAATAGTATAGCGTCCTTATCATCATCTGCCAACCTTTTCCCAACTGTGTAGGGGTCGGCTTCCAGTCTAACCAGTATTTTACATGGAGCGACTGCCTATCTGACCTCCACAACCCAGTAACTGGGTAATACGAATAATACGATACCCCTTGGTCAGACTGGTTGTCAGACTTTCGGGCTTCTGACGACACGTAACGACTGTCAAAGATCCACAAATGACAGCCGGGACCAACGGATTAACGTGCTTTCCGAAGCACGGAGGAATCTCGATATGTAAAGATCCCCATCCCATCCCATCCCATCCACGGACCAACCCCGGCAAGCGTAGCTTAACCTGATGAATCGACCCGTGCGGCTGTTATTACGTAGCCACGAACTCCTCAGTATAGCGTCCATATAAGCTAAAAAAAATATATTTCGACTCACTATACTACGAACCAGAGATGTTGCGAATGCACATTTTTTGACATCCGCGGATGCAGATGTTTAGATATTCTATAAGTTTTTTTTTTGTTTTGTCTCCATTATCTATAAAAATTGAAAACGGCAAAAAAATCACGTTTGTTGTATGGATGGGAGTGGGAAGCCCCCTTAAATATTTATTTCATTCTGTTTTTACACCGACAAAAAAAACAGTTTTAGAGTAACTTAAACTTATAATAGGAGACATCCATAATTATGTGTAAGAGTAAGAAGTAGGTAATGAAATATATTTACTGGAATGAGAGAAAATATTTGTTTATGGGATAAGTGCATCATAGTATAGTGCCTGTGCTACCTGGAACAGCTTGGCCGCCTGCTTGAGCGAGTCCTCGGTCTCTACAGGCTGCTGCGACGCGATGAGGCTCTGCATGGCGCCGATGTTGAACAGGATGCACATGCGCTCGTACGCTAGAGAGCTTATTGCTGCACAACAAAGTAATACATCCTTACATTGCATATTATAAAACACCCCCAATTTAAAATGGATAGTGGATAATAGGCATAATGACCTTTTAAACAATGGATGAAGTCGTGGGGAACAACTGGTTCTTTAAATAAGATTATGCCTAAATGTTGACACACATGTCCCAGTCCACACCCAACCTCCAATCCTTACTAATATTATAACTGCAAAAGTAACTGTCTGTCTGTCTGTCGCGCTTTCACGCCAAAACCACTGAACCGATTTTAACGAAATTTGGTACACAGATAGTCTAGAGCCTGAGAAAGGACATACATAGGCTACTTTTTATCAACATACCACCCAGGCAAAGCCGCGGACGGAAGCCTGTATAAACATACAAACACAAACCATTTTATGACGTTAGAAAAGGTTAACATTGCAATGTAAATAATTATGTTTTGGTTTTTATTTACATGATTCATTAATATGCTTTTTATAAATTTGATTTCAAATGAGGATTTCAATTGATTTCAACAAGAGAAATATGTTTTTTTTTAAAGTGAATTTAATTTATTTGTTGGTGGCATAATCACAGACCTCAATATCAGTTATTACAGCATGAATCAAACACATTGTACATTGATTACAAACTACATTTAATAATTCATCCTCATACAACTATCATTTAGGGTTTTGTACTTGAAATTCAATTCTTAGTCCATGTATTCCATTCAACTTTATCCTTATGAACATTGTATACCTACTGGATATTGGAAATAATGAGCACAATGCTTGCTTTCCCATTTAGTGTTAGGGTGAGGTGGGTAGCATGACTGACATTGGCTTTTGACTAAATATACCATGCTATTTTAAGGTTTTTTCCAGTGATGGCTTCAGTGGGTCATCTTAGGGCCGGTGGTGTTAATGAAACTTACTGAGACTCATTCGGCCTCCAAACAAGGAGCCCTTGTCGAAGGCGTCTTTCCACTTGAAGGGGATCTGCACCTCCTGCGGCGGCAACTTGGACTCCAGGGACGCCAGCTGGTCATAGTAGCTGCAAGCACAAACACCCAGCTTATATACACCTTAGACGTAGCACCGAGCGTTCATTGTTCACGTCGTTTGTTATAACTATTCCTTTGTTTGTGTGCGTGATAGGATGACATCATTTTTTTTAACATCGTCAATTAGTAACACAATATCCAGAGATCAGTCATGATTATATGTTAATGCCTTAATTTCTTCTGCATAACAATGATTCAACTGTGAAGGGTGACTCATACGACATAGGTACTGTATTTACTTGTAGATTATGTCCAGAGACGATTTCTCGAACACTTTCCAAATGGCGTTGGCTCTCAGCCGGCTCAGCTCGTTGAGGGCATCGGTGTAATCCTCATGGTGGTCGCCAGTATTGTAAGTCGAATTAATCAAATTCCTCAACGGTTTCACGATATCTATATCTGAACCTTTTTTAAACGGTACAAACAACAACTCCGAAGCCATTTCTGCGACACAGACTAGAGACTACCTAAAACTAAAATGCTACCGACTGATTGTGAAATTGTGACATGTGACATGACACTGACAGCAGTGTGACCATCTCAAAATCACCGATCCTGCCATAGCTTGGTTTGAAACCTGCCAAAGACTCCAGTAAAAAATACCTCCGTGAATTTAGCCGAACGATTTCATTATTATGAACTTTTGTTAATGCTAATCGTTAGAGAATCGTTAGAGAGGGTTAGAGAGAAAAGAAAAATCGTTAGAGAGTAATTAGTTTTTATGTAAAAACAATTTTAATTTTTCGTGTGAAGTTGGCCCCCCTTCCCGCAAAAATGGACTTAGACGTAATTTTATTGTTTGCGAATCGTTAGAGAGATTGAGAGTTACACAAAATCGTTAGAGACTTAATATTTTATTTGATATTAAATAATTTCTGAGAGCGTGACATTAGCCCACCTCTGTGAATTTTGCCCCCGATATAATTATCCTCAACTTTTGGTAATGCTAATGGTTAGAGAATCGTTAGAGAGAGTTATAGAGAAAAGAAAAATCGTTAGAGAGTACCTAATTAGTTTTATTTATCAATGATTTTAATTACTTTTGTGAAATTGGCCCCCATTCCCGCAAAAATGGACGTAGATGTAATTTTTTTTTTTTTATAATTTGAGAACCGTTAGAGAGAGATAGAGAGTTAAAAAAAATCATTAGAGAGTTAATATTTTAATTGATATTAAATTATTTCTGAGAACGCGTTTTAGATTAAACAGGCTCGCTCTTATTATGGGCAACATATTCAGCCGAACGGTACTTTTACTGTACCTAGAAGTTAGTGAAGATACCAGGCATTTCGTCATCACATGAGAAAGCTTTGATCAGAGGACTCACACCACTATAGTTATAGAGTGTATTACATTATTGTCTGGTATCTTGGATGGGCCGGCATCAAAATTATATATCTCCACCTGCTCAGTTTCTCGACAGTATTTTATTAAGAGAAGACACTGAAAATGAAGAAAATCAATAAATCATTATTTAAAACTAAAAAAAAAAGTTTTATTTTATAAAAAATCTGTAACACTTGCATTCAAAGCATATTATTCAGTTTTAAATATCATAATTGTCGAAAGGCTTTTCATCCACTTCCGATCTCGATTCTAAGTCATAAAACAGGAATTCTTCATCGTAATTAAAAAAATGTTCTTGATCAGTAGGTAGGTACTATTATCATTTTACTCCTGCTAAGCCTGTGGACTATGCTGAAACATGCACTTCTTGCACTTATAGATTCCTAGTAGCTATAATCTAAAGAGAGGTCTAAAAGAATTAAGCTACACATTTTTGACTGAAAATATCCCATTTCATCTTATTTCAGAATATGGTACATAAAGTAAATAACTTGATTAGAATTTTTGTTTGCATTGTCATATTCTTTACAACAAAATATTGATTGACTGTAATGACAGTACCATGTGTCAATTTTGAAAAGTTTGTTATTTTCTGGGGTGTGTTCACTTTATTAGCCTAAATCAAATCAAATCATCAAATCATCATTTATTTCGACAGAGATATGGTACAATGGGTGTTACAAGAAAATAGTCCTTTACACATCTCACCTATAGGAGGCATGCGAAAATTCACTATATGACACAGTAAAAAAAGTTCCATACAAAAATTCACAAATACAATAGATCACAAACATATACTTAGTTCAATATAGGGATTAAGTCTTACAGTTAAAAAAATCATATAGGGTATAAAAACAGTTATCTACTAACCACGATTTAACCTGCTTTTTGAATTTATACGAAGGAAGTTCTCTCAATGGACGTGGAATATGGTTGTAGATTTTGATGGACATCATATAACTGTTCTTTTTATACAGGGCGCTTTTACAAGAAGTATGAATATGTTATTTAGTGGGGTCTCTTGGCTTATATTTACGATTTTCATTATTGTCCACAAATAAATGTTTTTGGTTTCTAATAAACATCGCAATTTCCATTACCTATGTACATAGATACAAGAGTAAGTACTCCTAGTTTTTTGAAAAGCGGCCTGCATGTTTCAAAAGGCCCGACGTTACTTATTGCTCGGATACATTTTTTCTGTATAAGGAAAGCTCTACCAATGTTTGGCGAGTTACCCCATAACAATAGCCCATACCTTAAGATGGAGCTTACGTGGCCGTGATAAGCAGTAAGAGCTGCTGTCTCACTAACCGTTTTCCTTAACTGTCTTAAAGCGTAAACAAATCGACTGAGTTTTTTGCGTACTGTATTTATATGTAATTTCCAATTGCAATGTTCATCTAAGGTAATACCAAGTAATCTAATATTATCATCTCTATTTATTTTTTCTTCTTCGAATGTAATGTTGAAGTTATGTTTTTTCAAGCCTTAAACGGGAGCTAGTAGACCTACATCAGCAATATCTGGATGTTGTTGATGAACGGGATCAACTGAAGGTGGTCACAGATGGTTTCAGCAACTGTAGTTACTTGTATGAGGAGGCTTTAAGCAAAGTTAGGGACCTAAAAGATGAATTAATGCAAGCTAATAGTCGTATTATTCAGTTGGAAAAAGAAAAAGAATGTACTCAGGTTAAAGAAACTAACCACTTATACAACGAATTATTAAATACTAATTGTAACCCTCATTCCATTACAACTATTGACCTTACTGAAGATTCCTTGCTGAAACAGAATTACAGTTATAAAGTTAGCCACAGGAAAATAAAAAAATATGTAAAATTGAATAGAATAATTAAAAAATGTAATCGAATTAGAAAACAACAACAACACTTTTCTAAAAATATTCCACTAAGAAAAGAACGTGTTGATTTACTTAATAAACTAAACAATTATCAAATCAAATTAGAAGACAGCAAAAAAATCTATGAAATTGATACGCAGCGCTTACAGTCTGACATACAGTTACTTGAGGGAAGACTTAGTTCCCTTTACATTAAATATGTGGGCTCTCAGAACCAAATTAAAGAACATATTCTTGCTGCAAATGAGTTAGTTATGTGTCAGTGTACTTGTCAGAATGTTTTAAACCCTGAAGCTGTCCAGTCTCAGGCAACGGAGGACCCGTCCCAGACTGAGAGTTTATCTGGTATAATACAAGATCTATCTCAAGTGGTACAGCCTGAGATTGGTAATTGTCCATCATTCAGTAGTCATGATTGTTATCATTTAATTATGTTCTCAGATAGTATAGGAAGAGGTTTAGGTGAATTAATTAGTAATAACCTGAGTTGTTCTACTCAAAATTATTGTATGCCAGGGTCTACCTACAAACAAATAATGGCATCAGTAACAGGAAATGTGTTCAATCCTAAAACCAACATTACTGTATTTGTAGGTAATAGTTCTAAGGTCAAAATAGAAGAAATAACTGATTGTGTAACTGAGTTGTTAAAGCTAAATTGTAGTAAAATAATATTGTGTGCATTCCCATATTTTGAAAAATTGACAAAAAGACAAAACAATTATATATTCATATGCTTAATAAGTATATGCAATTCTTAGTTAGCCATTATAGTGACAGGCTTGTATTTCTTGACACCAACACTTTTGTGGAAACTTTAAAGTCGACTAGGGGTACTGTGTATCTGCCTGTTAGTTTTAGACACATAATAGCAAGGCTATTAGCTTTTTATATAAACTCAGACATAAATAGTATGTCGAAGTCTTGTATTATTAACACCACAATGATTAGTAATAATACTAATAATAAGGTGGTGAAACTGAATGAATGTAGCTCAAATGCTATAAATAGTTTTACAAATTGTACGAAGGAGTATCCATGTCCCTCACTGACTATGAGCTCACTGCCTGGTGATGACATTGAAGTCTTGGGTTTAACTCCGGATAGTCATTTAAACTAGTTTATAAGACAACAGAAGGTACCAGTAAGAATATTCTTATAACTAACAACAACAAGGTGTCTTCTTGCTCTAATATAAGTAATTATCAAAAAGGAGATCAGCAGAATGCCTTGAAATTATTTCATCAAAATATTCAAGGTATTTCTTCCAAATTATTAGAAATTGAAATGTTTTTAGAAAAAACACAGTTTGAGATTGTTTGTTTTACTGAACATTGGCTAAAGGATTACCAAATGCTAATTAATTATAAGAACTACAGTGTGGGCAGTTGTTTTAACCGTAAATCTATGCTACGCGGAGGTTCTCTGATCTTGATAAAAAATTGTTTAAAATCTAAGCAACGTAATGACATAGTTGGTTTATCAGTTGAACATTGCATCGAACTGTCCTGTGTTGAGCTGGATAAGCATGTCGTAGTGTGCGTGTACAGACCCCCTAATTATCAGAACTTTTCCTTATTTGAGTCAATAATGGAAGATGTCCTAGCGAAAGTTGCATCCAGTAACAAACCCGCAATTATTTGTGGTGATTTTAATACTAATATTCTGGAAAATAATTCAAATAGCTGTAGAATGTTAAGCCTTTTTAAATCGTTCAATTTATCGAATGTTTTTACAGAACCCACTAGAGTAACTCCAACTTCTGCTACTTGTATCGATAATGTCTTCTGCGATTGTGATTATTTAGATAAAGCCATCGTAAACTATTTGCCGTCTGATCATAGTGGACAAACGGTAACTTTTAAGTTTAAAACACCAATGCAAAAAATGCAAATACAATTTAGACCGATTACAACAGGCAAATTAAATAGATTCAATAGTACCCTAAAAAATAAGTTAACTGCCCTGGGCCAGAATATGGACGATGCAAACAAATTGTATGAGGATTTCTTTTCAGTAGTGCACACTGAATTCAATAAAACTTTTGAAAAGAAAACAAAAAATATTTGCCCTAATTTTATTTTTAGTGACTGGGCAACTAGAGGTATTAGGATAAGTAGGGAAAGACTGTTCGAGCTGTATGGCCTTAAGCCTTACATTAACACTGGAACTTTCAATAAGTATGTTGCTACATATTCCAAAATTTTTCGAAATACCTGCAAGATAGCTAAAGCCCTGTTTATTAGCAACAAGATCAAATCAGCAGAAAATAAAATAAAATCAGTTTGGAAAGTTATAAATAGTGAAACTAATAAGAATAAAATACGAAACACTGATTACACATTGGAGACTTCACGTGGTGCCATAAGCTCTAATTTAGAAGTAGCTCAAGAATTTGTACACTTCTTTACTAACATACCAGCTAAAACGACGGAAGTTTTAAATTCCTCACCCGACGTCTCAATTGATTTATTAAGAGCGAACGTTCCAGGCTGCCCAGTTGAATTTCAATTTAAGCATATAAACCCTATGATAGTTATAAAAGCTTTTCGACAAATCAAAATAAAATTAACTGAAGATCTATGGGGATTATCTATCAAAGTTTGTACATCCATAATCGAGACTATAGCACCATACTTGGCTTTAATATTTAATTTATGTGTGGATCAAGGAGTCTTTCCGGATTTAATGAAATACAGTAAGGTTATACCACTTTTTAAATCTGGAGACAGTAAAGACACCAACAATTATAGACCAGTGTCTGTTTTGCCGGTGTTCAGCAAGGTCTTCGAAAAGGTAATGCTCAATCAAATGCTTAATCATTTTAACACCAACCAAATCTTACACGATCAGCAGTATGGTTTCACCAAAGGACGTTGTACGACTGACGCCGGTGTTACCTTATTAAAACACATTTTTACTGCGTGGGAGGAGGCCCAAGATGCCATAGGAATCTTTTGTGACCTCTCCAAGGCATTTGACTGCGTAAATCACAAAACCTTACTCTTAAAACTTGAGCATTACGGACTAGGTAAACTTGCGCTTAGTTTAGTAAAATCTTATTTAAATGACAGACAACAGCAAGTTCAAATAAATGGTGTCAATTCACTCGGTTTAAATGTAAAAATGGGTGTTCCACAAGGCTCGATATTGGGTCCTTTCCTCTTTTTAGTATATATTAATGATCTACCCCATTTATTAAAAAACCAACCACAAATGGTGTTATTTGCTGACGATACTTCCTTAATTTTTAAAATAAATAGACGTGCATCAAATCTTGACGACGTAAATAATGCCCTACTGCAGGTCCAAAATTGGTTCACTGCTAATAATTTAGTATTAAATGGGAAAAAAACTAAATGCATGAGATTTGCTTTACCGAATGTTAAAAGTAGTGATTGTGACATAATATTGAATAGGGAGAAACTAGAATTCGTCGATAAGACTGTTTTCCTGGGGATCACACTCGACTCAAGGCTGCAATGAGGTCCTCATTTAACATCTCTTGCAGGACGGCTAAGTTCAGCAGCATATGCTGTGAGGAAAATCCGTCAATTCACTGATGTAGATACCGCGAGGCTAGTCTATTTCAGTTACTTTCATAGTATCATGTCTTACGGTATTTTACTATGGGGACGGGCTGCAGATATCGAGTCTATTTTTATTATGCAGAAAAGAGCTATCAGAGCAATATATGGCCTCCGTATGCGCGATTCTCTAAGGGAACTGTTTAAAGATATTAACATCATGACGGTACCTTGTCAATATATCTACGAAAACATCATGTACGTAAGGAAAAATCTAAGTCTTTTTAGTAAAAGAGGTGAAAAACACAATTATAGGACTAGGAATAGGGACCAATTAGTTCAACCGGGCTTCAGACTGGCTAAAGTAGACTCATCCTTCATGGGGTACTGTTTAAAATGTTACAATAAAATACCTCCCCACATACTCCAACTGAATGAAACAAAATTTAAATCTTGTATAAAACGCACACTATGCCGCCAAGCATATTATAAATTGGGGGATTACATCACTGACAAAAATGCTTGGCTCAGCGCTGGTCCAGCTCCACAGGGCGCAACAACTAATTGATTAGCATATGAAAATATTGTTGGAGCTGCTGAAGATTGTAAAAACTATATTTACATTGTATAAATTCAATCTCCTAGTATTGTATAACTGCATAGCACATGTGTGTGAGCACTATGTACTTACCTAAGTACATTAAACCTACCATTTACTAGGTACGTCTTTCATTGACTTGAATGTGCCCTGGCGGCTGAAAGCATGTCATGCTCACTTTAATGTCTCGCTGGTGGTGGCGTGTGTGTTGGATCATTGAGTTCCCTTCAAAATGGTTGAGCTGAATGGTGCTGATCCATGCGTCATGTTCGTGAACGGGCGCCATCAGTAGGGACTGGTCATCTATTAGCTGCCACGGCTTATTTTGATTTATTTTGATTTTTGAATTGTTTTGTATCGTTTTATCTTTTATTTACGGACTCTTTTAACCTGCACGTTTTTCTACATTGTACTCACATGTATAATTCCATAAATCCATTCCATTGAATGATGTAAACAACATATTGTAACAATATTCTGATTTAAAAGAGTGTCCGTGGAGTTTCTTGCCCGTTCTTCTCCATAGGAACCTACTACGCTTTGAAATGGGCAACTAGCTTCATATTTTCTGACTGACCGACCCTTTGACAATTCAAAAGTGCCTGTAATTGGTTTATTTGAAATAAATGCTTTGATTTGATTGATTTAATTTGAATGTAGTTGCTAAAATGTACATATTTTGTTTTAGATAAATTTACTCTAAGGTCATTTAACGTTAACCAACCAACTATGTCATTCATTGTCTCGTGTACTTCTTTTTCATGGTTTTGAGTATTATTATTGCTAGGTATAATCGCTGAGACATCGTCGGCAAACAGCACGCATTTATGATTGGTGGCATTCGGTAAATCGTTTATGTACAGGAGGAATAGCGGTGGTCCTAAAATGCTGCCTTGTGGTACTCCTGACCGATTGCCCTTAACGTGAGATCTGTAGGTTGTTGATATCATTTTTTTGTTTAAATGAGTTACTTCTACGCACTGTGTCCGACCGCAGAGATAGCTTCGGAGCCAATCTAGTGCCGGACCCCGAATGCCATAGCGCTCGCATTTATGCAAAAGCTTGTCGTAATTTACCAAATCAAACGCTTTACTCATGTCAAGGAAAACAACAGTTACAGGTTGTTTTTTATCAATATTTTCTGTAATAGATCTAACAAGAGAGAAGGCTCCAAGTGTTGTTGACTTGCCTTTTTGAACTTCTTTTATTATTTTATTTTTGTTCAAGAACTCACGTAGTCTATGATACATGACTTTTTCATAAATTTTAGAAAGTATGGGTATAAGAGTGATTGGTCTATAATTATTAATATCCAGTGTGCAGTCTTTTTTATGTAGGGGTTTAACTATAGACATTTTTAGTCTATCAGGGAAGACACCGTTTGCTAATGATGTATTTATTAAATGACATAGAATGGGAGAAAGTGACTTTGCACATGATTTTATCACAATTGTAGAGATCTCATCATAACCTACTGATTTTTTATTATTTAGAGAATTAATTATTCTTATGATTTCAGACTCTGTGCAAGGACGCAAGAAAACACTATTTTCATTAATGACTGGTTGAGAGAAGTGTTTTCTAGAATATTTTTGTTTTGAGTTAATATTATTATTATCATTCGAAACTGAAATTAACGCGTCGTTGAATGCGTTTGCAATTTGTATAGGATCGGATATTAATTCATCATTACACTTTAGTGCGTCTATTTGCGTATAAGTTTTGATTATATCGGCTTTATTATTAATTATATTCCAGGTAGCTTTACTTTTATTTTTAGAATTTTGGATGTATTTATGATTTGTTGACTTTTTGGACAGGGTAATACATCGTTTTAACATTTTATTGTATTTCATATATGTATACTTTATATCTTTATTACGTTTTTGATAACAAGATTTCTTAAGTTTTCTTTTATTTTTGCAACATGTTTTTATCCCCTTCGTTATCCATTTAGGTGAAGTGTTATTGCTATGAATTTTGATTTTACCTATAGGGAAACATAAAGAGATTTTTCATATTTAAAAATCATTAAAAAAAAACTTTGTATCTCCGGCAGGGGGGAGTGGGGGGATCTACTAACCCTTCCCCCCTCTCCTCCCACCCCTATCCCCTATCGAGACGGCACGTTTCTAAATTTTAACCTGCTCAGGTCCTAGGGTAAAACGCGTTCTCAGAAATATTTTAATTAAAATATTAACACTCTTATGATTTTTTTAACTCTCTATCTCTCTCTAACGATTCTCAAACTATAAAAAAAAAAATTACGTCTTCGTCCATTTTTGCGGGAATGGGGGCCAATTTCACAAAAGTAATTAAAATCGTTGATAAATAAAACTAATTACTCTCTAACGATTTTTCTTTTCTCTCTAACTCTCTCTAACGACTAGCATTAACAAAAGTTGAGAATAATTACATCGGGGGTCAAATTCACAGAGGTGGGCTAACGTTACGCACTTAGAAATTATTTAATATCAAATAAAATATTAACACTCTAACGATTTTGTGTAACTCTCAATCTCTCTCTAACGATTCGCAAACGATTAAAAAAAAAAATTACATCTGAGTCCATTTTTGCGGGAAGGGGGCCAACTTCACACGAAAAATTAAAATTGTTTTTATATAAAAACTAATTACCCTCTAACGATTTTTCTTTTCTCTCTAACGATTAGCACTAACAAAAGTTCATAATAAAGAAATCGTGTGGTTAACTTCACCGAGGTGCCAATCCTGCCAAAAAGGCAGGAAACTGCCACATATGGTCACACTGGCCAGTAGCCGTCATTTCACACGCACCATCTAAAATCTAAATGTGTAAAGTACAACCAAGGCTGCGTTCCGAGTTACGCTGTAATCAAGGAACATAAATACTCACCTACGGCGAGGCTGTAATCGTCGTTTTATTACAATTACACCTACCTCCATAAAGTAATTAATTTTATAAAAGAAAAACGTAGTGAAACTGAGGTGCTATAAAAACGACAACCGACCTTTTTTGTGGGTAGTGTCATAAAATCTGCGACAGAAGCGCCAGGCGCTCTGACGCTTGAGAGCATGCTTTCTGTCTTTGAGTAAATGATGTGATATTATTACTCAAATCTAGATTAAAGTTTAAAAAAAAAATTGTGATATTACTCAAATCTTGATTATAGTTTAAAAAAATTTAATTCAGAAACGAAAAAATGTTTATGTTATACTTTATACTCATGACATTTGGCACTTTCATGAACTTAGAGAGTTGTATTGCTGATTTTAATGTTTATAATTCTGTAAATCCATATTTGTTACGAGCGCTAATAATATTTAGATCAACATATAACCTGATACTGACCTGCAAATTTGCAAAAAACGTAAGAAAATTTGAATTTCGCGGGCCACCCTAGTATTTTCGAATCGAATCTACGTCACCATCTTGTAATTCTAGAAATAGGGTCTTTCGGAAAATGGTGGACTCCAATTTCGGAGTAAGCAATTACAATATGAACACAAAAACTCGTCATTTTCGCAAAAATAAAATAAAACCACCTCACGCCTTGTAATATTAGCTTGTTTTGGGACCTAGCTACGATAGCGCCACGCCATTTTGACAGTTGCCTTACCCATTGTTTGTGATGTGAAAGAATAACAACATCAACCAAGGAACATATACTCACCTACGGCGAGACATCAACACGGATGGTATCAATAATCCGTCTATTATCTATGAATCAGTTTCTCAATTTAATTTTTTTCCTTCACGTCATGCATGACTTAATAATTTTATTAAAAAAATATAAAAAAATTTGCTAAATTGATTGTAAATGTAGAAAAAAAATGGTTATCAAAACTGTGTCCATAACGAAACCGTGAGTCACTTTATTAAATAAAACTTAGTCAAAATGAAACTATATTGGATTATAAAAATACAAGGATTCCTATTTTGTCAAACCTCGAGCATGCTTTATTAGTAGCAACATAAGAGCTTTACAGGATATAGGTAGGTAATATTATCATTTTTAGTGTGTCTAGTGATACAACAGCCAGTGTTCGGGTATGTTCAAGTGTTACTACATCAACAGTAATTTACATAAACTGTAAGTAGGTACACAGTTTCTGTAGATAATTCGAGTTGTTACTTTTGATTGTTGTGGGGTAAATCATGTATGTGTTTGGGAGTGTATGGTCCAATGGGAATAAGGCGGGTTGAGCATGCGCGGTCCGTCTTCGCAGCCGTCCTCCGCGGCTGTCGGCGCTGTTGCGCGAGGTGGCGAGTCCGCCGGGAGTAGCCGCGCAGGCACGTCGCGCCGCTGCCGCCGCCCCTCCACCCGCTCGGAGCCCCCCGGGCGTCCAGCCACTGAAAGTAAGTCTGTTCGCGTCTGCACCCGCCGCCGCCGCCGCCGCCGCCGCGCCTGCTATCTGTTGCTCCTGCAATCGATACACTGCTCAAGTGTGCTTTTGTTTTGGTCATGATTACACGCGACATGTTTGCGTTTCTATCTTTATATTGAGTTTCACTTCCATATTTATGTGATAAAATACCTACTGCTTAAATATTCTGCTGCGTAATATATTTTTGGTAAGTTTAAAACTAGACTTATTTTGACTATAATACAACAGCTACTCGATAGAAAATAGTTCCCTAATTTTGAATACCAAGTCGTAAACTTTGTAGCAAAAGACTGGAAAAATCCATGGATTATTCACAGTATTAGAAATAATAACAATGGTGCAGTCAGAGTATTAGTGCTTCTAAAAATGACGAAAGTTCCGTAAACGTAAAGAGCTACGACGCGGCTACGGCGTAGCTGCTACGCCGTTAGTTGCTAGTCGTCATGGAGACTGATGTGAAGCGGTGTGTCTGTATTTTCTGTTCCGTGGTTGCCCTGCACCGAGCAGGGTGCTGGTGTCTCGGGGCTGATAGCTGCCACCACCATCTGCCATCAGCACCGTGGGCGACCATTTCTTGAAATAGTCATTCAATAGGGTAATTTGAAGTTGGAGAGCTAAAGTTATGATTTTAATGATTATTATTCTGTAAATAGGCACATACTTACCTGTTATCTCAGACCGATTTTTTATATTTGAATCAACATCAACATACAATGGGGAAATGCCAAAAGAAGTTAGATGTTCTTTACTCACTTGTTTTACACTGGCAAGATACACCATCGTGTATGCTGGTTGTATATTGATATATTTTAAATAAAATAGAACACACTTTATTTTAGTTTTTTTTATTTGGATGAGCATCATTTTTCCGAGAATCTGACGGGAATTCGTTTGCAGCAATAGAGCTCAGTCGACGTGATTTTCGCTCTATGATTTACTATGACTATAATTAAGTAAAAATCTTTTTAAAAACAAGCTTTTAATTTAATGAACTAAAAAGTACCCACTAAATAAAACTTACGTAAACAGAACGATAATATTTTCAAATAAGCTTGAGTCGTAAATGTCCTTCTAGATAAGCCTCAATCTTTTAATAAAATATTATAGTTCTATGTTTACGTAATGTAAGTTCAACGATTTCAAACACGATGGTACTATCTTGATTTGTTGAGAAGTTCGTATAGCCACCTTCCGGCTTCATCATCAGACCCTGATCACCACATAGTGTCAAAGCACTTGTTAATACGTAAACAAAGAGGCCAAACACGATGGTGCTATCTTGTTGATTGAGGAGTTCCTGTAGCCAACTTCCAGCTCCATCGTCAGACTCTGGACACCACCTAGCAAAATAGCACTTGTCAATACATAACCAATGAGTCCAAACACGATGGTGCTATCTTGTTTAATTGAGGAGTTCCTATGGTCCACTTCTGCCTCCATCATCAGACTCTGGACACCACTTAGTATAAATAGCACTTGTTACACAACCAATGAGTCCAAACACGATGGTGCTATCTTGTTTGATTGAGATTTTCCCATGGCCACCTTCTGGCTCCATTATCAGACCCTGACCACCACCTAGTGTCAAAGCACTTGTTAATACGTAACCAATGAGTCCAAACACGATCTTGTTTGATTCAAGAGTTCCTATGCCCAACTTCCGGCTTCATCATCAAACAGGAGATTGTTTGATATCCATTTTTCAAAACGTCTCGGTAGTTATATAAGTATGCCAAGTTTCAGCTCAATCGGATGCCAGGAAGTGCTTGAAAAATGGACGTCAATTAGAGTAACCGGAAACACATACAAACAGAGCAAGCTAATATAAAGCTTGTAATAATAAAAAGCCTGAAGAAACTTTTGGTTACTACTTTTGGTGAGTCTGCTTGTTCACGAGCAACAGTATTTAATTGGTTTGCGGAATTTAAAAGAGGACGGGGTTGTTTCGAAGATGAAGGGAAGCCTCGTCGGCTGTGAACCGCGGTCATACAAGAAAACGTTCGGCCTGTCGAAAAATTTATGCACGAAAATCGACGAATGACCTGTGTAGAGAAAGAACTGATAATTGGATCATCAGCAATGCAAACCATAATTCACGACCACCTTTCTCTCTGTAAACGTTGTTCAAGATGAGTGTCGCACAAACTTACCGATGAGCAGAAATACCGTCGGATGCATTGGTGCATATTCATGATAGATAAATTCGACGCCGGCGAGAAAAAAAACGTGTATGATATACTGACTGGTGAGAAAACATGGCTATATTACTATGATCCTGAAACAAAGCGACAATCGACGGTATGGTGCTTTGAAGGGTGAGCTGGGTGAGCCAACTCCAACTAAATGTCGCCTTGCACGAAGCACACAGAAAAATGATCGCCTCGTTCAAAACGGGTCATGTTGCTACTATAGTGCTAGAGGATCAAAGAACGGTGAACTCCGAATGGTATGTGACAGTTTATGCTCCAACAGTAATATCAGCTTGGTGTGACAAGGACCGCAGTCAGGAATCCGGCACCTTCTCTGGCAACACGATAATGCGCCGCCGCACACGTCTGCTAGAACTCTCGACTTTATTAACTAAAAACCTTTTTACAAAAAAAAACAAACTGAAGTCGGTGATAAAAACGAAAATTGAAAAGCAAAGACACCGACTTCCGAAATTTAAGCTATTTTTCACTTTTTTATTGTTTTTTTTAAGTCGGTTGTTTTTTTTTGTAAAAAGTTTTTATTTTTCACTTTTTAGTTGTGGTACCTACCTACCCCACACAAATTCGTATACCTTTATCTACTATGTAAATAACAGTGACGGAGTGAAATAATGATATCGTCTACATACGCAAAGTGGGAAAAATACGTAATATTGATGCTAACTCAAAAACCACGCAAGCAAAATTAATAAAATTTATATGGGACCACCTCTGAAGCATGACCTACCAAACAAAAAAAGAATCATCTAAATAGATTCATAATTGGCGGAGTAATAGCGTAATATACATACAAAAGAAAAAAACATACAGACGAATTGAGAATCTCCTCCTTTTTGAAGAAGTCGGTTAAAAAACTAAAGGGGAAAAGGTTTGAAAGCACAGAAGATGCACTGGCTGCATATAATTTCGAGATTTCCGAGGTGTCTCTAAAGAAGATTGGTCAGAGGTATTTTCTAATTGGTTCAGACGTGTGGAAAAGTGTATACGTGCTCAGGGTGAATACTTCGGAAAGATCGATACTTTTAATAAAAATAACATTTTATATTTTTTGAGTATCTAATTTCTTTTGGCATACAACGTACTCGTAGGTAGTATTGATCTGCAAAAAAAAAACGTAAGAAAATTTGAATTTCGCGGGCTGTCCTGGCGCTTTCGCCTAACGCGGTGACGTTCGGCTCAGCAGTAGTGAGTAGTCGTAGCGTCGTCTTTTAATTTTCTTGTTAAAAATGCTAATTTGACCGGACTACATTGTTATACGAACTTTGATCTCGGCCAAAACGGTTTTAACAAAATAATTTTGATAGAATGCGTTTTATCCAGTTAGAATTAGTTTTAACTGATATTTATTTGTACCTATCGTCGGCGTCAGTGCAGGACCTTGTATCTACATTTTTGGTCAAAAAGTTTTTTTTATCAAAATTGATAAATTAAGTAGCTTGCCATCTAGCGGTAAAACATTGAGTAGCTAGCCAGTACGCACGGTCGGTAAAACAGACGAA
This sequence comes from Lithophane semibrunnea, assembly GCA_947363905.1. Taxonomy (NCBI): domain Eukaryota; kingdom Metazoa; phylum Arthropoda; class Insecta; order Lepidoptera; family Noctuidae; genus Lithophane; species Lithophane semibrunnea. The sequence goes on from OX376196.1 coordinate 18,370,012, forward strand.
TCTAGGACCAGTACCTTGTATCTGCAGTTTGAAATAATTCGTTGGAGACGCTGTGTCAAACATTTTGTTTTTTTCCTGTGTTTAAGCGGCAAAACGTGAATGTAAGTATTTTTATGAAGTATTAACATAATCTTAGCATATCAAAACACCGTTATCTGTTAAAAATTACCATAAATACAAAGATATCTTCTACAAAAGTATCACATCTGTGAGTATTGTTTCACAGTGTACTTAGAAAGAAATGCATTAACTTTGTTACATTTTTCTAGATGATAGAAGTTACTGCACTAAACATCGTTACCTATTTAGATAATCTCGATGCCTTTTTCTTTTCCAACAGATACAATGTTACCTGCAAAAAGCAATAGAAATAAAAAAATCGTCATGATGGCCCTTCAGGGTAATACAAATTAACCTTAAGAGTCACAAAAAGAGAAAAGAATTATTAAGCCAACGTAATACTATGTCAACTACTCATAATTACCTATTTGACTCGAATGAGAATGCTCTGTGTGCTAGTACAGATCCTGAAATATTACTGATAAATGATAAAGAAAAAGACGAGTTATTAACTAGTGTACAAACAACCTCAAAGAACGAACAAGAAGCGATCGGGACCGAATTACTTCCTGTTGTGTCACCATTTCAAGAAGCAAATGATACAGAACTTCTAAGACAAAATTACGTTAATCTACATAATACTGTATCCACTACTCATGATTTACAATTTGACTCTAAAACTAGTTTTAACTAGTGGAAACGCGTTTTAACTGTAACATGTATGTTTATAATTATAACGGGACCACCGCGTGGGCTACCTCCAACCAAATTAAAAAAATAGACTTCAGTAAATTGGCCCAGTAATCACGGAGAAATCGATGTACTTGTACATATAAGAAGAAAAAAAACTCGCCGAACGCATAACCTCCTCCTTTTTTTCAGTACTTTTTCGTTTTTTGAGTTGTTGGTTTCGACCTCACGTAACGGGGTCTTTGATGCAAACTAGTTCTAGTATAACCCCTTTCAAGGAATGCATCCAATGACCAATCACTTAGAAAATACGTCCACACGAGATCGTAGCACATCTACCACGGCGTAGATACGTTTGGCCGGCCGTAACGGTAACGTTTGATTTGTAGTGTACGGGCGCGGCGGGGCAGTTCGCACAATGTGTCTCCCGTAGCGCCACCGCGCCTTGGTCTAGTTAGCATGCTACGCCGTAGCAATGCTACGCCGTAGCAATGCTACGAAGTTTTACTTTCACAGAATACAGTCTTTGACTGTACATATTTCGCTGACGCTGCGGAGCATGAACAACAGGCGTAGCATGGCGCTTTCTATCTCTACGAAGAATAGACATAGCTTTTTTTATACAAAGTGACAGTTCGTTTCTTCATTTTTGACATCCACCGTAGAAATCTTTCTACAATCTGTAATTTTGTCTTTCATTTGTAACGATCTTTGTCTAGGTCTTTTTGTAGGTAGACTATTTCGGAAGAAAGTTTTCTATCCTTACTGTCAAAATCATACTGACGACCGATAAATCCTATGACAAAACAAAGAATTCTGAGTCAAAATAAGTAAAAGAGTGAATTTCGTAAAAAGTTTAGTTGACTCTTTCTACTTTGCTTCAGTCGTACTTTCTACGGGAAACGTCATTTTTGTCAACTCTTCCGTCGACAAAACGGTGCTCATGCTAGGCCTACTGGCGTCATTTTACATAAGCGTATATAAAACATTTTCACTAATAGTCAGTGTGAATTTAATAGTTACTACATAAACAACATAAGAGAAAGGAATTACTAACCGTGTTTACTGTAAACTAAAGTGCATTAAACTAGTGAGTATAGTGGTTTACTAATGTTAATCATAAAATACATTGTCATAATTTACGTACGGTACGTACGGTACGCATAATATTACTAGGCATAAATGTTTTGCCATAATGTTAATTGCCATAAATACTGTTGCCATAATAATAATGCAGCATAATGTTATAAACTCATAATGATATTTACACATAATGTTCTTTGGAATAAAAATAGTAAATCCAAATACATATAACTAAAAATGGCTCCCTATCCATTTGCATAACATTTTAAGACATAATATATAACATGGCATACTTTTGTTTATCCTAACAATATTTACGCATAATATTATTTTCGTATATCAGCAAACGCATAATTATTTTAAGCATAATTTCTCCAATCATAATAGTGTATAAGCATAACGTTCAAAAGCATAAACATATTTACGCATAATGACATTAAAACATAATTTTTAAAGGCATAAGAAATACGCATAATAATTAACTGCAACAGAATAGATACACGTTAATAAATTCTAGTCGTTTCTGGCACTCGCCGACCGCTGCCGCGGCACCGCTCGCTTCGCTCGCTCGGCTCGTGCGTAGGGGGTCACAGTTCTAACCTAACCTAAACTACCAAACATTATCTATATCTATTCTATCTATTCTATCTATTCTATATCTATACATATAATAAATCTGTAGACGAGGCGTCCCTGTACAATGAAAAAAAAAAAAAAAAATTGGTGGGTTGTCCAAGAATAACCAACAGATTCCATTTCTACCATTTTTGGAATTTTTGTCTGTTTGTCTGTCTGTCTGTTTGTATGTTCTTTAGTTTGATTGTTCCACTATCACGTAAAAAGTACGAAATCAATATGGTTAACTTTTATACTCAAATATTGTGTGTAACTCGATGTTTCAATTAGTTTTTGTTTCATCGCAATCGCTTCAAAATATCAAAAGATATATGAATTTAAAGTGTTCAAGAAGGAATTTTCATTACGTAATGTACATACACGTAACGACATCTATTGACGTGAAATGATACTTACTTCTTAATTACTAGGTTTGTAAGATCGTGTGTTGTTATATGACCGTCATTTTCTTTGCGCGGAAACTTAACGCGATACATTGTGTATAGAATATAACTCTAAAGTTAGATTAATTAAAATTTTCCAGATGCGTTGTTTATTTATTAGTTTAGTATTAGTGCGATAGGTGGCGCTACCTATCTTTCAAATCTTGATAATCATGAAAGAATAGTGACAAATGTTAATTTCTTAAAAAATATAGGTATTTATTCTTTAATTTTTCACTTTTCTATATAGTTTATTTAGCTTACAGAGTGTTCGAACGTTTTCCCATATATTTTGACAGTATCATTTCGTGCTCGATAGATGGCGTTGTTCGTTTAATGTCATTTTCTGAATCGCGGTGTTGATAGTCTCCGTCGAAGAATGACTTTCGCCCAGATATTCCAAATAATTTTTAGTGTAGGTATCTTTGTTTTTGACTTCTTTAGTGTCGATAATATAATATAATAATAATAATAAATAAATAATAAATTGTTGGTTGGGTTGTCATTCGTTGAAAGTTTTGATCTTAGAGATTTGATCTGATTGGTTTTGATTTGGTATTTTGGTTGGTTTCGTTCATTAGGTTCAAATTAAGAAGTCAAGAAACGAGTCGTTACAGATCGATTCAAACTTAATGGCGGCTCGGAAGTTAGCTTTTAGCTGCGCAGTACGCCACCCCTCACCCCCGCTGTCACATGAAATTGTTACTGCGCAGCGACTCGCCTCATGTTCCGAGCCGCCATTAAGTTTGAATCGAACTGTACTATACTTCGTAATTTGTTCGTATGATTCGTGACCGCCGCTCATTCGATTCGATCGTTGTTGGCGTGTGTAAGGCCTCGGCCTCGAATCTTGCGGGCAGCGGGGCGGATGGCGGCTCGGAAGTTAACTTTTAGCTGCGCAGTACCCCACCCCTCACCCCCGCTGTCACATGAAATTGTTACTGCGCAGCGACTCGCCTCATGTTCCGAGCCGCCATTAAGTTTGAATCGAACTGTACTATACTTCGTAATTTGTTCGTATGATTCGTGACCACCGCTCATTCGATTCGATCGTTGTTGGTGTGTGTAAGGCCTCGGCCTCGAATCTTGCGGGCAGCGGGGCGGCGGCGGCGGCGGCGCGGGAGCGGGGCGGGCATCAAAGACCCGTTCTCGAAACTAGCGGGCAGATCGCGCGTCACTATAGCCGCGTAGTGTTGTGTTCACGATTTTGTCGTCGAGATATTTGTTTTTATTCGTGAAAGAAATGTCTGAACAATGGCGGCAACATCTTTTTGATTCAAATTTATTCCTAACGCTCAATTTATTGTGGGCAACAACACTGCAATGCAGACGCGCGGGCGGTCACCGCTTGAATGGAGTGCACCGCTCGCTGCCCGCCGCCTCGCAGCTGCCGCGCCGCTGTTTTCGAGAACCGGTCCATTTGATTTTACGCATAAGATCCTGCTGCGCCCGCGCCGCCGCCGCCGCCGCCGCCGCCCCGCTGCCCGCAAGATTCGAGGCAGAGGCCTTATGGTTGATTTGATTTGTTCGACTATCGGACAGCAATAAATACACAAACATTGGCACATGTTTCTGGGGAAAGTCAACAATATACATCGATAAATACGGTTCCCGAAGAAGAAGATGCCACACACTATCCAGTAGAGTTCTTAGAGTCCCTTAACACACCCGGTCTTTCAGCACACAAAATTTGTTTAAAAGTCGGAGTGCCAATAATTCTTCTCAGAAATTTAAGTCCTCCCAAACTTTGCAACGGCACTCGGCTCATAGTCACAAATCACCAACAAAACGTCATCGAAGCCGAAATCTTAACAGGTTGCGGCGCGGGTGATGTTGTTTTTATTCCAAGAATTCCTCTCATTCCCAATAATTTCCCGTTTAGTTTTAAGCGTGTGCAATTCCCCATCAGCCTGTGTTACGCCATGACCATTAACAAAGCTCAGGGCCAGACATTATCCGTTGCGGGGGTGGATCTTAGTATTGGTTGCTTTTCCCACGGCCAACTTTATGTAGCTCTTTCGCGTGTGAGCAACCCTAGCAACTTTTTTGTGTACGCTCCAGGTGGTTCTACCGCTAATATTTTATAAAGAGAAGCATTTTCTTAAATAAAAACACAAGTTTTTTGGCAGTTTCTTACTAGGAAAAATCACCTGGCCTGGTCGAAAGATTCCCCCTTTTTAAATGAAGGTACAACTTTTCTAAGCGACATATTATTGTTTTCCGACATCCATGCGAACGAAGTCGCGGGCACAGCTAGTTTTTGTAATAAATTCGTAAAAACAACTTAACTTTGTTTCCGTCATTCGATTTTTTTATGCCTTAACATTATTATGCTAATAGTCATTACGCCTAGTAACATTATGCGAATTTAAATTATGGCAAAACAAATTATACAACAAGATACCTAATTATGCCAAAATTGTATGGCAAAAAAAAAAATGTGCAAATAATTATTAGACCAAAAAAAATATGCCAAAATCGTTATGTCGAAGAATATTAGGGAAAAAAACATTATCTATACTAATATTATAAAGAGGAAAGATTTGATTGTTTGTTTGTTTGCATTGAATAGGCTCCGAAACTACTGAACCGATTTGAAAAATTCTTTCACCATTAGCTACATTCTCCCTGAGTAACATAGGCTATAATTTAAAAAGTATACACGCGGGCGAAGCCGCTGGCGGCAGCTAGTGCGAAATACAGGGGTCCCACTAAAAATGTATGCAACTCCAAATTATGCTAAAACAAATTAGACCAAATGACAGTTATGCTAACATTAGCATTATGCCTAGGTATTATTATGCCACAGTATTATTATGCTAATAAAAGCTAAGAGAAAACGTTTTGCCAAACAATATTATGCCTTAAAATATGCCAAGAGGGGGATTCCCAGTATGGTGATATCAAACTTGTGATCTTTTTTCCACATTCCAACAACAACATCACCAACTCTCCAAGTGTACCTACAAGTCCTACAGAGCTCGCATGCAAGACGTGCGCCTATTAAGTATTAGTATTATACAGTATGTAACAAAAACCCTGTCGGATCCTTAAGGGTATTATTTGGTATAGTATTGTGTGCCCATATACGTAACCATTTCATGGTTTTGAGATTATTATTTTTCCCCAATGAAAATAATTAATTTAAAAAAATAAAAATAAACTTATCAAAGGCAACACTTATCCTCGATAAAGTTCATGTGTGTGTGTATTTGTTTTCATGTGTTCATGTTCTACAATTTGAAGCCGCCCGAGCGGGACGGTTTTTATGATTCTTTGACATGAGCCGCCCGCCTGCATTGTCGCTTGCCGCCAAACAAACTTATAGCTAAATAAACCTACGTTATGCCTACGCGTTGTTATCAGCTGATTTGAGCTGATATCGTTTAGGCATAGTGAACTTGACTTCAATTTCTGTTCATCAAGAAACAATTAATTGAAATAAATGTAGCCCAGAAAAGGGCTTTTTAAAAATGTGCTTTTGGCACAGAAATGAAAACAGACACAAGTGAGCTAAGAAAAAGGTACTTACCGAATTTTGGTATTAGTTTATTAAAACAGTAACTTGTTGTTGTTGGATACCTCGGCGATCATGCTCCACATGACTACCTCCAACACTGATACACATTCGACACCTTTTTATTAAATTGTCACGTACTCTTTGCAGCGCACTTGTGTCTGATTTAATTAAATTGAAAGCTGCTACAATCCGAGCTCTTACTTCGATTTCCGAATCACACTCTTTTTTAAAAACCATTTGTTTGACATGACCCCATAAATAGAAGTCCAGAGGCGTAAGATCGGGAGACCGTGCTGGCCACGAAACTGGTCCCCCCCGGCCAATCCATTGCCTCGGGAACTGAGCATCTAAATACTCGCGCACCGCACGCGAGAAATGTGGAGGCGCGCCGTCATGTTGAAACCACATTGAGCGATGGAAATTGAGGTCTATTAAAGGATCCAACTCTTCACTCAGCTCTTCACTCAAGAAAGACAGGTAGTTTGAACCATTCATTGTGGGCCTCAAAAAGTATGGACCAATAATCTGGTCTCCGAGGATACCAGCCCACACGTTAACACGCCAACGATGTTAGAAATTACTCGGTTTCATAGCTAGCGGGTTTTCGAGCGCCCACACGTGTTCGTTGTGGCAGTTGAATACACCTGTTCTTACAAACGAGCATTCATCGGAGAAAAGCACGCGATTCAAGAAACCTTCATGTTCTTCGACTTTTCTTAAGATCCAATTACAAAATTCCATTCTTGGTTCGTAATCAGTGGGAAGAAGGGATTGAACCCGCCGGTAGTGATAAGGGTGCTGACCATCTCCCTTCAGCACTCTCCAAACCAGCATGTGATTAGTGTCTAGTTGTCGAGCAACAGAGCGTGTGCTTTGCGTGGCGTCCGCCGCAAACATATCCAAAACTTGTTCCTCGATATCCAGGTTGCGCTTTCGTGGTCTTCCAGCATCAGCGCGCTGTGTCTCGTGGCCATGAGCACTGCCTGTGGTGAACACACGGTTATGTAGACGTTGGAACGCACGCTCCGACGGTACTGGCACACCTGGCCTGTGAAAACCCACCTCATAATCTCTACGCGCAGCTGCATAATTACAATCGGCCTTGCCTAAGCACATTAACATATTAAAATATTCCCGATTGGAATATGACATTACGGACGTCCGATCGAAAGGAATCTTCACGAAAGACTGACTAGCAACAAGCGTACAGACACGCGCCGCATCGCACGGTAGGCAACCAGTCGGCTACATCAGACAAGTCGGCGACTCGCTAGAGAGCACCGACAGCGCGCCCAGTGTAGGGCGGTATCCTTTGAAATAAAAATAGGTAAAATAAAAAGATTTCCCCGGTGAGTGGAATGTTGTCAATTTATGAAAATTTGCCGTATTTAGTGTGAATGTCGCATGGTTTATAAAAATAAAATAATCATTATCTTTTGATTTTTATGAGTTACATTTTTAAATATATTTTTTATAGTACGTATGTTAACCCAGGAATACGCCTTTAATGGATCGGACAGGGTTTTTGTTACATACTGTATATGCCTTGCCTCGCCTGAAACACAGGATGACCTAGTTCAGGCACATAAAACTGTTTGATTTTTCGTAGATTTAAGCAAATTTGTATTTAGTTAGTTACCTTTTTACCAGAATAAACTTTTATTTATTTAAAAAAAAAAAAAAAAAAAAGTATTGTGCAGTTCAACAGGTAACTTCGAAATCTATGAAACTGCAGATTTTTAGTCACGTAGCACTAGCACATGGGTTTGTGATAGGTACCCGAGATCTTTAAATGGACAACAGATTGTAGAACGTGGAGAAATCATAGTAATGGGCTCATGGGCGGGCGTGATAATCTCACTGGCGAGCTATGCCGACGCTGCAGGCTGGCTCGTTGACGCCTGCACGTTGCTTGTGTCGCGCCTGCGACTCACGTCACGTTGTTGGTTGCAGGGGCCCCGCGCCACACGCGCACTCTGCCGAGGTCACCGTGGTGTGCTCCAGCAGCACCAGCATCGCGCACCGCCGCCACAACGCACGGTACTACACCCACCCTACTACACTACGGCCCGAGGCCCGAGACAGAACCTCACTCAAAACTCAAGCATTCCGAGCTTAAAACTAGTATAAAGGCATTTGATTACCTATTACTTACTATTGTATAGAATCAAGTTCTTGGAACTGAACAGATAATTGTGCTGCTGCGAATTATTTGAACCACTTCTTCCCATCTAAAGCACTAGGAAGTGGTGAAGGTTTGGCGTTTTGGGGGGAGTAATTTTGGCATTCAAAATGGGCTGTTTCTCAGCCTAAAGTCTGTTTTTAAATCTCATAATGTTGTACTAAAATTCATTATGCTACTCATTTCATAAACAGAAACATTATCACACTCGGCTTCGCCTGGTGTGATAATTACACTACGCCTACATTAGTGTTTTATTATAATACAACAGTTGTATAAATAACTATTAAATAACCCTTGAGTCTTGAGTGAGGTTCTATAATGCTGGCCTGAAACACCCCTTATCAGTTGTCTTATCAAGTCTTAAGCCGGCGCCAGACGCAGTCACATATTTGATCAAACATCTTTGATAGACTTTGCTCACACATTTGAACACTTGTTTGCATAGTCCGGCCAGACACTGTCACATATTTGATCAAAGACTTTGATAGACTTTGCTCACACATTTGACCACTGGCTAGGGGGAGGCGTATATAATAGGAAATTGCCGTTCTGCAGTACTGGCTATTAATAATCAAAATAATTTTTGTTTGGCGAAGAATTCTAATTTCAAATTAATTTTATTTTAAAAACATGGAATTCTTTTTTCAAAAGAAGTCATTTGTTTAATGATTAGTGTTACATTTTCATCGCATTTCAATCTTTTTCGTCATCATGGATACGTTAAAAATTCGAGTAATTATGGAATATGAGTACCGTCGTGGCAGCAACGCGGCACAAGCGGCACGCAACATCAACGACGTTTACGGAGCTAACACTTTACACTACAAACCAACGCACCACCTGTTATTGGTTTGCTCGCTTCCGTTCTGGAAATTTCGACCTGAAAAATGAACGTCGCGGTCGTCCGAAGACTTTGGTCGACAATGACGAATTAAAGGCGATTGTGGAAGCTGATGATACACAATCTACGGCTGAATTAGCAGCAGCTTTCGACGTTAGCGTCAAAACAATGTTGGTCCATTTGCGTCAAATTGGCAAGGTAAAAAAGCTTGACAAATGGGTGCCCCACGAACTCAATGATCGCCAGCGCGAAGTACGCGTCGAGGCGTGCCTTGCACTGCTCAACAGACACACAAATGAAGGAATTTTGAACCGCATTGTTACCTGCGATGAAAAATGGATTCTGTTTGATAACCGCAAGCGCTCAGCAAGTTGGTTGGATCCTGGTTCAGTACCTAAACAATACTCTAAACGAAAACTTACCCCTAGAAAAGTGATGGTTACTGTTTGGTGGTCTAGCGCCGGTGTGATTCATCAGCTTCTTACCAAACGGGGTGAGCATTACTGCAGATGTGTACTGTGAAGAACTGAACACAATGATGGAGAAGCTGGCACATCTCCAACCAGCATTGGTCAATCGCTCGTCTCCGCTGCTCCTGAACGACAACGCGCGACCTCATACTGCACAGCAGACCGTCTCCAAGTTGCAAGAACTGGGGTTGGAAGCTCTCCGTCATCCGCCCTACTCACCAGACCTTGCGCCTATAGACTACTACTTTTCCAGAATTTGGGTAACCTCTTGGCGGGAAAAAAATTCAATACCCGAGTGGCAGTACAAAATGCCTTTGAAGAATTTGTTGCCTCCCGTCCAGCTGATTTCTTTAAGAAGGGCATCAATAAACTGCCACTGCGTTGGCAAAGATGCATTGATTGCATGGGTGATTACTTCGATTAATACAAATAAAAAATACATGAAAAAAATTCGTTTAAATTTTTTCATACAAAACGGCAATTTCATAGGTAAAGACCTAATATATCGTAAGTCGTAACAGATAAAAATAACAGATAGGTATTAAAAAATAACAAATATCAATTTGTTCCTAACAATACAACGTGTAACGGAATAAACGCAAGACTAAAATAATATCTGTAATTTAATTTAATTAAACCACAACTAGTATTTTTTTATAAAATAGACGTCCTGACTAAACATGAAACGTTTGAACACACTACTCGATCTCCACGCACACTAAAGCGCGCCGCACGCGCACTGGCAGGCGCCAGCTGGCTAGGTAGGTAGGTACTACAAGCAAGCGTATGCATTAGGTATGTACGTTAGTTCAATGACCGAACAGTACTAGTAAAATTATGATTCCATCTTTCCATCACATTTTCACAGGCTTTGGACTGTAGTCTTTGAATAATTTTGTTTACTTAATTCTAAGGTTTATTAAAGCGGAAGCATTTTTAAATCAAGCAACTTTTTGGCCGTCTACGATCTATCAGTAAACGTGATAGGGTGGTCTTTTTGGCGGCCGCCCGACTCACTTATTATCTCTGATGCGTAACTACCCAACTGTCGCGACATCATATTCAAAGTCTGCGTGTTTAAAAGATTTGAATCATAATATTTACAGTAATTAAAATTGTTAAACATGAAGGTACTTACAGAACTAAACTATGTATTTACACTACACTATGTCACTTTTTTTCTTCGTCTCCTTTTTAATACACTTTCGAAATGTCCACCGCCTTGCTCGATGCAAATTTAGTTTATTTAGAAAGAAAGAAAGAAGAAATTAGTGCGCACATTCGCCCCTCTATCTATGGCCGTGTTAGGACGAAAGGTACCGGAGTCCCTCAGACGCTGAGTTGCACTTAACATTATCCTGGCGCTCACTCTGGTACCATATCTTGCGTTGAACTCTCGACACGCTAACTCGACATTATCTTAGCAACGAGCCAGTGTCCTCACCATCTCCGTGTACTGAATATTGGTGTACTGGAATGCCATCGCGCACGTAAACAAATGACATGCGGGAACACTTGTCGCTCGCTGCCGGCGAATAACTACCCTTGTGAGCGGGCGCACCGCGGGCAGTGACGGCGCTTGCGGCGGCATATCAAACGTCAAAGGGGTAAGTCGGCAAATTAATGCATCTCCCTCTTTCACATTAATCTTCCATTTGCAAAAAACGAACCACAAAATTCCTAATATTTTGTCATTTCTTAGAATGTGAAAGACCACATTCGGTCGTGCATTTAAAAAAGCTTTATTACTTTGGGAATAGGTCTAAATTTCGTTAAATTAACATTTTTTTTTAACACAACTAGCTCAAACGTAATAAAAAGCAATGTTTATGTGTGTGTAAAGTAAGCTATGACCGAAAAACAAACTAGGTTTTGCATTTAAATTAGACATATATATTTAATGGCACGCCATAACTATTTAACAAAAATGAAGACTGACATAGCCCTCTCGTTTTGGACTGATCATTAAAACTTGATAATTCCACCGCCTGTACTCGATCAGAAAGGTATGACTCCAGCCAGTCGTACGCTTTCCCTCTGACTCCGTATCTGAAAACTTTACCTAATAAGCGATCATGACTGACATGATCAAACGCCTTGCTCATGTCCATAAAGAGCACTGACAGAGGAACTTTGTTATCAATAGAGTCCGTTACTGACTTTATTAATTGAAATCTTCATTTATAATATTGTGTTTTTCTATGAAATTTGATAATTTACTATGAAATACTTTTTCAAAAATTTTGGAAAATATTGGTATTAGTGTAACGGGCCTGTAATTTTCCATTTGAGTTTTATCCCCTTTTTATATAATGGTTTCACTACTGATCTCTTTAATATATCGGGAAATATTCCTTCTTCGAGTGAGAGGTTAATTACGTATGAGAGTGGTTCAAAAATCATATTAACAGATAATTTTTCAATGTCAGTGCGAATTTCATCATAACCAGTCGCTTTTGAATCGTTTAGAGATATCACAACTTTTTTTAAATCACTGCAGTCCAATGGACATAGAAATATAGAATTGCCGAAGGATTCAATATTTTCCATATCATTTAAAGTAGAATGTTCTGTATTGTCCTGGCTATTCCCGGTAACAGTATTAATAAAAAAATTGTTAAAATGATCTGCAATAGAGCCAGGATTTACATAATCAATGTTGTTAATAGTAATTTTTGAGATACATGTATTCTTAATATCTGTGTCAGTATGTTTTTTTATCACATTCCACGCTGCCTTACACTTATTTTGAGCTTTATTTATGTAATTTGTATTATTATGTTTCCGTGACGTCAGAATGAATTTTTTCAATAAATGACAATAGTTTTTGTATCTTTTTCTACTAGGTTCATTATTTTTATGTTTTAGTTTATAGTGGAATTGACTTTTACTTTTACAACTTACTTTTATTCCTTTAGTAAGCCAATTTAAACTTATTCATTGCTTTATTAGTAACCTTTACGTGAATGGTAGGAAAACATAATTTATAAAATAATAAAAAGGTGTCGAAAAATTTACGGAATGCTTCGTTCGTTGTGGTTTCTTGAAATACGTCACTAAAAGACAAACATGAAATTGATTTTAAAAACTTATCCTTATTTTCATCACTATAATCTCGTTTAAGTTCATACCACCATTTCAAACTGGCTGCTTCCGCTTTGTAACAGGCCAGGAATAGGATTGGGCTGAGTGGTCTGATAAACCCAAATCGTGTACCTTTGCACAACCTTTTCCAATACTGGTTGCGATGTGATCAATACAAGTTTGTGTCCTTTCCGTTACTCTAGTAGGCGATAAGATAACATGTTTTATGTTGTACGTATTTAACAAGTAATTATATTCCTTAGATTGACTCTCTACTTTCCTTAGATTGTTTTAAAATATCTATATTTGTATCTCCACACAGAATATTTTTTTTTCTTGTATTACGACAGAGCGTTCTTAAAAGAGTGTCTAGTTTATTAAGAAAAATTGTTACATTTGATGAAGGTGTTCTATAAAGACAGATTAACATTATACCATATTTAATAAGTTCCAAACTACAACATTCAAATACACATGTATCACAATTTTTTTGTGTTTCCTGTATAACTTTAAATTCAATGTCACTTTTTATAAGAATAGCGACGCCCCCTCTTTTAGAGGTTTTCCTCGAATAGTATGCTGCTGTCGTGTAGCCTCTAAGGCGAAAGTTTTTTTCTGTCCCTTCAAGCAAGAATGTTTCAGTAAGACATAGGATATCTACGCTAATTTCATTATTTACTCATTCTAATATGGCAAACGATATTTCATCACGCTTGTTTAATGCCTCGGCTATATTTTGGTGCATAATAGTTAAACTAGACTCACATTTGTTCACGAAAAAAGTCAATCAATATCTTCAGCCTGTACCCCTACATCCTTTAAACAACAGGTTTGTACACCTACGTTCTTAGTACATTGCTGCTCAAAATCTTCATTGTTTGAATCGCTTATTGACATAACAAGATTCTGTAGGTCTGATACCACTACTTTCGTGCCATTGCTATTGTTACCGCGGCTGTTACTGTTAATACATTATATCAATCCCCACACAAACTGTTACCATGGCTGTTACTTACATACACACTCACACAAAGGAGGGAATATAGCAAGGTTATCAATTTCTCTCTCTTCCTCATTAAAGATTGGAAGATATTCAATTGAGATTTAAATACGTATTTATCGTCCGTACAAAAATAACAGCCTGTTATTTAATAACAGATATTTGGAACTGTTATTTTTTTGTAACGGTAACAACAGTGATAACAGATATCGTGTTTAACCTGTTACAAGTTTTACATCTAGTGTTGCCAGGTCCGATTTGTTTTAAATCGGTCTCTGTCCTTCGCAACTAATATTACTAGTATAATATTACAAAATATTACAATAAAATGATAGTTTATGTATTAATTATTGACGCTGTTTAAAAGAGTAAGTATGTGGGTAAGTAGCAGGGCCGTAGCCAGGATTTAATTTCGGGGGGGGGGTTAGGGTAACCAACTTTTTTTTAGAAGAAATAGAGTATTTCTTGTTATTTTTAATAGCATTTTTGTTCTTTTAGCTGATGTTACATTCGAAACTTAGTTGTTATCAATTTCAATATCTAAAGCCCAGTTTCTCTCTTCCGGCCATTTTGAAACCACAGGGACACATGGGACAGCCATGGAGAGTATAGATTCAATAGCGAGCGAAGCGAGCACGAAATTTTTAGCATGTCGCTTCGAATAAGTTAAGTCTGTATTCTTCCTCTTTGATCGTTCTTACAGAAATAGAAGTTAGTTTATCGATTTATGCAGGAAAGTTGAGAGTGTAGGATGCAAGAGCGAGCCAAGCGAGCTCGAAAATTTTAGCACCCTGCCTGTGATAGGTAGGAATTCTGCTAAAGTTGGTTTTAAATTGAGTTTCTGCTTTTGCATGCTCGAGTGTCAAACGATTTCGCCCTTCCCGTCCCGTATTGAAGCCATAAAAGAAAATCACTTTTGAAGATTTGCAAAGTCTTTTTGTCTTTGAAAATATTGTACCATTTTTGGAGCGGCGCCGGCATCATGTCTTTGTTTTACACTGCTGCCTTCACTACTTCTTTGATTTTACATACTTCTTCATAGAGGTGATCTATGTCGAAGAATGTTTCATTTGTTAGATTTCGTTAACCATTGACGCGTAAGTGAATGAGTCGTCCTGGACATGTATTGATTTATCGGGACATTTAATGTCCCGATCAAATCGGGACGCGTCCCCAGAACCCTGAAAATCGGAACGTCCCGCGCAAATCGGGACACCTGGCAACACTAGTTACAACCCATCTTGCTTTGCAGCATACAGTGTTGCCAATTTATCATTTTTTATGCTAAATTCTCAGACCAATAAAAAAGTATAGTATATATATATATATTGAACGGTCAAAAAAGTGAGGCACGTGTAGTGGTATGTAACCCACACATGCAGACGAACTTGTAAACTCAAGTGCCTGTGACGTCACACGACTCACACGTCCCTTAGTTCGAACTCAGGGTTCAGTATTCAGTCACTAGCTGTCAACAAAGTAGGACACGTTCACTAACCACCAATCGCATCACTTGTGCGTCAAATTATAATCATCATAATCTTACTTATTCTACCGTGTTTAGTTATAGTACCTTTATTAAACTCATTGTGAACCAACCAATGAACATTTAATTTAATCACACTATAGAACCCGTAATCACATCACAACAAAAGTTCTATATTGGTGACCCCGACGTGATTTGATACCCGACGTGATTTAAAAAATACGGTTCCATACTGTACTGTACCCGCGAGTGCAATTGCGTTAATACAGACTCTCTTTAGTGTTTACTGTGAAGTATTTTACGTAATTCCTAGATGACCAACCCTAACACTGCTGCTGCCGCCACGGCTGGCGCCGCACCTGACAACGTCTACGCACCTCAGCAAGCTGCTCCGAGTTACATCGTAGACCAGCACCAGCCGCCAGAGACGGGGGCAATCACCATCAACTCCCGCATCGCCGACTTCTGGTCAGCGCGCCCGCGACTATGGTTCCACCAGTTTGAGGCCATAATCGGTGCACAAAAAGCAGGTGACTTACAAAAATACCAATTAGTTATAGCTAAGTTAGGTCGAGACGAATTGGGTCAAATTAGCGACATACTCGAGAACCCGCCTGAGCACAATAAATACGAAACGTTAAAAGTCAGGTTAATTTCGGCATATGAAGAGTCTGAGTCCAAACAGCTACACACGTTGCTTACGAAAGTCGAGTTAGGGGATCAACGACCCACTCAACTCTTACGTAAAATGCGCGAGCTCGGAAGGAACAAAATTCCCGAGGACACTATAAAAATTTTGTGGTTAGATCGCCTGCCTCAAACAGTCCGCGCAGTAGTCACTGTCTGCGATGTTCCATTGGACAATGTCGCAGCAATAGCTGATAAAATAATGGAAACTTCACGGCTATCCGAAGTCTGTACACTAAATCCTGTCGCTATCTCCAAACAACCAATGGACCAACAATTTATTAAATTGCATCAAGAAATTGCCGCGTTAAACGCTAAAATTAATGATTTGCAAATCACGCGTCAAAGTAATAATAGGAGTCGTGGCAATTATCAGACGCGATCGCGGTCACGATCACGCTCTCGGTATTTTGATAATCAAAATAAATACAGGCGTCAAACAGCGCAACCGGGAGACAAAGATTTCAAGTGTTTCTACCACTATATTTATGGAGATAACGCCAAGAAATGCAGCGACCAACAATGCGTCAAAAAAGCGTTAAACTAAAACCGACACCTGCTTTGGCGAGCGTAGGTGTCGAAGGAACACATCGCTTGAGCGTCACCGACTGGAAAAGTGGTACGCATTTTCTTATAGACACCGGCGCTGATATTTCAGTTATTGCCTACAAAAACGCAAATCGACAACCAGCTGATTTTACGTTATTTGCTGCCAATGGTACAACAATCAAAACATATGGGTCTCAGAAAATGACTTTAGATCTTGGCTTACGTCGAGCTTTTACCTGGGAATTTGTCCTGGCCGATGTACAGCGGTCCATTATAGGGGCAGATTTCCTAGCCAAACATCAATTGCTTGTGGATCTTCACTCAAAAAAGTTAATCGACAAAGTCACTCTGCTCTCTAGGAACGCTAACGTAGAAGATGCCTCAAATATTCCTACTATTAAGGTCATCGACTCGGATAATAAATATCACCACATTTTAAAGGAGTTTCCAGACATCACTATGAGCGAGTGTTACAAGGATCCACCCAAACACAATGTCATGCATCATATTTGTACCTTTAGGAACTTTGCTTAGGAGCTTGACTTCGGTTAGGGTGGAGCCAATGAGTGGGTACTGTCGTTGAAATAAAAACACTGATATGTCGAAGGCTGAACTGACAATGCATATTTATTTTCCAAAAACACTACTTATATAATATTTACAATTAATTAACTTGGCGCTAGTGTCTTACTATCTACAAAATCAATCGACCAATAGCGATGCGCCGTATGGCGAGACGCGCGCGGGGTGCGGGGCGCTGAGCTGCTCGCGACGCTATTCGCCGTGAAGGCATAAATAGGAGTCGCGTGCCGAGTGCGGTCCTTTTCGTCGGTCGCCGTCGTCGAGTGAAGACTGGTTGTCAGCATCGTGTCTGCGTGTCGTCAGTGTGCTCCTGCTTGCTTGCTCTGCTTGCTTGCGCTTACAAAACCGCTTCTTTCGAAGCGAACCAGCGAACGTGTGCGGTGTTGTGATGATGCTTGAGCCGCGCCGGTGTTTGCTATCTTATTTCTTTGTGTACACGTACTCGTCTTTTTCAAGATGATTGTTTCAATGTTTCTTGCGGATTGTCGAAACATGGTAAGGTTACGGTATTCGTCTTTTTCAAGATGATCGCTTTCACTGTTTCTTACGGATTGTCAAAAACGTGGTAAGGTAGCTGGTTCGGTGGTATGTGGTAACCGTGGTGATAACTGTTTTCCTGGTGATTGAGTGACAGGTACTGTGTGTGACAGGTACTATGTCACTACATACCCGTGGCCCACCCGTTTACGAAAAAGCACGTCCATTTAACGCTGCAAAATACAAAGCGACGAAGGATGAATTCCAACGCATGGTAGAACTAGGAATATGCAGGCCGTCAGCCAGCCCATGGGCAAATGCTTTACACGTCGTTCAAAAGAAAAACTGTGAATTACGCCCGTGCGGAGATTATCGTCGTTTAAATGCAATCACCGAGCCCGATCGCTACCCGATTCCTCGTTTAACGGATTTCACATACATCCTCAAAAATAAAAAGGTACTATCTAAAATTGATATTCGACGTTCTTACCATAAGTGTTGCACCTGAGGGCATACCGAAAACCGCAATAATAACTCCATTTGGTCTGTTCGAGTTTACAAAAATGAGCTTCGGTCTGCGAAACGCTGCGCAAACGTTTCAAAGATTTATCAATGAAGTTTTGAAAAATACTCGCAATACATTCTGTTACCTAGATGATATACTTATCGCATCAGAATCAGAAGAGCGTCACATTCACGATCTCAAAGAGGTGTTCAAGCGACTTAATGAATTTGGCGTCACAATCAATACGTCTAAATGCGAATTCGGAAAATCCGAACTTACATTTCTCGGTTACCGCGTTAGCTGTGATGGCATACGGCCGCACGAAGAAAAGGTCAAGTCAATCATAAACTATCCGCAACCCGAAACCATCGAAGAACTGAGGCGCTTCCTCGGTGTTACAATTTTTTACCGAATGAGCATTCCTAAAGCACCCAACACTCAAACTATTTTAGACAAATATTTGCACAATGCTAAGAAAAAAGACAAAACAAAAATCGCTTGGACCGAAGAAGCAATCACCGCATTTAATCAGTGCAAACATCATGTAAGTGATGCCGTCACCCTCGTGCATCCAGACCCGTCATCGAAACTAATATTAATGACCGACGCAGCGAATACCTGTGTCGGCGCAGCACTCCATCAACTAGTCAACAAAAGGTTAGAACCACTAGGATTTTATTCAAAAAAACTAAGTAGCGCCCAAACAAAATACAGAACCTACGACAGGGAATTATTGGCTATTTACATGGCAATAAAACACTTTCGCTATATGATTGAAGGGCGTGATCGTGAGATCACGCCCTTCAATCATATAGGTGTTAACCGATCACAAACCGTTAATATTCGCATTATCGAAGAAAGAATCTAAATCAGATCCACCAAGACGTCTTCGTCAATTGGATTTTATTTCTCAGTTTTGCAACAAAATTGAGTACGTTCAAGGCGAGCTCAATAACGCCGCAGACGCTCTTTCAAGAATAGAAGAGATTTATGTACATGATATTTTCGATTATGAACAATTATATAAAAGCCAAGTCGAAGATACGCAATTAAACATGTTAAAACAAAAACCTAATCTGGAATTTAAATTGTTCCGCATGCCATATTCAAATCATGAGCTTACATTCGAAACATCAACTTCAACAGCGCGACTTTATTTACCGTCGGAATTTCGAGAAAAAGCGATTTCAAGTGTCCATGCACTTAACCACCCTGGGGTAGCCGCTACGCGTCGCCTTATCGCGCAGCGCTATTTTCGGCCTAACATGAATACTGACGTAGCAAACTTTGTAAGAAGTTGCATACAATGCCAGAAATGTAAAGTGCAAAGACATACAATTACACCTCTAAGAGAGTTCGAAAGGTCAGACCGTTTCGAGCATGTTCATATAGATATTATTGGACCATTACCACCTTCCGATGGATATACATACTGTGTCACAATGATTGATCGTCATACAAAATGGCCCGAAGTCGTTCCTGTAAAGGATATAAGAACCGCTGAAACCGTCGCGAAAGCTCTGCTCGAGCATTGGATAGCACGTTTTGGTTGCCCTGCAAGAATAACTTCGGATCAAAGTCGTCAATTCGAATCCAACCTTTTCACACAGCTGACCAAACTACTTGGAATAGAAAAGATTAGGACAACAGCGTACAATCCAAAAGCGAATGGACACGTCGAAAGGATGCACCGAACGCTAAAAGCTTCCATCATGGCACGTTGCGATGGTAACAGTCAATGGGCACAACAATTACCTATCGTGTTGTTAGGAATGCGCAATACAATTAAAGAAGACTCAGGATACAGCCCCGCTCAAATGACCTACGGTAAATCTATGCGTCTACCGGGAGATTTTTTTGTTCCCACCGAAGCAAACATCAACAACACCGATTATACCTGCAAACTCATGGAAACATTAGCGAACCTTCAACCGACCACAAGGAATCAAGCTAATAACAGAAACATTTTCGTACATAAAGATTTAACAAGATCGGACTACGTTTTCGTTAAAAACGAAGTAAAACGCTCGTTAACACCGCCGTACGAAGGTCCCTATAAAATCGTCAAACGAAGCAATAAGCATTATGTCGTTCAAGTAGGTTCTCGAAAAGTCACTATTTCTCTCGATCGTCTCAAACCTGCTTATGTTACAACTTTTGTTTCGCCTGAAACCACAACCATAACACCGGTTGGGACCCAAACGACCCCACTTGACAAAACTGAGCCATTTGTCACAACAAGGTCGGGTCGCGTCGTAAAAAAGACTGTGAGATTTGACATTTAAAACATTTTTTTATCGCCAGTCCCAAAATAATAAATACATCAATGTGAAATTTAAAGTGCAGTGAAGTGTTGTGTGTTTTAAAATAGATCAACTTAACAAGCAATTATGGAGCGTTCTCACACTAATATGTCAACTTATAACGTATTTATTCATACTTATACCACTTGTAGAAATGTTTAAGTTAACTCATAAGTTTAAAACTTTTTGTAACCAAATTTACGACGAATGTATTTTAATTTTTTTACCAAAATGTGTCTTTAGTTTAAGCATTCATAAGTGTGGTTTTGTTTTTATAAACATTTTAAATGCCTCTTGTTAGCGTAAGGTATAATTATTGTATAATTTAAAAGTTAAGTATAGTTAAACACTTTTACACCGCATGTTTATATTAAGTATTTGCAATGTCTTTACAATTATTTTTGAACCTTACTCATTGTTATTTTGATAGTAATTATTTTTGTTTTATCAAAGGGGGGAGGACATGTAGTGGTATGTAACCCACACATGCAGACGAACTTGTAAACTCAAGTGCCTGTGACGTCACACGACTCACACGTCCCTTAGTTCGAACTCAGGGTTCAGTATTCAGTCACTAGCTGTCAACAAAGTAGGACATGTTCACTAACCACCAATCGCATCACTTGTGCGTCAAATTATAATCATCATAATCTTACTTATTGTACCGTGTTTAGTTATAGTACCTTTATTAAACTCATTGTGAACCAACCAATGAACATTTAATTTAATCACACTATAGGACCCGTAATCACATCACAACAAAAGTTCTATACACGTAATATGAAGACGATTCGGCCATATGAAGACGGGCGCTCGGTACTACTCGATAGTCTGCCGTGAGAGAGTGAGAGCGCGTGACGTACTTTTGGTTACATAATAATTGCGAAATTATGCCATCCTGTATCATAAACTGCTGAAAAAGTCTTCGGGATTACTTTTCATAAATAAGTAGCCGATTTTCTGCATAATTTATACAAAATCGCAAAAATATTTGTCATAATTTGTCGGACCACGAGTTCTAGACGCAATTGTGTGTCAGTATTGCAAGTTAGGAACATTATTTTTTCCCAAAAGTAAGGGAAGTAATGCGTTTTTATTAAACTTATTATTGCATATTTAGTTTTTCGAGTAGGTAGTACATTAGACATGTTGCATGATACGTAAGTATTTATAAAACATATTCAAATGATAGTTATGTTTGATATGATATTTTTAAGGTTCCCAGCTGATATAACGTGGTAAATACAAAAAAAATACAATAGGTACTACCGATAAAAATATTACTAAGACAAATAAAACACAATACTACCTAATAATAAAACTTTTCACCAAAGTATATCTCTCACACTTAGGAGTCTCGGCACAATTAAGTACGCTTGCAACATTTTTCTCTAGATTTGCGCATGTGTGGCGCAAATCTACGATATCTTACGCGTAAAAAGCCGAAAGTAGTCCTCACTTATTTCGTTGCAAAATGTTTACGACGGCTCCGTCTATACTTTTTTATTGGTTTGAGGCTAAATTTGGCAGAGTTTCTTCCTGTTTAGCACACTTTTTCGTCGTTTACCTAAGTCACAGATATTATAATACTACGTACAGATACCCAATCCCATACAAAGAAATGACACAACCCTGAGTCTGGCTATTGAGCTGGCTATTTTCTTCCTCCATTTTTTTAACAGATGGCAGCATCAGCGACTTACTCATTGCCAGAGACTGTAGTTTTACAACGCCATCTAGAAGTCTTGCCTAGATGAATAGACATTTTTATTGTTCCGGATTCAGTAAAATTAAAAAAGAAATGATAATTATGTACCAAAAACATGTTAATAGATTTTTTTTCAATTATTTTATTTCTACGCCAAGTACTAGATTTAAAAAAATGGAATGTTTTTGTTATTCCTAATTGAAACGACTAAACGTAAGTTTAGTCATGGCAGGACAAATTTATTGAGTAAAACGCCATCTATTGCAAAGAGGTCGAGCGAGTAATAAATTGACTGAGTAGATACTGTCGGACGGTAATCACATTAATCATAAATAGTAACAGTACCCACGTAATTGTGCATGGCATCGAATGCAAACCATGATAGTCTGTAAATTTCTTCAGCACCAGATCCTGTCCTTGTAGATTGCTTTATTTTTTTTATACATTCCCTTTAATTAATGGGTCAATAAAATGTTTCTCTTCTTTTTTAATTCCTCGATAGAGCAATGTACTGAGAATGTATCATTTATCCTGATCCAGGCGTCATTTACAAAATTCCTATTTTTATGTTGCTTTTTACTTTTTGGGTTACATAAATACATGGTTCTCCTTCAAGCAACTCAATAAATTTTAGGGCACTCGTTGCTCCATTCCATCTTGCGATTGAGCAAAGCCACCGTTCCGGTCAGTTAGTTCCGGGCTTGCAGGCTACGCACACATTTGAAATTCGAACGCGCTACGCACACATTTAAACTTTAAACGCTTTGATGTGCGCTCGAAAAACCGACACCGAATGGAAAAGTTGAAATCAAACTTTGATGAAATACCCAAACACCCCTGCCACACATGTGTTCAAACAAGTGCTTAAATAAGTGTTCAAATATTGTTGCTATGTTTGGCGCCGGGTTTATGGAGATAATAATACTAAAGCAAACTTAACTAAGTAGTTCTTCAGTAGGCTAAATCATGTTAATCACGTAATTTCATGACGCGCCATTAATTTGCTTATTCACGTAATGCGCGCCATCATGTAGGGAAACTAAAATGATTTTTTTTCTACTATCTGTTTTCCTAAGAATCTTTGTAGTTAGATAATAGTTATTTGTTATGCAAGGCTGCAAAGATGTTTTTCGAGTACTTGTATTGAAACCTGAATAAGCTAAGGATTCAATATAGAATCCTGAGCGTAGCAAGGGTTTCAAAGATACGAGACGCAAAATAACTTTGCTACCGAGCGAAACACACAACTTTTCATCTTTTCACCTCACTACAGCGAGGAAAATGCTTGCACTAACTCTGCAGGTGTTAAATTTATATCTTCTTCGCTGCTGGACTCGCTAATTCATCCGTATTAATATTATAAATTCGAAAGTAACTCTGTCTGTCTGTCTGCATGTTACCTTTCCACGCCAAAACCACTGAACGGATTTCAACAAAATCTGGCAAGGAGATAGATTGCATCCTGGATTCCTGGGGAAGGACATCATAGGCTACTTTTTAGGGTTCCGTACCCAAAGGGTTAAACGTGACCCTATTACAAACCTCCGTGTGGTCCCGGATTAAGAATACGGACACCCCATCTCAGCCCGTGGGTATCGTAAGAGGCGACTAAGGGAACTGGAGACCTAGTGCATACCACTGTAGCACCTTGGGTCACCCTGCGGTGGCGGGTAAACCACTAACAAAAGCATTCCCAAGGAGGGTTGGTGACAGGCTGGCGGCCGAACGTAAAACTTAGCCAAAACCCGCAACATGAATGGAAATGATAGGATGCGCGAGAGGGTTGGAGCGTACCCCACAGGTGACGCGCAGGGGCAGCACCCGGCTTCTGTGGGGAATGGACAAGGGTTGTCGCACCAGCCCGGGTGGGTGCGACGTAAGACGCAAGCTCGGAGTGTGAGAGAAGTTAGATTGAGGTGTGCGAGCTGGAATGTTGATACGATGACTGGAAGAGGAAGGGAACTAGCAGATGTTTTAAAAAGGCGACGACTGAATATAGTGATCTCGTACCTACGCCTACGTCCGATCGGCTGCTGGCAATACCAACGAGTTCAGTGTGGCTGTAGGCTTGCACCAAGCGTCGGCCTTACGGCCTCTTCCTGTTGATTATGGACGCTCTGTCGTTGGACATACAGGAAGAGGCACCCTGGTGCAGGCTGTTTGCCGATGACTTTGTTCTTGTCGGTGAAGATGAACCTGAGATCCAGAGCAGATTGGAGAAATGGCAACAGAAGCTGGAGAATGTTGGCTTGAAAATCAGCAGAACCAAAACTGAGCATATGTTCTGCGATTTCGGTGGTCTCTTCAGTTCTGGAGCCATAACGCTTGATGGCGCACTTTTCCCAGTCTGCTCCGACTTTCGGTATCTCGGTTCACTCTTGCAAAGCGACGGCGAAGTAGATCGGGCGGTTAAGCACAGAATGAACACTGGATGGATGAAATGGCGGCAGGTCACGGGAACAATCTGCGACTCCCGCATTCCCCTTAAACTTCAGGGGAAGATATATAAAACAGTGGCTAGACCTGCTGTCTTGTATGGATCAGAATGTTGGGCCACAAAAGGCATGAATGAAAGGCAATTTCATGCAGCTGAGATGACAATGTTAAGAGGGATGTGTGGTGTTACACGAATGGATAGAATAAGAAATAAGCACATAAGAGGAAGTCTGAAAATGGCACCGGTGACTGAAAAATTGTGCGGAAATCGGTTGTCATGGTATGGGCACGTGATGCGAAGGAATGAGGAAAATGTTGTGAGGAAAGTTTTGGGTATGAATGTCGATGGCTGTAATGCCTCATTAACATTCAGCCGAAGTGAGCAGGGAAGTGGGCAGGACGAGTGTGCAAACACATACTTCTCATGCCACTGCCATTGCCACTCGCGCTGTCCGGTGCTCCCCAAAAAGGCGGTTTTTTGTGCGGAACACAAAGGACCGGCAGCGCGAGCGGCAGTGCGTGTTTACATTCTGCTCCGTCGCTCAGTACTTGCCGAGTGCCTGGACGAGAATTAAGATCAGCGAAAATGCCGTCCAAATGGAGTAATGACAGAACAATAAAATTCTTAGAAATTCTGGAAACCGAAAAGGTAATTTGGCATATAACAGATTAAAAAAACTGGCCAAGTGCGAGTCTGACTCGCGCACGAAGGGTTCCGGTACCATTATCTATAAAAACGGCAAAAATATCACGTTTGTTGTATGGGAGCCCCCCTTAAATATTTTTTTTATTTTAATTTAATGATTTATTTTTAATTGAATATGTAACTAAATATTCTGTGAATATTTCAAGCGTCTACCCGTTGTTGTTTTCAATATCGAGCAAAACCGAGCAAAAAATATCACGTTTGTTGTATGGGAGCCCCCTTAAATATTTATTTTATTCTGGTTTTGTTGTTATAGCGGCAACAGATATACATCATCTGTAAAAATTTCAACTGTCTAGCTATCACGGTTCATGAGATACAGCCTGGTGACAGACGGACGGACAGACAGACAGACAGCGGAGCCTTAGTAATAGAGTCCCGTTTTACCCTTTGGGTACGGAACCCTAAAAACATAAACAGAAACATCATCATCATCTACCATCATCATCATCATCCACCATCATCATCATCATCCACCATCGTCTACGACGAACTTTCTTTTTTTGTATTCGATAAATCTTTATAAATATCGAACATACTTATGTATCGCAAAAACACAGCGCGGCCGCTGTATATTTCGACGTCTGCCATTGCCGAAACTTGAAAGCGAAGTGATTGATAGGGCAGTATGTAAACACATACTCCTCTCGATCCTGCTGCGGCAGTATTTAGGGAATTATTTCCAGCAGCACGAGGGGCAGCGGCAGGGGCTGAATGTAAATGAGGCATAAGAGTAGGGGAAGACCAAAGAAACGATGGATGGACTGTGTGAAAGATGATATGGCTAGAAAAGGGGTGACTACCGAGATGACGACTAATAGAGAAGTATGGAAGAAAGGGACATGTTGCGCCGACCACAAATAAATTGGGATAAGGGCAGGAGAATGATGAATGATGGTTGTTTTTTTTTTGTAAAAAGTTTTTATTGTTCACTTTTTAGGTGTGGGGTAGGTACCCCACACAAATTTGAATACCACTAACTGCTATGTAAATAACAGTGACGGAGTCAAATAGGATATCATCTACATAGACTAAAATGGGAAAAATACGTAATTATTGAAGCTTACTCATAAACTGTGCAAGTATGGGACCACCTCTGAAGCATGACCTACCAAACCATAAAAGAATCATGAAAATCGATTCATAATTGGCGGAGTAATAGCGTAACACATACACAAAAAAAAACATACAGGCTAATTGAGAACCTCCTCCTTTTTGAAGACGTCGGTTAAAAATACCTTCATTACACGTACGCTTTTCATTTTTGCAATCGGTATTATGTTTTTGTTTTGTTTGTTTGTTTGCCAGTGGTGTCGTAACCGTGCGTTTGCACTGGCGTAACATTTGCGACAAAACATGTTGAAAAATCTCTATTTTCTGTCAATGTTCCATACAATTTTTGACAGGAACTAGAGATTTCAACATGTTTTGTTGTCATGTTTCGCCAATGCAAACTCTCGTAATACAGACCTCGGTGAAGTTAGCCGCACGATTTCATTATTATGAACTTTTGTTAGTGCTAATCGTTAGAGAGAGTTAGAAAGAAAAGAAAAATCGTTAGAGAGTAATTAAAATTAATTTACCAATAAAAGTTACTATCTGTGAGAGTAATTAGTTTTTATGTAAAAACAATTTTAATTTTTCGTGTGAAGTTGGCCCCCCTTCCCGCAAAAATGGACTTAGACGTAATTTTATTTTTTGAATCGTTTGAGAATCGTTAGAGAGTGATTGAAAGTTACACAAAATCGTTAGAGAGTTAATGCTTTATTTGATATTAAATAATTTGTAAGAGCGTAACGTTAGTCCACCTCTGTGAATTTCGCCCCCGATATACTTATTCTCAACTTTTGTTAATGCTAATCGTTAGAGAGAGTTAGAGAGAAAAGGAAAATGGTTAAAGAGTAATTATTTTTATTTATCAACGATTTTAATTACTTCCCCCATTCCCACAAAAATGGACGTAGACGTAATTTTTTTTTTTATAGTTTGAGTATCGTTAGAGAGAGATAGAGAGTTAAAAAAAATCATTAGAGTTAATATTTTAATTGATATAAAATTATTTCTGAGAACGCGTTTTACCCTAGGACCTGAGCAGGTTAAAATTTAGAAACGTGCCGCCTCGATAGGGGATAGGGGAGGCAGGAGAGGGGGGAAGGGTTACTAGATCCCCACTCCCCCTGCCGGAGATATAAAGTTTTTTTTTAATGATTTTTAAATATGAAAAATCTCATATATGCTGGGACCACACTAACGGATTATCGCGATAGACGTTAACCGTTGGTGTACTACACGACGACTTACCTCGAGAATTTGTCAACGGAATTTACATTGGCGTTTGACGTTGGGTGATTGATCAAAGAGATTTACCGCGAGAATTATTGCATTGAATAAAGCGGCCATACGTTTCTCATTGTAACGTTACGTTACGTTTCTCATTGTGCACCGTGAGCGCGAGTAGTACCGTAGGAAGTCGGTACTACTGATACATGAAATGATGCAGAAGGATGTTAATAGTTATCGAGTGGTAAAGTTGTGTATTTGATCAACGATCATTTAACAGTGATACCTGATAAGAATACGAAATATTGTTGGTAGTTTCAATTTGATTCGGTACTTATACAGGTTGTCAGGGTAAACACCGTTGTCACTCAAACCATGGGTAGTTGACTTAAATATGAAAACAAATGACCGAGTAACAACAAAAAAAAACGTAAATTTCATTAAAAGATTTTAAAAAGTTTTTATCCGACACCGTGCTCGCTAGCGAAACAGCTGACTAACTGAGGGAAGGGTCGCGCTCGCGGCCGGTTAGGTCACGTCCCGCACCCGCCGCCCGTGTTCAGACGCGAATTCGTTGCACTAGCGCATAGGGCAACGAACTTGCGTCTTTTGTGTAAAAAGGTAGTTTTAAAAAAAAGAAAAAAAAAGTTGTAGTTTTCCATTGATTTTACGTTCTTTAAATGACACCAAACTACTGGTTTCAAGGATAACGGTGTTTACCCTAACATCCTGTAGTGCATCATTTATGCTCAAAACACACAAAAGGTGGGTGCTTGTCGGCAGCAGGTTGGGTCGTCTTTAACCCACCGACGGAAAAAAAGGGGTGTTATAAGTTTAACGTGTGAATCTCTGTGTCTGTATGTTACATCGTAGCTGCCAAACGGCTAAACTGATTCTGATATTTTTATTTTGTCTGAAAGCTGACTTGATAGAGTGTTCTTAGCTATGATTCAAGAAAATCGGTTCAGCCGTTTGAAGATAATCAGCTCTTTTCAAGTTGATGAATGGATGTGAGCATCTTCCACAGGTCACATCGATTCGAAAGGACATGTCCAAAAATGGTTTTTTATTATTCAATAATTCTAACCAGGATAAGTTAAATATATTTGGATAGACAACCCAAAAAGTAGTACTTAGCTCTAACTGTATCATGCATTTTTAAGAATTACCAATTTTGAGAAAAATCGTTTTTTAATTTAGTGTTCACTTACTCCTAAAACGAACAAACTTTTCTAATTATCTAGGCTAATCAAGTAAACACACCCCAGAAAATAACAAACTTTTGAAAATTGACATATGGTACTGTCAACTCATTACAGTCAATCAATATTTTGTTGTAAAGAATATGACAATGCAAACAAAAATTCTAATCAAATCATTTACTATAAGTACCATATTATTATGAAATAAGATGAAATGGGATATTTTCAGTCAAAAATGTGTTGCATAATTCTTTTAGACCTCTCTTTAGATTATAGCCACTAGGAATCTATAATTGCAAGAAGTGCATGTTTCAGCATAGTCCACAGGCTTAGCAGGAGTAAAATGATAATGTACCTACCTACTGATCAAGAACATTTTTTAAATTACGATGGAGAATTCCTGTTTTATGACTTAAAATCGAGATCGGAAGTGGATGAAAAGCCTTTCGACAATTATAATATTTAAAAACTGAATAATATGCTTCGAATGCAAGTGTTACAGATTTTTTATGAAATAAAACTTTTTTTTTAGTTTTAAATATTGATTTATTGATTTTCTTCATTTTCAATGTCTTCTATTATTAAAATACTGTCGAGAAACTGAGCAGGTGGAGATATATAATTTTGTTGCCGGCCCATCCAAGATACCAGACAATAATGTAATACACTCTATAACTATAGTGGCGTGAGTCCTCTGATCAAAGCTGTCTCATGTGATGACGAAATGCCTGGTATCTTTACTAACTTCTAGGTATAGCAAAAGTACCGTTCGGCCGAATATGTTGCCCGTATTATGAGCGAGCCTGTTTAATCTAAAACGCGTTCCCAGAAATAATTTAATATCAATTAAAATATTAACTCTCTAATGATTTTTTTAACTCTCTATCTCTCTCTAACGATTCTCAAAATATAAAAAATAAAAAAATTACGTCTACGTCCATTTTTGCGGGAATGGGGGTCAATTTCACAAAATTAATTAAAATAGTTGATAAATAAAACTTAATTACTCTCTAACCATTTTTCTTTTCTCTCTAACTCTCTCTAACGATTAGCATTAACAAAAGTTCATAATAATGAAATCGTGCGGCTAAATTCACGGATGTGTAATACAGATTGTCAATAGTATTACGCAATGTATTGTGATTGGCCCGGACATCAAGCAATAGACAAAATAGGCAAATTACTTTGCTTGAATAAGAGGCCTTTGGCTGCTCTGTATGTGCGTTTTTTTTAGGTATTATATTAAAAAAGTGAAAAATAACTTTAATTTCGGAAGTCCGTGGCAAAAATGAAAATTGAAAAGCATATTAAAACTGAAATAAAATGCATAAAATACAACTGACTGTATTTTTTTTATGCATTTTATTTCAGTTTTATTAGTATGACTTATGAGTTTTGAATTATATTTTATCTACACCCATACTTTAAATCCTCTCTAAAAGTTTCTGAAACAGTTATTATTGCCAACATTAAAACAACCAGTGTCATAGTAACCATAATATCATCCAAACGGGTGTTATAATAATGTTGTACTGAATTTCATAATGCAACTCATTTAAAAAAAGAACATTGTCATTCACGAGCGTTTCACTAACAATTTAAAGCACCGTAATTTAAGGGCGCACAAATTGCTTAGCATGATCCCCTGTTATGCCGAAAATACTGCAGCATTAATTTTGAAATAAATATATGTTAAAGTTGAGGATTGATGCTAGGTCTTATGTGAGGCGAAAACGCGATTACTTAAAATTTTCTCTATAGAAAAAAAATCCATAGTTACCTCTGCATAGAATTATAAACCGCTGGTATTCAAAAAATACTTCAAATTAGATCATGAAACTTTGCATGATAACTGAACTAACTATAAATCAGGTCTTTTGTGTGTCATTTTTTTTTATTAACATTGTTTTCAACGTAAAAAGCAATTACCTAAACTTTTCGACGCTTTAGAGCCGCTAGCGCCTCACTCCGTCTCGTTCTCACTCGTTCGCGAGTAGTATGGTGCGAGCGGGATAAAATCTGAGGTAGGGTGCGCCCTTAAAAACAAAACACATTCGAATTCGAAAAATTCGAATTCACGTCGTACCGCGCCATTTTTGTTCGATATTGGTATTGCAAAGCAACTTTTATAGAAGATTCATATCATGGGTGTAGTTAATCTTATATGCAACTGTAAATAATTAGGTATTAAAACACTCATGTGAAACTATTATCACACTCGGCTTTGCCTCGTTATTATTTCAGTTAAGTATTTCAGTAAAAAAAAAAACATGATGAAAACAAAAAAAATAATTGTACTTTATATACGCTAGTCCATGTCCGGACACACTGTCTATCGTCGCTTCTAAGGCTTAGCGTCGTTACAAAAATAGTTTATAATTAGTTTTATACATAAAACCCGGCACGTAATTTCGTAAACTTTCTCGTGAGTAGCGTATTAAGACCTAGTTCCAAAAATTACCAACGTGGCGCGGTTTGTGCCGTTATTCCATTGGTCGAATCATATTTGTATCTAATCGGATTTTAAATTCCTGATAATACATAGTTTACAAGAATAAATTAAAAATACAATTCGTCAATATATCTCATACACTGTAATGTACGGAAAATAATCACCAAAATGGTAATAAGCATGAAAATAATCTATCAAGAGTAGCAGCCGCGTGATCGCACAATGGACGCCGCCGTCGCAGCTGCAATCGATCCCATTTTGAAGCGTTCACCCCGGCTAGCGGCTGGCTGCATGTTGTAGCCGAAAGCCGTGTAGGCGGTGTAGCGCACGGCACAGCAAAGCTTTTAGGTGACGAAAAATAATTAAACTAACACACGGTTTCTGAATTGAGAATTTGAATTAGAGAATTGGTCAGTTCATACCTAAGTATTAAGTAACACCGCAAAATTCATAATTTCGTTGCTAAAAACCTAAAGCCTCCAGTATGTACCTACCTAGTACCTACCTACATGTAGGGCGGGCGAGCGCGCTCGGCCAACGCAAAATACACGCAAATCAAACGGCAAATCCCGCAAACAGGCCCATTATACGTTGGCCGAGTGACGGTTCGCCCAATGTGTACTGGGAGCTTAAGAAATTTTGAACTTCGCGGGCTTCATTGAAGAAATCAATACACTAAATGCTAAAGAAGAGTTTAACAACCTCTCAACTTCAAATTCTCAAAAAGGTCAAATTATTTATTAAATCATCAAATGTTATGATTGGAGTATTTCCGGATTTGCCCAGCCGGAAATACTCCAATCATAACAGGACTTATAAATAGGTTCGAGTCGTTTGGGGTTGAAACACTAGAACACTAGTGTTTCAACCAAAACCTCGAGCACTCGGATCCCATGGCCCTAGGTACCTAGGGCCATGGGATCCGAGTGCTCACTTAGTTTTTCAAGACATCATCGCCAAGAGGTTGGTCGACTCTTCACGTGACCAGAGAGCTGGCCTATTTTTTTTTGCCAGAGAATCAGCATTACCATACAACGTGGCGATTCGGATTAATTTTTTACCTGACTACTAAAAGTGCAGAATAAACAATTTTTCTTTCTTTCTTTCTTCTTTCTACTATGACCAAGCAAAAAGGAGGTAGTCGAAATGATTTTGACTGGTACCTATGTATGTATGTTCATGTGTTTCCTCATGTCTTCCGAACTACTTCCTCACAATTTTACAAATGAGGTATCGTTAGAAGCGTCGTGATCGTCCGCTAGATAAAGGCTATCACATTAAATTGCGCCCTCTAAATCATAGAAAGCCATGAAATAAAAATAAAAAATGTTGGGTATCAAATGAAAGGGCTTAATTAGTACATTTCAAATATATATATATATATATATATTATAACTCCATTTTTTTCAATAAAAAAAAAGGTTTAAAACTAAGACCCAACTACGACAAAAAAGTCAATCATATAAAAAAGACGTCACAGACAGACAAATAAAAAATCCGGAGTCACACGTAGGTAATCTGTTCGATTTATGCCCTAACACGTGTGACTCCGGATTATTAATTTGT
Organism: Lithophane semibrunnea; assembly: GCA_947363905.1. Lineage (NCBI taxonomy): Eukaryota > Metazoa > Arthropoda > Insecta > Lepidoptera > Noctuidae > Lithophane > Lithophane semibrunnea. Next base: position 18,402,942 of record OX376196.1, read on the forward strand.
CTGTCTGTGATGTCTTGTTTAGGGTTCCGTACCCAAAGTAAAACGGGACTCTATTACTAAGGCTCCGCTGTTTGTCTGTCCGTCTGTCACCAGGCTGTATCGTGAACATCAGAATGACTGGCCAAAATGACCGATCAGCTTTAAAATATTACTAAAATCTAATACCTATTTGCTACTATTTGATACCTTTGTTTAAATAATTGGTACCTAATTAACAACTGAGAAAATGAATTTACAAAATGGGCAGTCATTCTGATGTCAGGGTGACTGCCCACATTTAAAATCTCCACGTAAGGGCTCCAAAATTTAAATTCGCCTTTACAAAAATTTAGTACCTGTTTGATACCTAAACATATATTTTTTTCTAAATTTTTAGGGCAAATAATAAAGATTTTATTAGAGGTTTTTTGTTTACTATGTAATACAGAAAGTCATATAAATATATCACAGTGAAAAATAAAAATATATAATGCTATGTGCGTAGAAGCTTTTATTGCTTTTTGCTATTCTGGTGGACAAATCATCAAAGCATTGCCATTTTGTGCCCCTAAGACAATGAGAATTATAATGTCCAATACAGTTAGAACTGGGTGGAAGTACAAATTCTATTACAAACAAGATTTTGTATTCAATACCTTTTAACATCATTGTTTTTGGTAAATCAGTAAGAATTATTATTTTATCAGACTCTGGTTCAAAAGCAATCACATCTTTTAAATTATAAAAACTTTCTGCAAGTCGACATGTTGTTTTCAGTCATTAATGTCGACTCAGCAGACTCGCTTAACGTCTTCTTATTAAAATCGAGAGGTAAGAATGCACATTTTCTTTTTACATGTTTAAAGAGCAGAGCAGTCCAAATTTGTACATGATTCTTGTATGTCAGCACTATATATATTTCTATTAAGTAATCAAAATTCTTTCTGAATAAAAAGCAATATTTACTTTGACGAAGACAATTTATTTAACTATAAACGAAAAGGTCATGTTTCTATGGAGACTCTTAACACCGCGATTCAGCGGAGAATGCTAAATGTACAACGCCATCTATCGAGACATCAGGTACTAAAATATCGCTTATAGTAACAAACTAAACGTAAGATTCTAGATTGTACATTCCGCCCACTATGGACAGAATGTCCATTGTTCCCGCCCACCATGAACCAACCACATTCGATTATAATGGACTGTATTGTAAATAAAAAATAAACAAAGCTAGGACATGGTGGCCAAGAACAAACACACTTAAACACAAAATCAGATTAGTTAAAACAATTAAAATTTAAACAGTGGATTTAATGAGCGATAGGTAAAAAACACAGTTTGGTTATTGGTCGCTTAAATGTAATACCCTTACATTTAAGACTGACTACTCTCGCAACTTTGTCCAAACCAGGGTGTTTCGCTGTGACTTTAGCTAGAAGCCACTTGGCTGGAGGGAGGCCATCCTCCTTCACTAGAACTAAATCTCCGATCTTGGGTTCAGGAGTTTTATTTGCCCACTTATAACGATGTAAAAATTGACTCAAATACTCACTTGACCACCTACGCCAAAATTGTTGCAGCATTTTTTGTGTTAATTGCCAACGTTTTAATGATGAAATAGACGATGTTTCATAATTATGCTCCGGTACTAGAATTAATGATTCACCTATTAAAAAGTGCCCTGGAGTGAGGGGTGTTGGGTCTTGCGAGTTTGTGCTTATTGGTGATAATGGTCGAGAGTTCAGGCAAGCTTCTATTTGGTACAATAACGTCGAGATCTCTTCGAAAGTAAGAGTTGCATTACCTATTACGCGTTTTAGATGATGTTTGGTAGACTTTATTCCAGCCTCCCATAGCCCGCCGAAATGCGGGGCATGTGGTGGAATAAAGTGCCATGTAGTGCCGTTATTTGCCAAACACTCGGCGATTTCCATCGTCAAGGTTGACTTTTCTTGCGCGAACAAGCTTCGGAGTTCGCAAGCGGCACCAACAAAATTTGTTCCATTATCGCTGAATAAGTCAGCACAATGACGTCTGGCAACAAATCGTTTAAAAGCAGCAATAAAGCCTTGTGATGTGAGATCACTCACTGCTTCCAAGTGTACGGCTCTTGTAGCCATACATACAAAAAGGCATATGTAACCTTTATAGGCCCGGTGGCCTCTACCCTTAGAAGTTCGGATCTGTATAGGACCTGCGTAGTCCACACCACTTCGATAAAATGCTCGAATTGGTGTAACTCGAGCTGAAGGTAATTGTCCCATTAGTTGAACCCTAGTTTGTGCAGCGTGGCGTACACAAATTACGCATTTGCGAACAACCATTTTTGCTTGGTTATTAGCATCAATGACCCAGTATTTAGTTCGCAGATAATTAACCATGAGCTGTGGTCCGCCGTGCAACGTTTTATGGTGAGTTTCAGTTAAGACTAAATCAGTGAGGTGAGATTTTGACGGTAATATTATTGGGTGTTTCATTTCAGTTTTTATTTCAGCTTTCTCTAGACGACCACCAACTCTCAAGATGCCCGACTCATCTAGGAATGGATTTAAAGATGTAAGTTTGCTTTTCTTTTGAACTATCCTTTTTTCTTTAATATCTTTTATCTCTTGCTGAAATGTCTCTGCTTGACACTGTTTCACACAAATATGAAGAGCTTCATTCAATTCTTTGCTAGTTAACCATACAGGTAAGTTATGATCACGAACGTTTTTCAATTTAATGATGAATCTTTTGCAGTATGCTACAACTCGAACTAATTTACGAAGAGACGAGAACTTGGTCCACAACTGGAGTGGATCATTCTGCGTTATATGACAAACCTTTTTTGACTTTTCTTCTAAATTAGTATCTGGTATTTGTGTTGTATCATAAGTTTCAGTTCTATGTTTTAACCAAGGTGGTCCTGTTGTCCAGAGTTCAAACATCGGTAACTCTGACGGGTTAATTCCCCGCGACGCACAATCTGCCGGGTTATCAGGAGATGATACGTGTGACCATTGATTCCTGTCTAATATATTTAGAATCTCTGATACCCGATTAGCTATAAACGTTTTCCAACGAGTTGGGTGGCTGCTTAACCAAGCCAGTACCACGGTTGAATCGGTCCAAGCACGTAGATTATGTTTTGAAATGTTCAAGACTACTGATACCTCCTGTAACAATTTAGCTAACAAGACAGCTCCACACAACTCAAGTCTTGGAATGGATACTTGCTTAATTGGAGCTACTTTAGTTTTGGAAGTTACCAGATGAACGTAGACGTTTCCTGAGTCATCAACAACACGTATATAGACCACAGCAGCATAAGCCTCACTAGATGCGTCGCTGAACCCATGAAGTTCCACGGTGCTGTTTTCCTTGACATTAATCCATCGTGGGAGTCGACATTTGGTAAGTTCAACAAGTCCTGCACGGTAAGTAATCCATTCATTTAATAGTGTAGGTGGTAGTTTATCATCCCAATCTATGCCCGCAAGCCAGAGCTTTTGAATCATAATTTTAGCTTTTATGATTGCTGGTGATATCCAACCCATTGGGTCAAATAACTTTGCAATATCAGATATTACTTTCCTTTGTGTTACAGGTTCCGAGACAGGTGGTAGCTGAACGGAGTACTCGAAGTCATCGGTTCGTCGATTCCAGGTAAGTCCCAATATTTTCATTGTTTCACTTTCTTTTAATTCTAGGTTGCTTGTTGTTACTATGCTTTCTTCGCTTATTTCCTTATGTAATTGATCATTATTGCTTGCCCATTTTTGTAGTTCAAAACCTCCTTTGCTTAGTAGTTTAGTCATTTCTGAGAATATTTGTTTTCCTTCTGATACACTTTTACAGCCAGTAATGAGATCATCCATGTAGAAATCTTGTAATACTCTTTCAGATGCTAGTGCAAATTGGTCTCGTTCATCATAAGCGACTTGGTGAAGCGCTCTTACCGCCAAGTATGGAGCTGAAGCGGTCCCAAACGTTACTCGTACTAAACGGAAATGTTGTATATCTTTTTTAGAGTCAGATCTCCACACTACACGTTGATAATCTGCATCTTGGTCAGTCACCTTCACCTGTCGATACATCTTTACGATGTCAGCTACCAAGCAAATAGGGTGAAGCCTCCACCTCATAAGAATGTGCCTAAGATCGTCTTGTAAAGTCGGACCTACCATAAGATTACTGTTCAGTGAAACACCATTGTTGTCGCGACTAGAAGCATTAAATACGATCCGGAATTTGGTGGTGGTTTTATCATCTCTAACTACTTCATGGTAAGGTAAGTAAACTGCCTCTGGATTATCAATTTCTTTTGAAGGTATTACTTGCATGTGACCGAGCTTTAAATATTCTAAAAAAACATCAGAGTATTTAGTTTTTAAATCCGGTGATTTTAAGAAACGTTTTTCTAAGGATAATAATCTCTTTATAGCAATATCGCGCGAATTGCCATGTTTACAGCTCGGATCATTGTCTTTAAAAGGTAATTTTACAATGTACCTACCAAAACTATCGCGTTTTGTTGTTTCCTTAAATATTTCCTCACAACGTTTTTCTTCTGGAGTGAATTGATTTTTGGCCAGACTGAAGTTATCAGATTCAAGTTCCCAAAATTGTTTAAGATTAAAATCTTCATTGCAAATGTTAGTATGCATAGTGATGATAGTACTATTGCAGCTGACAGTATTGGTTTCACTATCACCACCCACTTTGCCAGATAAAACCCAACCCAGCCTGGTGTTCTGTGCTATCGGTGTTCCTGGTGGACCTCTCATCAATCCTTCAGTTATAATTTGACAATACACTTCTGCACCAAGCAATAAATCGATTTTATTTGGAATGTTAAACTTCGGATCTGCTAACTTCATAACTGGTAAGTTGGGCAACTGAACAACAATTTTTCTTTCAGGGAGAAATGAAGTTAATTTCCGAAGAACGTATGTTTTGACTTTAACAGTAAAAGTAGGATCCTGGAGAGATTGTAGTTTAATATAAACCACATGTTTACAATTAAGTGAAGCGTTGTCTTCACCCCCCACTCCTGATATAACACTGTTGCATGTAATTCTTTTAAGCCCAAGTAATTGGACTGCAGACTCCGTTATAAAAGATGCCTGTGATCCCTGGTCCACTAGAGACCTCAGTGTCCTGTGTTAGTTTCTGCTTTTACCAAGGCTGTTGCTAATACAACCTGGCAATTTGTGTTAGAAAAACAACTAGTTATGTTTCTTACCTCGGTCTCGTCTTTTGATGTTGTTGCAGTTTCAACAACATTGGTACTATCAGCTGATTGCTTTTTTGGTTCTTCGTTATCAGTTGATTGGTTATTATTATTTGAATGCAGCAACGAATGATGTTTCTTCTTGCAAATTCTACATCTTGTGGGCAAACGACACGAAGTTACCATGTGATTTGCCCCTAAGCAATTAAAACACAAACCTGAATTTTGGACAAAATTGCGACGAGTGATCAACTTTTCCTTAGCAAAATCTTTACAATTCCCTATCTTATCGACTATTATTTGAACAAAAGGTACATAAAGATGGTTTATCTTTATTCTCATTAGCATTTTTTACAATATGATGTGACTTTGTGGCAGTGCTCTTTACTGTTTTTGTACATAAAAATTCAAGCGACCTAAATCTGTGCTCAACAAAATCTAAAAAATCATTTAATGTAGGCAATTCCTTAGTTGAACTACAAATCTTAGCTTCCCATTGTTTGCGAGACTCATTATCTAATTTAGAACACAATATGTAAATAACAATAAGATCCCAATTTTCGATATTAATACCTTCATTTTTTAAAGCATTAAGACATTCGTTAGTTGTATCAAAAAGTTCTTTTAGAGACTGTGATGATTCAGTAGTTATACATTTTTGGTTAAAGAATCTTTTGAAAATACAATCCGTTATAAACTTCTTATTATTAAATCTATTTTCTAAAAGGTTCCAACTAGTTAAATAGTTCTCACTGGTAATAATAGGTAGGTGTCGCAACAGTTGCTCAGCTTCGCCGGTGAGATAACTTTTCAAGTAGTGTAATTTTTGTACGTTATCCAATGATTGGTTTTTATGTATTAATGTTTGAAAGAGATCCCGAAACGTTGTCCACTGAGAATAATGACCAGAAAATGTAGGTATCGCTATTCTAGGTAACTTCACGCCACTCTGAGTTATTTGGTTACTGTGTTCCGTACAATCAGAAGTGGTTTTCTTATTCAAGCGTTCTTTTAAATCGACTTTGTAGTCCATATACAACTCTTCCGACTGACTATACATGTCACTTAAATTGTAATCTGATTTGTCATACTCTTCCTTTTTAACCTCGGATATTAAAAAGGAAGTCTCTTCAAACATTGACCACTGTTTCTCTAAACTTTCCAACCTTGTTTCCACGTAGCTAACGTTAACCCTTTCTTTAGGAGACTTTTTGAAGTTTATGTACCCTCTCTTCATCTTTTCATTAATATCTACTTGCAATCTTAGGAATAAATCCATTTTAAAAAACTGTTTATATTCCAGAACTAGTTTCAATTACAAATCCCAAATTCTGCAGAATAGTTGATAAAACTCCTTGAAACTTTTACAAGTTCAAATCTTGGCAAATTTTTCTAAGTGTTTGTAACACTTTGCCGAAATTGGGCATGGATTCCCCGTCTAAACACACTTTTGCATGAAAATTTTACAAGTCCAAAGTTCAGTCATGCAAGATAGCTATCTAATTAACTAAGTTCTTTTCCACTTTATTATGACTGAACTGAATCACTAACTTTCCAAATGTTATAAAGTACTCACAGTTTGTCCAAATGATTTGCACTGTCACAGACACTTCACTAATTTGCACTTCACTTACACTTAAACTGTTCACTTTCGCCGATAGGTGGCGCCACTGTCGTACTGTCCAAAACTCACGGGTGCATCAGTCACGGCATCCAAAATAATTCGACTCGAATGACCATGAATAAAAAGCAATATTTACTTTGACGAAGACAATTTATTTAACTATAAACGAAAAGGTCATGTTTCTATGGAGACTCTTAACACCGCGACTCAGCGGAGAATGCTAAATGTACAACGCCATCTATCGAGACATCAGGTACTAAAATATCGTTTATAGTAACAAACTAAACGTAAGATTCTAGATTGTACACTTTCAAATATGTACGCAACGTTACATTCACAAGTTACGAAAGTTTTTCCACTATCGTCAATATTTGTATCAAAAAAGGTTTTCAAAATGTCACTACGTTGTTTGTATATATCTGTACTATTATCATTGGCAGCAATCATCTTAATAAAATTAAAATAGTCATCATCAGTATCGCGTAAAGTTCTGCTAAATTTATAATTGTCTACCACTCCAACAGCAAGCGTTTGTGAGACAGAGTCGAATGCACACGTGTTCGAAATAAATGAAATGAAATTGTTTATTCTGTAAATAGGATATTGGAATCACTTTTACACGTCATATTAAAAAGTTGTAAAAATAAGCTAGATGAGGTCGGCGTTTCCTATCTGACTACTCTGAGAAGAAAGGCCGAAACAAACTCAGAGGTCACCGTCTCCTTTAAAGTCCAGACATAATCTTGGTCAGGCCATATGAGGACCATGTAGATAAGAGTCTGAAATGGTCTCTTGAGGAAAGAACCACACAGATTTGAGTGGACCTGTCCAGTCAGTGCAAGCATTTGTCAGTAATAGTGGAGCTCAACTCAGAACTAAAGGAGCTCAACGACTCGATGATCAATACCAAAGAAAGGACGTTTGGGTAGGTCGCATAAAGTTCTCAAATTGCCAGACCTTCCCTAAAACTAACAGAACGAAAAATAAATATCCACATAGTCCTCACATTCACAATAAAACAATACTTATAAGTAATCATCATGTCATTTTGTATATAATATTCAATAATGTCAATTTGTATATAAAACTGGTAGGTATATTTTTATGGCTTTCCATAATATTCAAAATGTCACAATGCTTAGCAGAGCGAGCAGCTCAATCCCATGCATTTTTGTCTTCTAAATAATCTGTGATTTTATAGTACCCTTTTTTACATAGTTTGGTTTTAATACAGCTTTTAAATCGTTTAATGGGTAAGTTTCGAATGTCAATGGGAAGTTTGTTATAAAAGCGTATACATTGACCCATGAACGAGTTGCCTACTCTGTGAAGACGAGTGCGATGTACAGCAAGATTGTGTTTATTCCTGGTATTTAAACTATGAATATCGGACATTTTCTTAAACTTTGATATGTTTTTGTGTACATACAATAGGTTTTCAAATATATATTGTGAGGCTACAGTCAGAATATCTATTTCTTTGAATTTTTCTCGAAAGGAATCTCTTGGACCTAGGTTGTAAATGGCTCGAACAGCCCTTTTCTGTAAAACAAAGATAGCATTAATGTCCGCACAGGCTCCCCAGAGAAGAATCCCATAAGACAGAAGACTATGAAAATAACTAAAATAAACAATTCTGGCTGTATCTACGTCAGTTATCTGTCTAATTTTTTTAACGACATAGGCGGCCGAACTAAGCCTACCTGACAATTTTTCTATGTGTGGGCCCCATTGTAATTTACCGTCAATGGTTATTCCAAGAAAAACTGTCGATTCAACGGGGTCCAACTCTATTCCATTAACTTTAACATTGGTAGATAGCTGCCTGACATTTGGCGTTGAAAATTTAATGAGTTTAGTCTTTTTTTCATTCAAGAGGAGATTATTTACATTAAACCAATGCACAACTTTAGAGAGTGCATCGTTAACTTGTTCAAAATTGACTAACTGGCGTTTGATTTTAAAAATGAGGGATGTGTCATCTGCGAATAATACGATCTTATGATTATCCCTTATGTGGTAAGGCAAGTCATTAATATAAATGAGAAATAAGAAAGGACCTAGAATTGAACCCTGCGGAACGCCCATGGTGACCGAAGATCCTGCAGATCTCTTGCCATTAACATCGACCCTCTGAATTCTGTTGTTCAGATAAGAAGTCAGAAGGTCGAGAGCCTTGTCCCTCATACCATAGTGGTACAGTTTCCTGATGAGAGTATCATGATGTACGCAATCGAAAGCCTTGGACAAGTCGCAGAAAATGCCAAGAGCATCCTGCGACTCCTCCCAGGCCTCGAAAATGCTCTTCAGTAATTTCACGCCCGCATCTGTAGTTGAACGACCCTTTGTAAAACCAAACTGTTTTAAATGGAGTAAATTATGTGCATTGAAATGTCCTAACATCTGTTTAAAAATTAATTTTTCAAAGATTTTGCTCAACGTAGGTAAAATCGAAATAGGCCGAAAATTCGTGGGATCAGTTGTGCTGCCAGACTTGAACAGTGGAATCACTTTGCTAAGTTTCATCAGATCAGGAAATACACCAGATGCAATACAAGAGTTAAAAACAATTGCCAAAAAGGGTGAAATAACATCAATTATTGAGGACATGGTATGTACTGATAATCCCCAAAGGTCAGCAGTTTTTTTTACATCGAGTTCTTTAAAAGATTCTATAATGTCTTTAGCAGTAGCAATTGTGAATTCAAAAAGTTTGTCAAATTCTGGTACACATTCTTTTATTATTGAATAAGCAGAAGTCGAGGACGACGATGACAGAGTTTTGGTTGTTAAAATTGGAATATTAGTGAAGAAATTTTCAAACTCAGTTGCCACCTCCACGTCTGCCTTAATATCTACATCATTGATTTTTAGATGGAAGTCACGATTCCGTACTGTCGTTCTTCCCGTTTCAGAATTAATACTATTCCAGGTTGTTTTAATTTTATTTCCAGAAGATTTTATTTTATTTTTAATGTGTATGGCTTTTGCTGAGCTTTCTCTTTTAAAAGTTTTAGAATATTTCTTAACAAATTCTTTAAAAGTTTCATCATGGTTATATGTTTTTTCATGATATAATTCAAATAACCTTTGCCTACTTTTATAAATTCCTGGTGTTGCCCAATCACTAAATATAACGCGGTCACAAACAGGCAATGTTTTTGAGGTGAAAACCTTCCCAAACTCATAAGTCCTCCGGACGATCCGCACAGTGGTGACACCCGGGCGTTTCCTCCCGCCTAATCCTACACAGGTACCTCCCGAAGCTGTCATGTCCGATTCGACTTGACTCCATAAAGCAGCAACTATCGATGACAACGATATACCGGATGACATTTTTTACCGTCTCGAGCATAATCAGGTGTGTTGTGTAAGTGGAACAGAAGCCATACCCGAGAATATTTGCTTAGTACCATTGAGATTGTACAGGTTCGGAATTTCCTTCAAAAATCATGAAAACTATCCATCCTACGGCCCGTGCGTAAAAACGAATAATAGCCAAAATAGGAGATAGTAAACGGCGTAGGCTGCGATGGCGCATGAATGATAGTTGTACGTGTGTGCGAGCGAAACGCACGCACATTTCTTTTGCGTAGAAACCTAGTAAGCGGCCGCCCCTCGCATGGTACAGTCGTGTTGAAAACGTTTCCAAAATCAACGCAATAACATTTATAGTCCACTTACTTATAAACTAAGACAAACCTGATCTACAAATAAAATGAACACAATACCCAAAAATTCTCAAACATACAATACAAATACCCAATTGACCAAATAAGCCTCACACCAAAAGAATAAGTAGTAAATAGGTAATAACTTAACACAAGTAAGAAAACTTAACCTACCTAAAATAATAAAACACAACAAATACTTACGTAAGTACAAATAAAAACCCCACCAATTTACCAATTAAAAAGATAAAATAATAAGTAAACTCGACTGTACTTCATTCAAAATGAAAAGGACGTGCATACATGCGGGAGCGAGAACATTGACAGAATGTTGTTCGGTCGACCCGTTGCTAAGTAACGTCGGCGCGCCTACGCACACACACGTACATAGAAACTTGATGTGTGCGTGAGAGTTCACTTACCGGGGTTCACGTACGAGAGCCGAGCAGCTGAGCGGTACTCGCGCGCGGGCGACACGACCGACAGACGCGCACGCGCATTGCGCGCATTTTACAAAAAATGAACTTAGGTCTGTACCTACCTTTTTAGCGATATCGCAGTAGGTAATTATTGTTCAAAATGTTTCGTTCTCAACATAAACTAGCACGTCTTTGCATATTGTTCGATAAACTTCGAGGCATGTCTCTATCACTTTTCAAAAAATTAAAAGCGTTTTAAATTATTCGCTGTTTTAAATCACTAACGCTTTGAGCTTCTTCGGTATACACTAAACGTCAGACTAAACGTTTTAGGTCGGCCCACAAATAAAAGTCAAGGGGTGTTATGTAGGTCTGGTGACCTCGGCCGCCAGTTCACAGGTGCACCGCGACCTATCCACTTATCACCAAATTGACCATCGAGATACGCGCGCACAGATCGTTTGTAGTGAGCTGGACATCCGTCATGCTGGAAGTACATGTCTTGCAGATAGGGATCAGGAACGTCTTGCAACATGGTGTCAATGACAGAACGGTTCTGCACCCAGTGACAAAACTCCATGCGGGGTCCGAGGGGGAATTTGAGGAGAACGGATACCGTTCCTTCGCAGCGACTGAAGATTTTCTTCTTCTGCGTACATTCGCCTTGCACTGGCTGTTTTCACCAAACAAGATACTCTACGTTAGAATATTCGTACATGTTTAGATACGACAAATATGACCGGGTGCACGATGCATACGTGGAAACAAGCAGCGCGACGTCACGCCGCCGTGACTAATCGCAGGTGACTGAAGCTCGGGACGCGGGCGGGCGGGGGGATGCGCGAGCGAGCAGCTCCGGCGCGGCGGCGGCGGCTCAAGCGCCTGGTGATATCAAAGAAGCCGACGGCAAGTGCGGCGAGTACCTATCGGCCGCAAAGGAACGTATCTAATTCATTGATAAATTCCGTGCATTTAGTAGGGTGCGTATGATTTGAATTTCGATATTTTTTCATGGATTTATTAAAAAAAAAAAAAAAATCTGTTTTTATTGTTTTTGTATTAAAAGTTTACTTCAAATGGGTAGTATTTTTAGATAAATCAATTTGTTTAAAGGGTATAAAAAAAAAAAAAATTTAGTTGACTATGCCATTGGCTTCTACTCCGTTCACCTACTACACCCTATGTTTGTCGAGACGGTAAAAAAAATCATCCGGTATAAAAAAAAATATAGTTCTACCCACATGTTAGCTTTTATCAGTATCTCGCAGTCGGAAATTGTTATTGATTAGTAGTAATATTAATAATCGTGTAAATTGAACTTAATTGCAAAGAATTGAAAAAAAATCACTTGACTTTCTGTATTATTTAACATAGTAAAAAAAAATCTCTAATAAACTCTTTATTCTTTACCCTAAAAATCTCGAAAAAATATAAAGTTTAGGTATCAAATAGGTACTATGGGTACTACTTGGACTGTTCAATTAAACTCTCGTTTTGGGAATGATGCTGAATTTATTTCCAAACCAATATTTATACAAAATTCTTAAAAACTACTTACATCCTATTGGCTGATCAGCTGCCTTAGAAATGTGGTCAGCCAATCACCGTTAAGTAAGTTTAATAAAAACTAGTTGCGGTCGATGAGCCGCTTAGTAAGTTGGAGGTAGCCGGCGCATGAGTATGTCCGATGGAGGCGCGGCGATGAGGAGCGCGCAATGATATAAACGACCGCTTGGGCTGGCACCATTCAGACTTGGGTGTAATATTGGATAAACATCTTTCGTTTCGTGAGCACATAAAGCAGGTCCGCGCTCGCACCGCTTTTGCTCTAGGTAGAATCCACTCAGTTTTGAATGCACGTAGCAAATTGTCACTCAAGTGCAAATTGCGTACGTACACGGCGTGCATTCGCCCCATCATGACCTATGTGGGTGCGGTATTTGCCCACGCGAAACCCAACCATATCCATAGGATGCAAACGCTCCAAAACCGATTTCTTAGAAAAGCCACGGGAGCCCCCTGGTTCGTTCGCAACGAGATCCTTCATCTCCATCTAAAGATGCCCACCATCAGTCAGTTTTTAAAACGCCTTTCCAAGCGTTACTTTGATACTGCGGTCAAAGATCGCAACCCACTAGTTGTCGATGCCACTAGTTATGTCCCGTCCAATATTAGTCGTATTCGCCGACCAAGGCAAGCCCTGTCCGACCCTGATGATCCCATCACCCTCCTCCAGGAGAGCCGTAGGGAGACCAGCATATTACAGAAAAACAAATACAGACGCCTACCGTCATTCCGACCTCGCCGTCGAGGTCCAGCACGACCAACGCGATCCCGATTAAAGTCGTCCCCCTGTCTCTTGTCCGATGATGTGCCAGCCCGCGCCGAAGCTGAGCACGTAGCTTTAAATTCCCCGATTAATAATAATGATCCGATATTGATCCAGCCTGTCCCGTCTTGCTGTCCTCCCGTCAGTGACGCCCTAAGCCGAGGTTCGTACCCCAAAGGGGGTGCCCTTAGCGAGCGTTCACTTAGTTTTAATTTAGAATAGTTTATATGCCCCTGGCTGGAGGCCCTGAGTGTAGAAGCTTAAGGCAGCCACAGGAAAGTCCGGTTAAGCAGTAAGATCTTCTCTAAGATCAACGGCGAGATGCCCTAGACAAAACAAAAAAAAAAAAAAGCAGCATTCAGTGTCGGTCCGCGCGCCGCGCGGGTCATTCGTTTATGTTCGGTGTTGTATGCCTGACTCCCACAGTATCCCCCTTCAAGAAAACCGTACATGTTTTGTATGTTTAACGATCCTGCCGGAACGGGTAACGTATGGGTTTTCTTCCACCTCTTCTTCGATTGCTGCTGGCAGTATGTAGGCGGGCTTCAGTCTATCTAATGATACCACCGATTCTCGGTTGGGCAGGCGTATCTTGAAGTATTTGTCATTTTTCTCAATAACTTCGTACGGGCCTTCGTACGGCGGCGTTAATAATTTTTTTTTTGCACAATCTACACGTATAAATACATGAGTGCATGTCGACAGTTGCTTCGGCACAAAGGTCGTGCGTTGTTGTTGTCGAGCGGGCGCACGTGCGCAGGACTCATTAAGCGATGCCATTGATTCTATTAGATGACGTAACAATAACGGGTCTTCATTATCTATCTTTGCAGGTGCAAAAACATCTGCAGGTAATCTTAATGAGGTGCCATAAATCATTGTAGCAGGACTGTAGTTTGTCTCCTTATGAATAACCGTGCGTAATCCAAATAGTACAGTCGATAGTTCTTGAACCCATTGTTGTTTATTCTCTCTTGCGGTTAATGCTGTCTTGAGGGTACGGTGAAATCTTTCTACGAGGCCATTTGATTGTGGATGGTAGGCAGTAGTGCGGATTCTTGATATACCCAGTTTCTTTACGAGTTTTTGAAATAATGATGACTCAAACTGGCGTCCTTGATCCGTAGAAATACGCAGTGGGCAACCGAAGCGAGTAATCCATGTATCGTATAAGACTCGGGCGACGGTCTCCGCGCTTATGTCGCTGACTGGCACTGCCTCGGGCCATCTGGAGCAGCGATCGACAATTGTGACCAAGTATCGGTATCCTTCTGATGGAGTGAGCGGTCCAACAATGTCGGCATGTATGTGTTCAAATCTTCTGGACTCGGGAAACTGTATTAACGGGGTTTTCGTATGTCGGTGAATTTTAACACGTTGACACGTAGTGCAGCATCGAGTCCATTCAGAAACATCTCTGTTCATTTTTCTTGTCGTTCGGATACCAGGATGACTCATTTCGTGTAATGCTTTGAAGGCAGTCTCACGAAAAGATTTCGGTAAATATGGACGTGGTGTTTTTGTTGTATTTTCGCAGTAGACTTGTTTCTTTATTCCAGGTAGCGATATCTTGATAAGGTGGAGATTTTGTTGCTTCAATAGGTCAGTTAAAGTTTCGTCCCGTGCTTGTTCGTCTGCCAGATTATTGAAATCGATGACAGAAGGACAGTCGATGGCGGTTATGCGAGATAGTGCGTCCGCAACAACGTTGTCCCTTCCGTGTATGTATTCAATCTTGCTGCATAATTGACTGATAAAGTGAAGTTGCCTTTCCTGTTTTGGAGTGTCGCTTGCAAGTGCAAGCGGCACTCCACCCACACGGACCACAAGCCCCTGACCTACGCCATGGCCAAATCAGCAAGTGCTGATTTGGCCATGGCGTAGGTCAGGGGCTTGTGGTCCGTGTACACAACGACATCATTTCCTTCAATCAATCTTCTAAAATGTTTGACAGCCATATAGACAGCTAATAGCTCGCGGTCGTATACGCTGTATCTAGATTGTGTGTCACTGAGCTTCTTCGAGAAGAAAGATAGCGGTTTCCATATGTTGTTTATTTTTTGTTGCAAGACTGCTCCTACACTTAGGCTTGAGGCGTCTGTCATGATGCATAATGGGGCATTTTGAACAGGGTGTGTTAATTGTACTGCTTCCGATATGCTTTTACGGCAATTATTGAAAGCATCTTCTAATGTCGGGTTCCAGATGATAGGTGTTTTGTCGTTCTTCTTTTTATTATGTAGGAGCTTATTCAATTCTATTTAGTCTCAGCTTGCTTAGGTAAGCAATCGTGGTAAAAATTTACCATTCCAAGGAAACGTCGAAGATCTTGAACATTTTCTGGTTTCGGGTAGTTGGAGATTGTTTGAATGCGCTCAGCAGTGGGTGTGATACCCTTTTCTGTAACTTCGTAGCCGAGGAAGTTTAGCTTCTTTTGACCAAATAGGCACTTTTCTAAGTTGATTCCGATGCCGTAATTAGACAAACGATTCAAAACAAGTCGCAAATGTTTTTCATGTTCCTCTGGGGTTTTAGAGTAGACAAGTACGTCATCAATGAAGCAGTAGCAGCAGTGATCCAGGTTTCTCCAGACTTCATGCATAAATCGTTGAAATGTCTGTGGCGCGTTACGCAAACCAAATGGCATACAACGAAACTCAAAAAGACCGAAAGGTGTCGTTATTGCCGTCTTTTCTACGTCGTTTTCAGCAATCGGAATCCAAAAAAATGCTTTCTTCAGGTCTATCTTCGAGTATATCTTCATGCCATCTAATTGGTAGGTGAAGTCTTGAAGCCTTGGTATTGGGTAGCGGTCTGGAAGCGTTACTGAGTTCAGGCGACGATAATCACCACATATACTAAGGCTTCCATCTTTTTTAGTTACGACATGCATCGGGCTGGCCCACGGACTTTTGGATGGTTGACATATGCCCATTGACATCATTGCTTGAAACTCGGCTTTGGCTGCGTTATATTTAATTGGCGGCAGTGGGCGGGGTCTTGCGAAGAGTGGGGGACCGGTAATCTCAGTATGGTGCTTTACATTATGTTTGATTTCCTTAGTAGGTGTCATAGGTTCATTGAATTCTTGAAGGAGTGCATGATAACGGTGTCCTGGTTCGACAACATATAGCGTAGTATCTTGTGTACTATTTATCGTCATCGTGTTAACTGAAAGCTCGGTCAGACTGTCTACGAGTTTCTTACTGTGTAGGTCCACAAGAAGTCGGTGGTGCTTAAGGAAGTCGGCACCAAGAATTGATGTCTTCACATCCACTATTATGAAAGTCCACTTGAAGTTGCGTCGAAGTCCAAGATTTATTTGCAAAGTTTTTTCCCCATATGTCTTAATCGGTGTATTGTTTGCGCCGAATAATTTGAAAGGCGTTTCTATCGGTGTTCGCTTAGTTTTTACGGTTAGCACTGATAAGTCTGCACCAGTATCGACTAGAAATCGTTCTCTTGAATTTAGGTCAGTTATACATAGGCGGTTATTCATTTTTGCTACACCGACGCCCGCCACAGCCGATGTGGTCTTCAGTTTTCCGACGGCTTCTTTGAACATGTTGGTTCACACTTCTTAGCTCTGTCTCCGAATCGGTGATGATAATAACACTCCCAGTCTGGATCTCCAGGTCTCTTTCCTGACCTTGTTCTTGAGCGGGACCGTGAGCTTGAACGGAAATTGCTGCGGCGAAATGGACGACGATGACTCACGTTCTCCTTCCTCATTGCGGCAATTTCAAGGGTCAGCTTCTCGAGTTGTTTTGTCAGTACTTGAAACTGCAGATCTGGACTGGTGCTGGTGCTTGGAGTAGGTGTAGACTGGCTGACTACCGCGATAGTATGTTCTGTATGCTCCATCATCTTATCCGCCATCATCGCTTGGGTATCAAGTGGAGATTCCGTGTTAACGGACAGTACGGCACGGACTTGGGAAGGTAAGTGACCCATCCATAAAATTTTGAGCGCGTTATCGGGTACTTTTTCTCCGGCCAGTTCTCGCATCACCCTCAAGAGTTGTGTAGGCTTCTGATCTCCTAATTCTAGTCCGCTCAAAAGTTTCTGGAATTGACGGGACTCGGACTCTTCGTACACCGACAGCAAACGATTCTTGAGACCGTTGTATCTTCCTGACTCGGGTGGTTTACAGATGATATCACTTATTTGTTCGATATCTTTCCTTTCCAGAACTGCAATGACCAAGTTGTATTTTTGTTCATCGCTTGTCTTATAGGGTGATATCACGGCTTCAAATTGAGCAAACCACAGCCTTGGTTGTGCTCGCCAGAATTGTGGGATCTTCGCTTGCAGTGCAATAGCAGAGACTTCCTTTTCGCACTCTGCTAATACGGCGTCGTCAGAATTTCCCATAACTAATTATTATCACGTCGGGGTCACCAGATATGGGTACTACTTGGACTGTTCAATTAAACTCTCGTTTTGGGAATTGTAGAATCCTGTTGATCCCGTATTTAAGCTGATTATATCACTACACTGGCTCATCACCACGACCCAGCCTCTCGTGCAGGTACGCTGTCTCTTCCACCATTTCCCGCCATTCGTAGTGAACTGACAGTTGACATTAGTGACAGCGACCTCACTGCTGGCGTGCATGAGATAGTGTTTACATATCTATTAAATAGATACACTACATCCCTTTCTTATTATATTTTTATTTGTTCAACTTAAAACACGTTACCAAATAACCGTGTAAAATCAAAATCATAAACATATTTATTTCAACTATACATTTCTGCAAACAAGTACCAATTAATTTAAAGCAATAATTAAAGGCAGTTAAACTAAACTAATGAAGTCTGGTCATCTGTAGATATGACCTTATTAACATGTGTTCTTATCCTTTGTCCAGTTTCCTTGCTCCTACAACCTCTTCCCTTTCATTTAAAAATATTAAAAACTTTTTGTTTCAACTATCGCCCAAAAATTTAATTTCGCAACTCAGAAGATTAATCTATTTCTATGATTAATTGATATAGTATGATGGTAATCTTTCTTTCTTAGCGAATAAACGATCATTTATTTATTTAAATCTGGCTATCAATTTTTTATTTTTTAAGTTCAGCTATTAGGTACTTTATCAAAGCGTTTTAGGATTTTTCAGATGCTAATGCCACATTAATCACTATCTCATAATAATAATAATAAATCAATAAAACAGACCTCATAATAATATTATTATCTAATAGATATAGCAATACCTAACTCACACAATATTATTCAAACCACCATATCCGAAAAGCTCAGTAAGTATCAAGACCTCGCCATAGAAATTAAAACCTAATGGAACGCACAAACCGTTCATATTGTCCTCATTGTTCTTTTATCTACTTGTGTCATACCAAAATCTCTCACACAAAGCCTTAACACCCTCAGATGCCTACTCACACACTTTACATGCTCTAAAAAGCCACCATCCTTAACATCATCGTATCACAAATAAGTTCCTGACTTCTTCAATATTGTCATCCAACTTTTCTATCTAAATTTCACCTTACATACTTGGTCCCGACCCGTGTGTAAGGTTGGTTTCTTAACCTCTCTTAAAGAGAAGAAACGTAAAGAATCAAGCAATAAAGTAATCATAAGCCTCCAACTGTCACCAACGAGACAACAGAACCCCAACTGCCACCGCCCTCCAAAGGCCAATCGACAGTTGAGCGGTTGAATAAAATCAGTTACGTCCATGACAAGACCTATAGAAAATTTAGTCATCCTATAACATCCCCTTGGTAAATATCCAATACTTATCTTATTATATATATATATATATATCCCACTAGCGATTCGCTTTCACTTCGCACGGCCTTACACGTCCCGACAAAACATCGAGACTTCTCAGCTTTAATCAACTCTAATAATTAACTTTAATATACGCACCACACACACAAACCCCCCGAAACAAAACCTCCAAACGACGGCGAAAACCCCATCAAAATCCGTCGCGCGGCCCAGAAGAACAACGCACACATGAAAACGACTCCAATCCATAACATGTATAGATACTAACCTCCTTTCCATGAGGGACATGAAACCATGTTAAAGTAAAATTAAATGATGGACCACTAGCCACCACGCGGGCCCAGCGCGGGTCGGCGAATGTCCACGCAGTGAAGCATCGGCTCCAGGACACGCCCCCACGATGCTCTCCTTCATCGCTTTGATACATCCGATTTATTGGTGTGTTACATTTGGTTTCCTCACGATGTTTTCCTTCACCATTTTGATACATTCTATTTAATGGAGTGTTACATCTGGTTTCCTCACGATGTTTTCCTTTACCGTTTAAATGCATCCAATTTAATGGAAGCCCATGCATCCAATTTAATGGAAGCCTATGCATCCAATTTAATGGAAGCCCATGCATCCAATTTAATGGAAGCCCATGCATCCAATTTAATGGAAGCCCATGCATCCAATTTAATGGAAGCCTATGCATTCAATTTAATGGAAGCCCATGCATCCTACCATGCTACCACGCGGAATCAGTGCGTACTGGCAGATGTCACATGTCTTCGAAGTATTGGTTCTCAGACATGCCGGTTTCCTCACGATGTTTTCCTTCACCGTTGATGAACAGTGGTGATGAGTATGAAATACATAAAATGCCTGCCTGGTTTCGAACCCACGACCTAAGTCGAGCTAGGCCACCACCACTGTTGTGCTATAAAAAATAATAAATATTAATAATATTTTTAACACAACTTCCAATTCACACGTAGCCAATCTCACCGCGCAGAATGCACGCGAACGTTTTCA
The DNA here is from genome assembly GCA_947363905.1 of Lithophane semibrunnea. Taxonomy (NCBI): domain Eukaryota; kingdom Metazoa; phylum Arthropoda; class Insecta; order Lepidoptera; family Noctuidae; genus Lithophane; species Lithophane semibrunnea. The sequence goes on from OX376196.1 coordinate 18,422,962, forward strand.
TTATATATTCTATTCTTTCCTTCTTTTTATTGTTGTTGTGTTAAACACTTCTTACCAAATAAATGTCTTTCTTTCTTTCTATATCCAAGTACTTTGAATACTCAATCTTAGATAATTTACATGTACACACACATTTCCACTTAATCAGCCTTCCACCTTATACCCAATACCAGTCTCAATTAATTTTTGATTGACTGCATGTATCTACTTGTACTAAGGTACCTATGACATTAAGTTTGTGTTCCTAAAACTTGACAATTATCCAAGATTCAGAATTCAAATATGCAAAAACTCTTAATTACTTGGTTGAATAAAACTTCCAAACAATATTAAAGAGCTTTCCATATTTTGATATAGCTGAGTACAGACCTACCACTCGAACTGTGTAGGTATTCTTGTACTTATTATGTTATCTTTTTTACATGCGCGTATTCCTGGTTAACAATTTGTTCTTCCTTTCTTTAAATTTATTCCATACTAAACAATAATTGGTATAGAAGAACATATTGTAGGAGTCAATGCGAACAATGCTAATATTCAGAAATGCAAAGGTATTTTAGAACTTCAATACTATAACTTCATTACTTTTACAACTTCATTACTTTTACAACTTCAATACCTATTAGGCTTGACAGCAATCCTAGTACCTAGTTCAAAAGGGTTTAATTACCCAATTATGGTTTTATGTTTATAAGTTCTCATGTAATAATCTAGTTATTATATAAGTTTGTGATTTATGTTAGAAACTAAATTACTTAATTCTAATTTTAAATCGAATCATCAATAATCATACTTAGGTACCTATACTTAATTGCATTAGGTATTTTCCAGAATATTGGGTAACACCGCATCCCAACCAACATAGCTACAATAACAACTGTGCAGTTGTTATTTATGTCTAAAACCCAAAACTCATAATCATTCAATTTAACCATAGATAGTTATTAACTAAAACATCGAAATCAGTTTAATAACTAATCTTCCAGCAATACATGGTGACTGCTAATGTGACAAACAATCCAAAAGATGGTGCTGATTGTTAGGAAAGCACTTCCAGCGTTACTCTATGAAGTCTTCCTCTCTAGATTTATATATCATCTATGTGGTGGTTGCTAGGCTACACTTGTTATTCTATGTACTTTTGATATTGCACACAATATATAAAAACCCAATTCCACTGCATTTACTTTAATACTGATCTCATAATAAAGGAATCAATACTTTCTCACAGAGCCATTGTAATAGTTCTACAAGAACTCACAGAGAGCAGTGTTTTCCAGATCATAAATAAGAATTATAATCACACAATTAGGCAAAGATTATATATAGTATTAGAGTAGTTAACTTACATTCTGAGGGTCCCGTCCAAGTCTCATGATACAGTGATTGAGTCCACAGCCATCAACCGGCCACACTCAAAATCCGGGACTCCACAGAGGAACTCCTGAGAGAATAAACCCTACAACACTTTGCCCCACCCTTAACACAAACCCAGCTCAGCAGCTGTACTCAGTAACACTTGTGGCCACTAGACCAACAAATATAATAATCAGTTACTAATAATATTATGTAAAATGTATTAATCTTAAATTAAAACGCTCGCAGCAGCATATTATATAGTTATGTATTTTTATTTTATTTATAAAATTGTTTGAATAGGCATTACTTCTACATTGTATAATGGCACCTGGAACTTAGTGCCCTTTGTAGTATTGCCACAATAAAAGGGGTTTACTCAAACACAAGAAGGCTACTTCTTCCTGATCCCTTGAAGTGGGATACCTTATCAAACAGTAGTTTACCAACAACATGCCTAGTCATTGTCACATAACTGTATTATTCTAATTAATCATTTCAATAACAGTAAATTGCTTTTTAAGTGCATTACGTTCCCTTCTTTTTTCAAGTTTGTATCTGCTCTGCAGCACAATCAAAATCACTGCTTGTATTTCAGCTAACATTTGTATAATTTTTTAAACCCGCAGGTATCCATAGTTTTACAGGTGAATAAATAATAGTTCTTATTAAATGTGTAGGCAGGTTGTCAGTACATCCCACAGTCAGAGTTAAAGGAGTCATTACTAAGTTCATGTACCTTAGATTACTTAAAATCACAAGGGACTCCTATAGCAACTTAGAATATTTTTGCCATTTCCCAACCCGCTGCTGACAGTAAAATGAAACAACAATTTAAATATTTACTAAATATTATACTTAGGTCATTAGATGTATGAAATGCAAAGTTTATCATGATTCTAACCCAACTCTGTCCTGTGGTTAAGTAGGTAGAGGCAGCAGTTTATTCTGCAGGTAATATGGTAATTGTTTCCAAATAAATAAGTACTTAGCAATTCCACATAACTTAATGACTGTGGTTCATATTCTAATTTATGTAGGTACTTACTTACCTTATTACAATGGTGTGGATTTCCTAAGTGATCCATCTGTCCATCTCGTCAGCTTCGGCGTTTAAATGTAAACATTATCCCATAATTTTAATAACAATAAAGCTATGATAGAATCCTTCCTTCTGCATGAAATACTTGACGCCAGTAAGTACGGAATATAACAATTCACATTAGATTTTGCAGGTAGGTATCATGTATTTTACAATTTTACTTGATCAACACGACGTACCATTTTCCTAAGTATTTTTTATTTTGTCTGACCTTTATCCTCGTCGCCACTTGTAGAATCCTGTTGATCCCGTATTTAAGCTGATTATATCACTACACTGGCTCATCACCACGACCCAGCCTCTCGTGCAGGTACGCTGTCTCTTCCACCATTTCCCGCCATTCGTAGTGAACTGACAGTTGACATTAGTGACAGCGACCTCACTGCTGGCGTGCATGAGATAGTGTTTACATATCTATTAAATAGATACACTACAGGAATGATGCTGAATTTATTTCCAAACCAATATTTATACAAAATTCTTAAAAACTACTTACATCCTATTGGCTGATCAGCTGCCTTAGAAATGTGGTCAGCCAATCACCGTTAAGTAAGTTTAATAAAAACTAGTTGCGGTCGATGAGCCGCTTAGTAAGTTGGAGGTAGCCGGCGCATGAGTATGTCCGATGGAGGCGCGGCGATGAGGAGCGCGCAATGATATAAACGACCGCTTGGGCTGGCAGCATTCAGTGTCGGTCCGCGCGCCGCGCGGGTCAGTCGTTTATGTTCGGTGTTGTATGACTCCCACAGGTACTAAATTTTTGTAAAGGCGAATTTAAATTTTGGAGCCCTTACGTGGAGATTCTAAATGTGGGCAGTCACCCTGACATCAGAATGACTGCCCATTTTGTAAATTCATTTTCTCAGTTGTTAATTAGGTACCAATTATTTAAACAAAGGTTTTTTTGTTGGTCTGAGACAAAGGTATCAAATAGTAGCAAATAGGTATTAGATTTTAGTAATATTTTAAAGCTGATCGGTCATTTTGGCCAGTCATTCTGATGTTCACGCTGTATGTCATGAACCGTGATAGTTGATGATGATGTATTTCTGTTGCCGCTATAACAACAAATACTAAAAACCGGCCAAGTGCGAGTCGGACTCGCGCACGAAGGGTTCCGGTTCCGTACCATTATATATAAAAACGGAAAAAAATCACATTTGTTGTATGGGAGCCCCCTTAAATATTTGTTTCATTTTAATTTAATTATTTATTTTTAAAGTGATGTAACTAAATATTCTGTGAATATTTCAAGCGTATACCTGTTGTCGTTTTCAATATCGAGTGTCTATCACGGTTCATGAGATACAGCCTGACAGACAGAAATGGAGCCTTAGTAATAGGGTCCCGTTTTACCCTTTGGGTACGGAACCCTAAAAAGCGGCCGTACTGCTTAGAAGTGCGCTGTGCACTCTGTGTTTGTCCACCTGCAATGACTATACAACTTGTCATTCGGGTGGATGTTGTATTTAAATGTGCCTTTTGATGATAAAACGTAGGTTGAACCGAGAGGCGGAGTCGGAGGCTGGAGACGTAATCGACCTGGGCGCGCCGCGGCTGCTGAGCCGAAAGACGCCCTTGCGACGCAATCCAGGCCGTGCTGTGACCGCCCACCCGCCCTACACTCCAAACCCACGCTTGTGAGTAACCGTCACCCTGTGCCGCAGCTCAACTGTCCGACCTAGACTGACGCGTGCGTGTGCCCCAGGTACCCGGGCCCCGGGTCAAAGCCGAAATCGCGACCAAAACGCGCCGAGACCCGCGGCAACGACGGTCGCGGCCGGCGCCAAAAACGAGTGTACCGGCGACCGGTGCCCAACTCGCGCCTGTACCGGCCGGCGCCCCTGCGGCTCCCGCCACCGCCCGCTTGGCCGCGCACTACCTGGCCGTCGCCCACACCTCCCGCGCGCCTCGAGACAGCTTCACGCGTCGCGCTGCGCTTGAGCGAGCAGCGGCCCTGGACACGCGCACCGCAGCGTCCGCTGCGGGCAGCGTGTTTGCCGGTGCGGGCCGAGCGTTCGCTGGTGCGGACCGAGCGTTCACCGGTGCGGGTAGTTCGTTCGCCGGTGCGGGCCGTAAGTTCGCCGGTGCGGGCCGTACATTCTCCGGTGCGAGCCGTGCGTTCACCGGTGCGGGCCGTACGTTCGCCGGTGCGGGCCGTACGTTCGCCGGTGCGGGCCGTACGTTCGCCGGTAGGGGCCGTACGATCGCCGGTGCGGGCAGCACGTTCGCCGGTTCAGGCAGCGCGTTCACCGGTTCGGGCAGCGTATTCGCCAGAACGGGCGTGGTGCCAGCTGCCGCCGCCGCCCGCGCACCTGTCTACGTCCTCGCGGCGCCTGGTGGTGACACTGCCGGCGCCGCCCGCCGAGCCCGCGCCGCGCTACCGGCCCGCCAGCGAGTATTTCCGGCTGCGCTCGCTGGACACGGATTCGGGCGCGTCCACGCCGGCGGCGGCGCTGGCGGCCGCACGAGCTCCGCCGCCCGCCGCCGCGGCGCCCGCCATGGACGCAGGAAACCGACACTCGACCAGTCCGGAGGACTGTTCCGAGGGCAACGAGACTCTGTCCGCGCCCAGCGAGTTCCTCGCGGAGGTGAGCGTGGGACGTGGACGCTTCGCTACCGGAAGGTTCCGGTGGGGGTTTTAGAAACTAAAGCTCGCTTGTCTAATTTCAGTTCCTGTCGGCCATAATGAGGCGTCAATATGCAGAAGCTCTCAAGTATTGTCGACTCATCCTGCAGTACGAGCCGCACAACACCACGGCGCGCGGCTTCTACCCGCTGCTGCAGCACAAGGTGCAGGCGCACAAGCGAGCCGGTGAGAGCGGGGCGAGCGGCGCGGGGCGGGGCGGGCCGTGCTGGCCGCGGCTGACACTGGCGTCTGTTACAGAGGAGGGCGGCATGGCGCGTGGTAGCTCCAGCGAGGAGGCGAGCGCGCACGCCGACAAGCCGCAGCAAGCGCCGCCGGGGGCGCAGGTACTTCCACGCTACTTGTAAAGTTTTCGTAGGTACATACCGTCAGTCCGTCAGGCTGCAAACAACCTAGGTACTTATTTCAATATAATTTTAGATAAGTAGGTAGTTGACTAGTTACGTATCCACTTACGCGAACAAAACGGACGAGCATTCAACTTCAGTTTACTTGAACAAAAGAAAACCTCACCTGACCGAGGCGGTGTTATAAAGTTTTCGAGCTCGCTTCGCTCGCTCTTGCATTATAATATGTATATTTTTTTAATTTCATTTTTATGCATACCCGACGCGACGGCCGACAAAATAACTGTGTGTGCGTGGCGCAGGAGATGATGGAGCAAGGCGCGGATGAGTCGGACGACTCGGTGCCTGCATCCCGCGGCGCGTCGCGCTCTTCGTCGCGCTCGCGCGGCTCGTGCGCGTCGCAGTCGTCCTTGGAGCTCGACTCGTCCGACGCGCTGGCGCACTCCTCGCCCAGCCTCTCATTCAGCCGCCGCACCGACAGCGCGTCGGCCGGCTGCTGGGAGAGCACGGGCAGCGCGTCGCGCTCCGAGCCCGACGACAACGGCAACGCGCCGGCCTCGCTGCCCGCCTGCACTGCCGACGTGCAGAACGACAACGCCGCCCCAACGCACAAGGTAGGACCGCGCGCCGCCCGCGCCCACTGCTCGCGGCTCGTGGCTCACCGCTCCTTTGTGTTGCAGAGCGAGTCGGCGGCGTCGCTGCGGCGGCTGCGCGCACAGTTTGCGTGCTCTATCAAGTGAGGCGCCAGGCCGCGCGCGCGCCCCGCCCCGCGCGCCGCATACCTGTCGTTGTCTTGTATTACACGCGTCCGTTTCTAATAAAGAGCGTGCTTTATTTCGTGTTAGGACTGAGGCTAGACAGACACATATCTGTGTCGTACCTCCCAGCTCGCGTAGCATGACCACCGTAGAAACGGGTTTCTGTTTCTACTGTAGTCATGCTACGCGTGCAGTAGGACCGACGGCGGAGCATATCTTTCTAATTGTTGTTGTGAGTCATCCGCAAACGTAGCGTGGCCGTGGTGGTAGAGGCAGCTCTGCCCACCGACACTGTCAACCTGCTGACTCCATAATCCTTCTACTGGAAAGCCCCGTATTCATCGGAAGCAATGTTTCGCAACAATAGGTTAAACTAGATGTTCTTTTGTTTACATAACATTCATGAGCACGAAACTTTAGCATGTTGCCATCAACATTGTTCTTCTCAACAAAAACGTGTCACTGATGACCCTTATTTTTTTCCCCAATGTTGCGCAACTTGTTTCTCAACGAATAGGTACGCGGCATTAGGGGCAGTCGCAAATAGCTGTCACATAACTGGCTTTATAAATGAATATAGAATTAATTTATTACTAAATGAAATTATGAAATATCCCTCTGAAGTGCACTCAATTGCGTTAAGGCTCTTACATACTGGCGCGATTCGCAGCGCGACGAGAATTTTAACAAAATAATTTCTGAGAAAACTTCACGGCGAACAATGCGGCGGCGTCCAGTCGCGCGTCGAATCGCGCCAGTATGTAAGGGCCTTTATTTCATACTTGTATTTAGTAATAATGATAAATCCCAACAAAAACATTTTCATGTAAAATGTTGACAAGACGAGACCATAATGGCTCGCACTCGCACTCAAAAAGTTATCAGATCTCATGTAGAGCCAAGCTTCTAACTCTACACGCCGCACAGTGGATCGTCCCCATACAAGAGGTGTGACATAGCATCAAAAATTGAAAAAGTAATTAATTTAAAAAAAACAAAAATGCAGTTGCATTCCTCTATTAAAGAACAACAAAAATTGTTACTACGCTTTTTTTATTTGACCAGCACTTTCGGAGCGATTCGATGAAAATGTTATTTTTGTATGGAAACGAACACAAAAATGTCTGTATCTCATGATTCCCTCCTTGTTTCGATTTGCGGTTTTCACTACTGTTATTAACCTACTTTATGCCACATTTTCTTCAAGGACACATGGTGCCCCTAGAGTGCCCCTTCCGAGATATTTTGCCTATAGTAGCTATCTTTGTTATTGTATTCCTGATGGAATGGAGGTACATTAAGTATACTTATTACTGGGAATAAGTCATCACTAAGTAGTTCCTTAAATAATAGGTGCATTTTTGAGTACTTTAATGACTTATGAACGCTTTTGTTGCAAAATAACAAAAGCGTTAATGAATCATTTAATAACGACTACCATTACTGCTTAATCTAATTAGTTATTGTAATTACTATGTTAACAGCCCTTAAACTCTGCATTGTGATTGGCTCATGTCATCATTAGCATATCAAATTCATTGCTAGTTGCAAACTTGCTGCCCTATATATTTTAGTGTGTTTTGCAAATATAATTCAGTTGTAATTATAACTTCTACCAAGTGTTGTCATTATGGCTTTCCGTGGATTTTCTACTTATCTAGATCTTCATGTTGCTCTTCGTAATCATAAAGATATTCTTGACTATGAAAATTTATTTAACACATTGAAGTCGAATAGAGTCGTAACGTCCAGTTAAGTGAAAATGATGTGTCAGATCTAAAGAACCGGTGTCGTCGATTTTGTTATCGGATTTACTCCAAATGGGTGCAATCAAGAAGGACAGTTGACAAGTTCATGGACAAGAACAGAGAGTGGTTAAGTTCAGATATCATTTGGCCAGATTGCTTTAAGGAAAATATTGTTCACACTGAAGAAGCTGAAAATGAGTCAGAAGAGGTAATCAGTCCATCAAAATTGGATGCATCAACTTCAAAATATAAATCTCCTCGCAAACGCTTTGAAGATTTATCGAGTAGACAGAAAAGAAGGCGTGTTGATGAAAATATTGCTAGTTGCAGTCGTCTAGATGAGCTTTTACATACTGTTGAAAGTGCACTTAAGTCTGCCGGAAAAAATGATGTGGCCAGAATAATGAAACATTTGCTGGGAAATCCTGAACACCTCTCAACAGTTTTGAATGCCCTGGAAACTAAACAGAATACTTTGCTTCGTGAAGTTCCTACTCACAAAACACTTGCTCTTTACGTTTACATGCAGTCAGCATCCAAGTGGCTTTACATCACACTTAGGGACTTTAGTTTTAAAGAAGGTCATGCGAAATACCCAAGCTATTATATTTTAGTGAAAGAAAAACTTAAGTGTTACCCGGCAAAAGAAGACGTAACTGTAACTGATACTTCCGCAAAGATACGGCTCCAAGCCCTCCTTGATCTCACAGTTAGGAGGCTGATCGATTCACTTGAATCGAATTTTGATGCTGGTGAACAACTTGTGCTTCACAGTAAATGGGGTTTTGTTGGAGCTTCGAGTCAAAGCATTTATCATCAAACGACAACAACAAGTGAACAAGAGTTATCCAGTGTACTTATGGCAAGTCTTGTACCTCTTAAGTTAGTGACTTCTAGTGGAAGCACAGTGTGGCAGAACGATCGGCCATCGGTCGCCCGATTTCATTTACGTTTATGAAAGAAACGGAAGCAAATGTAAAGGCTGAAATGGATATATTTGAGACCGAGATTCGTGGACTGAACCCAACTGATTGCGGCAATGCTACTATTACGCACAATCTGTGGTTAACCATGATTGATGGTAAGATGCATTCAATCATATCTGGAACATCGGCAGCACTGTGTGATTTGTGCAAAGCTCGCCCAAGTGAGATGAATAACTTGGAAGAAGTGAGAGCTAAACCTGTGAATGAAGATTAAACAAGCATGGATTTAGTTCGTTGCATGCTTGGATTCGTTCTATGGAGTGTTTATTACACATTGCCTACAGAATGGACATAAAATCATGGCAAGCAAAAGGTAACGATAATAAAAAAATAGTTAAAGATAGGAAAGAAGCTATTCAAGCAGCTTTCCGAAGAAACACAGGCTTACTTCTGGATGTTGTAAAGCAGGGTAGTGGCAATACAAACACTGGAAATGCTGCTACAAGGTTTTTTGCAAATCCTGAAATGACTGCGGAAATAACAAAATTAGACGTCAATTTAATTAGAAGACTCGCCGTAATTTTGCAATGCATTTCCTCAGGCGAAAAAATTGAAATCCTTAAATTCAAATTATATTGTGATGAAACAGCAAATTTATTCGTGCAGTTATATCCATGGTATAACATGCCATCAAGTTTACATAAATTGCTGATTCATGGATCGCAGATAGTGGAGCACCTATCAGTAGTGCCTATAGGTTTTTTGTCTGAAGAAGCATCTGAAGCAAGAAAAAAGGATTTTCGTAAATTTAGAGAAAATCATACACAAAAGCATAGTAGCATCGCCACTAATGAAGATATCCTTCATATTCTTCTGTTATCTTCCGATCCTCTTCTAACGAGCCTACGACCGAAGATGACCAATAAAGTAAAAAAATCTTCATTTAGAGAACTGGACGATTTGCTCATACATGATCGGAGTGATTTGGAGCTCATTGACATTGGAAGAAGATGACGACAATAATGATTATGATGAAGATGAAGAAAATATAGTTTAAGTCTTAGGTATAGTACCTAATATATTTTTTAGTAACTAAATGGTAGTATTAATTTATTTATTTTTTATTATAATTAGTATTTATACCTAATTTAGTTATTAGTAGTTGTTTTATTTATAAATTATTATAGATTTAAATGTAATTTATTTTAATATTTAATGATATTTTACGGTGTAATATTATATAAATAAAAAAGATATTACTTAATACATATTTTCTTATTCACCATAAAAATTGTTATTGTTAATGCGATGTCACAACTCATTACCGATATTTTTTTCAATATATAGAATTCACTAATGCCTTTTCTTCATTTAACTTCTTAATTATGTGTAATTCTCAGTAATTACAATAATAAGTCGTTATTTAATGACAAAAGCGTTCATAAGTCATTAAAGTACTCACAAATGCACCTGTTATTTAAGGAACTACTTAGTGATGACTTATTCCCAGTAATAAGTATACTTAATGTACCTCCATTCCATCAGGAATACAATAACAAAGATAGCTACTATAGGCAAAATATCTCGGAAGGGGCACTCTAGGGGCACCATGTGTCCTTGAAGAAAATGTGGCATAAAATGGGTAAATAACAGTAGTGAAAACCGCAAATCGAAACAAGGAGGGAATCATGAGATACAGACATTTTTGTGTTCGTTTCCATACAAAAATAACAGTTTTCATCGAATCGCTCCGAAAGTGCTGGTCAAATAAAAAAAGCGTAGTAACAATTTTTGTTGTTCTTTAATAGAGGAATGCAACTGCATTTTTGTTTTTTTTTTATAAAATACTTTTTCAATTTTTGATTCTATGTCACACCTCTTGTATGGGGACGATCCACTGTGCGCCGGGAACACACAAATACTCCGAAATATTATATTCCGAATTTCGATGTTCCAATTTTCAGAATGTCCGAATTTCATAATACCTAAGAATTATAATGTCTATTATTAAAATCTCGAAATTTATTTTACCGAAAGTCGTAAATGTGATTTGTCTGTTTTCCGATTTTCATACGTTTGAAGAATCAAACGGTCGATGGGTTTTCGGTCCGAAAAACGACATTCCGATTTTCAATACTTCAAATAAACCGAACAATTTTCCGAATTTTTTTTGTTCGAATTAAATTTTACCGAAAACTATTGCCCGATGTGTTTTTCGCTACATGCATTACTTATTTGACTTATTTTTAGATCATAGAAGTATCATGTGTGGTATTGATTAGATAGATTTACAAAATAGCTTTTGGCTATTGACCGAAGCCTCTATTGAGTTTTTTTTGCCATATTTTCACCACACCGAAACAACATTTTACGGAATATTATTTGGTCACAAATATATACACCCCTGTATAGCCGGTTACTTGGTAGCATTTTCAATATTAAAATAAAAGTATGAGAGAGTGTCCTAAAACAAAATTTAGTGACAGAAACGAATCGCTGCAAAACCGACTTCACGCAGTCTTGTCTGCCCCCCTACCCCTAGAGTGTAATTTAATCCCGCGTAAGTGCGGAGGGGTTGGGCGGCCCGCGGGCTAGAAGCAGGTGGTTTGAAGGCCCGCGTTTGGTGAGCGTTAAGACCATCTGGGACGATAAGCTCGCGTGGGGCCGCCCAAATCCCGCAGCGCCAGAGCCGTGACAGAAACAATGCTTGCTGCATGCTGCATGCCTGCTTGCATGTTGCATGCTTGTTTGCACGGTGCATGCTTGCTAGCATGCAGCATGCCTGCTTGCACGCTAAATGCCTACTTGCATGCTGCATGCCTGCTGAAATGAGAACCGATACACTGCATTTTAATTTTGGAATTCTAATTAATCGGTACTTTAATATTTTTGATGTTTCGAATTAAATATCATTAAGTCGGAGTTTTTGTTATTCGATCTAATGAAACTCGGCATTTTTAGAATAGTAATTATAAACGTTAGGAATATTGAAATTTTGGAATTATAAAAATAGGATGAATGATAAATGGGAGTTTTTATATTAGGAATTTTGAACCATTCAGAATTATGAAAATCGGTATTTTGAAAATCGTATTTGTGATTGACGGAATAAAGTTTTTAAAGTTATCGAGGAAGGTTATAGGCTACATAACACCACGCTACGACTAATAGGAGCGGAGAATAAATGAGAAATGTTGCAAAACCGGGATAAATTTTTCCTTTTTGAGAGCTTCAGTTGCGTGCGCTGCGTAAACGGTTTAAGTTACGCGCAAATACCATGTATGATGGAATTGTTCCTCTTTCAAAAGTTCTAAAAAAAAGTCCGTGACAGCATATGTCTATCCTTTAATTGGTACCTACTCCCTTTCTTCTCCTAAAATTTTTTGTCCGAAAATCATTATCCACAACACGTTTGGTATAAACTTCAGTAACCATAATGTTAAAAAAATCGAAATTTGGTTTTACATAATCATCTTTACGTCTAAAACTATTCTGTCATAATATCGAGTACTATAATAATTGAATCTCCTAATTTTGCATGAAATAAAGTCATATGTCCTAAGTATTGTATTTTAAAATGTGTATTATTCCGAATGTTCATTTATAATAAAATTGTTAGTCCTAAAACATTTGCTAAAAATTTGGTTTTAGTGACAGAAACGAATCGCTGTAAATCCGACGTCACGCAGTCTTGTATGCCCTACCCCTAGAGTGTAATTTAAAATCGTGTAGGCGCGGAGGGGCGAGGTGGCCTGCGAGTTGAGGAGTAGGTGGTTGTAACGCTCGCCACCGGAGCTGAGGCAGCAAGCTGAAGCTGTGGTGGTGAGCGTTAAACCATCTGCGACGATAAGCTCGCGTGGGACCGCCGGAGCCCCGCAGCGCCGGAGCCGTGACAGAAACCATGCCTGCTGCCTGTTGCATGCTCACTTGTATGCTGCATGCTTGCTTGCATGCTCGCTTGAATGCTGCATGCTTGCTTGCATGGTGCATACTTGCTTGCATGCATGGTGCATGCTTGTTTGCATGCTTCTTACAGGGAAATAAATACCACATGTTCACAATTAATTGTTTTATTGAACTGCAAACAACATTTGTTTAAAAAATAATATTAGGATAAGTAAACATTAATTAATTTGAATTTAGGACACATAAGTTTTATTGAAAACGGTTTTAAGTCTTTTGTATATTATTGATTGTAATATTTATGGCAAACAAATTTAGGATATACTGTATTTAGGGATTTCAATTTTATGGTATGTTATATTATGTGTCAGTACGTTCGGGCAAGTTATCATTCGGACAAATGATGATTATGACAAAAAAAATTATTGCACTTTAGATTATGGATAAAAAAGTTAGGGAACACAATAGAAAACCCTTTTAAGATTAACACACTATAACCTTTTTTTGTGGTAATCAAATTTGTTCGAAATACATGCATTATTTGCGAAGGAGTTTTATCAACATAATATAAATTCTTATTCAAATAAATAGTTTTTACATCAAGCGTATTTATGTAGCAGTAAAATATTTTTTAATTCATTCGAATCGGACATTTAATTTCGAACTTATCACGAGCATAATAAATAATGCAATACGCGAACCGTTCGTCGCCGGCGCCGCGACGTTCCCTACTCTAGAGAGGAGAGGATGGGCACACGGGTAGACCATGACCTGCAGGCGAAGCATGGCGCTTTCTATCTCTACGAAGAATAGACATAGCTTTTTCTATACAAAGTGACAGTTCGTTTCTTCATTTTTAACATCCACCGAAGAAATCTTTCTACAATCTGTCATTTTGTCTTTCATTTCTAACGATCTTTGTCTACGTCTTTTTGTAGGTAGACTATTTCGGAAGAAAGTTTTCTATCCTTACTGTCAAAATCACACTGACAACCGATAAATCCTATGACAAAACAAAGAATTCTGAGTCGAATTATGTAAGAGAGTGAATTTCGTAAAAAGTGCAGTTGACTCTTTCTACTTTGCTGCCGTCTCGTACTGTCTACTGTCTACAGAAAACGTCATTTTTGTCTACTCTTCCGTAGACAAAACGGTGCTCATGCTACGCCTGCTGGAATACGACATAGGATACGTTTTATCCCTATCAAGATCGAGACCTACGCGGGTGAAACCGCGGGGCACAGCTAGTATATAATATTTTCGTTTAAAAAATAACTACAACCTTCGATTTAGACAAATTTCGACAATTTTTTGGGCGAAGTTTTTTTTTTTGGGTATCTTGGCGGTGCAATCGTAGGTAACGCACAGTAACACAATTTCGCAAATCACAATTAAGTATCGTTTCGCCGTATTTGGGCAATATAACGCCAATGATTGACTCTGCAAACGGACTTGGATTTAATGTCCACTTGATTATAAGTTAGTAATTTATTATGAGTAATAATAAGTAGGTAGGTCGTTCCGTATGAGCTGAGTGTAACGAGAAGACTGAATGAAGTGTTGACTAGCGTGTAGTGAGAGTATTATCTGACGACTATCCTTAATCCTAGGTTCAGTTCATGTAGGTAACGTATTGTCGCGTTAAGTATTTATATAGGTGTGTAGCGATACCGCGCATGCGGCCCACTGTCGTGCCGCTGTCCCTGTCATGTCGTGTCCAAGTCACTTGTGTGGCGTGTGACGCCGGCCAGGGACGCCACGCTACCACACCGCCGCAACGCGGCGTTATGTCCACGTCTCCGCTGCGTGTGTGGACGCCTGTTGTTTACCGCAACTTACCACGGACCGCTTGCGAAATACCGGTCACATTAAATATTATACTTGAAATATCTATTATACCTATCTGTTTGTATCGAAATATAAAATTGTTTAAAAATATGTCAGTTTATTAATTTTCCTTAATCCGAATTTTCAAACGACACCGTGCTGTTATGAAGTGGGTACAGAAATTCTCCATCCACTAACTAAATAATAACACAGGTACCTACCGTCAGTAGTGATGATAAGGCGTAAAGTTTTACAATAAAAGTTTAGATAATCGTACCTATTTATTTCCTCTTCAGCCCCGGTCCTGGGGGCATCCAAAAACTCGAGAATAGAATATAAATTGTAACAAGACCAAAAGATACAGGGTGTAAGGGACAGCCAGCCCTCCGCAGACTGGTGGGATGAAATTGGGCATATCATACTAAGACTATCGGTACATGGAATTATTTCAGGAACGTTATGGGAATCCAATAAACCTGATTTCTATTATTAACCCACGCGCAAAGTATCGTTACCGTGGCAAAACCGGCGTAGCCGCACTCCCCGTGTCGGGGGGCGAGCGCGCTCGAGTATTTTAACATCAATTGCTGTTTTTTTTTTATTTTAGCTATTTTATTTACATAAATGGAGTGCTGCGTACAGAGAATGTAATTTTACATTGAATTAAAGGTATAGTAACTGAAAAAGCGATAAAAAATTCCGGTGGAATATGATTCAAAATAAGGAGTTGAATGCCGTTGAATGGTCCCCTGTTATCGTCTACAGCCGACAAGAAAACGACGTTTTTTAAGTTTTTCCTATTATTAAAAACTACATTAATGATATATTGTAAAATGGCACAAAGATATATCAATTAGTTACAATTCACTAGACAAAACAATCATCAAAAATTGCTAATCGAAATCCGTAAAAAAGTGTTCTTCCTCACGCCACCGTCGGCAAGACACGACAGCTAGTATATACGGTAACTTCTGTTAATGATAGTATGATTCGAAATAGGGTCAAATTATGTAAAAAAATGAAAACGAGTAATATTTTATTTCAAAAATATGGGATGAAAAGCAATGACTAATTGGTTATCGATAACTCATCGAAAAGATGTTGGAATCCCTATTTTTATTGTAGGTATTTGCACAGAATTTGTGGCTTGGCGTGGAAGGGGCGCCGATGCGTTTACGCTCTGGCGTTCAAAAGGCTAATGACCTATAACTCCTTTCAAGGAATAGGTGGAATTCCCTTGTCACCCTGTTTAACCCTTCCAGTATTCCAGAACCCTAAGTAACTAACCATAACTAAAGTATTTTTTTCTATATATTCTAGTTGTTTATGGCACTCGCCGGCCGCCACCGCGGCAGCGCTCGCTTCGCTTGCTCGGCTCGAGTATCGGACGCCTCGGAGCACAGTTCTAACCTAACCTTTTTTTGCGAGTAAAAATATTTAACCTTATCTAATTAGTTCTAGTAACATTATGCGAATTAAAATTATAATACATCTAACCCGGTGGATCGGTACGGTAGTACTACATGCTGCATAGTTACGACTTAGGTACGGACTGACACCAAACACAAGCTGTACATTTGTACAACTCGTGGAAATGAAATGATATGAAATTGTTTATTCTGTAAATAGGACATCGGAAACACTGTTACACGTCCTATTAAAAATATAAAATAAGCTAGATGAGGTCTGCGGTGATGCGTTTCCTATCTGACTACTCTGAGAAGAAAGGCCGAAACAAACTCGGAGGTCGCAGTCTCTTTTAAGGTCAAAGTCAAAGTATTTATTAGTGTGATGTTTGGTGATACAGTAGGTCTTATAATTAGGTTATAGTAACTCAAAAACCCACCCATTAGGGCATACACTATTTAACAATATAAGGTCCAGACATAATCTTGGTCAGGCCTTAAGAGGACCATGTAGATTAGCGTCTGAAATGGTCTTTTGAGGAAAGAACCACACAGATTTGAGTGGACTTGTCCAGTCAGTGCAAGCATTTGTCAGTACCTAACCGAGGAGCTCAAATCAGAGCTTAAGGAGCTCAACGACTCGACGAACACTACCAAAGAAAGGACATTTGGGTAGGCCACGTAAAGTACTCAAACTGCCAGACCATCATTAAAACGAGAAAAAAGAGGAGCAAAAAATAAAACTGATCCACATAGTCCAAACATTCACAATAATTAAAAAACTTTTTACAAAAAAAAACCAAACGACTTCCAAAAAAAACACTAAAAAAGTGAAAAATAACTTTAATTTCGGAAGTCGGTGTCTTTGCTTTTCAATTTTCGTTTTTTGCCACCAACTTCCGAAATTAAAGTTATTTTTCACTTTTTTACTGTTTTTTTTGGAAGTCGGTTGTTTTTTTTTTGGAAAAAGTTTTTATTTTTCACTTTTTAGTTGTGGTACAGTCTGCGTCAGAGAAAAGGAACCCCCCAAGACTTTTAAAGATTATCGCCCGTGTGACGGCGGGCGCGTCACGTGACTGGCCCCGAGCATCCATCGATCTCACTCAAATATTATTTGCGTGTTTTTATTAATATGGTATTTTGTCGGCTTCTGACCGAACCGTATACCAAGAATAACTTACAAAAAGACACTTTACGTGCGGTTGAGAACACGAACCCGCATCATCAGGCACCAGCCGACAATCTAAACCGTGCCATACACCACTAGGCCATAGGCTCAGTTATCAATCACAACGAAAATTTGAATAGCATTACTCCATTCATCGAACAATTTTGATTTAAGTCTTATCTTCTAAACATTAAGGTTTATATTTCAACTTCCATCACGTGTGATACTTAACTCCTCAATTAACTAAAAGATAAGGTTGAAATTAGCATAGATTTTATGTTTGGTTGAATAGAATGTGCTTGATTCCGATTGTTGCACTACCGTCATTTTACTTCAGAAACTTAACTGCTGTATGAACTACGAGTTAAGGTTGAATTTAGAATACTTCTTCGCCTTATTTACTAAACTGTGATTGAGGGTATAATTACTTTTCAAATCGTTTCGTTTTCATGTCGATCCGCTTGTGCGTAATATCTTCGTCGTAATATTATCCAATTTATTAAGTTTTTGAACAGTTGAATCTATTAACCGATATTATGGTTCGATTAACAACTTTTTTGAAGGCTAAAATTGTTGTTCTCTGGGAACAGGAACAAAGCATAAAGAAAATAGCACGGGATATGGGCATAACGGTAAGATTTACATTACACACATAATATATTTGTTGTAATCATGTTGCACTATTACTTACAAGTAGGATTTTTTAATTTATTTCTAATACATTATAATTTTCATTATAGAGAAAAACAGTGCGTAGATGGATACAAAGGTATCAAGCGACGGGTGATGTGAAATGTGATCGCCAAGGCCCTCGCCCAATTGCTTACACTGATGAATCGGAGCGACACCGTAATATTGTGGAAGTTCACTCAGTGGCACCCTTTAAAACTACCCGTTCAAGTGCTGAAACTTTTGGAGTGTCGCTTAGCACTGTTCGGCGACATCTACACGCTGCGAACATCCATAATTATAAACCAGCCAGAAAAATTAAGCTTACTGACGATCACCGCACTAACAGAGTAAATTTTGCTACTCGTTATTTAAATTTCGACTGGGAAAACGAAATTGTTATATTTACCGACGAAAAGTGCTTTAAGTCAGATAAGGATGGAAGAAAAATTTTATGGAGAAGACCTGGGCAGAGGTTTAGCCCTAAAAACGTATTAGACTTGAGAACAAGTGGGCGATTAACACTAGGTAAATAACATTGTTATTGAAATTATGTTTATTTCTAATTATTTTTGTTGATATTTACATGGATTACATATTGCAACAGATATTAAAAGGTTGACTGTTTTAGGTTACTGGGGATGGATGTCTTCAATGGGTCCAGGCGAGCTTGTGGAAATAAGCGGCCGCATGAACAGTGAGCTATACCTTGAAGTGTTGAAGGAGGTAATGCTGCCGTCAGTGCGGGTCGCATATCCAGAGGGTCAAATTTACCTGGTGCAGGATAATTCTTCGGTGCATCGGTCCCGTATCGTGCAAGACTGGCTGAAGGCCCAAGAAGACATAACGGTGTTTGAGTGGCCGGCTAAAAGTCCGGATCTAAATCCTATCGAAAACTTGTGGGGTCAGATGGTTTTGAACTGGGACTCCAGTGAAATAAAATCCAAAAAAAAATTGGATGAAGAGGTAAACAAAACTTGGGAATTAATGCGAAATAGTGCTGCATGCTTCAATATGGTTTTGGGCATGAAAAGTCGACTTCAAGAAGTGATAGATAGTGACGGTCATCCTCTCCGTTATTAATAGGCATTTTACTCAGCAGATTGATATTGTGTAACTTATCTGATAAAATTGCATTGGAACTTAAAAGCAAGTGTTGATAATTCCCAATATTTGTGGGATCATTATCTCGTCGTTAATCAGAAATAAACAACCTTTATTATTATCAATCCAGTTACTCCTGTTTACAAGTAGTCTCGTAATGTGTTAACGATGCACCATCTGACTCCACATATTTTTCTAATGTTGTTTTAAAAGGATTATCAGAAAATGTGATAAAAGAGAAAGATGTATATTGCTATACTGTTATAGTTAAGCATGTTGGTTCTTCCTCTGTAATTCACAGGCACAAATAACAACATTTAATTTTCTAACCAGGCTTTTTTTGATAAGATCATACCGAGCATAAAAAATTAATGTTTTTACGACATTAAATAAATAAATATTGTAGTTATGTTTCTAGAAATATCTATAAACGAACCGTTATCTAATGTTAAACGTTGTAAACCTCACCCAGGGTATCTATTTTATGTTTAGTTAATAATCTAAGTAAATAACTCCAATTTTACACAGATAGAAAACTGTAGTCCTAGAAATGTAATTAAAGAAATAAATAAATATTTTTTATGCAACATGCCTAGCTTTTCTTACAAACCTCATGCCTAATTTAACATTTGATTTCTTAAATAATAAATAACAATAAAATAAAATAATAATTAAATAGTAAATAATAATTAACGTAAACGTAAGAAACTAAAAAAGGATAAAGTCCTTCTCATCCGCGGATTTGAACTCGTGACCGGAGCATTGGTGAGCCGCGGCCTTAAGCACTAGACCAACACGCCATTTACGTTAAGTAACGAAAAACTAAAACGGTTTGATGTCATTACCGAAGGGGTCCTTTTCTCTGAAGCTTACTGTACCTACCCCACACAAATTCGTATACCGTTACCTGCTATGTAAATAACAGTGACGGAGTCAACTAAGATAATAATATCGTCTACATACGCAAAGTGGGAAAAATACGTAATTATTGAAGCTAACTCAAAAACTAAGCAAGGAGGAGATTCTCAATTCGTCTGTTTTTTTTTCTTTTGTATATATTGTAGGATCTCTACATAAATTCCCGTTCCCGACGAAGTCGAGGGGACGAACGGGAATACACGATCTCTACACCTGTTGATGATGATAGGTTTGAGTGATACACAAGAGAATACGTAATAATGCTATTTATTGATTGATAATAAAATTAATTGAATGATAATGAGTGCACGCGATTTGAATGCTACTTGTGTACTGAAATATAGACCACGCGCAGCAAGTAAAGTCAGCACTTTACTTGCTGCGCGTGGTCTATATTTTTTTCAGCAAACAATAATGACAAATTAGTACGTGCTTACACTGTACATGCTCCGGGGCCCGAGTAGATGTGAATGAGATGAAGGATAATGTTATACAAGATGATAACTAATAATTGAGCTTACAGACTCCACGTGTACCTTTTAAGTCGTAGTTGGGTTTTAGTTTTTATTACTTGATTAAAAAAAAAATCTTTTGGGGTTATAAGCTTAAGGTATTTCATTAAATTGAGTTCGAACGGACGGCGAAGACCCTCTGTTGGTGGTGGCAATGATAGGACGACCCGTAGCGGTTGCGGCGGGAGCTACATAGCTCACGCTAGCCTCTGCCTGCTCTGCTGTGGGATGTGCGGGCGCTGGACGCGGCCGGCGCGCTCGCACGCGTCGCCATGCGTACCAGGTGGCGCAAACCACTACGACCCCAACCAAGACGTAGATGACGACATAATGGTGAATGTCATGGAATGTCACTTGTTCCGCCAGTTCCTGATTGGATTTCATCTCTTTGAGTGCTTTTTCAATCGCCTTAATGTCTTCCCGTTGTTCGGTGATATCATCTGTTTCATTCAGTGGAGTGATGAGAGGTATAGACAGATTAATTATGTGATTTATTGGTGGAATCTCTATGTCCATGACATCGATCTTCGTTTTAATTGAGTTTGATAACGATTTGTGTGCGTAAATCGTAAACATTCTGTCTTTAATGACGCAACTGTCTCCCAGTGTAATGACACCTGTTTTGCTGAGTTGCTCGATCGTAATATTGTCATCGCATATGACTCGCACACTGCATTGTCCACAACAACAATATAAGTATGAATTGAATAAATTCAATTCAGTCCAATAATCTCGACATTCTTTTGTTTCAGTCTGACATTGATTAGAGGCTCGATGTTTCAGACAAAGGTTGGTGTCTGACGTCATCTGATAGATGGGCCCTTTCAGTGGACAAATGTACTCGTCGGTGTCGTAAGGAATGCATCTTTGTAAGTCGCTTATAGACACCGGAATGTAAGAGTCTTTGTGTATGTTCATAGCCAGGTAGTTTGCTACAGGCACTATGTTGACCATGCTTTTGTTTACGTGTTGTGGAATCGGAATGAGGTTGTAAATCTCTTAGTCTTCCCTGCTCACAAGAGGAATTCTAACTTCAAAAATCAGGAACTCTTTGGTAGATCTCGCTTTCACTTTCAATAGGTGATATATCTTCGCCAAGTCAGTCTGAATATTATTAATCGGTAAGGCTAAGCCCTTTGGGATCTGTCCGGTTATAATGTTCAGCTCGTTTCTCAACTGTGCCGGTGTTAACAAGTGAAAGTTAAACTTCTCATAGAAGATGTTGACCACTGTATCAACTAGCATCTCCTGGATTTCTTTAAGATTGGTCATGATGTTATTGGCTATGAATGTAGATAATGTAAATTCTGCTTTGCTTTCGGTGTATTGGATTTCCTCTTTCAGTTTACCCATGGCCGCGTTGCATTTGGTCATGTATTGGTTGATTATTTTGTGCTGCTTGTCCAGGGTATTTTCAATTCTTTTGATAACATTCAGCTCAGCCTCTACGACTGACGTCTGGTTTTTCCACAGCTTGCTAAGATGTTTTTGATTTATTCTGATTAAGGCAATATCTTTCTGATATTGTTCGGCGAAAGTTTCGTCCAAAACTCCGAACAAACTATGTGCGACGTAGCCAATGCCGTTGATAAGCCCGCGACGTCGGCGAACCTGACCTTGCTGACCAAGTATAACGCTATTGTAGTGTTCAAGTTCGTTGTACCCGTGACGCAGTTGCAATCGGACTACGTCGCATTGTGATATTTGATCCTTTGAACATATGTTGTCCAGATGAGTGATAAACTTGTCTAGTAGGTTAATTCCTTGCCAATAAGGAGCCAGGAGCCGCAATAAACGATGAGTTTCCATTCTTCACGTTCCAATCTTATGTTTGCTAATTTATCGAAAAATATGTTTTTATTTACTGCAACTTTGGAAATTTTGTGCTCGCATGTTCCTGAGCAAATAACCATCAGGGGGCTTATAGCAGGTCAATTTTCGACGGAAAGTGAACTGTCGGGCTATTTTGTACCGTGAACATGTCAAATAACAGGCAAGTCAGCGATCACGTGACTAAAGCCGGTCAGTGGTCACGTGACAACATTTCACTGGTCTGACCTCATCAAGTCCTTTTTGACATGTAAACACTCGACTACTGAACTGCCCTGCAGTCATATTAAGCAGGCGTGTAAAACTTACTTTTAGTGAACTGTTTTCTTTAATTTAAAATAAAATACGTAAGTACATGCTCATTTGTGAATATGTACTCTGATAATGATATCTAGATTACAGTGGTAGTAATAATTATACTTTGTCTAACGAGGTTACTGAGAAATACGATCATAACTTTAAAAAAATTGTTTAGTGAGTAGGCCAACCTACACTTCATCGTAGTATAGTAAAATAGTGCACTGTCCCGTAATGTATAGTAGGAACCTAGGAACGTGAGAATGTATGAACGTAAGGATTTATAGTAGGAACGTAGGGTGTTTTAAATGGTTATTGAAAGCAAAAATCACAATAAGTAAACAAAGCATTTTTATTACTGTAAGTATCAATTTCAATGTCAGACGACTTAGAAGTAGATAATATTTCATCTAAAAAAGATGCAGGTTGCTCCACCAGGCTCCACCTCTCATCTTTATACGACGTACATTTGATACAAAAGCGTTCACCGCACATCTATAGCTTCGGACTATGTCTTCGCACATTGCGTTGGAATCTCAAAGAACAAATAACACAACATCCATCTGGAGTAAATGCTGTACCATCTTGTAGATTCCATATTAATTATATTCCTTCAATAACACATAGGAAAAAAAGAAATATATGAAATTGATGCAATTCGAAAGAAACTGAAAAAATAAATTATTGAAGTGTTGTTGTCCCTTGACTTGACTTGTCTTTCTGACAGTATCAGATAGTGATGCGGCTAAATTTTGTTTAACTCGTTACTGCAGTGTATAAAATAAAAACTCGATTTCATTTTCTCTCAAGGTACCAAAATACTATGTTGTGTAGAGTCAAAGAATTTCAATAAGAGTGAAAATATATATATGTACTGTGGGTTAATGATTTCTGTTGATAACTTGTAATTTGTCATTAAAATCATCATTGTATCATCATTGATTATCAGATTGAGAGTGGAATGTGGAGAAAGCGCTTTTTACAAAGTCGAACAAAGCCGATCTTACCCGAATGTCACTGACTTAAACCCCAATGTACCAATATGGAACGGTTGCTGTATTTTGGAGCGAGCTATGATTCTTTTCTCTGTTTTTTTTTGTGTGCGATTCAAACGTGCGAAGCTGTTGGAAACCTCCCTCTAGTACCTACCTTAGATTCAACTTGAATTAGATAATCGGAACAATCGAGTGCCTGACGGTTAGTGACTGAGTAACATCACTAGAGTCAAACTGACAAGAACAAAAACTATATTTTTTTATTCTTAATGGCTAGGATAGTCGTTCGAAAATAGCAATAACTTTGGTAACTTTCAAGATTATTTTCATAAGTATCTAAAAGGGTCTCCAGTGTCATAATCGTGTTAAATAAGATATTTTGTTAAGAAAAATAGTTTTTTTTAGAATTCTCTTGATCATTATAAACTGTTAAAAACTCCAAAGCTGCGGGCTATCGAAACGTATTATGGGCTTCGGGACCGGACCCCCCCCCCCCCGCCGAGTGGCGGGCGCGCGGTGCGCCAGCGCTCGCACAAAAAACATAAACACTTGAGAAATACTAAACGCACTTCATTATCGTTAATTGGTTTGGGTTCTTGAATAAATAGACCACATACTTATGTATAAACAATAAGCGGGTAACTAAAATAGAACTTACAAATAGAGAATGTTTCGTAGTGGGCCTTGTTTTTTGTTTTGACCGTATCTCTAAAACTACTGGATCGATTTTTATGAAATTTTCGCAGGTTTTATTATAAATACGTAAGTAATCTAACAACATTAAGAGATTATGACATTAACAGGAAAAAATAAACAGATGTCACGGCAATTTTGACGTGAAACACGCGTCAAACTTCAACAATAAAAAAAAAAAAAAAAAAAAGAATTTCTGGTTTTTAATGAGTAAGTCGACTAGAATATCTATCTGCCCATAGACTTAAATTGCCACAGACGATAAAAAACCCTTATTCATAAGCAGAAATAGAGATTTTTGCCGCGCAAACCGTGGGACCCCGCTGGAACGATATCGTTCCACCGCAGCCGAACGCCGATTTCCGTGCGGAACAGCGCCGTGCCGCTCGCATTTTAAAGGTTAAATTAATTTAATCTAATTATTTAAAACCGTAAAACCGGTAACATTGCGAAAAAGTATTTCCGAACGTTTGTTTATAATATGGCGTACCGGTCAACGGTTACGTAGCAGGTCTGAAGTTGATACATTGCAGGTCAGACGGAAATGCTCATGGTACAAATAGAAAACCTGTCAGGTTAGCCTGCTAAGTTGACCTGTCATGTACTTGGCAAGTATTTTAAAAGTTGATGGTAGGGCCCTTGAAGTACGAGTGTTGTCATTATGAAGTTGCATAATTTTGATGAAGTTAGCTTGGAACTTTTATTGTTTGTTGTTTGACCTTCTTGGTTTTCCTTTTCTGTGTCGTGGCTTTGATTATTATTATTGTTGATCGGCAAAACGAATAATTTTGTAATTGGTCTCTTGAGTGTCCCATTTTTTGTCCGTAGGGTCACTACTCTGACGTATCCGTCTTTCCCTGGATGAAGTTCAATAACTCTGCCCATGGGCCATTTTCCCGGGGTCAGATTAATGTCGTGAATGATGACGATGTCATTGATCTTCAAATTCTGATGAGATTTGCGCCACTTACTGCGAGCTGATAGTTGGCACAGATACTCAGCTCGCCATCTCTTCCACAGGTCATCAAATATTTTTTGTGTGAGCTGCCATCTAGTCCGTAGATAGTTAACGTTGTCTCTCTGTCTCGATGATAGTTAACGTTGGTCCGCTTGCCAAAAAGTGAGATGGTGTGAGACAGTCTAAATCTTCAGGATCTTCGCTGAGGGCGCATAATGGACGGCTATTCAAACATGCTTCTATCTGAGCGAGCAAGGTCGAATATTCCTCAAATGTCAACTTCTGATCTCCTATTACTCGTTTGAGATGGTACTTCAAACTCTTGACGGCAGCTTCCCAGAGGCCTCCGGCACTGGGCCAGGAAGGGGCGTTAAAATGCCAGTTAATCTCCATACTGGTGATAGCTTCGAAAAAATTGTTGTCCAAAGTGCCTTGAATATTTATAAATTCTTCTTTGAGAATTCTGCTTGCTCCAACAAAATTCGTGCCATTGTCACTGTAGACATGGCCTGGGGTTCCTCTTCGAGCTGCCATTCTTCGCAAAGCCACTAGGAACGCTGAGGAGGTCAGGTCCGAGACTAGCTCGATGTGTACAGCCTTGGTGGCCATACAAACGAACACAGCGATGTACCCTTTTGTTGTCTTGATGCCTCGGCCCTTGCTTGCTTTTACGTCGACGAACCCGGTAAAGTCAACCCTTGTGTGGTAAAATGGTCGTGTCGGATTACTGCGTGCTAGAGGAAGGTCGCCCATCAGTTGTTCATGTTTGTTTGGATCGTGTCTTCGGCATTTGACGCAATTTCGAAGGCACTTCTTGACGGCTCGGTTTCCTCCCAGAATCCAATATCGCTGACGTAGCCAGGCTTGAGTAACTCTCGCTCCCCCATGGAGTGTCATATGATGTCCTTGGTCGATCAATAAGTCGCTGAGATGGGTGCTGTTTGGAATGATGAGAGGATGCTTCATGTTCTGGCTCATCATCGCGTTGTTCACGCGTTTCCACCGACTCTCAATAGGCCTTCTTGATCCAAGAAGGGGTTCAGCTTTAGCAACTTGCTCTTCGGGTCAATTTGTTTCTGATCTCGGAGACTGGAAACCTCTTCCTTAAATACCGACCACTGCACTTGTTTGATTAAAAGATGTTTTGCGATTTTTATTTCGCTGACAGTTAAATACTTCGGTTTGAGTCGATTGCGACATATGGCGCGCAAAGTCCAAGCAAGTACGCGCGCTGCTCGGTCGAAGTTGCTATATTTGTTCAATAGTTTTAATACAATGTCCTCATTTTGTTGAATAACATTGGTTTTTGCTGACTTTCTGATTTCTTCATACGTGACGTATGTTGGTTGATCTTGATTGTTATTTTCTTTGAATGTTGATAGCCAAGTTGGTCCGTGCCACCAAAGAGGATGATGTTGCAGTTGGTCCGCTGATAATCCGCGGCTCGCACAATCAGCTGGGTTTTCAGCTGATTTCACATAGCGCCAGCTATTTGTTGGCATTATCTCCGTTGTTTGTGCTACTCTGTTCGCCACGAATGGTTTCCATCGATTCGGATCACCCTGAAGCCAACCTAGTACTGCCGTGGAATCAGACCAGCCGTATACTCGGATGTTATTGCTTGATAAGCAGTTTTGGACAACTTTCATCAGTTTTGATAACAAGTGCGCAGCGCAAAGCTCCAACCTAGGCAAAGATATTGATTTGTTGACAGGCACGAGCTTTGATTTTCCTGCTACAATGATCACAGGGGATTGGCACTCCGCCTTTTCCTGATTGATAATCCTGCCATAAATTACGCATGCAACGCACGCCTTTACTGATGAGTCACAGAACCCATGCAACTCTATGTTTGCATTTTTGGGTGTTTGAAGCCACCTTGGGACGCTCATATGTTCGATTGCTGGTAGCTCCTTCTTTATTTTGAGCCATTCTTGATTGATGTGTGTCGGTACTTCGTCATCCCATTGAAGATTCAACGACCAAACTTTTTGAAACAAAAGTTTCAGTTTGGTGGAGACTGGAGACAGCCAGCCAAGTGGATCGAATATCTTTGAGATATCAGACAATAACGATCTTTTTGTGGATGGTGTCGTTGATAATGTGTCTATCTTCATCTGGAACTTGAATTGATCGTCCTGGGGGTGCCAACGCAGTCCCAAAGTTTTGGTTGATTCTTGATGCCTGAATTCGAATGTTTGTTCCTTGTCTGATATTGCATCATCGTTTATTTCGATTTTATTTGATGACCATTTTCGCAAGTTAAAACCACCAGATTTCAGCAAGTTAATAAGGTCAGCCTTGAGTTGTTTGGCTTCCTTTAGACTGTGATGTGCAGCCAAAAGGTCATCCATGTAGAAACATTGTTCAAGTGCAGCTGATGCTGTTGGATACCTTGAACGTTCATCTTCTGCTAGACGTTTTAGCGTCATCATGGCCAGGAATGGAGCTGCTTTGGTGCCATAGGTGACTGTTGTCAGCTCGTATTCTCTTAGCAATCGATCAAGACGATTTTCTGATACTATTGGTCCTTTTCATTACAGTAGATCTGTCGGAACATTTTCTCGATGTCGGCTGTGATTGCATATTTATACTGTCTCCATCTCAGAATCAGTGTAAACAAATCCTGTTGTAGATTCGGTCCGGCAAACATTAAATCGTTTAGACTGTAGCCTGTCGATGTTTTTGCTGATGCATTAAATACCACCCGCAATGCTGTTGTTGCCGAGTCCGGGCGTAAAACGCAAAGGTGTGGTAAAATGCAATCCGGCAAATTTTTCTGTGTGCATTTACGCATGTGACCTAGTTTGATGTATTCGTTTATGAACGATTTGTAATCTTCGGAAATACTTTTATTTTTAGAAAATTTTCTTTCCAGTTGATAAAATTGGGCTACGGCTCTTTGCTTCGATTCTCCCAGTTTTTCATTGATATCTGGCTTTAGTGGCATTCTTACCACGTATCGGCCATCATCTCGACGTACTGTTTCCGAATTGTATTGTTGAAGGCATTGATAGTCTTCAGAGGACATGTTAGTGTCGGGATCGGTGACATCTTCAATGTTCCAAAACCTTTGTATATCTTCTATATTGTTCATGATAACGTTGCATTGATAGGACTTGACATTGCCGCTTAAAATCCAGCCTAGCTGAGTCTGTTGTGCTACTGGTAGAGATGAACTTTCCTTGATTATGCTTGCCATGATGATTTCCGAGTAAACTTCTGCCCCTAGCAATAAGTCGATTGGTCGACAAACGTTGAAATCAGGGTCTGCTAGTTGGATGTTTTTAAGATATTCCCACGATGGTTTTGAGAAACTATGATTTGGTAAGTTGTTAATTAATTTCTTCATAACTACAGTTTCTGTTTGGAAGTTTGGAGTTTCAGTTTCTAGAGCGTGCCGTCTCATGCGAGACAAACTCAGGTTGCAATTAATGTGTACTGTACACTCGACATCTCGTCGAAATCCAACACACTATGCACAAGAATGAAATTGAGCGTCCATTCACAATTGTCACAACAATACCACTTATTAAGCGTCCATTCGCAAAGTAACGCCAACAATATCAATCGCTACGGAGGAAAAATGCTCAACTCAGCGTATCAACGTAATCAAAAAGACTTAAAAATGCATAAACGGATTCACACACAGCAATTCAATAAAACAGCAAAGAAGCCATTGACAAGTGACAGATGATTTTCTTGAAATATCATTTCATCAACCATTATATGGTTTTATTTTACACATGGCTAGTTTTGAAAATGTGCATTGCGTTTTGTTGTCAATAAATTAACGTTTAGTTATTTAATTGTTATCATTTTTAAAATCCCTTTTTTTAAACGTTTCCAAAGTTCTAAAAATATAATAAATACGTAAAAAGAATTACTTTAAGGTCCTTTATAAGTGCTGAATGTCTTATAGCGAAACACCAACTAAAGTTGGCGGTACGAAATCTGCCGTTTTGCGCCAACTGAAATATTTGACTGCATAAAAATTGGTAAAATTACTATTTGGTAAACAAGTTATTGTTTAAACGTTCACTTGCCAAACATTAGGTTTGCGTTACAATTATTTGTGAAGAGATTTTTTGCTAAGTAATATTTTGGCAAATGAAATTATGCGGAAAATTGTTTGGGAAGTGATAATTTGGCAATTTATTTTCGATGAAACAAGGGAGACCCTTGTAAATTATATAATTCGATTTGTTGTAGTATTTTAAATATACAGGGTGTCTCAAACGTAGTGGTCCAAAGGCAAATGTGGTAAAGAGGAGGGGGCCACCTATCATTTAAAAATTTAGAAGTGGAGATATTCTCAACAGTACAGAAACGCTACCTAATGTTACTTAAATTAAGTTTCAAGAAATTTTACATTTTCGGATTTTTCGACCCTGTTATTTAATTTTCTTTATTTATTTATATCAGACACAGTGATCCATACTTATGGTTGTACCCATGTTATTAAAATGATTAAAAAATTAAAATCTTTTATTTCGGACCTAGTTAGTCCATTTGGTTAGTATACCTACAGTAGGTACACACGACTTAGAAACTAGTGTTAGTACTTACATCTACCAGAAAAACAATTGAAACTATTCATTACTACGCCACGGTGTTCCCTTGTTTCGCAGACAGAAATTTCATAGAATTTCGTTTCGCAGAAAATGTTTCCTTTAATATATGGTCCTTGTATTTTTATTTCGAATATTATTGTTTTAACGACTATTTACTTGAATGAAACATATTTCACAGAAACACAATTCAATGAATTTTCAAACAGTACAATTATTTTTTTAACGAATATTGTTTGTCCGAAAATCATTATCCATAACACGTTTGGTATAAACCTCAGTAACCTTATTGTTCAAAAATTCGGAATTATAGCCGGGAAACGGGTGTAAGAGAAACGCAGGTGCTTAAGAATTACACTATACTCATAAAGACACAAAGAGTTACAACAAATCACCTTACAATCAAACATCAAGGACAGTTCTGCTCATAGAGCGCGCGCATTAACTCTCTGACGGTAGCTCACGGCACACTGGCACAGCGTTGCCAACCAATGTAACTTGAGCTTTCGCGGGCGCCCTCCGACGGGCGGCCGGGTTACCACTCTGGGTTGCCATTACATTACTCTGCCGCACGCTATACACTCCCCTTCGAGTTCTAGAGAACGTCCCCGCTCATGAACTCGCTCAATGGAAGCTGAACAAACTGGACATACATGTTTTCGTGGACGCCCTCTTTGACGTTTCGGAACTACGGGACGAGGAGGCGTACTATCCCGGTTATGGAATCGAGTGAGATCTGACACATGATACTTCCCTATGACGCTCTCAGGGCTATCTAGATTTGCTATAAAATAAGCTGTGGGACTCGCCCTTTTTGCGATGACGTACGGCCCATTCTTTTTTGGAACAAACTTGGCAGTGATGTTCTTTGCTGCATTGCTAAGAACATATGTGACTTTAAGAGAATTTGGTCTCCGACTTCGAAGACTTCGGCAGGTGCGACGGCCTTGTCAGCACATTCTTTCCGTCGGTCCTGTTGTGCCTCAACTCTTTCTCTTACAGCTATAAAGGTATTGACAAAGTTTTTTAAATAAGGTGTGATTTGCGGGACAAAGTTATCTTTGCTAATTATCAACCGAATATCGTGTTGTACGTCAAGGGGTGAGCGAATCTCTCTAGCGAATATTAAATACGCTGGAGACACACCCGTAGTCTCACAAACGGCGGAATTCATGGCAAACCTTATCGCAGGTAGGTGCTGCGGCCATGAAGAATGGTCCGTTTCAACTAAACGTGACAACTGGAATTTCAAATCCCTATTTTTCCGCTCAACTGGATTAGCTGAGGGATGATACAAAGGTAACAACTCTTGACTTATACCTAAAACAAACATACACTGCTGCATAACAGCCGATACAAATTGAACGCCATTGTCCGACACAATGCGTCGTGGAAATCCGTAACGGAAAAAAAACTCTTCAATCAATATACGAGCACACGCCTCTGATGTTGCCTCCTTCAAAGCGTACAACTCAGTCCAACGAGAAGCGGTGTCTTCTATCAGAAATATCCAACGTTCTCCATTATCTCCCACAGGAAGCTGACCGAATAGGTCAATGGCTAACACTTCTCCCCTTTGGCTCAAAACAGGTGTTTGTAACAGACCTGACTGCTTTTTATTTGAAGATTTATACCGTTGACACGTGGCGCAGGTCTTGATATACTCTGTTATGGCCCTACGCATGCCTGGGAAATAGAAACCTTGAGAGACTCTATTGTACGTTCTATCTACTCCATGATGACCTGCTATATCGGAGTCATGACACTCCTTCATAATTTCGAGGCGTAAAGAAGTCGGAACTACCAGCTGTGGTTCTTCGCTGTCCACATCGGGACTATATCTATATAAAACGCCTTGTTGCAAGAAGTAACCTCTTTCAGACCAACGCTTAAGACCTATAGACTCCGGATCAGATTTATCCTCTAAGTCACTAACGATTTTCTTAAGTTCCAAGTCATCTAACTGCATGCGTCGAAGGTCAGTAGCACTCCTGGCAGGTAAGTCCACCACGACAGAGCAAACTCCACACTGATCCTTCGTATCTTCTTTGCAGGTTGGTCGACTAAGAGTGTCGGCAATGACATTGGCCTTTCTAGGCGTATACTGAAACTGAATGTTAAAGCATTGAAGCTTTAAAGCCCATCGAACAAGTCTACCTGATGGCGACTTTAGTAAGAAGCCAATTCAACGGCTGATGATCGCTACCTATGACGACCTCGTGTCCTTCAATGTAGCCTCTGAATCGATCGACAGCCCAGACGACAGCAAGAGCCTCACGCTCTGTAGTGCTATAATTCCTTTCTGCTGGAACAAGGAGGCGGCTAGCGTACTCTATGGGGCGTTCTTCCTTACCCTCGCCCTGTAACAATACAGCTCCAATGGCGTAGTTGCTAGCGTCCGTCCTTAACACAAAAGGCTTACTGTAATCCGCTTGGATGAGAATCGGTGCCGACGATAGGCGCTTTTTAAGCTCCTCGAACGCACTAGCCTGGCTTGCATCCCAAGACCAGGGCTGATTCTTTTTGAGCAAGCGTGTCAAAGGCTCAGCTACGGCGGAAAAGTTTGGTATAAACTTCCTAAACCATGAGCACGTCTGTAAAAAAGTTCTTAGATGACGTAATGACGACGGTGCCTGCATATCTAAAACTGCACGGACCTTGTCATCATCCGGTGACACACCATCTTGGGTGATGACATGGCCTAAGTACTTCACTTTGTCTCGTGCGAACACACATTTTTCTGTGTTCGCGCGTAGCTTGAATAAGCGTAATCTTTCGAATACCTTACGCAAATCGGAAATATGCTTCTCAAAACTGCCTTCGGATATAACTAACAAATCGTCTTGGTATGCGAGAAGGGTCACGTCCTTTAGTGAAGCGCCCGTACGAAGTCTATCTATCAGACGCTGGAAAGTTGAAGGAGCGTTCTTTAAACCAAACGGCATGCGCTTGAAGCGAAAAGAACCAAAAGGCGTCAGAAATGCTGTTTTGTCTCTGTCCTGCTCGCGTAAATTAACCTGCCAAAATCCACTGCGGATATCGATAGTACTCATGAAAGAGTGCTTTTTTGTTGACTGGACAAGCTCGTCTATCAATGGCATCGGATAAACATCGGTCTTAGTTACCGCATTGAGTTTCCTATAGTCGACACAAAAACGCACTTTACCATTTTTCTTTGGAATGAGAAGCGCCGGAGATCCCCACGCGGACTCGCACTCCTCAACAATGTCGTCTGCCAACATCTTATCCAACTCTGCCCGCATGACATCTTTCTTAGCAGGCGTCAACCTATACGGCGGAACAGCAATGGGGAGGTGATCTCCGGTATCAATAATATGTTCGGCGAAAGGAGTCGGGTCTCCCCCTGGCTTAAAGATATCCTGATGCTCTACAATGAGTTGTGCGAGTACCTCGCGTTGACTATCGTTAAGTGAAGTCGCCTCATCATCCCGTAGCACCTCTACGGCGCCACACGAAGATACAGGTGACCGTGACCTCTCAAACTGGGTATCAAACTTTTGATTACTATTTTCGGCAAAGTGCCAACTGTTATCACCAAAGTTGAAAACGAGATTAAATATCTAAAGAAAATCTATGCCTAACAGGCTTTCATTATTATCCGCTTCGGGAAAAATTAAAAACTTGATAAGTTTAGTCACCTCGTTGGGCGCCAGTTATAGCCGGGGAACGGGTGTAAGAGAAACGCAGGTGCTTAAGAATTACACTATACTCATAAAGACACAAAGAGTTACAACAAATCATCTTACAATCAAACATCAAACAGAGATCTGCTCTTAGAGCGTGCGCATTAACTCTCTGACGGTAGCTTACGGCACACCGGCACAGCGTTGCCAACCAATGTAACTTGAGCTTTCGCGGGTGCCCTCCGACGGGCGGCCGGGTTACCACTCTGGGTTGCCATTACATTACTCTGCCGCACGCTATAGAATTTAGTTTTACATAATTATCTTTACTTCTAAAACTATTCTGTCATAATATTGAGTAGGTGATAAAATAATTTAATCTCCTAATTTTGCATGAACTAAAGTCATATGTCCTAAGTATTTTATTATATAAGGTGTATTATTCCGAATGTTCATATTTTATACTAAAATTGTTAGTCTATCATCATTTGCTAAAATTAGGTTTTAGTGACACAAATGAATCGCTGTAAATCCAACTCCACGCAGTCTTGTATGCCCCCCTACCCCTAGAGTGTAATTTAAAATCGCGTAGGCGCGGAGGGGCGAGGCGGCCCGCGAGTTGAGGAGAAGGTGGTTGTAATGCTCGCCGCCGCGGCTGAGGCAAGACGATGCTGCGGTGGTGAGCGTTAAACCATCTGCGACGATAAGCTCGCGTGGGACCGCCGGAACCGCGCAGCGCCGGAGCCGTGAAGCCGGCGCCAGACATAGTCACATATTTGATCAAACATATTCGATAGACTTTGCACACACATATGAACACTTGTTTGCAGAGACCGGCCAGACATAATCATATATTTGATCAAACACTTTGATATACTTTGCTCACACATTTCACCACAGGCTAGGGGTGAGGTGTATACAGGATGTAAGGGTGAACACTCTTGTCATTCAAACCATGGATGTTTGACTTACATATAAAAATAAATGACCGAACTCAACAAAAAAAAAACGTTATTTTCATTAAAAGATTTTAAAAAGTTTCTATCCGACACCGTGCTCGCTAGCGAAACAGCTGACTGACTAAGAGCGGGATCGCGCTCGCTGCCGGTCAGGTCACATCCCGTACACCCCGCCCGTGTTGAGACGCAAGATCGTTGCCCTAGCGCATAGGGCAACGAACTTGCGTCTCTTGTGGTAAAATTTAGACCTAAAAAAATTAAAAAAAAAGTTGTAATTTTCCATTGATTTTACGTTCTATAAATGAAACCAAACCACTGGTTGCAAGGATAACGGTGTTTACCCTAACACCCTGTATAGGTATATCGTAAGACGTACCAGATAAAAATAACAGATAAGAAAAGAACAACTACCAATTAGTTCCTAACAATATAAAATACCCGTTACTAATTAATTAATAACAGACTCTCAAGACTGTTACCGCGGCTGTTACTGTTAAACATTATAACAATCTCCACACAAACTGTTACCACGGCTGTTACATACACACTGACACAAAGGAAGGAATATAGCAAGGTTATCAATTTCTCTCTCTTTCTCATTAAAGAATGGAAGATATTCAACTGAGATTTAAATACGTATTTATCGTCCGTACAAAAATAACAGGCTGTTATTTAATAACAGATATTTGGAACTATTTTTTTTTGTAACAGTAACAGTGATACTGATAACAGATATCGTGTTTAACCTGTTACAAAGAGTATTAAACCACTTGAGAGCTGATAGACCGATTTCGTCTAGGCACACGACTCACCACTGAGGGCCGGGGGACGAAGACATTACAGTAGGAGTGAGGCGTATTTATCGTCACAGATAGAAATCATAGATATTAAAAAATAGCAGATAGCAGTTGCTCCTAACGATAAAAAATATCTGTTACTTAAAATCACAGATCCTCAAGACTGTTACTGTTAAAACTTCGGTTACGATTTTCGACTTTAACGAAAAGAAATAAAGAAGATATTCAATTGAGTTAATACGTATTTATCATCCGTACAAAAATAACAGGCTGTTATTTTATAACAGATAGATACGATTTTCGACTTTAAATCAAAAGAAATAAAGATGATATTCGATTGAGATACGTATTTATCGTCCATACAAAAACCACAGGCTGTGATTTAATAACAGATATTTGGATCTGTTATTTTTTTGTCACAGTCACAGTGATCACAGATATCGTATTTCACCTGTTACAACCCATCTCTACATTACAGCGGTTGTGATTGGCCGATGCAACAATGTCAGGACAGGACGAAAGTCCCAAACATAGTGAGGTGCAAGTCAGTTTTGCAACAATAATACGATATCGATAAAATCGACGTCGATTCGACGATTTCCTAATTGAACAATAATTAAATTGAATTTCACTTATAAGAATTTATTGTTCTACCCGAAAGGAAATGACATTGCTATTACTTATTTTTAATCTGCTGTGAAATGCCTTGAACAAACAACGCTATATTTATTTGGAAAAAAAACTTCTCTGTGAACTGCATTAATCCACTTTTCTTAAGGTTACGGAATATTTTGAAATCTAAAATGTAAACATTAAGTACTTAATGTTACTTTTTTACCATAATATCGTAATTTTTATCGTCAATAATATAGTTGCTTTATTATGAACTCAGACCAACAAAAAAGGAAAGACAGATCACGCCGTACATCAAAAGTGAAGCCACCTTTTTATCTATGTGTGTGTAAAAAGGGTTGTCAGTTGTTAAAGTTTTTCCCTATAACTTGGGGAATAATATTTTGGGTAGGCTAATATTGTACGAGTAAGATATTGTTGAGTATGGTATTGTACCTCAATTTTTAGGAAGAATTCCGAAACAAAAATATTTTTTTTTACATTGCAAAATACAATAAAAAAACAATTAAGTACAAAGTGCATTTATGATATCACCTTTTATGCAAGAATTGCTTGTGTTAGGAGACTCCGCTCTTTCACTTAGAATTATCCATTAATTGTCAATTGAGTGTTAAAAAAAAATATATATATGTGTATAAATAGGTAAGTAAATTAGCTACTATCCATTTATTTTTATTTTCAGTATTACATGGAAATCTAAAATATTAAATGCATAAAAAAACAGACATAATTACTCGAAGTAAAAAATATCGAATGGGGAAATTTGAAATCATATTATGGCAACCCTCGCTCTTTAAATGTCACTGTTTTCGTTCGTTCATTCGTTCAGGTTTTTTGTTCCAAATAACCTAAAATTCATAGTTATCTAAATTAAAAAACGATGTTATTTTAAGTACTTACAAGTGAAAAGTGATTCCGTGAGACTTTTTCTGTGATTTAGTATTGTTTTTACACGTTTTCACTACACAGGAAGGCATAATTATATTTGTTTTGGTGATGTTAGCTAGACGACGACTCGTGACGTACTAGGAGCGATGAGCTTGGTTTTAGTGTAGGTGTGTGCGTGAGCCTGTGTGTTTACTTGCAGGAGCTTGGTTTTGTGGCTTCACTTTTGATGTACGGCGTGATCTGTCTTTCCTTTTTTGTTGGTCTGAGATTATGAAGTTATCACAACACTCTCCAGTATAAGTGCAGATAGAAAGGGACAGACGTATTGCAATACCCTAGTGAGAGAAAGGGACTTTTCAAAAAGACATCAACGCGGTGTACTTTTTTGTGCCCCTTTACGTATCAACCAGTGTATCTTGAGCCCTGCAATAAATTCATAATATTATTAAATTACAAATATATTCTACTTATCGATGAAAATGAATGCTATCTTTTTTATAGTTGGATGTTCTAGACGATTTTCCACACCAATTAACCGAACAATAACTCATACTTGTTTAGTATTATGTTTTTTAAGATCAAAATAACTGCGTGTGCAGAGTTCAAACCACTGCGCACTGGTCAAAACTAAAATGGTGGTAAACGTGCGTACTTAAAGTATACCGCGGTCTTTAAGGGGGATGCGCCAAGGTAGCCCGCGAAATACAAATTTTCTTACGTTTTTTGCAATTTGCAGGTCAGTGTCAGGTTGTATATTGATCTATAATATATTATTTGCGGCCGTAACAAATATGGGTTTACAGAATTATAAACATTAGAATCAGCAATACAACTCTCTAAGTTCATGAAAGTGCCAAATGTCATGATTTCATGAAATAGTCATTCAATGCACTTACATGAACGTAGATAGTTGTATATGATGGCACTGAGATATTAGTTTAGTGAAAATGCTATTCTGTATTTGACGTTTTAACCTAAAATTTTGTTTTATATCTAAAATCTTCTAACTTAATCTGACTATTTTTAATCCCGATTAAAAATGTGTGGAATAAAATTAGATGTCATGAACTAAAATTCAAACCAGCACCTCGACTTCAGTTGCAAATGAGTACTGTATCTTATTTTATTTTCTTTTACTTATATCTCGAAAATGGTGTGTCCTATCGCAAAAATAATGAAAATTTGGACCCCTTTGCAACCCGTAAACCTTACCTAATGCTCTACATGTTGGTAATTTTTTAATTTTTTTTCGTCCAAAAAATTAAAAATTCCATACAAAATACGGCGAGATGGCCAGATAGCGCGCATCTCCGGCTCAAAAAAATCACAGGGTATGGCAAACAAGTAGGTACCAAGTGGAGTCGCGATTGTCAAATTCGATTTTAGTTGAGTCAAAATAATTTGTAAATTTAGAGATTTTTTTTGGCAGAATAGCTCTATGATTCTCATAGTAAAAAGAAAGGAATTTTAGTTCGGTGTACAAGAGAATCGGCACCGCATCGAACATGGCATCGAATGCAAACCATGAAGGTCTGTACATTTGTTCAGCACCAGATCCTGTCCTTGTAGACTGCTTTATTTTTTTTTATACATTCCCTTTATTTAATGGGTCAATAAAATGTTTCTCTTCTTTTTTAATTCCTCGATAGTGCAATGTACTGAGAATTTATCATTTATCCTGATCCAGGCGTCATTTACAAAATTCCTATTTTATGTTGTTTTTTACTTTTAGGGTTCCATAAGTACATGGTTCTCCTTCAAGCAACTCAATAAATTCTAGGGCACTCGTTGCTCCATTCCATCTTGCGATTGAGCAAAGCGACCGTTCCGGTCAGTTAGTTCCGGGCTTGCAGGCTACGCACACATTTGAAATTCGAACGCGCTACGCACACATTTAAACTTTAAACGCTTTGATGTGCGCTCGATCGATACATGTGATCAAACATGTGATCAAATATTGTCGCTATGTCTGGCGCCGGCATTTATATGTGCACACCATGTGCACACCATGTGCGTAACATGTGGCAAAGTTGAAATATGTGATCAAACTTTGATGAAATACCCAAACACCCCTGCCACCCATGTGTTCATACATGTGATCAAATATTGTTACTATGTCTGGCGCCGGCATGATAAACATAAAATAGAAGAAGTTAATAATGCAAAGTTTTTAGGTATTACCATCGACAGTAAGCTTACTTGGAAACCGTCTGCTTTTGCACTCTTTCAGTTATCAAAAAAGGTAAATAAAGATACGTTAGTACATTGTGATACGAGTGTGCTCTTTTGGATATTACAGTTGCAGGCGTAGCATGAGCACAGTTTTGTCGACGGAAGAGTAGATAAAAATTACCAGGGTTGGATTTAGGTGTGTTGAAAAAGATAGTACAAAAAAATGAAAAGGATAGTATTTGTAAAAAAAGATAGTACACTTTCACTATTTTTAATTTAACATATAAAGTCATTAAAATGAACAAAATTTATTTTCGGGTGGATACCCCCGGTCTATCGTCATTTTCAGAACCATTAGTGTTGCCACTTTCCATAATGAAATGCCCAAAAATCAGGACAGCTAAAACTATTGAACCGCAAGTAACAGAATGTAGTCAAATCCAAAATGTGACTATAAGAAAAGCGAGTACATCATCCGGTCAGCCTCAGTGCAATTCCCCTTCTGGGTCAAGGGAAGTGCTTGATGCTATACGCTTAGAGCTACCTATTATTATTCGTGATATGTTAGCACCGGAATTTCGCAAAATGCAATCGCAAATGGCTGAACTCGATAAATCGGTTAAGTTTATTAGCGCCAAATATGATGAAGCTATGAAACAAATGGCAGCTAATAATACTGAATTAAAAGCATTACGGGAAGAAAACCAAGCACTCCGTAACAACGTTCACAACGTCGAGACACGTCTTCGTCGGCTGGAGACTGAACAGGTGCGTCAAGACCAATGGGTTCGCCTACAAAACATTGAGATCTCCGGGTTACCCGAAAATAAGGAGGAGCAAACCGTGGATATAGTGTTGAAGATTGCTGAGCATATCGGAGTTCCTACTAAACGTGAGGATATCGAATTTGCCCACCGAGTCCAAACACAGCAGCATAACAACTCTAATCTACCAAGGAACATAGTTGCTAGACTAAAACAACGCAGCACTAAGGACGCGATGGTGGCTGCGGCACGGAAGCTGCGAGGAATCAATCTGCAGGACCTTGGTCTTCACAAAATAACATCCCAAAATTCTAAGGTATACCTCAATGAACACCTTACCAAGTACAATAAAAACTTGTTAAAACAATGCAAGCGCAAAGCTAATGAACTAAACTATAAATATATATGGACAAAAAACTGTCGAATCTATTTACGAAAGGTAGACGGGTCTCAGCATATTCTTGTGCTATCAGAGGAAGACCTAAAAAACATTGTTTAGTAATATATATTGTTATCTCATTTCTTTATCGTCTGTTATTTTGTACCAGTGCTAGTTTATCAAGTCTTGTTTTAACTATGCTAGATACCACTTTGCATTTATATTATCATTATTATCACCACTACAAAAACACACACTTTTACACAACCCATTCCCACTGCATAACTATCAACGTCACAAAACATCACCCAACACAAAGTGATTCATTCATATTACAACATTTACCCGTCAAACAACACGACAGATGCATACATACCTACATACATACAACAACATACATTACTACCTTTACCTTTACTCGAACTTTACCGTTCATTTCATTTGAGGACCTATCTTTCATTGGTATACATAAATATCACAATGTGCGCAGACGTGTCGTTGACTCGGACGCGGTTGTCACTATCTCATTGTATGAATCATCGCAGCAACTACTCATTAGCGATGGCTAGGCCAAATACTGATTACATAAAAATTTTCTATCAAAATGTGCGGGGTCTGCGCACTAAAACGAATACTTTTTATGAGAACATACTATCATCAAATAATGACATCTTAATGTTTACCGAGACATGGCTACATGACGGCATTTTAGACTCGGAACTGAGTAATGAGAGTTATGACTTATTTAGACGCGATCGCGGCTCGCTAGGCGGCGGTGTAATGATTGCCTGTGCGACGCGTTTGCAAGCACGCGTACGGCTGGAGTGGAACCGACCTGACCTTGAATGCATTTGGGTAACTATTCCCGCGCGCTCGCTCGCCGTAAAGCGTAATCTGCATATTGCGACTGTTTACTTACCGCCCGATCGCGCGATACCGGAGCGTATTCAATTATTAACGCGACTGATATCCGAGGTAATTGATCAGAACACTAGCGATTATTTTCTCATATCGGGTGATTTTAACCTATCTTGTATAGATTGGACAAGTAGGCAGCCTGTAGTGCTGAAAAAGGGCGCCGTTGAAGTGCAAAACTCCGCGTATCACCTTATTAACACAATGCTGTTCTGCGGTCTGAATCAATCTAACTTCTTCACCAACTCTCATAATCATACTCTGGATTTAATTTTTGCCAATTTTCCTAATATTGTTGTGGAGTCGAGCTGTCCACTAGTACCGGAAGACGCTTTTCACCCGGCAATTATTATTAATGCTACAGATATTTTAATTCCTCCTTTGAAGCTCAGGTTATTCCAAAAACATGTTTATAAGAAGGGAAATTATGAGGCCATTAACAACGAATTACTTGAGTGTGATTGGGGATTAGTCTGTAGTAACGATAAACAACTTGAGCGTGTAATAAAAATGTTCTATTCTGTGATTAATACAATTATTGATAAATATGTACCAAAAGTCACCATTGGGGGTACCTATAGCTACCCTGTCTGGTACAGTCGGGCATTAATTAATGTTATTAAGGAAAAGTCTAAAACACACAAGCAATGGAAAAAATATGAAAACCCTCATGATTACGCTGCATTTTCCTTATTAAGGGATCGACAAAAGAAAATGCAAGTGGAGTGTCATAAGAATTATTTATACAGATCACAAGAGAACATAAAAACTTCACCTAAATATTTTTGGGCGTACGTTAAATCAAGAAAGATGAATAAAAATAGTTATCCTAAATACATGACGTACGATAATAATCAATTAACCAGTGAGGCCGAAATTTGTAACGCTTTTAATGACTTTTTCTATAAAAATTTTAGTAGCAGACTCGGGATTTATACTCCTTTCTCGACTGACTGTGAAACATTCGGCGACACACTGCACGATCTGACCATTGACCGTGCGAGGATCCTGAAACTCCTGGAGAATCTGGATACGTCGAAGGGTCCAGGAAGTGACACTATACCCCCTCTCTTCTTCGTTAAATGTGCCGATTCGCTCTCTTTGCCAATCACTTATATTTTCAATAGATGTTTTCGCGAGGGATACTGTCCAACTGTTTGGAAAACTGCGCACATTGTGCCCATTCATAAAAAAGGCTGCAGAAATGCCATAGAAAATTATCGTCCCATATCTATTTTGAATGTTATGGGAAAATTAATGGAGAAAATAGTACACAACTATATTTATCCTACCATAGCTAAATTTATTCCCCAACAACAACATGGTTTTATTAGGGGACGGTCTACTAATACCAATTTAGCGGTATTTCTTGAAAATGTTGTCCGCGATATGGATGGTGGGGGGCAGGTTGACGTGATCTACACGGATTTCGAAAAAGCCTTCGACCGTGTTGATCACGACATCCTTCTGCGTAAGCTGCAGGAGCTTGGAATTCGCGGTAACTTGCTCAGATGGTTCGAGTCATATCTTAGGAATAGGTCCCTGATTGTTACATTGGGCGGAGTAAGGTCTAACTGCGTAACCATAGCATCTGGTGTGCCTCAGGGCTCAATTTTAGCACCTCTTTTATACTCTGCCTACCTATACGATATAGGAGCGCATGTTCTTGATGCAAAGTTCCTGATGTATGCTGACGACACCAAGATTTTTATGGCTATAAGAAATAAGCATGACTGTGAGAAGCTTCAAAACGACTTAAATAGACTATCTAATTACTATATTATCAATAGAATCAATGTAAACATAAACAAATGTCAGGCTATAACCTTTACTAGAAAGCGAAATCTCATTAGCTACAGTTACTATCTTAGCGGTGGTAATATTCCGCGTTGCAATGTTATTAGAGATCTTGGTGTCGTCCTGGATTCAAAACTTCTGTATTCGGAGCATGTGTCCTATGTTGTCGGCAAGGCATACAAAAACCTGGGATTTATTATGCGAACATGTAAATTATTTACCGATATAAATTGCATCAAGGTACTCTATTTTGCGTACATTCGCAGTATTTTAGAATACTGCAGTAATATCTGGAATCCGCACTACTTGGTTTATATACAGCAAATAGAATCAATACAATCTAGATTCATTAAATATATAAACTATCGCACTGGCTTCGGATCTACAGACTATCTGCCATCATGCAAACACCATAATATGCTGCCACTGGAGGATAGACGTGTGATTCTAGACATGAT
Source organism: Lithophane semibrunnea (assembly GCA_947363905.1). Taxonomy (NCBI): domain Eukaryota; kingdom Metazoa; phylum Arthropoda; class Insecta; order Lepidoptera; family Noctuidae; genus Lithophane; species Lithophane semibrunnea. The sequence goes on from OX376196.1 coordinate 18,466,103, forward strand.
ATTCCTTTATAATGTCTGCAGTGGGAACATTGATAGTACCGTTTTAAATAACTTAGTTATAAGATTAAGTGCTCCATCCCGACGGACTAGGCACACGCAGTTATTCGATGTACCGCACAGTGGTACAAACTACGCCCAAAACTCAACCATTGGTAGGACGCTAAGTCATTTTAACAAAAGATTCTCTCACCTTGATCTTTTTAATACCAAAAAAGGTACATTCAAGAAACAATTAATAACATCGGTAGGTGATGAACTGCCTAATAAAGCTAAATAAAAAAAAATAAAAAAACACAACACACACACCTTTCACCACTCCTCATGCACACTCCCACACACTCACTCTCACTGTACACTTAGCAATGCTTAGATGGTGCTAGCATTTCACTACTCACTTTGTATGTTTGTTTCTGCTGCATATTGTATGGTTATTAAATTGTAAATCCGTAATTGGCTGTAAGACTAGTTTATATATTCTAAGTTATTATCTCAAAGAGCTGTGGATTTTGTAATAATAAATAAATAAATAATAAAAACACTGAAAACGCATGCCAGTCAGGAAGTGCTCAGGTTTCGATTCCCCAACAAGGTCCATTACAAGTAGTTCAGACAGAAGCTAAATCTCGCACTTGTAGTAGTAAAGTTTGTCGCTGCACCATTTTGTTTTCTGATAGTTTTGGAAAAGGGTTAGGAAAATTACTTAGTAACAACCTGAGTCATTCTTCTCTAAACTATTGCATGCCTCAGACTTCCTATAATCAAATAATGTCTACAATAACTAGGAATGAATATGATCCTAATGCCATTATTACTGTACTTATAGGTAATAGTTTAAATGTTAAAAAAGATGATATAACTGATAGTGTCACTGAGCTACTGAAGTTAAATTGTAATAAAATAATTTTGTGTGCTTTTCCCTACTTTGAGCACTTGTCAAATAGGCAAAATAACTACATTCATAAGTTGAATAATTACATGCATTTTTTGGTTAGTCACCATAGTGACAAGTTCATATTTTTTGACACCAACATTTTTGTTGATAAGCTTAGATCGACTAGGGATACTGTGTATCTGCCCATTAGTTTTAGACGTCAAATAGCTAGGCTATTAGCTTTTAATATTAACCCAGACATAATTAGTATGTCGAAGTCATGTAGCACCACAATTAGTAATAGTACTAATGATAAGGTGGTTCAAATTAGTACTTTAAACTAGTTTGTAAGACAACAGAAGGTACCAATAACAGTATAGTTACACTTAATAAAAAAAAGGTATTTTCTAGCACTAACAAAGTTAACTGCACAAAAGGGGCTAAGCAGAAATCCTTGAAATTATTTCATCAAAATATTCAAGGTTTTTCTACCAAACAATTGGAAATTGAATTGTTTTTAGAAAAAACAATGTTTGACATTATTTGTTTAACTGAGCATTGGTTAAAAGACTATGAAATGTTAATTAATTTTGAGAATTACAGTGTGGCCAGTTGTTTTAACCGAAAATCAATGCTGCGTGGTGGTTCACTAATCTTAATTAAAAGTTGTATTAAATCAAAAACCCGTAAAGACATAGTTGAACTATCGGTTGAACATAGCATTGAGCTGTCTTGTGTTGAGCTAGATAAGCATGTCATAGTGTGCGTTTACAGACCCCCAAATTATCAAAACTACTCTATATTTGAGTCAGTAATGGAAGATGTTTTGTCAAAACTTGCAACTGGGAATAAATCGGTAATTATGTGCGGGGACTTTAATATTAACATTTTAGAAAATAATTCTAATACCAGTAGATTATTAAATTTGTTTAAATCCTTCAATTTGTCAAATGTGTTTGTAGAGCCAACCCGAATAACTACGACTACTGCTACATGTATTGATAATGTGTTTTGTTGCTGCGACTATTTAGTTAAAGCCATCGTTAATTATCTCCCTTCTGATCACAGTGGGCAAACCGTAACTTTTGAGTCCAACTTACCAATACAAAAAGTGCAGATTCAATTCAGACCAGTAACAGCTGTTAATTTAAATAAATTTAATAGCACTTTAGTTTGTAAATTAAGTAATCAGGACCTTTCAATAAACAATGCCAATATTTTGTATAAAGAATTCTTTTCGGTAGTCCAAACCGAGTTCAATAATACTTTTAAGAAAAACACTAAAACTATCAGCTCTAAGTTTTTATTTAGTGATTGGGCAACTAAAGGACTCAGGAAAAGTAGAGAAAGACTTTTCGAGCTGTATGGCCTTAAGCCTTATATTAACACAGAAACTTTTAATAAGTATGTTGCTACTTATTCTAGAACTTTTAAGAGCACTTGTAGGGCAGCTAAAGCCTTATACATTAGCAACAAAGTTAAATCAGCAGACAATAAAATACAGACGGTTTGGAAAATTATCAATAATGAAACGAATAGGAACAAAAAGCATAATTCCGATTACACACTGGAGACGTCAGGTGGCGGTCTCATTTGCGACAGCAAAGAAGTTGCTCAAGAATTTGTACATTTCTTTACCAGTATCCCACTTAAAACTACTGAAACCTTAAACTCCTCGCCATCGCTCTCTTTTGATTTAGTAAGGGCGAACGTTTCAGCCTGCCCGATTGAATTTAACTTTAAGCATATTAACCCCGTAACAGTAATAAAAGCTTTTAAGCAAATCAAGATCAAACTAACCGAGGATCTTTGGGGAATGTCCATTAAAGTCTGCACCTCCATAATTGAAACCATAGCGCCTTACTTAGCCTTAATATTTAATTTGTGTGTGGATCAAGGAGTCTTCCCGGATTTAATGAAATACAGTAAGGTAATACCACTTTTCAAATCCGGGGACAGTAAAGACACTAATAATTATAGACCCGTATCCGTGCTGCCGGTTTTCAGCAAGGTGTTTGAAAAGGTAATGCTGAATCAAATGCTCAATCATTTTAACACAAATAAAATCCTTCACGACCAACAGTATGGTTTCACCAAAGGACGTTGTACGACCGACGCCGGTGTAACCTTATTAAGACACATTTTTAACGCGTGGGAAGAGGCCCAAGACGCCATAGGAATCTTTTGTGACCTCTCCAAGGCATTTGATTGCGTCGATCACGAAACCTTACTCTTGAAACTTGAGCATTACGGACTTGGAAAACTTGCGCTCAGTTTAGTAAAATCTTATTTAAATGATAGACAACAGCAAGTTCGGTATCAACTCACTAGGTTTAAAAGTAAAAATGGGTGTTCCACAAGGCTCGATTTTGGGTCCTTTCCTCTTTTTAGTGTACATTAATGATCTACTACATTTATTAAAAAATCAGCCACACATGGTGTTATTTGCTGACGATACTTCCTTAATTTTTAAGGTAGATAGACGTGCTACAAATTTTGACGAAGTAAATAACGCCCTACTGCAGGTCCAAAATTGGTTCACTGCTAATAATTTAGTATTAAATGGAAAAAAAACTAAGTGCATAAAATTTTCTTTACCAAATGTCAAAAGTAGGGATTGTGTGATTATATTGAATCAAGAGAAACTAGAATTCGTCGATAAAACTGTTTTCCTAGGGATCACGCTCGACTCAAGGCTACAATGGGGTTCTCATTTAACATCTCTTGCAGGACGGCTAAGTTCAGCAGCATATGCTGTCAGAAAAATCCGTCAATTTACTGATGTAGATACCGCGAGGCTAGTCTATTTTAGTTACTTTCATAGCATCATGTCTTACGGTATTTTACTATGGGGACGGGCTGCAGACATCGAGTCTATCTTTATTCTGCAGAAAAGAGCGATTAGAGCCATTTATAATCTCCGCAGGCGCGATTCTTTACGGGAACTGTTTAAGGATATTAACATCATGACGGTAGCTTGCCAATATATCTATGAAAACATCATGCACGTAAGAAAAAATTTACATCTTTTTAGTAAAAGAGGTGATAGACATAACTATAGTACTAGAAATAGGGACCTATTAGTTCAACCAGGTTTCAGACTGGCTAAAGTAGACTCATCTTTCATGGGGTACTGTTTAAAATGTTACAATAAAATTCCTCCCCACATACTTCAACTGAACGAGACGAAATTCAAAACTTGTATAAAACGCACACTATGCAGGCAGGCATATTATAAGTTGGAGGATTACATTTCTGATAAAAATGCTTGGCTTAATGCTGGTCCTGCTCCACAACCACAACTAACTAATTAACATTCGAAAATAATGTTGGAGCTGCTGAAGATTGTAAGACCATCTTTGCATTGTATAAACTCAATTTCCTTTGTATTATATAACTGCATAGCACAGGTGTGAGTACTATGTACTATAGAGCCATTTACCGGGTAATTTGTCTTTAATTGACTTGAATGTGCCCTGGCGGCTGGGAATGTCATGCTCACTCAAATGTCTCGCTGATGGTGGCGCGTGTGTTGGATCATTTAGCTCCCTTCAAAATGGTTGAGCTGAATGGTGCTGATCCATGCGTCATGTTCGTGAACGGGCGCCGTCAGTTGTGACTGGTCATCTCTTAGCTGCCATGGCTTATTTTAATTTTTGATTTGTTTGTTATAATTGCGGACGCTTTTAACGTGCTTTCTACATTGTTCTCACATGTATAATTTCAACATAAATGATGTAACCAATATTTTGTAACAATATTTTGATTTAAAAGAGTGTCCGTGGAGTTTCTTGCCCGTTCTTCTCCATAGGTACCTACTACGCTTTGGAATGGGCAACTAGCTTCATATTTCTGATTGACCGACTCCTTGACAATTCAAAAGTGCCTGTAAATGGTTTAATTGAAATAAATGCTTTGAGTTTGAGTTTGAGTTTGAGTATTATTTTACACAAAAATTCGCTAGCGATTGTTAAAAAATTGAGCAAACTTCGATTGAATTTCGAATGGAATGGAAGGAACGAGATTAGTGGAAAGAGAGAAGTGTACTGCGGAGGATAATCGGGGAATCCCCGGCCATCAACACAGAAAACATCGCAAGATCAGAACACGCACGGTCGAAATATTCATAATACGAAGTGTGGCGAACCAATTAATTATCTGTGGTTCCCACCGTTACATAACCTGACAACACTGGTTGGTAAAAAAGGGAGTCTATCTAACCTCCGTGAATTTAGCCGAACGATTTCATTATTATGAACTTTTGTTAATGCTAATCGTTAGAGAATCGTTAGGGAGGGTTAGAGAGAAAAGAAAAATCGTTAGAGAGTAATTAGTTTTTATGTAAAAACAATTTTAATTTTTCGTGTGATGTTGGCCCCCCTTCCCGCAAAAATGGACTTAGACGTAATTTTATTTTTTTAATCGTTTGCGAATCGTTAGAGAGAGATTGAGAGTTACACAAAATCGTTAGAGAGTTAATATTTTATTTGATATTAAATAATTTCTAAGAGCGTGACGTTAGCCTACCTCTGTGAATTTTGCCCCCGATATAATTATTTTCAACTTTTGTTAATGCTAATCGATAGAGAATCGTTAGAGAGAGTTAGAGAGAAAAGAAAAATCGTTAGAGAGTAATTAGTTTTATTTATCAACGATTTTAATTACTTTTGTGAAATTGGCTCCCATTCCTGCAAAAATGGACGTAGATGTAATTTTTTTATTTGTATAATTTGAGAATCGTTAGAGAGAGATAGAGAGTAAAAAACTCATTAGAGAGTTAATATTTTAATTGATATTAAATTATTTCTGAGAACACGTTTTAGATTAAACAGGCTCGCTCTTATTATGGGCAACATATTCAACCGAACGGTACAGTAAAAGTACTGTACTTAGAAGTTAGTGAAGATACCAGGCATTTCGTCATTACATAAGACAGCTTTGATCAGAGGACTCACACCACTATAGTTATAGAGTGTATTACATTATTGTCTGGTATCTTGGATGGGCTGGCATCAAAATTATATATCTCCACCTGCTCATTTTGTCGACAGTATTTTAATAAGAAAACTAAAAAAAAAGTTTTATTTCATAAAAAATCTGTAACACTTGCATTCCAAGCATATTATTCAGTTTTTAAATATCATAATTGTCGAAAGGCTTTTCATCCACTTCCGATCTCGATTCTAAGTCATAAAACAGGAATTCTTCATCGTAATTTAAAAAATGTTCTTGATCAGTAGGTACTATTATCATTTTACTCCTGCTAAGCCTGTGGACTATGCTGAAACATGCACTTCTTGCACTTATAGATTCTTAGTAGCTATAATCTAAAGAGAGGTCTAAAAGAATTATGCTACACATTTTTGACTGAAAATATCCCATTTCATCTTATTTCAGAATATGGTACATAAAGTAAACAACTTGATGAGAATTTTTGTTTGCATTGTCATATTCTTTACAACGAAATATTGATTGACTGTAATGACAGTACCACTACCATGTGTCAATTTTGAAAAGTTTATTTTCTGGGGTGTGTTCACTTTATTACCCTAGATAATTAGAAAAGTTTGTTCGTTTTAGGAGTAAATTAACACTAAATTAATTATTTCTTAAGAAATAAGCAGTACCTTTGTACTCATATTTTAACTATGTCGTATCTTTTTTATATTTTACTGTGTGTACATAAGATTAGAATAAATAAAAAAAATAAAAAACGATTTTTCTCAAAATTGGTAATCCTTAAAAATCTATACTAATATTATAATCTATACTAATATTATAAAGCTGAAGAGTTTCTTTCGAAGAGGTTTGTTTGTTTGTTTGAACGCGCTAATCTCAGGAACTACTGGTTGGAATTGAAAAATTATTTTTGTGTTGGATAGTCCATTTATCGAGGAAGGCTATATAACATCACGCTACGACCAATAGGAGCGGAGAAGAAATGAAAAATGTTGCAAAATCGGGAAAAATTATTCCTTTTTGAGACCTTCTGTTGCGTGCGCTTCATAACCGATTTAAGTTACGCAAATATCATGTATCATGGATTTGTTCCTCTTTAAAAGTCATAAAAAAAAGTCCGCGACAGCATATGTCTATCTTTTAAGATTGACTCACTATAACCATTTTTATGGTTATCAAATTTGTTCGAAATTAATTCTTATTCAAATAAATAGTTTTAACATCAAGGGTATTTATGTAGCAGTAAAATAATTTTTAATTCATTCGAATCGGACATTTAATTTCGAAGTTATCACGAGTATAAAAATGCAATACGCGAACCGTTAGACGCCGGCCGGCACCGCGCCATCGCGACGTTCACTACTATAGATAGAGAGGAGAGGATGGGCACACGGGTAGACCATGACCTGGAATGACATAGGATATGTTTTATCCCTATAGTTCCACGGGATCGAGACCTACGCGGGTGAAACCGCAGGGTACAGCTAGTGCATGATACATAGTTAGAGCTACTACTTTTTGGGATGTCTATCCAAATATATTTAACTTATCCTGGTTAGAATTATTGAATAATAAAAAACCATTTTTGGACATGTCCTTTCGAATCGATGTGACCTATGGAAGATCCATGCATTCATCAACTTGAAAAGAGCTGATAATCTTCAAACGGCTGAACCGATTTTCTTGAATCATAGCTAAGAACACTCTATCAAGTCACCTTTCAAACAAAAAATATCAGAATCGGTTCAGCCGTTTGGCAGCTACGATGTCACATACAGACACACGTTAAACTTATAACACCCCTCTTTTTCCGTCTGTGGGTTAAAAACGAGCCGACCAGCTCCCGACAAGCACCCATTTTTGTGTGTTTTGAGCATAAATGATGCACTATAAGTACCGAATCAAATTGAAACTACCAACAATATTTCGTATTCTTATCAGGTATCACTGTGAAATGATCGTTGATCAAATACACAACTTTACCACTCATAACTTTATCGTTCCTCTGCATCATGTCATGTATCAGTAGTACCTACTACTCACGGTACTACACGCGCTTACGGTGCACAGTGAGAAATGTAAGTGTGGCCGCTTCATTCAATGCAATAATTCTCGCGGTAAATCTCTTTGATCTGCCTAAAATGCCGCCACCAGAGTTATCAATCACCCAACTTCAAACGCCAATGTAAATGCCGTTGACAAATTCTCGAGGTAAGTCGTGGTGTAGTACACCAACGGTTAACGTCTCTCGCGATAGTCCGTTGGTGTGGCCCCAGCATATAAGAGATTTGTCATATTTAAAAATCATTTACAAAAAACTATGTATCTTCGGCAGGGGGAGTGGGGGGATCTACTAACCCTTCCCCCCTCTCCTTACTCCCCTATCCCCTATCGAGGCGGCACGTTTCTAAATTTTAACCTGCTCAGGTCCTAGGGTAAAACGCGTTCTCAGAAATAATTTAATTTTAATTAAAATATTAACACTAATGATTTTTTTAACTCTCTATCTCTCTCTAACGATTCTCAAACTATAAAAAAAAAATTACGTCTACTTCCATTTTTGCGGGAATGGAGGCCAATGTCACAAAAGTAATTAAAATCGTTGATAAATAAAAGTAATTACTCTCTAACGAATTTTCTTTTCTCTCTAACTCTCTCTAACGATTCTCTATCGATTAGCATTAACAAAAGTTGAGAATAATTATATCGGGGGCAAAATTCACAGAGGTGGGCTAACGTCACGCTCTTAGAAATTATTTAATATCAAATAAAATATTAACTCTCTAACGATTTTGTGTAACTCTCAATCTCTCTCTAACGATTCGCAAACGATTAAAAAAATAAAATTACGTCTAAGTCCATTTTTGCGGGAAGGGGGGCCAACTTCACAGGAAAAATTAAAATTGTTTTTACATAAAAACTAATTACTCTCCAACGATTTTTCTTTTCTCTCTAACCCTCTCTAACGATTAGCACTAACAAAAGTTCATAATAATGAAATCGTGCGGCTAACTTCACCGAGGTGTCTATCTATGGTTCAATAAGTTCGGTGATTGGAATCTACTAAAACCTATTAAGATTAAAGTTATATTGTTACCCTATTAAAACTCTGTGAACGTGTAACCAAATAGTAAGTTCGTGTATAGGTTAGTTCCGTTGTCACCTGGATACTGTGCTGTGTTATATTGAATACACGTATATCACAACTGGACTGGACTGGACGGAGTTTCATTCAAAGGGCGCCCTAACGCGCCTAGAGAAGTAAAACTAAGCATTCGGGAACAAACTTAAAATTATAGTATTTTAGCGTAGGTACTATCCTTAGATGTGGATAGTATATAGTACAAAGGGCGAAATTATAGTACAAAATCCAACCCTGAAAATTACGTTTCCTGTAGGCAGTACGACGGCAGCAAAGTAGAAAGAGTCAACTGCACTTTTTACGAAATTCACTCTTTTACATAATTCGACTCAGATTCGAGGAGCTCGTGGCTAAGTAATAACAGCCGCACGGGTCGATCCATCAGGTTAAGCTACGCTTGCCGGGGTTGGTCTGTGGATGGGTGACCATCTTTACATACCGAGACTCCTCCGTGCCTCGGAAAGCACGTTAAGCCGTTGGTCCCGGCTGTCATTTGTGGATCTTTGACAGTCGTTACGGGTAGTCAGAAACTCGAAAGTCTGACAACCAGTCTTACCAAGGGGTACCGTATTACCCAGTTACTGGGTTGTGGAGGCCAGATAGGCAGTCGCTCCATATAAAATACTGGTATTCAGCTGCTTCCGGTTAGACTGGAAGCCGACCCCAACATAGTTGGGAAAAGGCTAGGCAGATGATGACATAATTCGACTCAGAATCACTCAGAATTCTTTGTTTTGTCATAGGTTTTATCGGTTGTCAGTGTGATTTTGACAGAAAGGATAGAAAACTTTCTTCCGAAATAGTCTACCTACAAAAAGACATAGACAAAGATCGTTAGAAATGAAAGACAAAATGACAGATTGTTATAGAAGGATATCTACGGTGCGATGTCAAAAATGAAGAAACGAACGGTCACTTTGTATAGAAAAAGCTATGTCTATTCTTCGTAGAGATTATAGAAAGCGCCATGCTACGCCTGCAGGCGGTATTTGCGCGATAAGGTAGCCGAGAGTGTAATAATCAATGCACAGTGCACACGCGTTCCGACGTTTTTTTATTCACTTGCGAGGAAAAAAACAGACTTTTTATAAGAACTTATGCTACAATAACGAACCTAACTATAGAGATGATAGATTTATAAATTTTAACTGACCTTTGTTGCCAGGTACTGACTATCCGGAGTGTCTTTTAAAAACTTCTATGTCGGTTGGTGGCAATACTTTAGATTTTGTATTTTTGATAGTTAAAATAAACCACACAAAGAAAACGATAGTAAATATGTAAGGAAAATGGTGCGCTGGCCGCTGGCTGGTTTTGTTTTTCCATAGGTGTAAATAAAGGCACTGGCAAAACCGTTAGACAGCCTAAAAGAAAATGATTTGATTAAAGTCAGATCTATTTATTATTATTTACGCTCTTCACCCCTACGTGAAATCGATATTTTTAATTATGATTACAAAAATGTTAACACATATTTATTATAATTTATTAATATTTCGCGGCTGGTTTTGTTTTTTCCGCTAGCGATGCGCGCGCGGGTGTAAATAAAGGCGGTAATACCGCTGAACAGCCTATATAAAAATACATAATACGCATATGGGTTTAGGGTAGTGAACAATATAGACTGAACTTGCCACAGACGTTATAAACCCTTATTTAATAGTACAGATAGATTTTTATTCCGCGCGAACGCGGTGGCACACGGGCAGGCCAGCGCCATTCGTCTAGGCGGGTCAAGTGGCCTGCGCGCGTGCCACCCGCGGTCTTACCGGAAAAAAGCGCAAGTCTCTGCTCGTGTGTAAATAGAGAATCCTCATTTAGTAGTAGGATAGTTCATACTAATTAATGTATAGTAAGTATCCCACAGACGTTTAGTTATATGGTAAAAAGTCCCATGAATAGGCATGGGATTTTTTTTTACCATAACTGAAACGTATGCCATGTGAATGCTTTTGGGGTATTATTTAATTCATACTATGGCAGCTAAGTCGAAATCGAGTGCGAACACGATGTTTTGGAACATTAGTCACGCACGTTGTAATTGTAACGTTACGTTTAGCGAGGTTGGCTACTCATAGGTAAGTCATACAATTAAAAATAGTAAATAAAAACACAAAGTATTAAAGTAGGCATGAGTTACAGGTCGGCTTCAGCTTCACGCCACGCAGGAGGCTCGGTGATAAGTATTTTTTATTTATTTATTTTATTTATTTATTAAACAACCAAACAGGTACCACACATATAAGTTAACGGTCAATATCTGTTAGGAATTACATATAAAATTAGATTAACATAACATAAAAACTAGACAAAATTCGATGAAATACAATTATTGAAAAAAATCAAAATTAGGTGGATTAGACAAAATTAGACAAACTTAGTTAAGATTCGATAAAATTAGATAGAATTGGCAATAAATTATTAATAAGTAGCAAGATACACTTAAATTTAATTTAGTCACTCCAAAGAGATTGTACTGGGAGTGGCAATGGAGTTGCAGTGTTCAGGGATCTCAGTTCAGTACTCGCAAAGATATCTAAGGATTCGTCATACAGCAAAATGTTGTTAATATGGGGGAGGGCTAGGTACAACGGACTAGTTTTGAGGGTTATGGTACTGGTTTGAGGTAATGACAATAGATGATATCACCAATTATATTCTAAAGAAAACTGGAGAAAAAGTTACACTTACAAAGTTATCTATCAAGAATGAAAATAAATATAATGCTTATAAAATTTTTGTACCGAGTTATACGTTACAACTATTCTTAAATGAATCCATGTGGCCGAAAGGGATAGCTTTTCGTCGGTTTGTACATTATCAGTACCGAACTGCGGATAAGCGCCCTGACACGATAACTAATAATAATAATTAATAGATGAGTGACACACAACATAGTAAAATTATGACATTTAATTGTAAAGGCCTAAAGCGATCGATAGAATGTGTGAGGTCGTTTTGTGGGAAGGCAGATATAATTACATTACAGGAGACGTGGTTACTTCCACATCACATCCCAATGCTGGGAACTATAAGTGATGCGTATGCGTATTTTGGCAAATCTTCGGTTGATACGTCGACTGGAAGTCTAAAAGGAAGACCTTATGGCGGATTGGCTATCCTATGGAGAAAAAGTGCTTTTATGTCCGTGACTCCCGTGGACTGTAATAGTGACAGGTTAGCGGCTTGTAAAGTAGTGGTGACTAATGAATGTGCGGTACTAATTTGTTGTGTATACATGCCTGTTGAGTCCGGTGACAATCTTATCGAGTTCACGGAATGCTTGAGCGAAATATGTGCAATAGTGGACAGTAGTGGCGTGGAGTCGGTGTTCATGCTCGGAGATTTTAACGCCCACCCGGGTGGTATTTTCTATAATGAACTAACGAGCTTTTGTAGAGAACAAAGATGGGTATGTGCGGACACGCAACGCCTAGGACTTAGTGCAGGTGACTATACTTTCATTAGTGACGTTCATGGTTCATGTAGGTGGCTTGACCATTGTGTTTGTACTGAAATGGGTTATAAAATTGTATCTAACATAAAAATACATTATAACGTTTTCTGGTCCGATCATTTTCCTGTTGAAATAGAGTGTAATTATAATATTGTAAGGCATAAGACAACCAATTTAGATAATATACCTAACAAAATAGTTTGGGGGAATAAAACACCAGCACAAATTCTGCGGTATCATGAAATTTGTAATAATATTCTCAAATGTATCGATTTTCCGGAAGAATTCCAGAAATGCGCTGATAAATGTTGTAACAATCTAGGACATCATGGAAGCATAGATAGGATATACAGGCTGTAAGGGTAAACACTCTTGTCATTCAAACCATGGGTAGTTGACTTAAATATAAAAATAAATGACCGAACACAACAAAAAAAAACGTTATTTTCATTAAAAGATTTTAAAAAGTTTCTATCCGACACCGTGCTCTCTAGCGAAACAGCTGACTGACTGAGGGAGAGATCGCGCTCGCGGCCGGTCAGGTCACATCCCGCAACCCCGCCCGTGTTGAGACACAAGTTCATTGCCCTAGCGCATAGGGCAACGAACTTTCGTCTCTTGTGGTAAAAGATAGATTTAAAAAAAGAAAAAAAAAGTTGTAATTTTCCATTCATTTTACGTTCTATAAATGAAACCAAATCACTGGTTGCAAGGATAACGGTGTTCACCCTAACACCCTGTATAACAGTATTATAAAAACGTTGCAGGAGGCTAGTATAGAAAGCTGTAATATTACGAGTCGTAGACGTCACAGTAGAAAACCGGTATGTGGCTGGAATAAGCATGTAAAGGAAGCACATGATGAGGCTAAAACTAATTTCATGAATTGGGTCTGTCATGGCGGCCCTCATCTGGCAGTGTTTATGATGCAATGTGTTATAGTAGGAAAATTTTCAAATCACGCCTTAAGTGGTGTCAAAACCATGCCGAACAAATTAAAATGGACATATTGGCATCACATTGCACTAATCATGACTTCAAAAAGTTCTGGCAATGCACTAATAAATTAAACATAAAACTAAATCTAGCTGAATGTGTAAACGCTGAAAGAGATCCTCATAAAATAGCTAATATATTTAGAGCTCATTTTAAGGCAAGCCCACGTGTGTCTCCGGATTGTCCGGAGTCGGGACAATGCTGCCTCCAGCCAGATGCTGCGACCATTGTGCAAGTTAGGCCTAGGGACGTTAAGAGTATTATTGACAATATGACTAGAGGTAAATCGCCTGGACATGACAGCTTGAGTGTCGAACACCTACGGCATGCGGGCTGTCACTTACCCAGAGTATTGGCAATGTTTTTCTCGCTGTGTATTAGTCATAAGTATCTTCCCCGGGACCTCATGAAAACTACAGTCATACCAATTGTTAAGTGTAAAATTGCAGATATTGGTGATAAAAGTAATTATCGTCCCATCTCCCTTGCTACGATCCTAGCTAAAGTATCGGATAGTCTAGTCAATACTCATATCAGGAAAAAATTAAATCTGCATCACGCGCAATTCGGCTTCCAACCTGGCCTTTCTACTGAGAGTGCTATTCTCTGCTTGAAGCACACAGTTAGGTATTATTTAGATCGTAAGACACCTATTTACGCTTGCTACCTAGACCTGAGCAAAGCATTCGATCTGGTTTCTTATGAGGTCCTGTGGGATAAACTTCGTAAACAAAATGTACCCACAGAACTAGTGGAGTTATTAAAATTTTGGTATGGCAATCAATTAAATGTTGTGAAATGGGCTAATTGCTTGTCTGAGGAGTACAGACTAGAATGCGGTGTGAGGCAGGGGGGAATTACCTCACCCACTCTTTTTAATGTGTACATGGACGACCTGGTTGGCGAGCTCAGCAGCATGCATGCTGGCTGTCACATTGACGGCGTGGCCGTAAATAATATAAGCTATGCCGATGATATGGTGCTGCTGAGCCCGTCAATAGGGGCGCTTCGCAATCTACTGAGGGTTTGTGAGCGATATGCTGAGAGTCATGGCCTCATATACAATGCGACCAAGAGCGAGTGTATGGTTTTCGGCCCTGATGGCAGAACCTTGCATGAGCTGCCGCCTATTTGTCTCAACGGTTCTCCTCTTACTAGAGTAAAAAGATTTATATATCTAGGGCATATTATCACTGACAACCTGAAGGACGACGATGATATTGAACGTGAACGCAGAGCGCTGGCTGTTCGGGGTAATATGTTGACTCGCAGGTTTGCTCGTTGTTCAGTTGAAGTAAAGTTAGCATTATTCAAAGCCTACTGCCAATCATTATACACGAGCAGCCTGTGGGTTAATTATACTCAAAGGGCATACAGCGCTCTGCGGGTACAATATAATAATATCTTCAGGATGTTGTTGCGGTTGCCGCGGTTCTGCAGTGCGTCCACGATGTTTGCCGAAGCGCGTACAGACGACTTTTATGCATTAAGACGCAAACGAGTGGCGTCGCTGCTGGGCAGAGTACAGTAGTCTATGGAGTACGCGGCGGTAGCAATGACATTCTGAAGATAATTGCTAGTAAATATTATCAGTGTCCGATACACTCGCTTTGGGTGAGCATTGTTGTTGGCACGGTAAAATGAAATGACTCAATTATTGTGATTTTATAGTTATTATAATATATGTATTTTGATATTGTGCATACTAACATAGTTATACGTTTCTGTTGTTACTAACCATTATGGATCAAAGTTGTCTAATATAATAAATGAATTGATTGATTGATTGAATAGAGTGTGTGCCTAACGGGTAGTGGGATGTTAAAAGAGATGAAATGAAGCAAAAAGGAATTGAAATGGGTACCACGAATTAGGCGGATGAAATATTTGACGAGACTAAGATTTCTTCTAACCTAAAAAGCCTTCTAATCTAATGTATGACAGGCAGGATCAGCAGGCAGACAGACAGTAGTGGAGCAGGAACGAGGAGTAGGGGTAACAGGCAGTCGTGGGGGAGCAGGGCTGTAGCGTCTTACGTCGAGCAGGTTTGAGAGGTTGTTAACTCTGGCGTAGACCGTGTATTGATCAAAAATACCGTGGTTCTACGGTAATTACCGTGTATGTGGTAACACTGACTCTGTCCAAAGGAGGAAACGAAGGAAACAGCTTTTAATACCTAAGGTAACACTAGGGGGACTCGAGGGGGCCGCGAATTCGTCGCACGCCACCCAGTGCTCTGACGTCGGAGGCCTCTCATGGAGGGTGGCGTCGTCTCACGCCACGCCGACAGTGAGGAGGGCAGGGCAGCAGACACTTCACAGCGCCTCACCCACGGTAGAGGAAGTGTTTGCCGACGCGCGAGGAGACCTCTGTTCAGGAATGATCGTATAAGACGCGACGCGGTTACAGTTCCTCTGACGTTAGTAGTCCCATAGTCATAAGGGAAAAAAGACAGGTACACAGACAGTCAGTTGACTATTTCGGAACCCTAAAAAGATCCGACGTCACGCCCACTCCGATGACTTCAGTGCCGCTAGATCCCCTTGCTTCTACTCCGCGGGTGAGAGGAATAGTAAACAAAACAAGTCTTAATTTTTTGTGTGTTTATTAAAAATGATAAAACTTTTGCACAATTTAATTTAGTTGAAAAACGTAACATTAAGTACATTTTATTCAACAAAAATGGATTGTTTGTACATCAGCACCGACTGTCGCAGCCACTCGGGCGCCTCTCCGTACCTATCAACGATCAATAAGGAGCCGCGAGCACCGACAGACGTCTCAGACGGCTGCCACGGTCAGAGCTGCACAAACAGTTTCAACAGCAATATAATTTGTATTTTATTACAATAGTCTGTAGCATTCGAGCCAACGGCGGCGGTGGGAGCACCCGTGACGTCATCGTCTGTAGAGCGCGCCCAGTGTTGCTATTGCCAGTTCTACTTTTATATTCTTAATGATAACACCCTACTTAATTAGATATAAAATTATTTCAAACTACTTATTTGATTCCTAGGTTACTATACAGCGAACATCGTCGAGATGCTCGCTCCCATACTTGTTAATTAAATTCTACATTGTTAATTATAGCATAATGTACTAGTAGTATACAGTAATCTATTCTATAGAAAGTTGTCCCACCACCGGCGATTAACGAGTATCTAGCGAGTAGAACTACCAACTGAAAACGAGTTGGCGAGCAGCGACTGTGTAGTTCCGATAGTTTTGTCGCTGGGCTATCAGCGAGTGTCCGAGTGCAACAGATTACTCACTCCACGGTTCCCTTACATTTACATAATCAGACTTGGCATACTTTTTTTCATCCTAAATATATTTACGCGTAACAGCTTATGGATGATTAAAAAAAATATTATGATTAGAGACATTGGTGCCGATTCTCTTGTCACAAATTCTCTAAACTAAACTAAAAATCACTAAAATTTAGTTTATTCCTGTCAAACGACGATTTCCCATTCTGAAAATAGACTAAAGTGACATAACTTAACTATAATTTAGTTTGACAGCACTAAGATGGCACTGAGTTTTAATTTAATGAAAATGCTATCTGAATTTGACGTTTTAACCAAATTTTTGTTCTATATCTAAAATCCTAACTAACTCTGACTATTTAAATCACGATTAAAAATTAGATGTCATGAACTAAAATTCAAACCAACACCTCGAATTCAGTTGAAAAACGGTACTGTATCTATTTTTATTATCTTTTGCTTATATCTCGAAAATGGTGTGTCCTATCCTATCACAAAAATAATGTAAATTTTGACCCCCTTTGCAACCCCCAAACCCGTAATACTCTACATGTTGGTAATTTAATTTTTTTCTTTTCTTCCAAAAAGTGAAAAATTCCATAAAAAAATACGTCGAGACGGCCACATTGCGCGCCTCTCCGGCTCAAAAAAAATCACGTAGTAGGCAAACAAGTAGGTACCAAGTGGAGTCGCGATTGTCAAATTCGATTTTAGTTGTGTCAAAATAATTTTTAAATTTAGAGATTTTTTTTGGCAGAATAGCTCTAAGATTCTCATAGTAAAAAGTAAGGAATTTTACTGATAGTTTAGTTCGGTGTACAAGAGAATCGGCACCATTATTTTTAGGCATACATAATTTTCTGTAATCATAATAATTTTTTTAATCACGCATAAATTACTGACCCACCGCTGCCACCGCGGCAGCACAGTAGGTAGGTATGCTAAAAACAATTTTGGCAAAGAATTAGAAATAGTTATGCCAAAGATTATTGGGAAAATATATTATGCTAAAAGAAGGTACCTATCTCTCGCTCGACCGCTGGTTGGTCTCTCGGCGTGAGTTTTGACCGCCGAGCGAGTATTCCTAGTCGCTCAGCGACAACTAGTGGAGCGAGTATTCCCTGGCGGTGTGAACAGTCAGCGATCAACTATTAATACAATGCATCTCTTTTGTTAACACGGAATGTATATCTATACTGCATATGAAATAAGATTAGACATATAAATACCTAAACCTTTTTTACAGTCCTTTCAACCGATTTTGACTTCTATTGCGTTGGTGGCATGACAAATGGCAACTGCAGTAGACATTTGGTATTGTGTAACCTTTTTTGCTTTTAATGCAATCCTTATGCTTACCTACGGGTATAGAACTCAAAATTGGCTGAACGGGCTGTAAAAAGGATTGTTTAAATGACTAATCTTTTTTCAAATGGAGTATAGGTATTGTACGTTTCTTGAGAGAGAAAATAGCCGATAGTTGGTCGCTTCCTCGCCGGCGGTAGGACAACTGCCTAATGTTATTTTATGTACACACCGTGTTGCAACATGGCAGTGCGGGATGGCAATGCCCGTAGGACGTGTTGGATCATTCAGTCACCTTCTCAAAATCGCATCTTGTTGGGACTGCCCATCTCTTCACTGTCATGGCTTATATTTATTTAGGTTTTGAAATAAATGCTTAAAGAATTAGAAAAGGCGTACCTACTTGTTTGTGAGAGATTTGTTTTATTTTTCTATAGGTACACTGATCGCCTTAGTATGTGGTGAAATATCGATTTTATGATTATAGGTATATATAAATAAATATTTGATACGGACGCCAATCATATTTAAACCAACATACAATCTGTTAGTGACCTGCAAATTGCATAAAACATTTGAATTTCGCGGACTACCCTGACGCTTTCGGCTTAAGGAGTTAACTCCAATAATTACAAAAATGTCACATTGTCACAAGTACAACTTGGTAAAATTGTACGATTTTCGGTTGTCCCACCGCCGGCGAGGAAGCGACAAACTATCGGCTATTTTCTGGCTCAAGAAACGTACAATAGATATACATTCCGTGTAAATAAAAGAGATGCATAATAATAGTTGATCACTGACTGTTTACACTGCCGGCGAGGACTCGCTTGTTGGAGTTTGTCGCTGTGCGACAAGAGCTATCAAATATAATACTCGCTGAGCGATGCTCGCTTAGCGATCAGAACTCATGCAGAGAGATCAACCATGCAGCGGTAGAGCGAGTGGTGCGAGTAATCGCCGTTGGCACTTGAGACACTCGCTGATAGCCCAGCGAAATACTATACGAACTATACAGTCGCTGCTCGCCAACTCGTTTTCAGTTGCTAGCTCTACTCGCTACTCGTTAATCGCCGGCGCGGCGGTGGGACAACTGCCTAAAGACCAACGCAGACCGGGACAGGATGGCAAAGGATTTTGCCGTCAGTCAGCGCACACTAGCCGCTTAGATACCGCGGCATTCCAGAGCCTTGCCACGGCGCGCGCGCCCTGCGTTATGTCACAACCAGCGCGATCGTCCTCGGCATGCCGTTGCCTACTGCAGTACGCCACACGCCACGGCATCCCGCCGCGGGAGCCCGTGGCGCGTCTTCCAATGCGGTGCAATGAAATCCCTTTCGATGCCATGGCATCATTTTAAAGCATAGCAATTTATGTCGTATTTCTATATCGATACGTTTCAATGTCCATTGGTAAAAATTTAAATCCCCTGCCATGCCGTCCTGGTCTGCGTAGGCCTTTACGCCTGTCAGTTTTATTAAATAGGCCCCTGGTTGGTCTATAAACTAGAAAACGCCGAGTGCATATGCATAGGCCCTTATGTATCGACAATCGAATAATATATTATTCAACACTGGACACAGACGACGAGCACGCGCGTCCCATTCAACACGATGCGGCCAGGGGCGCCCCGCACGCCATCTCAACCACACAAATTCTCGCACTCGATTCACGTTTTCAACTTTTTGGTTGGTTCAAATATCGTTGATACTTATTAATCCTCAGATACAGGTCCTTTTTTAGGGTTACGTACCACAGAGAAAAAAAAACGGTTCCCTTAAGGATCACTTTGTTGTACGTCTGTCAGGACTCTTTTTCTCAGAAATGGGTATAACTATCAAGTTGAAATTAATATCAAATATTAAGGTCTGCGGTACCTTGATCGGGTGAAAAAATCATAGGCCGTGTCACTTGAATGAAGCAGCGCGGCAGAGCCAAGGCGCGAGTAATAACGCACGTAGGTACGTAAAAAAATTATACATCTACTTTTTTGAACATGAAAAGGAATCATTGATGCAAAAACAAGAACTATTTATACTTGCTCATTTTATCAGTCTATAGTCCGTGGAATAAAATTTAATTCAAAAGTTCAAAATATTCACAGGATAAGGGACTAGTATACACGGTGAAAGAATCACAGTTTTGCTAGAACAAACTTTGTTCAGACCATGGTTACTACCATTCAATATGTTATTAAAACAAACTAAACTAGGCGTTCTCAAATAAGTCTTATGTTGCTCAAACGTGTTCAAACGTTAACCTTAACATCAAAGTACTACTTGCAGTAGCGATATGGCATTCAAAAGAGTTATGAGGAGCCCACGTGGTCTACTAGGATGTCCGGTCAATGCGGGCCGAAACACAAATAAATCATTAGCCAATGACATGCAATCGCGCGAAGTACCATTTCGCCCATTTCTTTTGTTGAATGCCGCGAGCCGCCCGCGCCTCCCCCAATCGGGAGCAGTCCAGTATTATATAGTGCTCTGTGGAGCAGTCTACCGAAATCTCTCGAGCGGACAACCCATGCATCCCATGTACTTAGGTACGTCACAGGCACGCATCGCGCGTTTTTTTTTTAATGAATATCTATGTATTCTTATGTGGAGTAGTTAGATATGGTGTGTTATTAGTTACACAATCGCAAGTGACAATCTGTCGGATTTTCTGACGGTCTTAAGCTCGATACGTATGAAGGGAAACTTGCAGTCAATGTTGTCTTGGTGCACACGGAGCTAAACAGGTTTTGTGGTATGTTTTGTTTCTGTCTTGTTCCTGTAACATCCCAATAAATAAATAATAACTAATAATAACGTGAGATCGTTAGATAAACAACTAACAACTACTTTGAAACGCGTACGCCGCGCCGCACTCGCAGTGTCTGTGTTGTAGGGAGGAACGATACACGACATTTTTAACTTTGTCTTTTTTGTGTTTTACCAAAAACCAATTTTTTATTGGATGCTGTTACGTATGGAAAAGATTTAAGAATAAAAGTTCCGAGGCCCCGCCCCCGCGACGTTCGTAACGCGTTCATAAAGCCCACATTTGTACAGCAATGCGAGAGTTTGCCGCTTGCCCGCAACAGCCGCTCACCGCTCTGACCGCGGACGGACTCTGACGGACCAGTTTGCTCTCCGCCACCGTACCGTGCGCACGCTATTCGCGCGCCCCGCGATTTTCGCGCGACTTTCCGTATTGTCGCCGCCACGGGGTCTCAAACACAATAAACCTAGCAAACTCCTTAATTTTTTACCACCCGCTAATCACTTACTGCGTGCTGTACGCAACAGATGCTGTATTATGGTAGTAGACCATGGTCTGAACCAGAGGCGGCTCGTGATATTTATTTGAGGGGGTTCACTAAAAAAAGAAACGTAGAACTAGAGCTTACCATTTATTTTATTTGTAAAGAAAATCCATTCGGCGATCTTTTTGGCGAGCGAAGACATCTATCACTTTCTTGTGAAAATCAGTTATGGAATTAATTAAGCGTTTTTCAATGCTTATCATACAACAAGATACACTGTATTGTTCCATTTTTAACACAAATGTCGCGCACAAACTATTTTTAATGGTAATTATTTAGAATAAACACTGCGAATCTACTGACAGCCGAGTTGAGCCGACCGTTTGTTTACATAAGATCGGCAACAGCGCAAAGGCATAGATCGCATTCCCGCGCGCGGCCGCCTTGCGCCGTTTGGCAACGTCGCGCGTGAGCGGCGCTCCAAATTAGGCTAATTTCTCATACAAAATCTTTTGTTTCACGCGTCGGACTGTGTCGATATTTCTCTTTCGCACTCATTGAATACAGTGCTAGAAATCGTACTGAACTTTGTTTCATAGGAGCGCAATCGCTGGCGCTCCACACGTTACAACTTGACGCCCAATGTACGCGTAGGAAATGGTTTTCTAGTAAACTGCTATTGTATACATGGGCATAGTAGAAAGAATGTATGTATAGGATTATAATAAAGAAATATAGATTATGCTATTTTCGTGGGAGTGCACTGCACCAGCGCTCTTTATGACGAGCCGCCTCTGGTCTGAACAACGTTTGTCCTAGCAAAACTGATTCATATTTCAGCGTGTATAACAAGGGCCCGAGGCGTGCGCTCAGTACACTGCGTTTAGAGTTTCACATTTTGTTGTAACTTTTGAACCCTCAACATGCTCAGCATACTGTTTCTTTTAAGTTTATTACTGATGTAGAGAAAACGACAAGGAATAACACCCCTCTTTTTCCGTCGGGGGTTAAAAATTGTACTTAAAAAAAAGAACTTGCGTCCACGCGTCGAGAGCGCGCTACTGGTGCTCGGGAGGATCGCGCTTGATATATTTTGTTACATAGAAATTCATAGAATTTTATTGAGCGCCCAAAACGACTCGTTTTGAGCGCGCGCCTCAAAAACACTTCTATTGTAAAACAAATAAAAATTACCCCTACTAAAACGTTTCTGATTCCACAACACTTTTTTTTTCTGATATCCTACCAGTTTCATAGGGATCACTATTAATTATTATAAAACAAAGTCCTCCGCCGCGTCTGTCTGTCTGTTCGCGATAAACTCAAAAACGACTGCACCGATTTTCATGCTGTTTTCACCAATGGATAGAGTGGTTCTCGAGGAAGTTTTTATTATCTAATATAATAACTGACATTAACGCGGGCGAAGCCGCGGGCATCAGCTAGTTTAGAATAAAAACCCAGTCATAGCTCGCTGGTTCAAGAACTATGATTAGGAAGTATGCGACCGTTTACGAGCCGTCGGGGCGCCAATCATCTGTTCTAGGGTCCGCTATAGAGATACTAAGGCACTGATACAGGTTTTTTACATTACCATATCACATAGTGGCGCGTGTGGGCGGCCCCTGGCAGCGTCTCACATCGGTTATCATCTCGACAGCGGCGTAGTGTGCGCACACTGCGCACTGTTAAACTTTGGCACGAGTCACGTCCAGCGAGCGCTGGTTGGCACATATTATCATTGAGCTTAAGGCGTTTTTAGTGTGTGTGTGTAGTACGGATTTGCTCAAGCATGTCTTGTGTTGATTATGTTGCGTGTAGCACCCAGTGTAGCGGGTTTTGAGTTTTATCGTGCAGTGAGAACATCCGCGAGACACTTACTACACAAGTGCACTTACTGCGCGACTCGCCCGGTGCGAGTGCTCGGCGCCTACTCGCCTAGCTTCTCTACAACACAAGGCATCAAACAAACCCCGATAGGCGCATCGCTTTGCGCCTCATTACCAACAGGCAAGGCATTCATAGAAATTCAAGAAACAAGTATTTGAATACCTGTTTACTTTAATGTGTTCAGTGAAGGAATTATAATTTTAAAAAGCAACAAATAATAATAGTCTTCCACCGGGTGTTGAAAGTGTTGGGACTGGGAGCCCGGGACTAGAGTCGAGATGGACATCACTCGGCAACAAGTCGCCTGCGCTGAGCTCATCGACACGGATATCGTTGTTCTGTGAATGTCCTTCTGCCTCGCGCTAGGATCGACTATAAATAATGAAGGCTTGGCTTTGGTTATTTCCTAGTTTGAACCGCCAACCGGTTCACGACTCTTACATCTTAATTCGGAAATTGGGTATGGCCGGTAACATAATGCTCATATTGTAAGATACAGTGAATTTGAACAGCAAGACACATCGCCTCAGCATTAGCCATGTTTAACATGTCTGAATTTTTCAACGACTACTTTTGTCCGCCGATTCGCCCGCGTGGAGGTCGTAAACTGTCTCACGGGAACGTCCTAACCCAGGTCACGGTGTACCCCTGCGCCGCCGAGCACTCGCTACTCTTGGGACGAAAACACATATGGGTCACCAAAAATAATTTAACATTCAAAAAAATCCATATTGCGTCAATATGTATGTAAGTACCTGTATAGATACCAGTTTTTTTTTTTACATAACTTCATGCGCATAGGTACCTACTTTGGGACTAACATTATTTTTTTAAGTGGTCGTAAAGTTTAATAGTGAAGCATAGTGGCGAGGATAGAGCTTCGGGATGAGGTTTACAACAATGTAGGATGTACCATGACAAGTTGCGCAACGACTTCATTATTATTACAATATTGTAGTGGCCTAACATACGTTACACTAGTTGTTATGTGCACGGGCGATCCTCTAGCTCGCGCGTGCAACAGTAAGGCTGGAACACTCAGCGTATCTTACGCAGCTCATTTTTCACACAACATACAATTAGGCCTGCGTTGCGCCGAGTTCGAGCCAAGAGAGCGAGCAATTCGAGCTACATACGCCTATAGCGCGCGACTCACCGCTCTCCTGTGCCACAAATTTTAAGTCGACTAGATCGGTAATAGGGAACCTTGCCGCCAATTTCTTGAGCCGCTAGAGAGACCATTGCACATTATTGCACTATATCAAAAAGGTTAAAGTTCCTAATGATTTTAAATTGTAAATAATTTTAACATTGTTATACATTAGTAGCTGACCCGACAGACTTTGTCCTGTCCAAATTTCAAAATGTTATTCATACAATAATCCCATGGAAAAAACCTGTTTCAGGTTTTCCCGAATTTCCAAATTCCCGAGCAACTTATAAAATTATTCTTGTAAGGACAGGTGGGGTAAGTGAAACGAAGAGGTTAATGAAGCACCCAACCCTAAACAATAAACTATACAGTTCAGCTCTAATAGTGATCGGTCGATAAAACAGGATCGACGAAAATATTTCAAGGTTCTAGCACAGATGTCGCTACGATCATTCTACAAGGTTTTCTAAAGAAAAGAAATCTGACAGTTTGTAAACTTCAAAACACGAGTTGGACGTGCTTAATCTTTTCACTGGTGTCAAGCAATTTTATAGTGTTTATGAAGATTTTTATAGGTAAGTAACCTATTGAAACCATAGATTTTATGTTCCAATAGTTATTTCTCACTAAAATGTGCAGGCAATTGAATTTTAAGACGGTAGAAATTTTAACATAAAAATACTGATTGGGGAAAGTGAAACAGTGATGGCCGGGGTAAGAGAAACATATGGCCCACTTCCCCTGTGCCAGAGAAAACAAACATTTTTTTGAAAAATATTTTTTAGTTTTAATAAGTACTACTCGATTTATTAGTTAACGTCTTGGCATTTCGTTCGCACAAAGTTCTGAAATTTACCAAAACCGGATAGACAATTCATTAAAATCGGATAGGCAGTTTTTGTAAGCATCCCGAACAAACAAAGTTTTTTATGGTTTTACAAAAGTTTTTACGATAATAGAGAAGTTAATTTGATTTATTTAATAGATTTTTTTTCCAGTTCATGTAAATCATGCCTCGAAATTATATCCGGAAAACTAATAAAGCTGCTTACTCGGACGATAAAGTGCAAGATGCAATACAAGCATGAGATTTGAATTTTATTTTGTTTTGTTATTTGAGTTTAATTGTTGATTTATTTTAGACGACAAGTACTACCTACTTGAATTTAGTAAAAATACCTATTTGAATTTAGTAAAAAGACTTGAATTTGTAAACTATGTTCCTAAATAAAGGCATAAATTTGTTTTATAATATCTTCGCAATTTTATTTCGATCAATCATTAAGAAGTTAAAAATCTTGTTCGATTTTTGCACTTATTTAGTACCCCTAACCACCGTGACTATGTTTCACTTACTCCAATTTTTTTTTTTTGTTGTATTTCGAAATTTAAACCTAATACCGACAAAATACGACTCACATTAGATAAAAGCATTTTCAATAGTCATTTTAGTCTTTTTAATAGTTCCGTAGACAGATAATATATATACCCCTTAAACGGGGGAAGTGAAACAAAACCATAGTCTGCTTAAATTTGATGATTTTATCGATAAATGCAGGACTATATAGCTTGGAACTCGAATCATAGATGGCTGAATATAGGAAGAGTACTTGGTATCAATCATTATTATAAATGTGAGTCATATTACTGTGCTAGAGCTGTTTACATAAAATTAAAAGTAAAGTATGTTTCACTTACCCCACCTGAACAGTGTTTTGGCAAAGACATTAATTGATTTTGTTGCAAGCATTCAGGGTTGTGTTCTGATCATTTGAGAGCTGAACACTATAACAATTAAAGATTTAAGTCAAAGTATAAACCTAAGGTACACAATATTTTTAGTGCTATTTACTTTTAAAAATATATTACAAAGTAATTAATATAAAAACAAATCTGTTTGAAATACTTATTTGCATGATTTTAACCTTTTAATGTAACCTACAGTTATTTTTAACAAGAACGAATTTAAGCCAAAAATATCAAAAAATTATGCCACGCGCCTTTGACATCATGCTTTGTTTACGTTATGTTTAAGTGGCGCCATCTGCATGCTCAGTTTTGCGTAAGATTCCCCTTTCACATAACTGTATACATATTTATATCGTGTGATAGATATTATAGGTAATTAATATTACATAGATAAGAACGAGGAAGATAGGATAGACGCGTGTGTGTTATTCGGGCGGGCCATAGAAGTTCAAGTAATTTGATTAAACACAAACATCATTTTCGATATCGATTTCGTCATCGTTACCGATCTATGTAATAATATTTACCTGTGGTTGGTACTACATTAGTATCGATCGTTAATACAGGCGCGTTGTTATGTTGTGTTATTAAAATTGAGCAAAATATACAGTGGAAAGATTGTATTTATCTACATATATAACATTCGTGAAACACAAACATGATTATCTTTTAACCCACTTTAAAAAGAAGGTGGTTCTCAATTACTCCGTTTTTTAAGCGCAGGCAATACTAGTGCTAGTGCATAGGAGTATTTAGAGACCAACAATTAAATATTAAGGTTGTACGTTACGTACGTACAACCTGATACTGACCTGCAAATAGCAAAAAACGTAAGAAAATTTGAATTTCGCGGGCTACCCTAGCGCATCCCCCTTAACATAGACGATCGCTTCAAACACACCGCAGGACCTCGCCGCCTCTCGCGGGCAGCGGCTGCACGTGTGTGTTCGGAGTTCGGACATAACTCCGACAACATTCAATAAGTATGCAACAATTTAGATAAACCGTTTTCGTGGAATCTCGTTCGGCGAGCATCAGAAAGAAGCCGAAGGATCGCCACGAGACGTACTCACGTACCCGATACGACGGTAGGAGTGTGACCTACTGGACATTGTTTGAATGATATATGATGACAAGTCTCGCGACAATTCGTGCCAGTTGCACATGCGTACATCTAACATGTACAAGTATATCACTTGACACATTGTCGATACAGAAGTGAATTAAATGTCTAGTATTGAAGCTGATTAAAACTACTCAGCCAGGCACTAAAATACAGTGGGAGCGACTCGCGAGCTTCCTCTGCCAATTGAAAAACAATAGACTTAGATATCTCGGAGAAATCGGTGTTTAAATAATGTAATTATTTAAAACATAATATATTAATATCGCCTCGACTGCCTCGTTGGTCTAATGGTCGCAAGTGCTACTGATGAGCATAAGGTCCCAGGTTGAATTCCCGGGTCGAAGTGTTATAGGGTTTTTCATCTGGAATTTGTCTGTAGCAGCCCAGAGTCTGGATTCGATGGCAATAGGCTCGCCCCTTACGTGGGACTTAAACGGAACTGACTACTTTACGTACACTTCTGCTTAACCCTTCGGGGAAAAACAGGCGTGATGTTATGTAAGTATATAATAATATAGAAAGTAGAACTTCCTCCTTTTTTTAGATCAGTTTATATATGAGACTGATTCTTTGAGCAAAATTCGATATTTGTGCCAGTATTCACAGAGTGAAACCGCCCGCGCCTCCGTTATCAAACAAAATAACTGATCGTGAATCTTTCATGTCAAATCTCTCTCACGAGTAAATCCGCATCAAATCAAGTGAGGCTCGCGCCCCAGCCGTCTCGGGCCTGCAGATAATCATGATTGTGTGTCGCGAGCCGAGAACACGTGGAGCCGCGCAGCGAATCTCGCTTCGCACGCGCTCGGCACCAGCGGCGCGAGCCGAGAACACGTGGAGCCGCGCAGCGAACCTCGCTTCGCACGCGCTCGGCACCAGCGGCGCGAGCCGAGAACACGTGGAGCCGCGCAACGAACCTCGCATCGCACGCGCTAGGCACCAACGGCGCGAGCCGAGAACACGTGGAGCCGCGCAGCGAACCTCGCATCGCACGCGCTCGGCACCAGCGGCGCGAGCCAAGAACACGTGGAGCCGCGCAGCGAATCTCGCTTCGCACGCGCTCGGCACCAGAGGCGCGAGCCGAGAACAGGTGGAGCCGCGCAGCGAACCTCGCTTCGCACGCGCTCGGCACCAGCGGCGCGAGCCGAGAACACGTGGAGCCGCGCAGCGAATCTCGCTTCGCACGCGCTCGGCACCAGAGGCGCGAGCCGAGAACACGTGGAGTCGCGCAGCGAACCTCGCTTCGCACGCGCTCGCGGCGCACGCCAGCGATCTCTTAGGACGTCAACTATTCATACACAACTAGTCAGCTACGTTATCATAAGAGCTAGAGCGGGGAGCCCTGCGCTCTACAGTGAACACTGCGGTGGCACTACACCAGCACGTCCATGCGCGAGCCGCGCCGCAGCAGGCGCGCACCGCCCGGGCCCCCGGGCCCCCGGGCCTCGCGCCACCCGCGCCCACCGCGTGGCAGGCCAGCGTCACTACACCAGCACGTACATGCGCGAGCCGCGCCGCAGCAGGCGCGCACCGCCCGGGCCCCCGGGCCCCCGGGCCTCGCGCCACCCGCGCCCACCGCGTGGCAGGCCAGCGTCACTACACCAGCACGTACATGCGCGAGCCGCGCCGCAGCAGGCGCGCACCGCCCGGGCCTTCGGGCCCCGCGCCACCCGCGCCCACCGCGTGGCAGGCCAGCGTCACTACACCAGCACGTACATGCGCGAGCCGCACCGCAGCAGGCGCGCACCGCCCGGGCATTCGGGCCCCGCGCCACCCGCGCCCACCGCGTGGCAGGCCAGCGTCACTACACCAGCACGTACATGCGCGAGCCGCGCCGCAGCAGGCGCGCACCGCCCGGGCCCCCGGGCCCCGCGCCACCCGCGCCAGCGTGTGTCAGGCCAGCGTCACTACACCAGCACATCCATGCGCGAGCCGCGCCGCAGCAGGCGCGCACCGCCCGGGCCCCCGGGCCCCGCGCCGCCCGCGCCCACCGCATGGAAGGCCAGCGTCACCAGCTGCTGCCCGAAGTTTGCCTCGAACCTGCCGCACACCGCCATGCGGCTCGTATACAGTGCACGGTGCACGGTTTTATACGTCGATCGGGCAGTCCTTGCCCGATCGACGTACAAGCACGATTCGAGCCGAAGCGAGTCAGAGTTATGTTGCAGAGTATGTATTATGCAATATCGTGGTATGTGCTAGGCCACATAGGCGGCGCGCCCACGGCGTTCTGCACCACCAGGAACAGCTTGGTGGCCAGCTCCAGCACGTGGCACGTGCGCACCAGCACGTCCCACGTAGTGTACTCACTCGGTGGCACGTGCGCACCAGCACGTCCCACGTAGTGTACTCACTCGGTGGCGACGTTGACGTGCGGCGGCGCGCCCACGGCGTTCTGCACCACCAGGAACAGCTTGGTGGCCAGCTCCAGCACGTGGCACGTGCGCACCACCACGTCGCCGCGCCGGCGCCACGCGCCCTCGCCCTGCCACCAAGATACCAAATTATATATACGTCAAATTTAACGTTCGTTAAATACAAAGCGTTGTGTCAAAGTTATAGTCCAATCAACGAGGAAATTATTGTATGGAGACTTCCGAAAAATTCTCCCGTCTATGAAATTGCGCATGTGATGAAGTTAGGTAATACAGAGTACAGATAAAAAATAATCCAACAAATTTTATTACGAGAACTTACTTTTTTTTACATAAACGTGAAAATCGATTATAACTCTCTGTGAATATTTCCTCCGACTGAAATACTTTCTGTATACGTACGTATGTACTTGTTAGAATAAGTATGTAAAGGAATCCAATATTTTTTCGATTTCAGAGATACCCCAAATTTAACTTTTAACATTTTGCACTATAATTTCTACGGAAAAATGGCTCTGCTAATTATTATTTTATAATATGGTTTTATGTCAATAAATACATAGCTTTGTTTAGTTATCCAAAAGATTTTCCTTTTTAAACATATTTTTTAGATTTTTGCTTAACTACGTAATGTGAAAAATTACTCCGTCAATTTTTATACCTTTATTAGTCTTATTATTTTGTATTTCAACAGATTTATCAAAAATCCAACAAATTTTCGAACGTTCATGCCATATTTTAGGATATGTTCGCTGATTTATGTTAGAGCGTAAGGTTGACCGACACTTGACAGCTCGAAGCTGCGCTGCCACACACTTTTAGTGTAGGCGAGTTTGGTGGCCACCGTCGTTACAAATATTTTTTTTATCTTAAGGTTACACCAGTCGGTCATTCTTCCATACAAACGCAGTATGGTGATTACGTTAAAAACTTAAAATTATATTAAATCATATATATTTCGTCGTTGTTGGGTTTTAGTTTTATAACTTTTATTTTTATTTAGATTTTTTTGGGGTTATACTTTTTTTTTATGTTCTTATTAAGCCCTTTCATTAGATAACCAACATGGTCTCATAAAATAAAAATAAAATGTTCATTACTTTGTCCTCTAGAGGGCGCCATATTCAATTTAATGTGACGTCATATAGCTTATAACCAGCGGACGATCAAGACATTACCAACGATACCTCATTCGCCAAATTGTGATAAGAAGTTTAGAAGATATGAGGGAACACATGAATAATTAAACATACATACATACAAACCGGTCAAAATCATAACCCTCCTTTTTGCTTCGCCGTAGTCGGGTAATAAATAAATGGCGAAATGTGGGTGCATTATAGGTATGCCCTTGCCTTTCCCTAAGGGAATACAGGGTTATAATATTACTTATGAATATTATTATTGCATGTTGATGGCTAATAGTCTGTCAACATAAAAAAACAACTTAGTATTTTATAATCACATTTACTTTTGAATTTAAATAAAAAATGCAATTTAAAAAAATCTAAAAACCATGCTTTTATCATTCACGAATTAGTTATCATTTGACCTCAAACTCGAGGGGTTTACTAGAAGTCACTGGAGAGTTCTACTATCCACCGCCTGGCTCCATCATCCGACCCTCATTACCAAGTATTGGACTTGTGAAAACGAATCATATGAGCCTAAACTCGAGGGGTTTACTAGTAGCCACTGAATAATTCTACTATCCACCTCCTGGCTCCATCATTAGACCGTTGACACTAAGCGAAATACATTGGACTCATTAAAACGAATCACTTGAGCCTAAACTCGAGTGGTTTACTAGTGAAGCTACTGATTAATGCTAGAGCGTAAGGGTTGACCTTCACATGACCGCTCGGAGCTGCGTTGCCACGTAGTTTTAGTGTATGTAGGTGAGTTTGGTGGCCACCGTTATTACAATAAATTGTATCTTAATATTATTTACAACGTACAACGGCATTTAGAAATATATGGAAGAATGGCCGCCTAGCGTAACCTTAAGGCCTAAAAATAAAGGTCTACCTTTTTGGAAGATAAAAAAAATTACGGGCGTATCCAAAAAACAAAAGGGTTATCTACTCAATACTCAATTTTTTATTGCATTCCATATGTTACATAGATGGTATAATAAGTAAAAGATCAATAATATGGACCCTGTCGGGCACAGCAAAATTAGGAGAGAGGAAGAGGACTAAGCAGAAATGTAATATTATTATAAATTATTAGATGTGATTAATTATGTAAGTAAGTAATATATTATTAGGTTAGTGTGAATAGGTATATTAGTTATTTTAATTTTATGTATTGAGTAAGAATAATCTAGGTAATTAAGAAATTATTAAGTAGAAGTATTTTCATTATTATAAAATTATGTTGTTATTTAGGTATTCATATTTATATTTCATTCTCAATTTTCCATATTATATATATATATGTCATAATATTTGGTATTTATGAGAGAAAATAATTTTATTATGAAATCGATTTATCATCCAAAAACTCCTTTACCGAGTAGTATAACTTGGATTCCAAATTTTTTTTCAGTTTATTAATATATACATTTGTTTTACCTACTTCTCTAAGGTCATTTGGCAATTTAATATAAATTTTGATGGACATAACTAAAGGGCTGGTTTTGTGTTTGTTGTGTCGAAAGCAGTATTTTCTTTGTGTTTCTTCGCAAGTGGTGTAAAAATCTGGGTGTTTTCTGACAAATGTACATAATTCTAAGATGTATAGACAGGGAAGTGTGAGTATTTTGTGTTTTTGGAAGTGTGGTTTGCATGTTCTATGTTGGTTATTATTCGAATTAACTTCTTTTGTAAAATAAATATTGTGTGTGCATCTGTACTGTTACCCCACAGCATGACACCATAGCTAAGCCATGCCGGGGCAAATGCATAATAGGTGACAAGTGCAGTTTGCAGGTTGGTAGTTTTTTTAATCTCGCGTAGGGCATATGAAAATTTGTATAGTTTTGCTCTTATTTCTCTGTATATGGGATTTCCAATTTGGAGGAGCTCGTGGCTAAGTAATAACAGCCGCTCGGGTCGATCCATCAGGTTAAGCTACGCTTGCCGGGGTTGGTCCGTGGATGGGTGACCATTTTCACATATCGAAACTCCTCCGTGCCTCGGAAAGCACGTTAAGCCGTTGGTCCAGGCTGTCATTTGTGGATCTTTGACATTCGTTACGAGTCGTCAGAAGCACGAAAGTCTGACAACCAGTCTAACCAAGGGATATCGTATTATCCAGTTACTGGGTTGTGGAGGTCAGATAGGCAGTCGCTCCATGTAAAATACTGGTATTCAGCTGCATCCGGTTAGACTGGAAGCCGACCCCAACATAGTTGGGAAAAGGCTAGGCAGATTGATTGATATGGGATTTCCAATTTATGTGGGTGTCAATAGACAAACCGAGGAGAGTGAATTCATTTACTTGTTCCAGTTTTGTGTTATTAAAAATGAAATTGTTTTAACGGGGATTTATGGAGATGAAAAGTAATTAATTTTGTTTTGGTGAAGTTAATTTCTAGATAATGGTTATACATCCAGTTTATAGCTTGAGAAAGAAGGGAGTTTAATTTGGCGTTTATATTGTCATCGTTTTTGCATGAGGTGAGCAGAGAGATATCGTCCGCAAATAGAACACAAGGTCCGTTTATTATTTTAGGAAGGTCATTTATATATAACAGAAATAAAAGGCAACCTACTACACTGCCTTGGGGAATTGACGCCTTAACTGCTTTACTGTCGGATCTCATTTTAATTATTTCATTTGTGTTTTTATCGAAATATTCAATTTCTACTAATTGTACCCTATCCTTTAAGTATGATGCAAACCATTCATGAGCTTTTCCTCGTATTCCTATCCTATGTAACTTGTCCAATAGTATTTTAAATTGCACCTTATCATAGGCTTTGGTCATATCGAGCAGCATACCTATGGCATAGTTTTTACTATTAATAATAGTTAGAGCCTCTTGTACGTATTTGTAGACTGCTAACGTTGTAGACCTGTTTTTACGGAAACCGTTCTGACAGTCGTCCAGTATTTTATACTTTTCACAGAAAGAGTACACACGTTCACACATAGCCCTCTCAAAGATTTTTGAGAAGGCTATCTACTGATTGGCTAGTGCGTTTTATTCAGAGCAGTGCGCGGTACTATATAAGGTGTATCTTTTCATACACGAAATCTTTTAAGGGGTCATTGTATTCATCATTATGAACAACTTTCACTATGGGACCAACCCTAAAATCGCGAATAAAAAATCAGCTGTTCCCTACATTTATGTTCGCATAGCTCGTCAAAATATTGGGAATAGCTGATTTTTTCTGAGTGGCTACTAGTAAACCCCTCAAATTTGGGCTCATATGATTCGTTTTCACACCAGATCTAATTGATTGCGTCCAATGGGTTGGGTTTGGTACCGAGGGTCTGGTGATGGAGCCAAGAGATGGATAGTGGAATTCTTCAGTGGCTACTAGTAAACCCCTCGAGTTTAGGCTCATGTGATTCGTTTTAATTTGTCCAATGTATTTCACTTAGTGTCAACGGTCCAGTGATTGTGCCAGGAGGTGGATAGTAGAATTATTCAGTGGCTACTAGTAAACCCCTCGAGTGTAGGCTCATATGATTCGTTTTCACAAGTCCAATACTTGGTAATGAGGGTTGGATGATGGAGCCAGGCGGTGGATAGTAGAATTATTCAGTGGCTACTAGTAAACCCCTCGAGTTTAGGCTCATATGATTCGTTTTCACAAGTCCAATACTTGGTAATGAGGGTCGGATGATGGAGCCAGGCGGTGGATAGTAGAACTCTCCAGTGACTTCTAGTAAACCCCTCGAGTTTGAGGTCAAATGATAACTAATTCGTGAATGATAAAAGCATGGTTTTTAGATTTTTTTAAATTGCATTTTTTATTTAAATTCAAAAGTAAATGTGATTATGAAATACTAAGTTGTTTTTTTATGTTGACAGACTATTAGCCATCAACATGCAATAATAATATTCATAAGTAATATTATAACCCTGTATTCCCTTAGGGAAAGGCAAGGGCGTACCTATAATGCACCCACATTTCGCCATTTATTTATTACCCGACTACGGCGAAGCAAAAAAGAGGGTTATGATTTTGACCGGTTTGTATGTATGTATGTTTAATTATTCATGTGTTCCCTCATATCTTCTAAACTTCTTATCACAATTTGGCGAATGAGGTATCGTTGGTAATGTCTTGATCGTCCGCTGGTTATAAGCTATATGACGTCACATTAAATTGAATATGGCGCCCTCTAGAGGACAAAGTAATGAACATTTTATTTTTATTTTATGAGACCATGTTGGTTATCTAATGAAAGGGCTTAATAAGAACATAAAAAAAGTATAACCCCAAAAAAATCTAAATAAAAATAAAAGTTATAAAACTAAAACCCAACAACGACGAAATATATATTATAATTTAATATAATTTTAAGTTTTTAACGTACACCGTCAAACAGACGAGTAATCACCATACTGCGTGTTAACGTTGATACATTAATGGTTGCATATCACTCTGTTACCGATTTTATAAATGATGAATTGTAATATTTTACTTCACTGTATCTCATACAATAAGCAAATAATCTCAGACTTAGCTGATCCATGATCTAATTTTCAATTTAAGTACCTACCTAGTTTCTAAATTATCTGTAAGTTATCCACTATATTTTTGTATGCCAACAGGCAGAATGTACTGGGAATATATCTTAAACGAACACCCTTATTGTAACACCTGCATTCTATACAAATAAAGAAATTATTTATTTATATTTATTTTGCGTTTGTATGGAAGAATGACCGACTGGTGTAACCTTAAGATAAAAAAAATATTTGTAACGACGGTGGCCACCAAACTCGCCTACACTAAAAGTGTGTGGCAGCGCAGCTCCGAGCTGTCAAGTGTCGGTCAACCTTACGCTCTAACATAAATCAGCGAACATATCCTAAAATATGGTATGAACGTTCGAAAATTTTTGGATTTTTGATAAATCTGTTGAAATACAAAATAATAAGACTACTAGAGGTATAAAAATTGACGGAGTAATTTTTCACATTACGTAGTTAAGCAAAAATCTAAAAAATATGTTTAAAAAGGAAAATCTTTTGGATAACTAAACAAAGCTATGTATTTATTGACATAAAACCATATTATAAAATAATAATTAGCAGAGCAATTTTTCCGTAGAAATTATAGTGCAAAATGTTAAAAGTTAAATTTGGGGTATCTCTGAAATCGAAAAAATATTGGATTCCTTTACATACTTATTCTAACTAGTACGTACGTACGTATACAGAAAGTATTTCAATCGGAGGAAATATTCACAGAGAGCGATTTTCACGTTTATGTAAAAAAAAGTAAGTTCTCGTAACAAAATTTGTTGGATTATTTTTTATCTGTACTCTGTATTACCTAACGTCATCACATGCGCAATTTCATAGACGGGAGAATTTTTCGGGTTACATTTGCCCCGTTGACTGGGCTATTATTCCATTATTTCATGAAACAACGCTTGTTTTTGATTTGACGATAGTTAGCGCCATTTTTGACGTTTACCCTTGCGTAAAGTGGACGTAAAACAACCCGGCCTTAGTCTAAGTAGACGATATATTATTTTTCTCCGTCACTGTTATTTACGTAGCAGGTGGTATTCGAATTAATGTGGCCATACCACAACTAAAAAGTGAAAAATAAAAACTGAAAATTGAAAAGCAAAGACACCGACTTCCTAAATTAAAGTTATTTTTACAAGCTTTATATTAGCTTGCTCTGTTCGTATGTGTTTCCGGTTACTCCTTTTGTCATCAATTTTTCAAGCAATTCCTGGCATCCGATTGACCTTAAACTTGGCATACTTATACAACTACCGAGACATTTTGAAGAAATGATACCATGGAGCTGGTCTGATGATGGAGCCGGAAGGTGGCCATGGGAACTCCTCAATCAGACTAGATAGCACCATCGTGTTTAGACTCGTTGGTTATGTATTAACAAGTACTTTCACACTAGGTAGTGTTCAGGGCCTTATGATGGAGCCGTCGTTGAGTTTGTGAAAGTGATAGAACAGATATTTAAACAAATCGTAATGCTAAAAAGTAGAAAATAAAATATAAGTAAAAATCTTTTTAAAAACAATCTTTTAATTAACAAAAAAGTACTAAATAAAACTGTCGTAAACATAGAACTTAAATAAGGCGTAAATGTCCTTACACTAAACTTGAAGATAATTAAAGTTCTATGTTTACGACAGTTTTATTTAGTACTTTTTAGTTAATTAAAAGCTTGTTCTTAAAAAGATTTTTACTTATATTTTATTCACTTATAATTGTTTTTTTTGGAAGTTGGTTGTTTTTTTTTTGTAAAATGTTTTTTGTTCTGACTCGTTGCGAAGGATTTATTTTTATTTTATTTCCATACCTATCAACAATAGTCTATCATGCGTCCGTCTCATTTATTTATCAGTCTTTTATTTTTTATTGTGTTTTGTAATTTTATACACAATCACACTAATCCTTACATATTATAAAACAAAGTCCTCCACCGCGTCTGTCTGTCGTCCTGTTCGCGATACATTCAAAAACTACCGCACCGATTTTCATGCTGTTTTCACCAATGGATAAAGTGGTTTTCAAGGAAGGTTTTAGTCTATAACAACCGACATCCACGCGGGCGTGGCCGTGGGCAGCAGCTAGTTATGTATATAAAAAATATAAAATATTGTAAAAATAAGTTAAGCAAGTAATAATAATAAGTTAAAATTGTTATCCATTTGTTATAGCTGTTGATTCTCCTATAAATAAATAAATAAGTATGTAGTTCGTTATTATTATTAAGTGAAACTTATTTTATTTTATTCAAGTAGGTATGCATACAAATCACATTATAAAACTGATTTGCATCCATCACCTCACGCTTTCGGGTCCGGTTGAAAACCAGCGTCAATACTCAATATATTTATTTGCATTCCACAATGTTAACTTAGGTGGTAGGTACAGTCACGGACTTTCATTGATGAGCCACCTGGCACTATTCGTATTGTAGCCGTGTAATGCAAATCGGGTTTATTCGGTTCCCGACACGCAAAGTCATGTCTTCGTATTAGAAGAAGAAAATTATAATAGGTCTTTACCTATGAAATTGCCGTTCTGCAGTACTGGCCATTTCAAATCAAAATAATTTTTGTCTGGCTTAGAATTTTAATTTCAAATTAATTTTATTTTAAAAACATGGAATTCTTTTTTCAAAAGAAGTTTTTGTTTATTTGTTTAATGATTAGTGTTACATTTTCATCGCATTTCAATCTTTTTCGTCATCATGGATACGTTAAAAATTCGAGTAATTATGGAATATGAGTACCGTCGTGGCAGCAACGCGGCACAAGCGGCACGCAACATCAACGACGTTTACGGAACTAACACTACAAACCAACGCACCACCTGTTATTGGTTTGCTCGCTTCCGTTCTGGAAATTTCGACCTGAAAAATGAACCTCGCGGTCGTCCGAAGACTTTGGTCGACAATGACGAATTAAAGGCGATTGTGGAAGCTGATGATACACAATCTACGGCTGAATTAGCAGCAGCTTTCGACGTTAGCGTCAAAACAATATTGGTCCATTTGCGTCAAATTGGCAAGGTAAAAAAGCTTGACAAATGGGTGCCCCACGAACTCAATGATCGCCAGCGCGAAGTACGCGTCGAGGCGTGCCTTGCACTGCTCAAGACACACAAATGAAGGAATTTTGAACCGCATTGTTACCTGCGATGAAAAATGGATTCTGTTTGATAACCGCAAGCGCTCAGCAAGTTGGTTGGATTCTGGTTCAGTACCTAAACAATGCTCTAAACGAAAACTTACCCCTAGAAAAGTGATGGTCACTGTTTGGTGGTCTAGCGCCGGTGTGATTCATCACAGCTTCTTACCAAACGGGTAGAGCATTACTGCAGATGTGTACTGTGAAGAACTGAACACAATGATGGAGAAGCTGGCACATCTCCAACCAGCATTGGTCAATAGCTCGTCTCCGCTGCTCCTGCACGACAACGCGCGACCTCATACTGCACAGCAGACGGTCTCCAAGTTGCAAGAACTGGTGTTGGAAGCTCTCCGTCATCCGCCCTACTCACCAGACCTTGCGCCTACAGACTACTACTTTTTCCAGAATTTGGATAACTTCTTGGCGGGAAAAAAATTCAATACCCGAGAGGCAGTACAAAATGCCTTTGAAGAATTTGTTGCCTCCCGTCCAGCTGATTTCTTTAAGAAGGGCGTCAATAAACTGCCACTGCGTTGGCAAAGATGCATTGATTGCATGGGTGAGTACTTCGATTAATACAAATAAAAAATACATGAAAAAAATTCGTTTAAATTTTTTCATACAAAACGGCAATTTCATAGGTAAAGACCTAATATTTCATATCTTTACCGGTTGGCTAACCTGAGAGCCAGAACTACAAACTTGACAGCAGAGTGACTACCCAAAGTCAACCAATTGCAGGTCTAGCAACAGTAACCTAGCAACGATTGTTTATCGTTGCTAGGTTACTGTTGCGATAGTAACGTTAGCGTACGGATAAATATTAAAAGTCATTTCGACAAGTTCGAAAGTAACGTCTCTGACATCGACTGTCACTGCCTTCAGTTAAGTTTTCAGAATTATCGAGTTAATGAGCTATGATTCAAAGGAGATCGGTATCAAATAGATTGGATAAACTTAATGCAACATTTATTTATTTTTATCATTGAGAACTTATAAGTCAACCTCTATGTATTAAGACACGATAATGTGAAATAAAACAAATATGGAAAATTTGAATCAATTTTTATTTATATTCGTAAATTTATAAAATAAAGCCTGACTTAGGCGTATAAATTTCATACTACTTATGCGCTACTTGGAGCGTTGGCGATGAAGTTTTTTGAATAAGGAACTTCCCGCCATTACTTTTCTCATGCCGCGAAACGCGTTTGATTTTGTGATTTATTTATGAATAATAAGTTTCTATAAATTGCTAATACGTGTTTTAAACCTCCACATAGAAATAGTTAATATCAGAAGTTTGCATAATTCATCTCGCGCCCCAAAAGTAAAGTAAAACTAAATAATGGGAAAAAGACGCGTAAGTAAGCGTAAACATAGGGCGAAGCGCGCTCGTAAATCATCTAGGAGAAGCAGTACGAGTTCTAGCAGTAGCGGCTCAAGAACACCCCCACTTGCACCCCACAAAAGGATAAAGGTATCTATGACAAGAGATACCGGAACTGTGAGTACAATTTTACATAATATGATACCGGATTTTGACCCCTTGAACGATAATATTACTTCTTGGTTAAACGTGATAGAATCGTATGCATCAACATTTTCATGGACGGATAGTATGATACGCTATCAAGCACTAAATAAGCTCAAAGGGTCTGCTAAAATCTGGTACGAGTCTTTATTGCGTAATGATCACATGTGGACAACTTGGCTCTGGAATGATTGGAAGGAAAAGCTGTTTATTACATTTAGAGTGAAGAGAAACATGTTTGATCTACTTAAGGAAATCGTCGACCGGAAACCTGTCGAAAATCAACCGCTATATGATTTCTTTTTTGAACAAAAAGCCAAAATTGATAGTCTGTGCTTAAATTTTAATGAAAATGACGTAATCTCGATAATATTAGGGAATATCGGCGATAGTAACATAACAGCATCCGTTGAGGCTAGCAACTTTAAATCATGCGATAGTTTAGCTGGATTTTTGCACAGCCGCGTTTACAAAGCAAAAACCGTTAAACAAACGCTCAACCACAGCAACACTCGTGAAAATGTTAAGGTTCCACCACCCATAGAGTGTTATACTTGCGGCGGGAATCACAAACGATTTCAATGTACGGTAAAATGTGAATTTTGCGGTAAGAAAGGCCACTCGGAAACTTCATGTTTTCACAAAAAGAATTCTAAAAATGACAAACCTGAACAAACAAATTAACGAAATGCCTGGATATAGATAGATAAGTCAAAGACATGCGGGGCAGTGAAAGAAGTAATAGATCGTATAATGGGGTGGCCGCTGCTCAGAACATTAAACCTTGGATTAAAATAGATAACTGGTGTGAATGATGCATCATTAGAAGGTGCAAATCTATATTTAATAAATAAAAGGAGTGTTGGCAAGGTAAAAAAATATATATATATATATAAAAACATTTTACTTTGTATTGTCTTTACCTTCAGTGTAAGCTTTGCTTGCTTTGTAAAATTTTCAGTTTCTGCCTAAGTTAAATAAGTACATTCAAATTAAACTGGAACACCAAAAAAACCTAAGACTGAAGGAGTGAACTGGACCAGGCAACACCTTGGATTAAGGGAGTGAGCTAAAATAACAGGATAAAGAGTTTGTCTAAGCCTAAAGACAACTCTGGTTTGGGGTCCAGTACAATTTGAATTGGGAATAAGTTACTGCAAAATAATTCACAAAACCTCCTCAGACTAAAGGGGCTTTGTTTTGAGTTCTTTAATAAGATTTTGAGTGAGGAGCTATGGTACATTCGTGAATGGGATTACCAGTTGCAGAGTAGTGAGAGTTCCTAAGCCTAAAGGAACAGAAACGATGTAAACCCTGTAACTGGAGTTCTATTAGTAATGTGAATCACGATTGGCCGAAGCATTTTTGTTTTTTTTTTAATTAAAATAACATTATTAAAATAAAGTGCGTGCTTTCAGATGGTTCGTTAAGCTAAGTAAGATTGGTGGTGTAAGGCGTGCCTGAGGATAAGCACGGTGCAGGAGGGCCGTGTTGGCAACTCCGAGTGAAGCTACTTGGAGCGTCGGCGATGAAGTTTTTTGAATATGGAACTTCCCGCCATTACTTTTCTCATGCCGCGAAACGCGTTTGATTTTGTGATTTATTTATGAATAATAAGTTTCTATAAATTGCTAATACGTGTTTTTAACCTCCACATAGAAATAGTTAATATTATCGATAGGAACATACCCTCATCACTACTGTTTACTATAATTATATTTCGTTATACATTTATAGCTTGGCGCTGGCGAGCGCATCGCGTTCTGTGTACGTGGGCGGTGAAAAGGTTAAATGGCCAAATATTCGATGAGTCAGCTAACACGTGGCAGGACAGAAAGGTCTCCAATGTCACCAAGATGAGACTGGTCCGGACACTGGTTTTCTCGATATTCCTTTACGGCTAAGAGTCGTGGACCATTCGGGCAATAGAACGAAAAAAGATAGAAACTTTTGAGATGTGGTGTTGGCGAAGAATGCTCCGCATACCATGGACCACCAAGAAAACGAACAAATCTATTCTCGAACAACTACGCATAAGAAATAGACTATCCACGACTTGTTACCAAAGGGGTTTGGGTAAAGTTGGCGTCGTTTTGAAGTTGAGCGGCCAGTAATTAAATTTATACCTTCCTATAGAACATAATAAAGCGATCAAAAGTTATTCACATTTATGTTAACCATATCGGAACGGAGATATTTGGGTTTGTATAGTTCATTAAAATCGAAGAAGGTATTGAAGTGTTTTGCACCCTTTTATGTTTCTGCCGTATTTTCTTAAGAAATTCAAATGAAATAAACCAAATACAATGACAGAGATCTTAGAATGAATGCCAACTTACAACACAACAGGCGAACGATTCAAGAAAAGAGACCATGGGGCTTGCGCGCTCCGAACTCTAGGTCTGTGCCGGTAGAGTTTACTTTGCCGGAACAGGTCTAGGATGAGGAGCCATACCAAGAGAGATACAAAAACCCGCAGGGCAGCATGTGCCGAGGTGTTGGGCAGTAGCGACCCCACGGACCCTACCTCCCGGGAGAAGTCTTGTTCCTCACCTCTGGCTTGCCTTTATTGGCCAGCTGGAGTGAACACTGACGAGGAACAGAGCTCCCACCTCATTCTTGCCTTGATGTGGTTGGAGACTCGCAAGAGCAAACGTGCTCGGAGGAAGGAAGTATTCCAGTAAGTGCTCGTAGGGATCTTGACCATATTCCGGGCTCTGGGATAGTTCTGAAAGCCGAGGAATACCTCTCCACTCCTCAAGCACCTCCGGAAGTGTTGCCCCCTTGTCGCTACGTCACTATGTGCTAGCGACCGTTTTCGGGGGCCCATTATTGAGTGCGCAAGTCACCCCCTGCCATTTTATCCGTATATACCATAACATTGATCAGACAGGGGACATAGTCCTACCATAGTTCAAGATAACCAATTCACTAAGCCACCCAAACCCATAGCCCAATATCTTTGTTTCCATGTTCTGCAATAGTCCTACACCAACCGGGGATTGTCCTTGACTGCACTTTCATAGTGTGAACAGGGATAATCGTCGGTTGGTGCCTCATTCCAATTAAAATTGTCCAAGGGGCCTCTGCGAGTTGGCTTCGGCCCCTCGTACGCCTTCCAAAGGTCCGGGACCCCAGGGTCCCGAGATATACAGTATGCATGCAGTATGAGACATACAGTTGACTTAAATATAAAAATAAATGACCCAGTAACAACAAAAAAAAACCTAATTTTCATTAAAAGATTTTAAAAAGTAAAAATCCGTCACAGTCCCGATACTCATGGATACGCGTTCGAGAGACTGCGAAACAGCTGACGGCCGGTCATGTAACGTCCCGCGCGCCCCGCCAGCACCCGCCAACCGCCGGCCGCGGCGGGTCGTTGCCCTTGCGTGTAGGGTGAAATATTCTTGTGGAAAAAAGTAGATATTCTTTAAATAAAAAAAAGTTGTATTTTTCCATTGATTTTACGTTCTATAAATGAAACCAAACCACTGGTTTCAAGAATAACGGTGTTTACACTAACACCCTGTATAGGTAGGTATATATAAAAAAAAAAAAAACATTTATTTTCAGGCGACTCAGGCCCATAGAATAAATACCTTAACCTAAATATAAATATTTTTATTATTATAACATAAAATTATTGTACACGAAGTGATGACTGTGTCGGCGTCGTGTTGCGCTGCGTGGTGTCGCGTAACTTTCCACGAAAACGTCGGTACGCCACACCTTTCGGTCAAAACTCTTCTTTCATGAAGATTTCTAGATACTGAGTTGGAACCCGCACCACAAACGACTTGAAGTTTATGATATGGCGCGATCCTAACTTCTCTTCTCTCAAGGTCCACTTGGTCTTGGTTATGATGTATTCCACGATGTCTTTAGTCATCGTGGAGTGATGCAGACGGTATACGTACAGCTGCGTCGACGGTGTAGCAGGACGCAGCAACATATTTGGTCCCGCCAGACCAGTACCACATCGATTACGGCATGTCGGCTTCCTTCGCTTCGATTCGACTGTCACGAAGCCGTCCTTGTCTGGCTGCCTTTTTTTAGGGGCTGGGGGGATACCGGGAGCCGGTACATGGCGGCTCTTAGATGCCCCGTCAGTCGATTTTGCAATTTTAGCAGACACTTTCTTCTTTTGGTGCTCCTTTTGGATGGGAGGTTGTGCAGCTGCTGCTGAGTAAGCACGGCGAGGTGTTGACGTGCTAACTTGTGACGTCGTCTGTACTACGGTTGAGGCGGGATCGGTGGCGCGCGGTATTGCATCGCTTGCAGTGACAGCGGCCGGTGATGAGTCCAATTTCGCTGACTCGAAACTGGACAGCGATGCGTTGTTTGCACCACGACGAGTGTTCACCTTTGATGCAACCTCAGGTGACCTACATACCGCTACAGTGTTGCGTAAGTCAACCATATC
Organism: Lithophane semibrunnea; assembly: GCA_947363905.1. Taxonomy (NCBI): domain Eukaryota; kingdom Metazoa; phylum Arthropoda; class Insecta; order Lepidoptera; family Noctuidae; genus Lithophane; species Lithophane semibrunnea. Next base: position 18,510,413 of record OX376196.1, read on the forward strand.
GGCACGTAACTCACTGATAGTGTTTTGAGACGCATCCAGCTTGAACTTCATCTCGGCCAGGCTAGCCTTCAGAGTAACAATATACTTCAGAAACCTGGTGATGTCGACGTGGTCAAAAGTAACACGTTTGTGAAAAACATCGATGTTCTGAAAATCGATACTTTTACAAATATTACATTTAGAAAAGAGATAATCGTGTAATTACTGTACTATTAAACTTAAAAAAAACAAAATCTGACATTTATGTTAGCTTTATTTTTAATTTAATATGTCATTAAAGGAAATGGTTACAAGTTATTGTTATATTTTCTGACTCGGCTATTACTTTTGGACTATTTGTGTTACATTCGTTTACCTTGGCTTGCTAATTCCGGACGTTGACTACACATTACGTGTTTTTGGTGTTATCGTGTGAACTCGTCAACATGTCTAAAAGAGGAGCGACGATCTTCGCATGGTGTCTGGTTGCAGCTGGATGAGAGTTGCCGAGAATCGAGCTTAACGTGCAATTAGAGAGGTCGAGTAGTGGACTGCTGTAAGCTGATGATGATGAAAACGAAGTTTAATAAATCGATACGTCTTGCGAATCGGTTTTTAAAGCAACCGATTTTTTTTCCCATCACTACACAAAGTATATAGTAATCAAAATACGATTACTATAACATTTAATCAACGGGATATCGATGGTACGTATGCGCGAGAGGGGCATGAATTCAGAAATTATTTCTTGAATTGTTTTACAAAAGATGTCAACTTTATTGACGACATCAGTGTCTATATTGTATCGCCACACTTCGTCCCAAGCAACAGCAGCCCGTTTCTTATTGACGGAATCGAAATCCCACCTGTTAAAGTTTAACGAAGGAGTACGGTCCGATCGGAGACACTGTTACAAGAAAGTTTTACTGTAATTATGATTGGTGGATGGTGCGAATCCAGCTTCGACAAAGGTTTAGCAACCTCACATACTTTAACGCGCTCTGGGATGTTAGAGAATATTATATCCAATATATGTAGAAATAATCGCAATTCGATCGGAAATTTACAGAATTTTTTACTTTTTGGAACAGCTCAATCACAAGTACTCCAACACACACTCACCCCGAACAGACAGCCGGGCGCGTCGGCCGCATCGCGGGACGAGCACTGCGACAGCTCCTCCGTGGAGCTCTCCAGCGCGCCGCTCTGTAACACGACAGCTGGAGTGAGGCGGGGCGGCGAGCGGGGCGGCGAGCGGGGCGGCGAGGGTCGCACCTACCGCGCGCACGTGCACCACCAGCAGGTCGTCGGCGTACGGCGACAGCGACAGGCGGTACACCGTGTGCGCCGGCACGCGCCGCTTGAGGCGCAGCGAGCGCGCCTCCAGCAGCAGCAGCGCGCCCGTCGACACCACGGCCAGGCAGCGCGCCACGCGGCCCGACGAGCGCGCCACCTTGCCCACCACGTCCGCGAACACCACGTAGCGGTCGCCGGCCGCGCCCAGGCCGCGCCGCCACGCCGCGGACGCGCGCAGACGCACGTAGTCGCCCACGAACGGGTGCGCCACGCTCGCGCAGTAGTTGGCCTTGCGGTCCTTGAACAGGATGCTGGCCGTCACCTTCTCGCGCATGCGGTTGCGAGCCGTCTGGTCGAAGGCGTCGCGGTACAGGCGGCAGCGCCACGCGTGATGCAGGCGACGCAGTAGCGCGTCGGCGCGGCCCAGCAGGCGCGGCGCCGGGCACGCGGGCCACGCCGCGCACGCCGGCGACAACTGGCGCGCCGGCAGGCGGCGCCACAGGCGCAGCAGGTACCGGCGCCGCGCACCCGCGCACCACGCACGCCACAGCACGGAGGCCGCCGCGGCGCGGCCGGCGGGCGCGGGCGCGGCGGGCGCCGGGCGGCGCGCTCGGTGCGCCCGCCACGCGCGCGCCAGCACGGCGGCAGCGCGGGCTCGAACGCGCGCGCGGTGGCCGCGCCAGGCGCGCTGCGCCCGCACCACGAGCTCGGCCACGCGCGCGGCCCGCAGCGCCTCTAGCTCCCACACGGTGCGCGGGCTGCGCACGAACACGCGCGTGCGGCCGTACGCGAACTCGGCGCTGGGGATGGGCAGCGAGCGGAGCAGAGCGCGCGCGCGGCGCACGGGCTCGTCATTGCGCGGGCCGGGCGAGGCGCAGGGCGAGGGCGAGGGCGCGGGCACGCGCGCGCCGGCCAGCAGGCCGTAGCGCGCGAGGGCGGCGCGCGCGCACATGGACTCGCACCAGCCGCTGCGCCGCAACAGCGCCATGTCCATGATCCTGTGAACGTCGCATGTGAGATGTCGGTTGCGCTGCCTGGCCATCCTCAGCCAACGCGAGCCAACGCGGCAAATCAATAGAAGGCGAGTGCTACGGTCTATAGGTTGGTCAAGTCCGGACCAATGCCAACTGCCAAAGTTGAGAATTGGAACATTGCAGAAAAATACCCGCAAATCTCGCAAAAAAGCCCAGTAAACGTTGGCCGTGCGTCGTGCTTTAAACAATGGTTCGTCGTGGTACCGTGGTTTCATACATATTGGTCGGCATCTTTTGGTTGATGGTATAGATAGATAAATGATTTTAAAATAATTAACATCCTATAGCGTGCGGCAGAATAATGTAATGGCAACCCAGAGTGGTTACCCGGCCGCCCGTCGGAGGGCACCCGCGAAAGCTCAAGTTACATTGGTTGGCAACGCTGTGCCGGTGTGCCGTGAGCTACCGTCAGAGAGTTAATGCGCGCGCTCTAAGAGCAGATCTCTGTTTGATGTTTGATTGTAAGGTGATTTGTTGTAACTCTTAATCGTCGAATCGACGTCGATTTTATCGATATCGTATTATTGTTGCAAAACTGACTTGCACCTCACTATGTTTGGGACTTTCGTCCTGTCCTGACATTGTTGCATCGGCCAATCACAACCGCTGTAATGTAGAGATGGGTTGTAACAGGTGAAATACGATATCTGTGATCACTGTGACTGTGACAAAAAAATAACAGATCCAAATATCTGTTATTAAATCACAGCCTGTGATTTTTGTATGGACGATAAATACGTATCTCAATCGAATATCATCTTTATTTCTTTTGATTTAAAGTCGAAAATCGTATCTATCTGTTATAAAATAACAGCCTGTTATTTTTGTACGGATGATAAATACGTATTAACTCAATTGAATATCTTCTTTATTTCTTTTCGTTAAAGTCGAAAATCGTAACCGAAGTTTTAACAGTAACAGTCTTGAGGATCTGTGATTTTAAGTAACAGATATTTTTTATCGTTAGGAGCAACTGCTATCTGCTATTTTTTAATATCTATGATTTCTATCTGTGACGATAAATACGCCTCACTCCTACTGTAATGTCTTCGTCCCCCGGCCCTCAGTGGTGAGTCGTGTGCCTAGACGAAATCGGTCTAACAGCTCTCAAGTGGTTTAATACTCTTTGTAACAGGTTAAACACGATATCTGTTATCAGTATCACTGTTACTGTTACAAAAAAAAATAGTTCCAAATATCTGTTATTAAATAACAGCCTGTTATTTTTGTACGGACGATAAATACGTATTTAAATCTCAGTTGAATATCTTCCATTCTTTAATGAGAAAGAGAGAGAAATTGATAACCTTGCTATATTCCTTCCTTTGTGTCAGTGTGTATGTAACAGCCGTGGTAACAGTTTGTGTGGGGATTGTTATAATGTTTAACAGTAACAGCCGCGGTAACAGTCTTGAGAGTCTGTTATTAATTAATTAGTAACGGGTATTTTATATTGTTAGGAACAAATTGATAGTTGTTATTTTTTAATATCTGTTATTTTTATCGGGTACGTCTTACGATATATATACGCCTCACCCCTAGCCTGTGGTGAAATGTATGAGCAAAGTCTATCAAAGTGTTTGATCAAATATATGACTATGTCTGTCCGGTCTCTGCAAACAAGTGTTCATATGTGTGTGCAAAGTCTATCGAATATGTTTGTGACTATGTCTGGCGCCGGCTTTACACCCGTTCCCCGGCTATAAGTGGCTGCCCAACGTGTAAATCAAAAGAAAATGCCGAAGCTACGATCGTCAGATGTCGCAGAGGAGGCCGGTGCCGCCATGAATATAACTATGTCACAAGAGACTCTCGTCAGATGTCGCAGAGGAGGCCGGTGCCGCCATGAATATAACTATGTCACAAGAGACTCTCGTCAGATGTCGCAGAGGAGGCCGGTGCCGCCATGAATATAACTATGTCACAAGAGACTCTCGTCAGATGTCGCAGAGGAGGCCGGTGCCGCCATGAATATAACTATGTCACAAGAGACTCTCGTCAGATGTCGCAGAGGAGGCCGGTGCCGCCATGAATATAACTATGTCACAAGAGACTCTCGTCAGATGTCGCAGAGGAGGCCGGTGCCGCCATGAATATAACTATGTCACAAGAGACTCTCGTCAGATGTCGCAGAGGAGGCCGGTGCCGCCATGAATATAACTATGTCACAAGAGACTCTCGTCAGATGTCGCAGAGGAGGCCGGTGCCGCCATGAATATAACTATGTCACAAGAGACTCTCGCGAGTTTTATCACGTCAATCCAGCAAACCCAAAGTGAGTTTTGTCAACAATTAATACGAGAAGTACGATCGCCTACACCTCATGCTAACGTATCCCAGCAGGGATCGGGCTTTGCATTTGGCGCGAACGGAAATTTCGCAAAATGCTCGACGCGTTATGGTGGTCGTGCAGACGAGTCGTTGGAAAACTTTTTAGACGCGATTGTTACCTATAAGGATTGCGTGAATGTTTCCGATGAAAATGCTCTACGTGGCTTCTCAATGTTGTTGGAGGGGCCTGCTGCAGTGTGGTGGCAAGGTGTGAAAAGGTCGACGAACACATGGTCGGAGGCCCTTACTAGAATAAAAGGGGCTTTCAGCGAGCATGACCCTACCACACCGACTCTACAGGAAGTTGTTTAGTCTAAATCAGGAAATAAGTCCGTGTGTTCGTCACACACGGACTTATTTATCGCCAAGGTACGTGCTCTATTAGCAAAATTTCCAGAAGACGACCACTCAGAAAAAGTCCAGTTAAATATGGCGTACGGTTTGCTCAGCCCGCGCATTAGAAAACGCGTGACAAGAGAATGCGTAAATAGTTTCGACGAGTTACTTCATAAGTGTCGCCTAGTTGAAGATTCCCTAAAGGAAACGGGAAAAGAGCAGGCATCTCTATCGAAGTCTCACGCGCAATCAAGCAAGCGCGAAACATCGTCGTCACAACGGGATGTACCTACAGTCAGCGATGCGTCGAGTACCGGAACCAGCCGCTCCGCAAACGCGGAGACAGCCGCCGGTGCAGCTAAGGAAAAGAAACCGTTCTGCGCGTACTGCAAGCAACTCGGTCACCGCAAGGAAATGTGCGAGAAGCTTAAACGTAATAGTGATAAGTCCGACAAGTGTGATAATAACAATGACAGTAGTAATAGTAAGGTTCGATAGATGGCGTTGCTCCGTTTAAATGCAAGCTATCATTAGCTTCACGCCAAACCGATTAGTGTTTATTTTGAATTTATTTTAATACAGTGAGGCCATCGACCGTCGGCTCACGATGGGGCAGCATGTCCGCAATATTGTCGCGCAGGGTAAGGTCGCCCGCTACCTGCTCAAACCTGTGCTCTCATCCCGCATCCCGGCGCGCGTCAAATTGGGCGTGTACAAGTTGTACGTGCGCCCAATATTGACGTACGCCGCCCCGGCGTGGTTCGCCCTCACGAGCGAGGGACACCGCAAGCAGCTCCGCACGCAACAAAACTATGCGTTGCGGACCATCGTAGACGCCTCTCGTTTCGTGAGAAACGACGTCATCCATCGGGATCTCGGGATCGAGAGCCTGGATGAGTTTGTGCGGCGCCTAGCGAAGGGGATGTTCGCGCGAGCCGACGCGTCTGCCTGGCCCCATGTCAGGCAGATCGCTCCCTTGCATGCGCGCCCCCCCGACGCTAGACCCCTCCCGCGCGACCTGGCTGCGGACACTGCCCCCTCTTTACCGGATTGACACCTCGAGTGAGCCGCACCCAGGTTACACGCGGCTCACCCGACACAAAATGACTCCACACGTGTATTCATACATATGTTACGTAGCGTGTGCTAAGTTAATATAGGCATGCTACGTAACTAACACAGACACCCACCACTACACAGACGCCTATACATAACGCGTGCGGGCGCGACGCGGGCCGCGACGCACGCAGCCACTGAGCGGCGGTACATTTCACTGCAAGCCGCTCACACATACACAACAGTTTCTCCCTCAAACCGCAAACGGCTAGACCTGTGACCGGGGCGAGGGAAAACTACACCTTTACTCTGTAGGAGCGTCGAGTCGGCATCTCCATCGCTGGTCGTCACCCGCTAGGCCTCCCCCAGGCAACTGGGGGTCTCACCTGGCGGTGACAGACCGCCGAGATGTCGTGAAGAAAGCGGCGCTATAGACATAGCGTCGTGGCGCGCCTACAGAAATACACATAGCAATCAATCACACGGACGCGTTATAACTACGCGTCCGACTGTTGCCGATGCCGCACTAGGCACACAAAGTGACGGGCCCGCAGTTGCGGGTCACGGAATAGCTTCCGCGGGCAAGGGACGGAGCCCCGACCCCGCACGCCACGCCCCCTTACGGTGACGTAGCGACATCCCGCAGGTTTTAATACAGTGAGGATTACCTCAGTGGCCGATCCACTGCTCATCCACACGGTTCACGAGTAGTGTTTTCCCCGCGCGGACCGCAATTTTTAATCCGTTTTCTCTGTGTGTGTACAGGAGACCGTCGGTGCCTGTGCAGACACAGAGGAAGCATCCCCGGGCTGCCCGGCGCGTACGCGTCGTCGCGGTCGCGGAGGGCCACAGCACACTAGGATGCCGAACCCCGGCAAGCGCGGCTCGCTTGGCCGCGATGCCGGGGCCGAGGAGGTGCGTCCGGCGTTGGACCGGGCAACATCATTGCCTAATTTAGGCGACGTGATGCCCGGTGCGCCGCCGTCCGGACCACCGAAGCCCTCCAAGAAAAAGAGGGAGGGAAGGAGAGAGGGGGGATCGGGGACCGCTGTTGCGGCCGGCACACCGACGTCATCGACGCCTGCGCGCGTTGCGCCTACGCCGTCGACGAGCCAGCAGCACGCGGTCTCCATCCACCCAGCCGCATTTCGCCCGGTGCCTATACAGGCCCCGGGGCCACCGCCGCGGTTCGCCTCGCCGCCGCAGGCCCCGCGCCCGGCCGCCCCGGTCCCCCGCCCCTCGCTGGCGGGACCGGCGCTGGCTGAGCGGGAACGACCTGCAAGTGCCTGCACTTGCAGGTCGTTCCCGCTCAGCCAGCGCCTGCCACTTCAGCCACGCCAGCCCACAGAAGTGGCCTGCCACTTCAGGCCACCCGCAGCAGCAACCACGGTGCCCGCTTCGCCGGCACCTCCCCGGACCTCGGCTTACGACTCGCCGGCGATGCTATCGGCATGCTCCTCACGTGTGGGGTCGAGCGTGTCGCTAGCGTCAATGGACTCGGCGACCTCCGGTCGCGGGAACGTGTCTGGGGACACGACCCCGCGATCCGGGGGGCGCCCCCCTGCCGGAAGCCAGGCAACTGCCGGCAACATTCCAATGTCGCCGGCCTCTCCGACGCCGTCGTTGGACTTCGGCTTCGAGTTCCGGCTCGACCCCAAACCGCAGCGACGGCGCAGAAGCTCCGGCGAGACCGCGTCGGAGGAGGCCAAGAGGTATTGCCCTAACCCGCCGCGGCCACAGCGCGATAGCGCGCCGCGGGGTCGGGCGGCACCTAGGTCGCCTACCTTTGCCGACGCGGTCCGCACATCTCCGCCGCTGACGCCCACGGGGGTAAGTGTCACTAGGCGTACGCCTACCCCACTGCCCCCGCGGGAAGGACCGGCCACATGTGCCAACTGCGGGGGGCCGCACCCCGCAAACAACATCAGATGCCCAGTGTTCCTGGAAGAGATCAGGAACAGGCGAGCGGGGACAGCCGCCATCACGGCTAGACGCCAGACACAAGCGGCCACTAAAAGGCCGCAAGTGTCGCCAGAGACCAATGCCACGACACTGATGGCGGCGGCCAATGCACCCACAGAGCGAGTCCAAGCCTCAACCTCAGGGCGGAGGCGAAGAAGGAACAGAAAGAGAGGGGGGAAGGGTAACCCCCCCCCCCCCCAGTGACCCAGGCAGAAGAAATCCCGTCGGCCGACCCTGCCTACACTGCACAGGTCGAGGCGAGATATTCCAACAAAACTACGCAACCGATATAGCAGGTCGTCATGGAGTAGATAGAACGTACAATAGAGTCTCTCAAGGTTTCTATTTCCCAGGCATGCGTAGGACCATAACAGAGTATATCAAGACTTGCGCCACGTGTCAACGGTATAAATCTTCAAATAAAAAGCCGCGTTCAATTTGTATCGGCTGTTATGCAGCAGTGTATGTTTGTTTTAGGTATAAGTCAAGAGTTGTTACTTTTGTATCATCCCTCAGCTAATCCAGCTGAGCGGAAAAATAGGGATTTGAAATTCCAGTTGTCACGTTTAGTTGAAACGGACCATTCTTCATGGCCGCAGCACCTACCTGCGATAAGGTTTGCCATGAATTCCGCCGTTTGTGAGACTACGGGTGTGTCTCCAGCGTATTTAACATTCGCTAGAGAGATTCGCTCACCCCTTGACGTACAACACGATATTCGGTCGATACTTAGCAAGATAACTTTGTCCCGCAAATCACACCTTATTTAAAAAACTTTGTCAATACCTTTATGACTGTAAGAGAAAGAGTTGAGGCACAACAGGACCGACGGAAAGAATGTGCTGACAAGGCCGTCGCACCTGCCGAAGTCTTCGAAGTCGGAGACCAAATTCTCTAAAAGTCACGTGCTCTTAGCAATGCAGCAAAGAACATCACTGCCAAGTTTGTTCCAAAAAAGGATGGCCCTTCCGTCATCGCAAAAAGGGCGAGTCCCACAGCTTATTTTATATCAAATCTAGATAGCCCTGAGAGCGTCATAGGGAAGTATCATGTGTCAGATCTCACTCGATTCCATAACCGGGATAGTACGCCTCCTCGTCCCGTAGTTCCGAAACGTCAAAGAGGGCGTCCACGAAAACATGTATGTCCAGTTTGTTCAGCTTCCATTGAGCGAGTTCATGAGCGGGGACGTTCTCTAGAACTCGAAGGGGAGTGTATAGCGTGCGGCAGAGTAATGTAATGGCAACCCAGAGTGGTTACCCGGCCGCCCGTCGGAGGGCGCCCGCGAAAGCTCAAGTACATTGGTTGGCAACGCTGTGTCAGTGTGCCGTGAGCTACCGTCAGAGAGTTAATGCGCGCGCTCTAAGAGCAGATCTCTGTTTGATGTTTGATTGTAAGGTGATTTGTTGTAACTCTTCGTGTCTTTATGAGTATAGTGTAATTCTTAAGCACCTGCGTTTCTCTTACACCCGTTCCCCGGCTATAATCCCTAATTATGAAAGTCATTTTGTAACTATGTTTACATTTTCCCTTAAAATTATAAGAATACAGTTTAAAACCGGCCAAGTGCATGTCGAACTACGACCAATGAAGGGTTCCGTAGTTGGGATGAATTTATCCAACAAAATTGAAAAACTTGTTCTCCCATACAGAATGTATAGGAGAACATGTTTATGCGACTGCAAATTAAAGTTGGTCGATTATTACTCGGTAACTTCTGGAGCCTACTTACCTGTGATAGTTTTCCTTTTAATTTCGTATGTATATACTACTGCCGTGAATTTGTACACATTTCCAAAACCAGCCATTTAGCTGGCAGGGGGGGGACACTTGACTCTAACAAAAATTAGCACTTTAAAGCTTAATATTTCGCAAACGGATCCCTGAATCCAAAAGTGGTTCCATCAAACTCAAATTATTTTTAAACGACCTTTCCAACCAGTGGCGTGCCTAGGGTTCAAAACCAGGGCAAGCCGACAGATTTTTAACGATTTAAAAAAACAGACAAGTGAGCGATTTACGGATGAAGAAGAGTTCTACATATTATTTCATGCTTCAGTACGGAATTGTCGTAAGCGCCATCTATTAACGAATGCGCGTAACCACACCGCTTCGCAGGACCTTTTCACCATAATAACTTTGTCAACGCTTGTCACATAAAAATTATTCTATCAAAAGCCGCTAGGTGGCCCCAAATTATCGATTTGTTGTTTTAACAAAATTTAAGTTTTAAGTCGATTGAAAATGAATAAGATATTACATTGGGTATATAACATTTTATAATTAATCATAATGACAATAACCAACTCTAATCTTTATTTCAAAACGCCTTTATTTCAAAGAATATCTTCGATACGAAAATTATTGTTTTGTGATCTTGATGAGATGTATTCTAATAAGTGGTTTGTTTTTTAGTGGTTTACCAAAACTACAATTGCCATACAAACAACACTATACAAATTTTGATGTCTTTCAGCAAGAATATATTGAAATTGGCATTCGATTGTTTAGTATGTATACATACTAAACAATCGAATGCCAATTTCAATATATTCTTCGACTGACAAAAATACCTACCTAATTGTTTATATTTCCGAGTTATAGTAATTTGGGGTTGATTACGGTGAAGCAAAGAGTTACTTACTGTCAGAAAACTCAATGTATTTACATACCTTTTCGAACACAGTTTCCAAATTCACATTTTGATGATAAAAACACTACTAAGCATAAGGTATGACATAGCCGCAATAACTATCACATCATTTTAAATAATAAAACTAGGTAATTCATTACCTCAATTGAAAAATAAAATACTGATCTCAAAATATTATTTCAAAACAATAACAAATTGAGTCGCTTCGCGGACTTGTAACTCACTTTACGCGGGTCAACATCGCGGCTAGTGCATTTGCGCGAACTTCAAACACACGATTCGTTCCATTCATAAAAACTCAAAAGCCGGGCTTAAATATTAGAACATTTTGCAAAATAAGTACATTCTAATAGTATCAACAAATTACGCATTTTGTATGGAAAGAGTGAGAGGTCTAGAAGCTGGCTTTTGCACCGTTGCCGCAAGCGAGTGTGAGCGAGAAAGATGCAATGTACTACAGAATTGACGTCTTCATTCATGGATGCGATCTCGCCTAGCGCTATAGTGTTAGAGCGAGATCGCAACTGTGGCAGTTTGGCAACGGTGCATTGTTTGTACTTATAGCGCGCGGCTGGTGCAGCGCGAAGTTTTTATGTTATTATTCTTATCAATTCTTGCGACATGAAGGATTGACTTGTAAGTTTATATTTATAGGATTTTTTTTTTTTTTTTTTAATTGATTGGCTCAGGTTTGAAGGCAAGCCGGGCTTCTCAGCTTCTAGGGCAGTACCGCCACTGTTTCCAACGATACCCCACACCATGGGATTAACGAGAAAAAAAAACCACTTTATGTGTAGGGGAGGCCACTTTGTCGTAATTTATATGTATACCCATACCAAATTACAGCTTTTAAGCACTAAGAGTCTCTGAGCTACGCCGCGGACAGACAGACGGACATGACGAAACTATAAGGGTTCCTTGTTGACTACGGAACCATAAAAATGAAAAGTAAAAAATGAACCCACCCCTGCTCGCGGATCTGGCGGCGCAGCAGCGCGGCGTCGAAGCGGTGCGGGCGCAGCGCGGCGTCGGCGCGCAGGCAGCGCACCAGGCGCGGCGCGGGCGGCAGGCGCCGCACCAGCGCGCCCACCAGCGCGCGCTGTCGGCACGCCAGCGCGGCCGGGCGGCGCGGCGAGCCGGCCGCGCGCGCGCCCGCGCCCCCGCCCGCGCCCGCGAACAGCGCCGCCAGCAGCGGCGAGCGCGCCGCGCCCAGCACGCCGCAGCAGCGCCGGCACACGGCGTCGCGGTTCTTGTGCACGATGCCGCGCGCCGAGTACGCCACCGCGCCGCCGAAGTGCACCACCCTGCGCGCGATACCGTGTTGTCGCTTATGAACGGGGACGGCCGTGACGAAACGTTCGCTTTTATATTTACACAAAAAGAATGCCTTCGTTCCGTTTGGTCGGTGGGTATGGTTCAATCGATGGTGACCGGTATTCTAAGGTGACGATAGCGCACGCGAGACCGATCCTCGGACATTCGAGATGATCTGTGCGTTCGACGAGCTTCCGCTTCAGATTTTACACATAATACAAAGTATTTAATCGAACCTCTAATAATTCCCATTTTGCGCAAAAATATTATTGATCACTAATAATCACAATGATTGCGCCTAAAATACTAAATTGGCAAGTAACTGCGGCCAACTTGGGTGTAGCGCTCAACAATCTACTATATTGTGAAAGGCGACCGTAAACCGGTATACTGACTGGAAATGGTCAGGCGGCAGCACGAGCAGGCGCGGGTGGCGGCGGCGCTGCAGGCGCTGCAGGAAGGCCGCGTCGCTGCAGCCGCGCGCCGAGCACTCGCGCAGCACGCCCAGCACGCTGTCGGGGCCCTGCGCACAGGAGAGCGTCAGGCTTGGCGTCGGGGCGGGCGGGCCGGGGCGGGGCGGCACTCACCGCGTCCAGCAGGTCGGCGTGCAGCTCGTGGTCGGCGTAGGGCAGCGCGCGCCAGGCCAGGCCCTCGCGCGCGTACTCGTCCTGCTCGCGCCGCAGCGTGGCGCCGGTGACGGCGGCCTGCACGCGCTCGGCCGCGTAGTTGATGAGCAGGCGCTCCAGCCCGTTGCGCGCCAGCGACTCGAAGCCGTACACGTCCAGGATGCCCAGCGAGCAGCGCTTGCCCGCGTCTGGCGGCTGCGCATCACACACTCCTTAGCTAATCGGCGAGCGAGCTCGGTCGGGACACACACGCACTAACTTGTTTCTGTTATTCTTTAGTTTCAGCGACATGTTTTTCTGTTGTGGGGAACGTATGGTATCAAAGTTGTGCAGCATTGTGGCCAGAAACATTTGATGTTGCGGGCAACAATGTGGTGCAATTGTCTCAACTTTGTTTTCAATGAATGCGCGTTTTATACGCAGACCCTAGACGTCGCGCCGCCAGCTCGAACTCGTTGATGGGCGAGGTCAAAATACTTGCTATTTCATCCAACATCGAGTGCGAAAGGGACAAACACTGTGATGAGCAGTAAGAAACTACACTTGGGAGCAAATAAATCGAGCCACTTCCTTTTTTCACGCATTGTGGTTATTATTTTTAGTATTATGGAACGCATCGATTCAAGAGATATATCGCCTAAAACCGAACCGGCAGACCACGGGCAACTACAGAACGTGACGACCGCTTTATTGCAACCAGTTCGTTGCGCTACCGGCGTCTTAATGCTGTTCAGCTACAGCTAGCGTTACGTGACGTACGAGGTGTCGAAATCAGTAGGTGAACAGTGAGAAGAAGCCTAAAGGAACAAAATTTAACATCACACAAACCGGCAACTGGCCCAAAATTAACTGTAGCTCACCGCCGATCTCACCTGGAGTTTGTTCGACAACACATTAATTGGACTTTAGAAGACTGGAGGTCAGTTTTGTTTTCTGACGAGTCGAGAATCTGTCTTTTTAGCAATGACGGGAGAAACCGAGTGTATAGACGATCTGGTGAAAGATTTGCCCAATGTTGCATTCGAGAAACTGTTAATTTTGGCAGTGGTTCTTGTGTGGTGCGGAGAGGAATTTCTCTAGACGGAAAAACGGAACTTGTCTTTGTCAACCCCGTCAACGATGGAAGTGATAGACGTGGATTAACAGCTGACCGATACATAACTGACATTCTCAAAGACCACGTAATGCCGTATGCTGGTTTTATCGAAGAAAATTTCTTGTTTATGCATGACAATGCGGGACCTCATACCGCGCTGATGGTTACGGAGTACTTATCGACGACCGGGATTCAACAAATGGTGTGGCCAGCCCGAAGCCCGGATTTGAACCCGATCTAACACCTATTGGACGAGCTAAAACCGAGAGTCCGAGCCAGGGTTCCCGCTGTTTCATCCATTCCTAAGCTTAAAGTCGCTGTGCTTGAAGAGTGGGAGAACATACCACAATATGTCATCGTAACGCTGATCAGATCGATAACTTAAAGACTACAAGAATGCATCAGGGCACGGGGGGGGTAATACCAGCTATTGAGAATATTTTTTTTGCAATAATTTCGTTTTTAATTGTTTTTCTAGACTATTCTAAGCCTACTAAATTTTCTATCAACATTACCATTTTTCTTTCAGAGCCAATAATTTATCATTCAATGAGGTTATTATTCAATAATTTACCCTCATTGTAAAGGCTATTAAACAACTTTTTAGGCGATATATCTTTCGAATCGATGCGTTCCATAATACTAAAAATAATAATCACAATGCGTGAAAAAAGGAAGTGGCTCGATTTATTTGCTCCCAAGTGTAGTACGCGCACGGATACACACTCTCGGATATTTCAGTGAAATGCACGATGATTTATAACGAAAACGAGCTCGTAAAATTTGATGGTCTGACCTTTGGGCGTATTAATATTAGGTCCCCACCTATGAAATCGGCGTTTTGTATGGGAAGTTGCATTTTTCATACTAACATTTTCTTAATTTATATAACAACTATGCGGACTAATGTTTTAAAACTTTTATGCACCAATGTTTAAAAACCAAGATAACGTATGCCACTGCGACAAAAATAAGTTTTGGCTAAGTTAAAAAAAAAATTGTGGTCATTTCGGCTAACAAAATGAGGAGTCATTTTAAGGTATTTTTTATGTTTAGAAAACCATAAGTAATAAGGTTTTGTTACTATTGGTAGTTGTATATGATGGTCATTATTCGATATAATACCAAGCAATTTATGAATATTTTAAATCATAGAACGTTAAAAATATGGACATATTGTACCTAGATTTAATAACACGTTTGTGAAGGGAAGGAACTGACCTTCAAGATACAGTATTTTATTAGTTTGGAGGTCAGGGTCTCACCTCAAAGATATTGTAAGATGTTCATAATAAAGATTATTTATTTATTTATAGAAGTGAAAAGGTTTAGTATTTGTGAGAAAAAAACGCCAATGTCATAAGTGGGGACCCAATATAATGAAAAAACTACATATTATATTATCTACTCAAAACAAGGTATTTGAACTTTTGAATAAATTATCTATCACTGTACTGTTTCTATTTTGCCTTTTTCATACTACATAAGTCAACTAGGTATTTACGCCCGAAGATGAGTAAAAATTAGTGTAGAATTATGGAAGTTTCGACGCTCATAACTTCCTAACAAGTTGTTTTTTTTCAATTCTGCTTCCATACAGGGCTAGATAATGGCAAGACAAATTGATGTAATTTTTAGTTTTGAACGTACACCGGCAAACTGGCGAGTAATCACCATACTACGGTTTTAAGGGAGATTGACCGACTAGTGTATCCTTAAACTAGCATTGGCTATGCACTTCTCACACACAGAAATAATAATATGTATGGATGCATCCGAGCATTTCTTAACCAACTTCTTCAAAACGGAGGAGGTTCTATGTTCGTCTGAACTTATGTTTTTTTTTCTTCTTGTGGATATGTTCATCGATATTTTCGCTTAACATAAAAAAAACAACCGACTACTGTCAGAGTAATGAAATTGATATTATTTTTTTCCCCACTTATATGTATCATGATAAAATTTGTTGGGACCTATCAGTATCGTGGGTGGAGAAAGAGTGTCATAATAATTCCAGGATAAATGCTATTGACAGATGAACTTGAATAGTAAGCACCACTGTGCTTAATACTTCAGTGTCACTACAATACATAAGTTCCCACATAAGCCCCCCCCCTCCCCTTTTTTTAAATTAAAGAACTTTTTATTCCAATATCATTGGCACGGATATTATTATATCTTATATCGTGAACATTCCCTCGCTCACCTTGAGGTGGTCGTTGACGGCGTTTATGAGCCACGTGAAGAGGCGCGAGTACAGCACGCTCAGCAGCTGGTCGCGACGCGCGCCCGCCCACGCGCCGCCGCCCGGCGAGCCGCAGCCCGCGTCCGAGCCCGACGAGCTCTCTGCGACAACACTCTCAGTAGTGCGCGGCCGCGCGCCGGCTCGAGCCCGCGCGCGCTCGGCACACTCACCCGCGTCTGGCGGCGCGTCGTCGTCGTCGGCGGCGCACGCGCCCAGCGCCTCGCCCAGCGCGTCCGCGTCCACGCCCACCAGCGCGCACGCCTCCACCAGCTCTGCACACACACAGTCCGGTCAGCGCGGCCGGCCGACGCGACGTACGTGTCGAATGACGAGCGAGGCGTACCGTAGCGGTGCTGCAGGCGCGTGCCGATGGTGCCGTCGATGTTGTGCTGCGGCTCGAACTCCACGTTGCCGAGCTTCAGCAGAAAGGCCAGCAGGCGCAGCACCGCGTCGCACACGCCGGAGCCGAAGCCCAGCGCGCGCATGGCCGCCTGCGCAACCCACAAGCGCTCGTCTTATAATGATCATGTCACATAACCGACCAACTGAAAACTTGGACCGATTTGCTAAAATCGCCCGAACTTATTTATCGAATCTGTTGTAAAGCGGATTGATATCTTTCAAAAACTGGAAATGAAATTAAATTAAATTAAATCGTTTATTCTGTAAATAAGATATTGGAATCACTTTTACACGTCATATTAAAAAGTTGTAAAAATAAGCTAGATGAGGTCGGCGTTTCCTATCAGACTACTCTGAGAAAAAAGGCTGAAACAAACTCAGAGGTCACCGTCTCCTTTAAAGTCCAGACATAATCTTGGTCACGTCATATGAGGACCATGTAGATTATAGTCCGAAATGGTATTTGAGGAAAGAACCACACAGATTTGAGTGGACCTGTCCAGTCAGTGCAAGCATTTGTCAGTAATAGTAGAGCTCAACTCAGAACTTAAGGAGCTCAGCGACTAGCGTATGTAAGAGCTACCGGATGCAGTTTAGGCGCCAATCGTTTGATCGGTTACCCAATTTGTAGTTAGCGATGAAGGTCAATTTGTTTGGTGTACTTGCACACTGCAGGTATACTTACTGATCAAACCATTGAAAACACTAGACTTAAATGATCCTCATCGAACCATAGTAAACTGAGTTCTATCCCTAAATAGTCGAATCAATAATGGCACGATTATTTAACGCACGAGCTTCTTCGCGCCTACACAACGCGGTCACCACGCGGGTTCCGCGCAGCAAAATGCGCTCGATTTATTTAGCGACTACGTTCTAGCGAGCAAGCGAATGCGCGGGCGGCGATGAAACCTTTCGTGCCGAGCAAATTCAATGCTGTTGCCTGTTAAATAAAGAGTTCTCACTCGCACGAAAGTTTTCGTCTACGTCTAAACGCCTTGGGGATGCGCTAAGGTAGCCCGCGATACTGATCTGCAAATTGCAAAACACGTAAGACACATTCTAATGAATATCCCAGATACTTATTCGTTTGAGTGTGAAAATCTAAATAAGAACGGTTTCTGATATTACAGCATATATTTATACACGGAGACAGTTTCTCGCCCGTTATTAACGAGCCTAGCGAGAATTACAGAGACGACGAGAGGTGAGACATCGTCGTACAGCTAACAGCAATGAGTAAAAGGTAAATATTGAATAGTTCGGCGTCACCGTGGTGAAGGCGAAGTGGTCGCGGTCCTGCTGGGCGGCGCGCGGCGCGGGCGGCGCGGGCGACGCGCGGCGAGGCGACGCGCCGGCGGGTGCGGCCGCGCAGCCGCGCAGCACGCGGTAGTGCTCCCACGAGCGCTGCAGCCGCAGCCGCTCTGGGGACACGTCAACGTGAGGGCGAGCCTAGTGTTCTACGGGTGTACGCGGCGATGCCCAAAATAATAAAAAAATAAAAAATAAAAATAGTTTATTTGATAACCTTAAACGTACAACAAATTTGAGATTGGAGCCTCCTTTTAAGCAAATGATGCCTGTATTAGGAGACTCCAAAATGTGGTGCTGAATTTGTTATTAGGGTCATTCATTTTGTTTTTCTTATCACCGCGTAGGGCAAATGAGCCCTTGCAATTTCGTTCGTTGCGACCGATGAAAGCGAGCAATCTGTATGGTTGTTAGTTGTCGATTAGACTATGGACACTCACTGAGCAGGTGCACGTCGGCGCCGGCCAGCAGCTGGTACAGCACGTGGAAGTTGCGTTCGCCGTCCAGCACGCCGCACACGCGCTCCTGCGACACGCGACAGTACAGAACGCACTACGCACGACACACCACCCTCTAGCTACACATTCCACTACACTCAACTTGAAGTACTTTGTTCGAATCGCGTTACTCTATACAACGTGTTTTTTTTTAATCCCTTAACTCTAGAAAATTCAACTGGCATATAACAGTTATTTATATCAACTTCAGATCAACTGGCATATAACAGTTATTTAGCTAAGAAAATGCGACGTTGTCATATATATATTTTTATGAACATAAATAGTGAGAATTTAATTTATTTTTTTAGTTTTTGTACGTAAGGGAGTGGTTATCGTGTAGTATTACGTATATCATTTCATTTCATTTCATTCTGTGCCTCCTGTGATGAGTGATTTTAGTCGGGTTGCACCCTTTTTGTGATTTTTACATAAGATATCAGAAGAAAAAATCAGCTATAGTTTCGGAGATAGTTGGGTGCAAAGTGATAACTGCCAGGATAGTGTCAAAAAAATCGTGAATATAGATATACATATGTCAAGTTGTAACCCCTTTATTTAATTGCTTCACACATTGTTTTTCTTGCTTCGTGGTATAACAGCGATTATATTACATTTCACATTTTATTTTTCAATAATTTATCGTGAATATTGATATATCTATAGTTATATCACACTAGCTGCGCCCCGCGGTTTCACTCGCATAAGTCTCGATCCCGTGGGAATATCGGGATAAAAGGTATCCTATGAAGGACATAGAATCTCCAGTTCATGGTCTACCTATGTGCCAAATTTCTTCCAAATCCGTTCAGCCCTTCACGCGTAATGGCGTGACCAAGGGAAATAAGGATTCATTTTTATAAATATAGAGTAACAAACTGATACAATTCAGGTAAAAGGAACATATTCTAATGAGTTATTAGATTTTTTTACTTCTTGTAAGTATATCAGTTTACACAAAGACAACTTATATTTGCAAAATAAATTAACTGTACTTGTATCATTGTATCACGCAATTTTAACACATTGGAAATAAAAAAGGTACAACTTAAAGGTTTTTCATTTTTTTTTATTTTTTATGTTAGCCTATTCTGTCCCACTGCTGAGCAAAGGCCTCCCCCAAATCCTTCCAAACATCCTTTTCTAGGGCCACCTCGATCCAACCCTTGCGGTACGCGTCTAGATCGTCCCTCCATCTCTTCCTGGGCCGGCCTCGGCGGCGCCGTCCATCCTCAGGCACCCACCGTGTGGCGACTGTTGCCCAGCGGTCGCTATGCATGCGGCTGACATGACCCGCCCAATCCCATTTTAGCTTGGCAGCCTTTTTGCCTACGTCTAGGATCCCCGTTTTGGAGCGCAACGTGGTGTTTCGTATTCTGTCAGTTCGGTTTACGCCCAGAATGCTGCGCTCCATTGCTCTTTGGCAAACCCCAAGGCGGAACATTTGCGACTCGGTGAGCGACCAGGTCTGGGCACCGTAGGTTAGGACGGGCAGAATACACATATCGATGAGTTTTCGCTTCAGGGAGATCGGTAGATCGCCCTTCATTAGCGTCTTCATGGACCAGTAGGTTTTCCAGGCATTTTCGATACGGCGATCGATTTCCTTTTCTTGCCTGTTCTCGAAAGAAACTAACTGGCCCAAGTAGATGTACTCATCGACATAATGTATTTCCTGCCCATCTACCTCGACCCTACGCTTAGTGCTGTTGGTCATGGCTTTGGTTTTAGACCGATTCATCGCGAGTCCAACCCTGAGGCTTGCCGTGCTTAGGTCTTGAAGCATAGTCTGTAGTTCCAGAGCTGTGGTGGCAAAAAGGTTGGTTTTTCATAAATTAATATAATATTTACCATACAAATTAAAATGCACGGTGAAAGTGAATGTTTTTTATCTACAAAAGAAGGTACTTATGCGTAACCTAGCTCACTTAGATTACGAACTACAATTTTTTAAATCTTATTTTTGTTCTCCTGTAAAGTTTTGATTTTTTACTTGTATTACTTATCACTTATCACATGAGGCACAGACCACAGTATTAATACCCTAGAGTTATGGGACTTAACACGTTGTATAATGTGAACACGTCCTAATCAAGGCCAGCCTACGAGCGAGTCAGGGTCGAGCAACTATCTAAAAGCCAAGATCAGGAAATAGAAGCTGTTCAGAGAGAGACGGACAGCATTCACATTGCGGCATAGTACGGTGGAGCGAAAATAGGTTCACCGTTCTACATCTGATAAACCACAGGATGATGATGATGAATGATGAAGCTTATAATACTTGAATACACAATCTTAGATAATTTACATGTACCTAAGTATTCCCACTTAATTAACTATACTTAAAGAACAATAGCCATGTTGGATTATGAAAAAAAAAATGTTACCCTGATGAGACTATTACCACAGTATCAGTATAATAAAGTAGCCGTATTATGTCTCGGCAATGACTTTGAAATAATTACCTACGCGGCCGCACGATAGATAAACCTTCCGCGTCCGTGCGTAACTGCCGCGCACTACAGATTGTTGCGTAGTGACTGATATACACTGACATTTCGAAGCGCCTCGTTTCGGCCGTTTTGTTTTGTTAGTAATTTTAACATTTTGAATACAAAATTAATCAATTTATCAAATGCTCAAAATGAGTCCCTTCCTGTTGAATACAAAGTCGCACTCTTTTGATTATTTTAAAGTTAAAATTCATGGTCTTCCTTTTATTTTTGACACTATGTTATTTAGCAATTAAATTTAAAATTTAAAAAACCCCCGACAAAAACAAAGCATCTAAAAAGTAATAAAATAATATTTAATTGCCCTTTAAGTTTAACATAAAAGTTGTAGGTAATATTTTGATACAAGCGTCGTCGTGTCGGGAGACGGCTACTACAAACGCCAACACATACTAGGAATAATGAATGTATGCTGTTGTAGAAAGGATAGCTGCTGTTAACTTCCTATTTTCATTAGCCGTCCCCCGACACGACGACGCTTGGATCAAAATATTACCTACAACTTTTATGTTAAACTTAAAGGGCAATTAAATATTATTTTATTACTTTTTAGATGCTTTGTTTTTGTCGGGGGTTTTTTAAATTTTAAATTTAATTTTTATTTCCAGCTTTTTAAGTTTTATATTATATTATTAGTAGAAACGCTACGAACAACACGCACCTCGCCGAAATCTGCGTAGCTGTACGTATTTTTGCCACAGTGAAGCTTGTTACTAATTTACTCTCATTTATCTTTCCTACTCCATCATCAGACTCTGATCACTATCTATCTGTAACTTATTTGTTGAGACCTTTCCAATGAGTCCAAACACGATACCTCTACTGTAAGTTGGTGAGGGAGTTGGGTATCCTGCAAATTCCAGGTGATGCTGAAGCATCAGCTCAAGGTTACTATATTCTTTTCATATCATTGAAATAAGAGAATTCTAAATTTCCAATCGATTAGACCTGTGGAAGATGCTCACATCCATTCATCAACTAGAAAAGAGCTGATAATCTTCAAACGGCTGAACCGATTTTCTTGAATCATAGCTAAGAACACTCTCGATCAAGTTACCTTTCAAACAAAACCAAAAAAGTCAAAATCGGTTCAGCCATTTGGCAGCTACGATGGCGCAGACAGACACACAGATACACAGACACACAGATACACACGTTAAACTTATAACACCCCTCTTTTTCCGTCGGGGGTTAAAAAATAATCCTTATGATGAAGGCTTTCGATCGGTATGATAAAGCTACAGGTGATTATTTTTCTCATGTAACGGGTTCGATTCCCGGTTCAACTATGTAATTATTTAAATATCTATTAATGCAGTTTAAATTGTTTTTTAAATTCAAATAATGTCTTCTTTCAGTAAAATGTTCCATCTACAACATTTAAGGTACTTTCCCTTCATGTGGCGTATGCGT
This sequence comes from Lithophane semibrunnea, assembly GCA_947363905.1. Lineage (NCBI taxonomy): Eukaryota > Metazoa > Arthropoda > Insecta > Lepidoptera > Noctuidae > Lithophane > Lithophane semibrunnea. The sequence goes on from OX376196.1 coordinate 18,532,477, forward strand.
GGGATGCCCTGTATAATGTCATGTTTTTGATATCATCAGGATTGTTATTAAACACTTTACCATACCAAAAAAACTTTTCCGCATCAACGCAGTCTTACATTTGTGATGACATAGTTTATTTACGTATTGGGCACGTAATGGAGTTTTTCTAGTCGATGATATTTTTTCAAATAATTGCGTTTCTTTTCACAAATAACGCCGTTTCCAAAATGTATAATGCTGGAAGGGTGAGTATTATTAAAAAATTAAAATAGGGTCTACAGCTATCCGATGTTTTTATATTACTTATTGCTCTGACACATCTTTTTTGCATCCTAAATAAAAGCTCACGGTCAATCGACTGCCCCAAAAAAATACGCCATATCGCAACACAGAAGCTACAAGTTCATGGTATGCTACCAGTGATGTATCTTTATTTACCTTTTTTGATAATTGAGAGAGTGCATAAGCAGATTTACTCAGACGATTACAAAGTTCTTCTATCATGGGTTTCCAAGTAAGCGTACTGTCGATGGTAATACCTAACTAAAAACTTAGCATTATTAACTTTTCGATTTTATGATTATTATAAGTTACATCAATATTTGGATGTGGTAGCCGTTGATGAAAATGCATGACCTTAGTTCAGTAAAGATTGCACATACTGGATTATTTTTATCTACTGATGCCATGATATTAGATAATAAATCGTATAGTGCCATATTAATAGTATGATTTTTACGAAATCCTTTTTTTCATTGCAGAATAGGTTGAACTTTTCAAAGTAGGTACATATAAATTGAATTATAGATTGCTTTTTCAAATATTTTTGAAAGTACTGAGTGTTTTGCTATCGGCCTATAGTTTTTGACATCTGAAGGCCAATTCTCGTGCTTAAAAAACGTTCAAATTCAAGTCGCAGTGCCGCAAAAGTTCCAAAACGTCAAAAAAGGTATTCTGCTAAACCAAAAAACTAAGTCAAAGGTGACGTTTGGTGCGATGATATTGCGAATTGAATGAAAATAAGAAATGTACTGAAACGGTATTCTGCTAAATTGTCGAGTTGCGAATGAAATAAAATTGGTATTCCCGTACCTAAGCAACCGTCAAAACTGACGTAAGCTTGAGATTATTTGTTGACTGAACTGTCACGAAAAATGTTAGCTTCTGCAGTTTCAATTTCTCATTTTATTTTCATTTTGTCCTTGAAATCATCTTGAAATTCAATATTCATGAAATAAAACCTTATACAGGAACAGTGTTGTAAATACTTTTGTGTTTGTGTGGTGAAATAATACAAAACGAGTGGGTTCGCCAGTGGGAGTTATTTTCATTCCTCGCACAACGTGCAGACGCCGAATCGTCGCACTATGGAAAATATAGGTCGGTATCGGATCAAGAATCTGTAACTTCATGAATTTTTGTCGTATCGTAATGAAATTTGGCACAAATATGCAGTAAGGTTCGGAGATTCGAACGATGTGTAGTTTATAGTGTTTTCTTGTATATCTATGTATGTTTTTTTGCATAGAATGAAAGAAATGGGAAAAAATCACGAAAAAAATTGTTAAAAATTTATTTCAAGTGAAATACAAGTTTATAATGACTAAAAAGATTAAACCATGGTTAATTACAACAAGCAAAGTAAACAAAATATATATATATGAAAAAAAAATACTAAATTAAAATCATATTACTAATAGGTACATCCTATACTCTGGCTTCAGGAAATGATGTAGCTAGGTACAAATATAAGTAATAACTAAATATAAATATTATTTTTAACTTATACCACTTCAGGATCAGGGTCAGTAAATGTGGGTTCACTTTCAGGTGCCACGTTTAAAAGACTTAGTGCCTCTTCTTCAAGTTCTTTCACATTTCTTACGTACGGTTTTCTCAAACTTGTTATATATGGATCTGACGTGTATAAAAGCGTTTTAAAGACATCTTCATTTGTAGCAGATCGGGAACATTTTCTGGCATGATGAAGTCGTATGTTTCTGTAGTCTTTGTTGCGAGACTCTTGTGCGTCTTCCGATAGCTGTAGAAATAAAAATAATAGAAAGCACCGCAAAATGTTTGATAACGTTTTCCCCGTGTATGAGTATTTTATGAACGGAGGATGGCATATAATACCAATCGTAATTACTTACATAGATTCTTGCAGTTTCTATTGCATATTCCCCAAATTTTTCAGGGTCGATCATCATTCCAGAAGAAAGAACTTGCAAGATAATGTATAGGCGTTTAATCAATGCCTCATCTACACCTGTTATTTCCGATTAGCAAGTGCTATTATAGAAGAATCTTCGTGCGGTATTGCCATCGTTCGTATTCCCGCTAACTTGCCGAGGTTTGTCGACGATTAATCCCAACTCCTCCCTGAAACGTTTTTGAACAACTTCTTTCTTTTCTTTTTTTAATCTCTTATTTTCCTCAGTTGAAGCAGACCAAGTCTTAAACGAAAGATTATAGGAAATATGCAATATCATTTCCATGCAGCGAATCCAGGCGTGTAAGGTGGACAATCCGTATTGGTAGGCGTTTTCGTTTTCGGGTCTGGCAGTTACTTTCGATAGGTCATTCATTAGTCGTGGAGTAGCCCCACATATCGTGCATGTGGAACCAGATGGAGTATCTGTAAGGACCTGAGCCACCTTTCCATCGATCATCGTTAGAAATAGTTCATGCTTCACATTTACTACAACACCATCTTTGTTTATAAGTGATGCTTGTGCAGCCCTAATTTGTCAATCATGTCATCAACAACTGCCTTGGTTTTTTCTGGAGTTTCCTTACAAAACTCAAGAGAAATGGGTCTGCAAAAACGGACAGATGAAGGTACCGGATTTTGCCAAACAACGGATCCCGATTGCACATCAACTAATCTGATGGGAACTAATGAAGTGATGAACAAATTGGCATCTGAAATTGTTTCCGACTCTTCTGCAAGTATTTGCTTGTATTGGCTTTGACCAGATGAACCATCACATCCCCATTTAGAATAAAGGATCAATGTTCTATGTTGTTTTTGGAAAACAGAATCGATTTTTAAAATTCTAGCAGCAGTATGATCCAATAAATCTTGGATATTAATCACTTTAGCATAAGTATTCGTGATTTCGATTGTAGAAGATGGTGGATAACAGGATCTTTTTATTTCTTGTATTTTGTAGTAAGGCGGGAATATACAACACTTTCGTTCGTTGGTTAAGTTTTTCAGGTACATATATTGTGCTTTTGTTAGATCTAAATCTATAAAAGCACTCAATGCTTCCGTATCGGAAAGAATCTTCATCTGGTCTGAGTCGTTCCACTTACTTGAGATATCTAATTTCTTTTGAGTGTCAGCGGTTCTTAATTCTTCGACAAGATGAGCTTCTGTGTACTCACGTAAAGCCCGTAGTCCCTGCAGATAGGCGTTTTTTATATGCTCGAAGCCATATTCTTGGAGTAGAAAAGTGTTTTTCCTCTTCTTGGTAGATTCTGAGGAGTCTCCATAAGCCACGCATGCTCGTCCTCGCTGGCCAGATGTTGATGGCGTAGAATATTGTTCAGAATCCGGTAAATTTAACGAATACCTTGAGTCCAACCAAGTAAAATTCTTCTGTAAAAATGTTTCTTTTTTCCGAGATGCCAGGGCCCAGCGCTTGTTGAAAATAGGAAGAGTGTGCCTTTGTATGTCACTAATTATAAAACACAAGTTGTTTTCAGAAACATTCAGCTTTTCCACTAAAACTTTGGATAATGATTCCATGGTCTTGCCGCCCTCGATATAGGGGATTATGAAGTCTCGTTTGGTACAGCTGAAGGAAGACATTTTAACACTTCACAATCTGCAGAAATAATAGGCGTAGATGAGATTTGCTTCACTTGAAGTTACACTGATGTAGATGGTTCGAATAGTTTTTGCTTCCCTTTAAATACTCATTTTACAATATCGAATTGGTACCTACATCATTATTATCTTGTAATTTCCCACGCAAACCGAGTGCAAATTTGATAAGGTCCCTTTGTTATCACGAAATAATGAAGAAAATATCCAAAAAGTTCTATATTGTTCATGTGAATGGTGTCAGTGGTAAACCGCAAAAGATACTAATTTTCGGGTTCTGACTTTTATCAGATTTTTTCTCATATCTTCTAAAACCGCAAATATCCGCAGCTGTTTTTTTTGCATTCTATTTATGAATAGTTAGACTACTAGTCGACACAAAAAGTAGCGCTTGGGCAAACGTGGGTAATACTGAAAACCTTCGACGAAAAAAAATACAAGTGAAAAAAAAGGTATGTCACTTTTTAAGTAATTACTGAAATATTTTTCTTTACTTTTAAAATCATTAAGCTGTATCGCAAAAAGCATAAAATAACCTTTCTAAAAATGTATAATACTGCATATCTGTACCAAGTATTTTTTTCACAATATGGTATTGAAACATGTATACGCAAAGACTTGAGTTTGGCACTTCTGTCTTCTATGTATTTCCATCTAAGAAAAAAAAAATAATTTCGCGTATTAAGAAAAAAAATCGTAATGAATATTATAATTTGACTATTAGAGAACCTAAACGAATAGCCATATTAGCCAAATTATGATATTCGTAAAAAGCATTTTTGATATGCGCTTGTTCTACCATTTTCCATGCGTCGGCGGAACAACGTAGAGAGCACAGCAGTAGCTGTTCTCAGCATCGCCGGCCGCGGGGTCACACATCAGGCGCATTTTCCATAAGCGACCGTGCGTTTTTAAAACTTACAGTCTTACGAACTGAAGCCGCATTTCCTACAGGATAAGCGAAAAAATGGACTGGGTGTTGCAGCCAAGGTTGGTCTAAAAGTACAAATTATAATACTTATATGAAAAACTAGCTTCCGCCCACGTGGTATGTCGATAAAAAGTAGCCTATGTCCTTCCCCAGGATGCCATCTATCTCCTTGCCAAATTTTGTCGAAATCCGTTCCAAGGTTTAGGCGTGAAAAAGTAACATACAGACAGACAGACAGAGTTACTTTCGAATTTATAATATTAGTATGGATATATTAATAGGGATATTATCGATTGATATGCAACAAGGCAGCTATATTCTAAGCATCTTCATCACCGCATCTACTTATCACCCACAGTTTCGACCCACACTTTCATTGTGGGTCGAAACTCTATTCCTTCAGGTTCACAGCTGTGTAGAAAGGCTGGAAGTGTAACCGTTATTTTAAAATCTATGCGAAATGAATAAGTAATAGAATTTGTTTGTCTATTCACTATTTATTATACCTTTTATGTCTCCGTTTTAGATTCCATACATTTAGATGAGATACGAAGTCCCGACTTATTTGCGGTCATGGCGGCCAATTTAAACGGAGATAGCCAAGTATACAGGAGATACTATAGAAAACGAGGCTGTGCGCACACACATCAATGTACACAACCTCTTCCCTCACTCTCATAGTCCGATGGGTCGGCAATACGACGTAACCGGGAAGAGATTAGTACCAACGGCTGTACGTGCTTTCCTAGGCACGGGGTTGTCACACTATTACATTACTATTTGGAGCAATCACGCGGACGACACACGGCGGGAAAAATGAGCAGGACGGTCGTTCTGATTGCCATTGTTCGATCTAGATAAGAGCGAAAAGGACGGTCCACGTCTGATAAAAGAACCGTTTAAAAGCGCCCTAATACACAGTGTTACTTATGTTGTTTTGCGTAATATTTTTTGTTTGTATAAATAGTTACCTGCCCATTTAATAATAAATATTCACTTCAGTAGGGTAGTCATTTTATTTTTCTACACTCACTCCACTTCTGTGAAGCACAGGGTCCGTCGATGTGGCGACGCTTGAGAGAGGCCTATGTTTAACAGTGGACGTCTTTCGGCTGAAATGATGACGATGACTCCACTTCTATAGGGCTGACTTTATATTCGGTAAGCACTTCGCCTGCAACAGCATCATGGCACGTTTGCTCTTTCACTATGCTCGTGAGAGATGGTCTAAGTTCCAAACATAATACATATTTATATAGATTTGTATAAATGTATTACATTCATTTCCTCCAGCCTCTTTGTCTGAATGTATGCCCAAGCTTCTGAATAAATACTACTTGATAGATTAGGTATGTACGATTCTTGCAAAAATAATCTTTAAGGTCGGACCAACACCATATGCTGCATCCGGTTAGACTGGAAGCCGACCCCAACTTGGTTGGGAAAAGGCTAGGCAGATGATGAAGGTCGGACCAATACATAGGTTAGATCATCATCATCATTTCTGGCCGCCTTGTTCCGCTCACTGCTGAGTAAGTATATGCTACACATTATTACGCTATTTCCTATGGGGGGAAGTTGAATATTCTATTTTGTTCCTGTTCTTCGATAGTTTACTGCGGGATTGTACAAGACAGGATTTGACAAGCTCTACAAGGAGCTATGTTGGAAAATAGTAAGAACGCAAACAGCCTTGTGGAATCTTCTTAGCAAGTGTTTGCCTCATAAGGTAATTGGCGTTTGACATATTAGTACGAGAGCCCACGACTAAAACCATGTCGCATCGCTTTACGGCCAAAACCGTATAAAATCATTAGTTCGTTGAAGTTGTTGTTACGTTACATACAAATTTTGCGAGGCACATGTGACCTGACAAATTTTTCAATACGTTCAAAATCCTTCGTTCGTGTTCTTTCTATTTAATTTTATTTGTAAATCTAAAATCTATCGTTCAGCTACATTCTGAAATCAGGCAGATTGTTAAGAAATAGATCGGTACTTTTTTTGGCAAATTCTGAAAGGAGATCATTTATTTGATTGATTGTGAAAAATTCTGAAAGGAGATCATTTGTTTTGGGCCCAAAACCCAAAGTTTTAGTTTTATATTAAAAAAAAGAAGGTAAGTACGTAGAATAGACTTGAAGAAAACTGCTGAAGGAATAGCCTTTGAGATTCAGCGCCATGGTATAAAATGATTAGGAGGACTTCTCCGACCAAGGTACCTCATTTTTCTTTTTCGCACTCTGCACTTTGTGTTTTTGGTCCAACTTTGTATGAGACGTGAATTCAGGCAAAAATTTTAGTCATGGGCTCTCATACTATAAGAAAGTGTCATGTGTCATGTGTGTCTTTTCAAAGTTAGCTTTTGTATAATAACTATTTGATACCCTATATTTGATTGTTCATAAATAGTATTCAAACTGCTGAAAGTCCATCATTTCTTCGGTTTATGGGCCCAGCCCGCTTCCACTGCGCAAGTGACACAGTCAATTACGACATATAGATATAAGAAATGCTATTTTCATCACATGTCAAAGAATCGTACAGTCGCAAGCGATTCGACGTCTGCCTTGCATGACCTAGGTTGTGAGTTCGATCCTCGAGTATTGTAATTTTTTTTGTTTTTTTTTTGTAATTCATTTTTGTACTATTTTGATACATCAAGATTTCCATATTAATAATAATAAAATAACTGCATGCTTTTTAGGGTTCCGTACCGAAAGGGTGTAAATTATTTGTTATTACCAAAGGAACAGACCGATCGTTTGATCTTGCGAAAATGACCAAAAGTTCATAATAAAGAAATGAAAAAGGCAAATGAAAACTATACTTTGATTTATTTTGCTACATTTGTATGCAGTAACTAGTACCTTGTATATGATTTTTTACAATATAGTATACTTGTAATATTTTTACAAGGTAGCTTGGCACTTTCATCTGTAAAGGATTTTAAATCCGCTGAAAAACTTCATCTCCCTTCAGGATATCGAAAAATCTGCTATTGATGCTAACAACAAACCCTTGTGTTTGTTGTAGAGGGTACGGAAGGTTTTTATCATAACGGCACTTCTATATCGGTATGATTTTCCCCGCAACTCTTCACTCAACGCACTAGAAAGTCTACAACAGTAGGTATCTATCCTGGATGCTATCCTCGGGTTCTGTTTCGAAATACGATGATATTCCTCACTCTGACCAAATAAAAAACCTTCCTCATGGATAATATAGTTATGTAGGAACTAAACAATTTTCTGATGCCTATTTCGGCACCATATTAGAAAAATCTCTTTCTTCCTGTGATAGTGCTATATGTTACAGTTATTTCACTCATAAACCAAGAATTTAATAAATAAAAAAGATATAATAAGTACTGACATTATCAAAGGGCATCAAAAAATTCGTCCGCATCGCTGTCAACAGGAAAAGTGCCCAAAAGGCTGGCAGCATTGCCACGTTGTATGGCAATGCTGATTCTTTGCCCAAAAAATAGGCCAGCCCTCTGGTCACGTGAAGAGTCGACCAAGCGTTTGGCGATGTCTTGAAAAACCAAGTGGGCACTCGGACCCCATGGCCCTAGGGTTTCAACCCCAAACGGCTCGAACAAATACGTCCCGATAAGATTGGAGTATTTGCGCCGTTTGAGGTTTTCTGCACCTGCAGCAGCAGCTCCAGCACAGCCCGCCGTGCTGGGAAGATGGGATGGCGCAAGGGTGTCGACACACGTTGCATCCCACACCAAAGGCCTACCTACCTTCCAAGGCATTATGGTCATTCCGTCTGGTCTCTTCCCATCGTCGCGTGCCAAGCCATTGGGTTCTAGAACAGCTGGCACCCCGGCGGTGGCAAGAGCACGACGGATGATGTCATTGATGCTGGCGTGCCGTGCTATCCGACCTGCGCTTCTACTGCAGGATAGGCCATGGTGACCGAGGCAGTCGACACCTTCACCGCATTGGCAGCGATGCGGAGCCACGCAAGGAGCGCCCAGACGCAGACAGGTAGCGAGCCGGAAGGTGGTGTCACCCAGCATAGTCCCTATGTTGGGTGACGGTAATGCCTGAAGCCAGAGGCCCGATTCCCATTCACCAACAGCCAGCAGGCGGGCACGCTCAGCAGTATTGGTGGACGTATTAATAAGATTATTCCGTACCAACCTGCAGAGCGGCTCATCCCACTGCCTCTGGGAAAATGAGTTCACGGGCCGATCTGTATCCGGGCAAGCCGCTTTCCAGGCGTTCTCCGCATCGGTCAGGCACGGCACTTCATAGTCAACCAGGCAGGGGGCTAAAATTTTCCCGGTCAACTTTTCAGTGCTGTGGACAGACGACAGGAACGCCGGTAAGCTAATACTGGTAATTTTGCGAACGCCGAGGCCCCCAAAACGGATGGGTAGTGTGGCTTGCAGCCACGCTCGGTCGTCCAAGGCCACATTTAGAATGGATGTCAGTGTGCTGCGAACAATTTGGTCAATTTTGTCCAAGAGGTGTGACTGCTTCCATAAGGGGGAAGAGCGTAGAAAATATGTAAAATTTGGGCCAAAACAACAGTATCTAATCAGGGTGAATGCTGAATGTAAATTAATTTTGGAGAGTCTGTCCGAAACATCGTTGAATTTTTTTATTTTTTCTTCGATGAATGGAGAAAAGCTGTCTTCTAAAATTGGGGAACCTAGGAGGTGCAATGAACTTTTTTCTAAAATTTTTATTTGTGGGGCTATTGCATTAAATTTCTCAAGGGTCAATTGTCTGTCGGTCATGTCAGAAAGGTAAATTTCACATTTTGATGGATTAAGTTCCAGGCCAATAGATTTAAATTGCTGTTTGAGGAGATGTAAGTCTTTTAAAACGGTGTCTACATCACCTCCTAGCGTTCCATCGTCTAAATACCATACGTTAAATTTTGAATTTAAGAAGACCTCAGGTGCAGGTGGTGCAGAAAACCTCAAACGGCGCAAATACTCCAATCTTATCGGGACGTATTTGTTCGAGCCGTTTGGGGTTGGAACCCTAGGGCCATGGGGTCCGAGTGCCCACTTGGTTTTTCAAGACATCGCCAAACGCTTGGTCGACTCTTCACGTGACCAGAGGGCTGGCCTATTTTTTGGGCAAAGAATCAGCATTGCCATACAACGTGGCAATGCTGCCAGCCTTTTGGGCACTTTTCCTGTTGACAGCGATGCGGACGAATTTTTTGATGCCCTTTGATAATTTTCCCTTGTACATAATTATTATTATAGATATTATAAGTCTTTGTTAGTTCTTAAAATTCTAATAAACCGTATCTACAAGTACTGACATTCAATATAATGACGTCTCTTCTTGACATCTAAAACCATCGCGCTTGCGCGTTGCGATTTCAATACGTTCCAAATTATCTTTCTATCTGAATATTTATTTTAATGATTTTGTATTCTCAAAGATATATAATAACAATCGGGAAATGAAAAAACTAAAACTATGTACTTATCCAAGCCAACTAATTAATACATTTAAAAAATCATAAAATAAGGTTGCTAAAAATTGAAGTATCACTAATTATCACAATATCGTCTGCGTGCATTGAACCAACATTAAAATACATTTATTTTCGTAAACGAAAACATACTCGACCGCCGGCCGTGAGACTCGACTGCGAAGACATTGCGATCGGAATGTGAATAAACCGAATATTAAGGTTAGTAGAATACCATTTTTTGATCTATTCACAATGTCATCGCATTCCGGTCGCATGATTTTCAATTTGCACGTTAAATAGCAGAATTGGGCTTCTGTTTTGTCGTTTCGTTTAAATAGAGGTTTAATGATAGCTTTTTTAAGACCTTTCGGAAATATGCCATCAGTGATACATAAATAGTTCGTCGAAACAGGTAACATAAATAGGGATTGCGATGTCAAATTTCCAATACCTATTATTTAGATTAGTCAACTTCATGTCATTTTGTGTATTATTTTCGATTTCGTCTACAAAGTAGTTATTGAATTCATTAGATGAGATATGTCAAGAGGATTGGTTATAGAAAGTTGATCTTTTTATAGCAGTTATTGTATCATGTGGCAAACTTGATTTAGATTTATTTATAATTTTCCAGACTGCCTTCGATCTATTTTGAGAGTTCTTTATATAGTGGTTATTTTGCGACTTCTGGGTTAAACGTATTATTTTTTTAAATAATACAGTATATTTTTAAAGTTTATTACTTATGTCAGGATTGTACGTATATTACCAAAGTAGTTTTCTTTGTTTCTACTGCAGGTTTTTATCCCACGAGATATCCACTTAGTTTTCCTACTTGTCTTTATGGTGACTGTTTTTTCCAGCAAAGTCTATAGAGCATTAGGAAATCATCCATGAACCTATCAGAGGAGTCATGCGCCTCTTTAGCATTATCTGTATACTTGCGAGAAGGATAAACATTCAAGATGAGGTATAAATAAATGTGTAAATAAATAGGTTAATATAATAATACCAGCCTATTGTTGTCCCACCACTGCAGGGCAAAGGCCTCCTCTCATACAGAGAAGGCGATGATCACCACACACCACGGGTTGGCGATTTCGAACTTATAATAGGTCTTTACCAATGAAATTGCCGTTCTGCAGTACTGGCCATTTCAAATCAAAATAATTTTTGTTTGGCTAAGAATTCTAATTTCAAATTAATTTTATTTTAAAAACATGGAATTCTTTTTTCAAAAGAAGTCATTTGTTTAATGATTAGTGTTACATTTTCATCGCATTTCAATCTTTTTCGTCATCATGGATACGTTAAAAATTCGAGTAATTATGGAATATGAGTACCGTCGTGGCAGCAACGCGGCACAAGCGGCACGCAACATCAACGACGTTTACGGAGCTAACACTACAAACCAACGCACCACCTGTTATTGGTTTGCTCGCTTCCGTTGGAAATTTCGACCTGAAAAATGAACCTCGCGGTCGTCCGAAGACTTTGGTCGACAATGACGAATTAAAGGCGATTGTGGAAGCTGATGATACACAATCTACGGCTGAATTAGCAGCAGCTTACGACGTTAGCGTCAAAACAATATTGGTCCATTTGCGTCAAATTGGCAAGGTAAAAAAGCTTGACAAATGGGTGCCCCACGAACTCAATGATCGCCAGCGCGAAGTACGCGTCGAGGCGTGCCTGGCACTGCTCAACAGACACACAAATGAAGGAATTTTGAACCGCATTGTTACCTGCGATGAAAAATTGATTCTGTTTGATAACCGCAAGCGCTCAGCAAGTTGGTTGGATCCTGGTTCAGTACCTAAACAATGCTCTAAACGAAAACTTACCCCGAGAAAAGTGATGGTCACTGTTTGGTGGTCTAGCGCCGGTGTGATTCATCACAGCTTCTTACCAAACGGGGTGAGCATTACTGCAGATGTGTACTGTGAAGAACTGAACACAATGATAGAGAAGCTGGCACATCTCCAACCAGCATTGGTCAATCGCTCGTCTCCGCTGCTCCTGCACGACAACGCGCGACCTCATACTGCACAGCAGACGGTCTCCAAGTTGCAAGAACTGGGGTTGGAAGCTCTCCGTCATCCGCCCTACTCACCAGACCTTGCGCCTACAGACTACTACTTTTTCCAGAATTTGGATAACTTCTTGGCGGGAAAAAAATTCAATACCCGGGAGGCAGTAGGTACAAAATGTCTTTGAAGAATTTGTTGCCTCCCGTCCAGCTGATTTCTTTAAGAAGGGCATCAATAAACTGCCACTGCGTTGGCAAAGATGCATTGATTGCATGGGTGATTACTTCGATTAATACAAATAAAAAATACATGAAAAAAATTCGTTTAAATTTTTTCATACAAAACGGCAATTTCATAGGTAAAGACCTAATATTAACTTACTATAGTCCAGGTTTCCTCACGATTTTTTCCTTCTCTGACGTCAGTAATGCCCAAGATATTTTATTTTATTTCGCTTTGTACTTTTTTCCTTATTTGATTTGATCTAACATTTATCTGTTACTTTTATTTTTCGTCATTTAATTAACTTTATTTATGTATTAATCGCTAAATGACTTATGTAAGGGACACTTACAAAATTGACGATATGTGTATTGTTTCTGTATTAAATATGGGTCAAGACCTGAAATAAATGAATTTGATTTCATTTTTTATTTTATAAACTCAGAATTAAGTGCATATGGATTGAAAAAGTCACATTCGTACTTGCCCGGACTCGAACCCTAGCCCGTTCAAGAGAGTCGCCTTAACCACTGGCCAATGAATAGGCAAATTAATAATAACGTGTCATTAAATTACGTTTCATAAGATTTTTCCAGTACAAGCATACGAGATTGGCCATTGTTCTTTAGCTTCATGTAGTCTAAATTGATTTGTGAATGACCGTTTGTAATAAAAACAGGTCCTAAATCAATTTCAGTTACAATGGAATCGGAACTTTGTCATGACGTATGATATTGAGTTTGTGTCCCAACACATGATAATTATCTGAGATTCTGAATTCAGATATAGTTAGAAGTTTTTTTTTTATTTAGGCCATCTTGCTTCGGAATATGAGGGTTTCGCTCAAAACTTTAAACCATTCCCCACGATCGAGGGGTAACTAGTAAAATGTTGATAAATACAGAACTAGACAGCTACGGGCTTGTTCCAGAACTTGCGATAACTATAAAGCCAGCGCCAGACATAGCTACAATATTTGAACACTTAAGTATTTGAACAGTTGTTTGAACACATTGTAAGGCACGCGTGTTTGGGTATTTCATCAAAGTTTGATCACTTATTTCAATTTGGCTATTCGGTGTCGTTTTTTGAGCTCACATTAAAGCGTTCAAAGTTCAAATAAGTGCGTAGCCTGCTAGTCCAGTGTCTCGTAAATAAAGACTCCCGCAAACAGGCGCGACTTGTCGTGCGACATGGCGCTGGACGATTCTGCGATATTATCGCCACGCAACACCTTTCCTTGTGGGTGTCTTTGGTTTTGAATTTTTGTTTTTTGCAATCGACTTCCGAAATTAAAGTTATTTTTCACGTAGTAGTGTTTTTTTTGGATGACGGTTGTTTTTTTTTGTAAAAGTTTTCGTTTTTCGCTGTTTACTTGTGGTACCTACCTACCCCACACAAATTCAGATACCACTGCTTGAATAAGTAAATAATTGTAACAGGAACTTATAACATCATCCATATAGACCAAGAAGCGGCAAAAATACGTATTATCGCAGGTAAATCAAAAACTACCTCAGTAATCCTTTTTTAGAGTAAACTCGTAATTAATGTAATCCGTCTAATTTTAGTTTACCGTGTTAATATTGTGCTATTACCATGGCTAAAGACGGCATTTGAACTAAGTTGCATGTGCTATTACCGATGTAATCCGTCTAATTTTAGTTTACCGTGTTAATATTGTGCTATTACCATGGCTAAAGACGGCATTTGAACTAAGTTGCATGTGCTATTACCGATGTAATCCGTCTAATTTTAGTTTACCATGTTAATATTGTGCTGTTACCGTGGCTAAAGACGACATTTGAACTAAGTCGCATTATACCTAGAGTTGGTTTGGTTTTCATTCTGCATCGCGAACAGATCGCGGAACGATAGCAATAAAATATTTTTGAGTGTTCCGTGCCATGTTAAATGCAGAGTAAAGTGGAAAAGTCTCGCGGCGTCGCGCTGCGTTACGAGACTTCCCATGCGGTTTCGTGAGGCGCAGCGGCGCTGCGGCGCAGCCGCGCAGCGCGGTTCAGCGAGGCATTTTCGAATGATCTCAATTAAATGTGTATCTTTTTGTGTAAAACTGAAACTCAAAGCATTTATTTCAAATTAACCAATTACAGGTACTTTTGAATTGTCAACGGTTCGGTCAGTCAAAAAGATGAAGCTAGTTGCCCATTCCAAAGCGTAGTAGGTTCCTATGGAGAAGAACGGGCAAGAAACTCCACGGACACTCTTTAAAATCAGAATATTGTTACAATAAGTATATTGGTAACATCATTCATGAGAGTACAATGTAGAAAAAGGTGCACGTTAAAAGCGTCCGTAATTAAAAGTAAAACAAAAAAAAACAACACAATTCAAAAATTAAAATAAGCCGTGGCAGCAAAGAGATGACCAGTCCCTACTGATGGCGCCCGTTCACGAACATGACGCATGGATCAGCACTATTCAGCTCAACCATTTTGAAGGGAACTTAAGGATCCAACACACGCGACGCGCCACCACCAGCGAGACATTTGAGTGAGCATGACATACTCTCAGCCGTCAGGGCACATTGAAGTCAATAAAAGACGTACCTAGTAAATGGTAGCTTTAAAGTACACTGTGCTCACACATGATTGTGTAGTAAATAAAGTTATATTTTGTATGACCATCTTAAAACGTGCGTCTCGTCTCGGTGTGGACTGACCCTTACTGTGATTATGTCTGAAAAGACACTACTAGATACAATTATTAATACTGAAACGTTGTGATTTATCTGATGCGTTTAGCCAAATTCATTAAATGTTGATTGGTAACATTTATGGGATTTCTATGGGAACAAATATGAAATCGCGAAAAAAAAACAGCTATTCCGTACATTTCTGTTCGTATAACTCGTCAAAATGTACGGAACAGCTGGTTTTTTTTTCGCGATTTCATATTTGTTCTCATAGTAAAAGTTGTTCAACAATGACTCCTCATGAGGTTGTTGGTGTTTTACCAATAACCCTGTATAAATATTTATAACTTTTACATGTTTAGTGTTTAGTGATAGCATGGAATCTCAGTTTGGGGTCAGACAATGGCTATGTATATTATGTTCCAAAACACTATTACATAACATAAAAAAACCTAGCTGTGCTGTGCTGTGTCGACAAGTCGCGCCTGTTCGCGGGAGCCTTTATTTACGAGACACTGGACTAGCAGGCTACGCACATATTTTAACTTTGAACGCTTTGATGTGCGCTCGAAAACCGACACCGAATGGAAAAGTTGAAATAAGTGATCACTCACCAAATACCCAAACACCCGTGCAACACATATGTTCAAATATTGTTGCTATGTCTGGCCGGCTTGAGGCAAGCATTTCTCTAGTCGCGTGTGCGTCGCGTCGGTGACACAGCGTCCCGACAACTATCCCTAATGTTACCTTTTCCAGAAGATCTGCTTGCAACACAAAAAACATATCATATAATCATTGACACAACATTCCATTAGCATGCACTTTTGAAAAACACAAAAGTAATCGATGTTTCCTAGAGATATGGTATTTAAATAACAAGTTTACATACATTAAAAAAAACCGGCCAAGTGCGTGTCGGAACACGTACAATGAAGGGTTCCGTAGTTTGGATGAATTTATCCCAAGCACAAACTTAACATTGTAATTGAAAAACATGATCTTCCATACGGAGTGTCTGGGACACAGATATAGATATACCTAGATAACGCAAGAGCACCCACTTCGCGTGCCGCGCATAAGCATAAAATGCCACTGTCTGTGGCCACTGTCGCGCCGAGTCCGCATCGGTGCGCCGCGCTACGTGGATGTCAGTCCAAAAATCAATAAAACTAAACTTCGTTTTTTGTAAGGTATTGCAGGCGGGGACAAACAAAAGTTACACCATATTTCAGGTTATTGGTTTATTAGTATTATATTATAAAAAAATCAAGTTATAAAAACTAAAACCCAACTACGACTTAAAACACACGTAATCTGTTCGATTTATGCCCTAACACGTGTGACTCCGGATTTTTAATTTGTCTGTCTGTGGTGTCTTGTTTATACCTTTTAAGTCGTAGTTGGGTTTTAGTTTTTATTACTTGATTTTTTTCTCTTTTCGGTTACAGGTTTTTGCAGTCGGGTTTTTGGTTTTTAAATGATATGTTTTATTTCAAGCTTTTAAGTTTTATTAATATATTTGGAATTAACCCATTACTAGCTTTTATTTGATACCTACCAATATCGTTGTAATTTATTTTAAAAAAAACCTTCCCCTCCATTTTTCTTGTATTTGCAGGTGAAATATATAAAAAAAATATAGCCTATGTCACTTTAGCCGTTTAGGCTATAGATTATAGAGTGTGCCAAAGAAATAGAAAGAAACATCCTACATACACACATACTCTCGCAAAACATTACCCTCCTTCTGGGGCCGTCGTGTAAAAATGCCTAATTGCGCTGTGATAAATTGTAAAAACTGCACAAATGTTGAGCAGTAAAAAAAAGGTCACGTTTCCTTCCATCGGCATCGGTCAGTAATTTTATTTTAATAATTATTCATATTATGCATAATTCATTTTAAAATCGATTATTTTTAATCTAATACCCACAGTAATACCAAAGGATAATGGGCAAATTTGTATGGAAGGTGGTCCATATTACCAATACACGTAGTGGGTGTAATTTTAGGTAGGTCTTGTCATAAAATCCATGAAAATAAATGTTTTTATTTTATTTTAATGAACTGGGTACAAGTACAGTCAAATTCATAAGACTTAAGTATTATCAAGGGAATTAATGAAATCCTTTTTTACCCGACTACGGCGAAGAAAAAGGAGGGTTATGATTTTGACCAGTATGTATGTATGTATGTTCATCTGTTCCCTGGTATCTTCTAAACCACTCATCACAATTTGACAAAAAAATGGCGCCCTCTAGAGGAAATAAAGTCAGAAACTAAAAAAAAAATATTGTTTAATCGTACTATGTGGGGTATCAAATGAAAGGGCTTAATGAGCACATTTCAAAAATATATATATTATACCCCAAAATAATTTAAAAAAAACATTAAGTAATAAAAACTAAAACCCAACTACGACTGAAAAGGTATAAACAAGACACCACAGACAGACTATTAAAAATCCGGAGTCACACGTAATCTGTTCGATTTATGCCCTAACACGTGTGACTCCGGATTTTTAATTTGTCTGTCTGGGGTGTCTTGTTTATACCTTTTCAGTCGTAGTTGGGTTTTAGTTTTTATTACTTATTTTTTTTTTTTGTATGGTATATTTATTCTTCCAGCAGATGGGAGGACGAAATCAAACGCATAGCAGGTCCAAACTGGACACAAGCAGCACAATCCAGAGAAAACTGTCTCAATTTGGAGGAGGCCTTTACCTGCAGAGGGGTTCTTACAGAATAATCTTATTCAATATAAAACTGAAACTACTAATCATTAGGTCCGCGCGCCGCGCCGTAGCGTACGGATGTGCTTCCGTGTACTAGAACTATGGAATCAGATATTGTCAAATGTGCCAAGTGTAACATCGATATAAACGAAGTTTTAGCATTTGTGAGCAATAAAATAGATGTTATGGACGAAGAAAGTTTAGTGAGAATATGTGGAAGTGCTTTTTCTGCGAAAGAAATACAGGAGGCTAAGAAACTTCTCTTCAATTCATTGCCAACTTCACTGCGTATGAAAACTCGCAAACGTGAGGGGAAGACTCAGCGGGACTTGGAAGACGTGTTAACACTGCTGAAGAACACCGATCCTGAAATTATCCCTATATTCGTGGCCCGCGATCTGCACAAACTACCTCCCATTACATTTGATCATGTCGATGTAACGCGGCTTTTAAAAGACCTTCTGCTTTTGCGTAATGATCTAAAGAACGTGCAAGAGGGGTACGTATCAATGAAGGTTTTCAACTCGTTAAAAAGTGAAGTGGAAAACTTGAAACAGGCATCGATTGTTAATTATTTCGAAAATAATGTTAACAGGAAAAGAGGTGCGCACCTTATTAATAGTAATTCCTATGACAGTGGGCCAATGGGACTGGAATATGTATCCATGAAATCAGGATCAAGTCAATCGCCACTAGAACAAAGATATCTTAATGCAAGTGTAAATAAATCAAAGAACACAGATGTTAACATGCGTAAGGAAACCGGTTCTGCCCGCACTCAGTAGATTTTGTAGATAACGAGTGCGCGTCTAAAACAGCCAATGTTGATGCCCGTGCGCAAGAAGAAAGTACTATGTGCGCGTCATTATGTGCGCTCAATACCACGGATGTCGATGCGCCTACAGAAAAGACGCATGTGCCCGCATGTAAACAACGTAACCGAAACGTCTGTGTTACAAGAAAGTAGTGTGATGACACAAATTAAGGATTCTTTACCGAAACCGACGACATTTGCGGGTGTAGTCAACAAACCCAACCAGTGGAAGAAGGTGGAACCATCAGAAGAATGGACACTTGTTCAGAAAAATCGGTCGAAAAATAAGTTTGTGGGACAGAAAGGTACGGCGGTCGTTGAACCTGAAGGAAAATTCAAGGCGGCTGATATTAAGGTACCTTTATTTATTTATAATGTGGATAAGAGTACTACCGAAAGTGACATCTCTGATCATATATTTAGTAAGACTAAGTTGCGTGTACACCTACAGCAAATTAATATGAAGTCTCGAAGAGACTATAATCCCTTTAAGATTTCCGTGCCAAGGCACAGATTGAGCATGTTTATGGATGAGAATTTTTGGCTCGATGGCATCCTGTATCGACGTTTTGTAGAATTTAGTCGTGAAATCGCTGGTAAGGTAACCAGTAATACATGCGTTGAAAATGTCTTGAAACCACTCATATAATATAAATGGATGACAGCAACACCAGTTGTACTTTCACTACATTTAATTGTAAAAATGTTAAGCGATCGATTGAAGATGTTAGGCAACGAATGCTGAAGTCAGACATAATTGCTCTTCAGGAAACATGGCTATTACCTTATGAACTACCATGGGTCAGCAGTATCAATACTGATTTTGGCTACACCGGAACTTCAGCAGTGAACACATCCGCTGGAATACTGCGTGGCAGACCTCATGGAGGGACGGCTATATTGTGGCGTAAAAGTTCGTTCCCGTTAGTTACGGTTATTAAATGTAACAACCCTAGGATATGCGCAATCAAAATAGTGACTAGTGATCGTCCCATACTGTGTGTATCCGTATACATGCCTACAGACTGTGCGGAAAATTTGACTGAGTTAACCCAGTGCATGGGCGCTATACATGCTATAATTGAAGAATGTGGTATAGACTATGTTTATGTTCTTGGCGACTTCAATGCACATCCAAAGGAGAACTTTTATAATGAGCTGCTCAGTTTTTGTGATGATCTGAATTGGGTATGTGCCGACTGCAGGTTTCATTCGTGAAGCAATGTGTCATAGCAGAAAGATTTTCAAAGCTAAGCTCAAATGGTGCCAACAACATCAGGAGCAGATAAAGATGGATCGCCTAGCGACATTGCATTCGGATAATAAATTTCGGGAATTTTGGAAGCATACCAATAAGCTGAACATCAGGTCTGGCGTTCCTTTGAGTGTTGAGGGTGTCACCGACGCAAAGATGATCGCTAACATGTTTAAAGATCACTTCACCGAAGAATCCCCGCTAGGTGCTTCTGACTGGATACTGGACGCTGGCCCCGTGTGTGAAAACATCAGATTAAAAGTGAGTGCTAAGTACATTCGAAAGATTTTGAAAAGTATGAAAGGTGGAAAATCACCTGGACATGACGGGCTCAGCGTTGAGCATCTGCATAATGCAGGGCCACACATCTATAGACTTTTATCGATGTTTTTTAATCTGTGCATTAGACACTCCTACCTACCTAGTGAACTAACGAAAACAATAGTTACTCCCATAATAAAAAACAAGACTTGAGATAGTTCGGCCAAATCGAATTATAGACCAATCTCACTGGCCACTGTTATTGCTAAGGTTCTGGACAGTGTGCTTGAGGCTCAGT
The DNA here is from genome assembly GCA_947363905.1 of Lithophane semibrunnea. Classification (NCBI taxonomy): domain Eukaryota; kingdom Metazoa; phylum Arthropoda; class Insecta; order Lepidoptera; family Noctuidae; genus Lithophane; species Lithophane semibrunnea. The sequence goes on from OX376196.1 coordinate 18,552,950, forward strand.
TAACAGAGTTTATACACCTAAATGACGCTCAGTTTGGTTTCCGCGCTAGACTTTCAACAGAGAGTGCTATACTGAGCCTAAAGCACACTGTTGAGTATTAGGAAAACGCCCATTTATGCTTGTTATTTAGACCTCTCTAAGGCTTTTGACCTTGTTACGTATGATAAACTCTGGGATAAGCTTAAGAAAACTAATTTACCTGGTGAAATAATAGATATCCTAAAGTTTTGGTATCAGGGTCAGGTCAATTATGTAAAGTGGGCTGGCATCTTATCGGATCCATATGGACTACAATGTGGAGTAAGACAGGGTGGATTGTCATCCCCATTGTTGTTTAATCTGTATATAGATGCACTAATCGTTGAGCTCAGCAGCATGCATGTCGGCTGTCACATTGACACTATTTGTGTAAATAATCTGAGTTATGCAGACGACATGGTGCTGCTGAGCCCAACGATCGGTGGACTTAGGAAGTTAGTTAATGTGTGTGAGACGTACGCGGCAAGTCATGGCCTAAAATATAATGTCACAAAAAGTGAGCTCATGGTATTTAAAGCAGGTACCAAGTCACCAGATCAAGTTCCTCCCGTGACTTTGAATAGAACACCCATGATAGTTGTTTCCTGTTTTAAATATCTTGGGCACATAGTCACCGATCGCCTACGCGACGATGAGGACATGGACAGGGAGCGCAGGGCGCTGTCGATCAGAGCTAATATGATAGCCCACAGATTTAAACGTTGTAATGCTCAAGTGAAAATAACACTGTTCAGAGCGCACTGTTCATCACTATACACGTGCTCCCTGTGGGCTCATTATACGCAAAAATCATTCAGCGCACTGCGCGTCCAATATAACAATGCGCAGTTGGGGCTGCCGCGCTGGTGCAGTGCGTCGGGCATGTTCGCGGACGCTCACGTTGATGGCTTCCACGCCGTGCTCCGCAAGCGATGCGCTGCGGCGCTCGGCAGGCTGCGCGCCAGCACCAACAGCATCCTGTCTGTCATTGCGGATAGGTTAGATACGCGTTACGTCCAGCACTGGGTTAATACCCATATTAGGAATTGAGTACTTACTTAATTTTAATGTTTCTATTTTAACTACTAACACTAGTTTCATAAGTTTTAATGTACTAACACTCTATGGATTTAAAAAAAATCTGAAATAAAAAGTTTTTATTAATTTATTATTTAAAAAAAAAACTACCTATCAAAATCATACTAACAAAACGAATTAACTTATTAACCAGCATTTTCTGTAAGAAATAGGCTTTTTTATTTAATTTTATATTTATTCTACGTATTTATGTACATATGTATGTGAGCATGATTACATACGTGCTTTTAATGAAGACTGAAAAAAACATAGGTCATCGAAAGTATGCTGTATATTCATATATTCCGGCTTTTACTTGGAGCGATTGATCTGTGTTAACAAATTATGAATATCAAAACAAGTGATACTATCGTATATCGCTTCGGTTTCGGAGTACAGGCGCTTTTATCATTTTTCTGTCAATTTTAGCGATTAGTGCTGTTCATCCTTTTCTGTTTCCACTCTCCCTGTCAACCGTCACGTTATCATTCACTCCCTTCTCTTTCATATCATTATTCCTCACACAATCCATCCATCCTTTTCTTTGGCCTCTCTCCCGCTCCATCCATCAACATTTATATTCATCACTTTTTTAGTCACATGCGTTTCGTCCCTCCTCATCACATGCCCATACCAGGCCAAACGATTACCTTTCAACTTTTCCGTCACTGGCGCCACTTTTAAACTTCCCCATATATACTCATTTCTTACTTTATCCATTTTCGTCACTCCACACATCCATCTCAACATTCTCATCTCCGCTACATGCATTCTTTTTTCATCCGTTTTCTTCACGGCCTAGCATTCCGATCCATACAGTATGACAGGCGTTATCGGACTAGATTTTCCCTTTTAACTTGAGGGGCATCCGTGGGTCGCAAGTTGTTCCTGTGACCTGTCGCCATTTCATCCATCCTGAGTTCCGGCGCGTTACGTCTCGGTCTACTCCGCTATCCCCTTGGACAAGCGACCCGAGGTACCGAAAATCGGAGCAGATCGGTAAGGGCGTTCCGGCGAGAAATATGGGCATAGGACTGGAGAGACCACCAAAATCACAGAACATGTACTCTGTTTTGGTCCGATTTAGTCTCAGGCCAACGGTCTCCAGCCTTTCCCACTACACCTCCAATCTGCTCTGGACCTCTAAGCCGCTCTCGGCAACCAACACAATGTCATCGGCAAACAGCATACACCAGGGAGCCTCTTCCTGGATATCCGACGCACGTAAGGGCGTGTGGACGCCCTAATAGTTCCTGTTTCCTCTTCCTGTTGATAATGGTATCAACAGGAAGAGGAAACAGGAATTATTTTATATTTATAAAAAAAAATTTTTTTTTGTTTTTTTTTTTCAGTTTTTTTTAATCCATATAGTGTTAATACATTCAAACTTATGAACCTAGTGTTAGTAGTTAAAACGGAAACATTAAAATTAAGTAGGTAAGTACTTAATTCATAATGTGGGTATTAACCCAGTGCTGGACGTAACGCGTGTCTAGCCTATCCGCAATGACAGACAGGATGCTGTTGGTGCTGGCGCGCAAGCTGTCGAGCGCATCGCTTGCGGAGCACGGCGTGGAAGTCAACGTGAGCGTCCGCGAACATGCCCGACGCACTGCACCAGCGCGGCAGCCCCAACAGCGCCCTAAACGCATTGTAATATTGGACGCGCAGTGCGCTCAATGATCTTTGCGAAGTATGTTTGCTGAGGCGCGTACTGATGATTTTTTCGCAATCATAAGGAAACGGAGCGCTTCGCTACTAAGTCGTCTACAAAACAGCTCGAACAGCTTCCTGAAGGTATTGTCCGAGCGGTGGGATCTACCCTGTACCCCTCTGTATTTCAATTTTATTTTATCTCTTTGAATGTCATGTAACTATGTATGTATGTATTTGATATTTCTTGACATTAATTGAATTTTTCAGTATTATGTTATAGTTTCGCCAAGGAGAGCGGGGTGAGGCCCTTGTACACCGCGACCACATCTCGATGCATTCCCACGTCGGCTTCTAGAAAATATTCCCTGAGACTGCATATCTCGCGATTGTGGAGGGTCTTAGCGTTTAAAAAGCCTCGACCTCCACACTTTCGCGAGATATACAGTCGCATTACCGATTACCGTAGGTGATGCATTCGGTATGCAGTCAGCAGCGTGCGGACCCTCCTGTCCAGGCCGTCAAGTTCGGTCTGAGTCCATTTGAATATGCCGAAAGAGTACATCAACACCGGCATGACCCAGCCGTTGAAGGCTTGTTCCCGCCTGATAGAAGACTATTAAATACTTTCTAGTAGGTAGTCAAAAAATGGCACGCTTGGTTTTCATACAGATCGTGATACTTGCGTTATCTAGGTGTATGTATATCTGTGGTATGGGAGAACATATTTTTGCAACTGCTAGTGTAAGTTGGTCGATTATTACTCGTTAACTTGTAGAGCCTACTTAGCTGTGATAGTGAGTCATAGTTTTCCTTGTAATTTCGTTATACTACTGCCGTGATTTTGCTGGCAGGGGGCACTTGACTCTAATAATCTAATAAAAATGAGCACTATAAAGCTAAATATTTCACGGATCACTGAATCCAAAAATGGTTTTCACAAACTCACAATATTTGAACGATCTTTCCAAGGACACCCCACACCATGGGATAGGCGAGACAAAAAAAACGTTCCCACTTGAAGTATAAGGGAGGTACTCAACATTTTTTTTCTTGATTTTATTTTACCACTTTGTTGGTGTCATTTATGTGTACCCATACCAAATTAAAGCTTTCTAGTACTAACAGTCTCTGAACTAAGCGGACAGACGGACAGACGGCGAAACTACAAGGTTTCGTTGTTGACTACGGACCCTAAAAACGGCCCCAAATAACCCTCGGAACCAAAACTCACTACTTATTTGTATTTGGCGACCATTTAAATTTTTGCTCCCAAAATTCACATTCGTAAATGGAATAGTTTCAGAGAAAATCGCGTATGACAGACAGACAAACAGAAACATCAAAGTTAATTGATTCAATTGGTTGAATAAAAGATACAATCGACGTAGATATATTTCATTAGTAAATATATCTACGTCTATTGTATCTGAGAAACATCAAGGGAGGTGATTTCATAGTGTACCAGTTTTCCTACTTTCGTACGGAACATAAATAAATTCCAGCGTATCGTGCCTTCAATGAGCAAACTCTTAGATTTTATTGTTTTGCACAGATTTCACTTCTTTCCATTTTAATTTATTAAAAAGTCGTTGGTCTAGTGGTCATAAGCGCGACGGCTGAACGTAAGGTACTGGATTCAATTCCCAGGTCTGACACAAGGTCATTGTGTTTTACATAAGGCATTTATCAGTAGCAATGAAGTCTGGATTTGTACCCGGTTGATGGCAAGCCGCGCCCCATAGCTGGCGATACGTGGGTTTACTAACCCCCTCCGCTCAACCCTTCGGGTAACACAGGCGTATAAGTATGTTTAAACAAGAATATAATAAGGGGTGCACTCACAGTGTGTGATGTGTCCTCCCACCGGCTCGCCTTTGAAGTCAAACTCAATCTCCAGCAGCTTTCCCTGGGAACGGAAACACGAACATTGGTACTGGGCGACTGGGCCACTGGGTCATGCATGCGCGTGCCGCGTGCTACTATCAGAACCCATAATGACTTACATAGGCGACTTAGATGACGATTTCGAAATTTTCATTCCATGCACTTACATGAACTTAGAGAGTTGTATTGCTGATTCTAATGTTTATAATTCTGTAAATCCATATTTGTTACGACCGCTAATAATATTTAGATCAACATACAACCTGATACTGACCTGCAAATTGCAAAAAACGTAAGAAAATTTGAATTTCGCGGGCCACCCTAGCGCATCCACCATAAAGGAAGAAGATTTGTGGACACATTCCATAGATTGAAAATTTACAAAATAAAAGATGCTAAGAACACAACAATACAACGTATACTATCATTACGAACTATGTTATTACTACTTGAACTTGAAAACTGATGGGTTGGGTGGTGTGCTGCAAGGAGACAATGACACTCGGACGCTATTCAATTCGTAACGTGACAACTACATTCCGACTGCTCTCCTATAGCTCGTGGCAAGCGCTCGTAACGTCTCTAGTAAATAACAATAGTCACAAATCTGCTGGCGTTGTGGTTGCGCGCGGTGGCGGCGTTGCCGAAGGCCTCCAGCAGCGTGCCGGCGGCCGTGAGAGCGCCCGCCGCGCCGCCCTCGGCCGCGCCCGCGCCCGCCTCGCCTGCCACCACGGCGCACTGCAGGCACACGCGCGCCGCCTCCGTCTTGCCCGCGCCGCTCTCGCCTGCAACGCGCGGCCGGCGAGGAGACATATAGTTTGTTACGACCTCGAACGGAAAAACTCGACTGCAAAAACCCATAACCGAAAAGAGAAAAACAAGCATTGAACTTTGTTTTTGTAAGGTATTGCAGGCGGGGACAAACAAAAGTTACACCATATTTCAGGTTATTGGTTTGTCCCCGCCTCCGATACTTTACAAAAAACAAAGTTCAATGCTTGTTTTTCTCTTTTCGGTTATGGGTTTTTGCAGTCGAGTTTTTCGTTTTTACAAGCTTTATATTATCTTGCTCTGTTCGTATGTTTCCGGTTACTCCTTTTGTCATCAATTTTTCAAGTACTTCCTAGCATCCGATTGAGCTAAAACTTGGCATACTTTATACCTTTGCATAGTTAGCATAGTTTTATCATACTTTGCATAGTTAGGCATAGGAACTTCTCAATCAAACAAGATAGCACCATCGTGTTTGGACTCAGTGTTAACAAGTGCTTTGACACTAGGTGGTGTTCATCATAAGGATTATTTTTTGCTAGATAACATAGTGTCACAAATAAAAGAAAGACCATTAATTTTAACATTTGATGCGAAATGACGATGACCTTTTATGCCCTAATCGATTACAGCCAATTCATATTTTAAAGTATCCTTCATTTATTCAAACTAGATTTAAGGTAATAGTCTGAATTCAATCAAAGCCTATGTTTAAAATTGAATAAAAATAAATATTATTTGTAGTTCCGGTTACATTTTTGATTTAATGGCGACGACAAGTGACAGATTACAATTCATTTCGTTCATTCGGTTAATGTGATCAGATTAGTGGTAGAAGTATTCCTTATTTTTGAGGTACAGGAGATAACCATGGAGGCCACCATATTATTTATTTATTTATTGATATGGCAGTTCAACCAACGCACTAAAACATGCACAAATAAAAATCACAGTTTAAGGTATTGTGAATTCGTCACATACAGAAGTGCACAGCACTAGCCATAGAACAACATGCAACATATAATTAGTGTTATAGTATAGATTAATATGTTCTTTTGTAGGTATAGTATTTTTTCCGAAGTAGATTCTTGTTGTGATTCTTGATTTGTGGGTAAAAATAATTATCTGTCTGAAAACACTGATATTAGTTGTCACTCGCTCATTCGCTCACTTGTCACTCGTCGCCATAGAAACCTACTGTTACGTTCAAACGTTGAGCTCTTTGGTGTGTTATTGTTTGTTTGTTTATTTATTGTTTTTTTTTTTTTTTTTTTACATCTTTTTAGTTTTATTTCAACATTTAAATTACGTTACATATTATACTAAATTTATTGTTTATTAAACACTTAGCCGCACATTTTTTGCACTTTAAGCTCGATATACACATTCTTGAAAGCAATATCTCATTGACGACTTTGGTTTTATTACTGGACTTACGATACGTGTCAGTTTATCGGTAATTGGATACGATATTGCGGTGCTCTGATGATTGAAATCGTACATCATTGTTTCGGTGAATCAATTGTGTTTTACGCGTGCAACGTATTCAGAGACGTGCATTCAGTGAATTATCCGCGCAACTACTAAGCATCTTGATGGAAAACAACATGACGTGTTGGATCATTCAGTCTCCTTCAAAATGGCTAAATGGTGCTGATCCACGCATTTTGTTGGGACTGCCAATACTACTTCGTCTGTGGGACTGCCCATCTCTTCACTGCCATGGCTTATAATTATTTAGGTTTTTGAAATAAATGCTTAAAGATTGAATAAAAAAGGCGTACCTACGCTGTTTGTGAGAGATTTGTTTTACTTTCCATTACACTGATCGCCTTAGTTAAGTTACAAATATCTGGTAGACCCACTCCAGATGTTTTTAGCTATCCTAAGTCAGACTCTCCACCAGAGACGTGCCTAGCGAGAGAGGTGTATCTAATAGGATCGTTTGATTTTCATAGCATAGTTTGATTTCATTCTGCCTCTCCCAGTCTTGGTACATTTTAAGCTGGTTCCAGCCGCTGCCGAACCTAGTGGTGAGTTATGCCACATAATGTTGTTATTTATGTTGCTAAATCTAGTCAAGCCCTACTAGGTTAAGCCAATTGTTACTTAAATCGAAATTCGTTACTGAACAAATTATGTTTAAAAACGCCTGACACAAAATGATTCGCAATCAATAGTTTTTTAAGTGTAACGGATCAAAAATGCCCGGAAAAAGATTTTTTTGTTACCAAATATACAAGAAACTGCTAGTTTATCTGAAACAGGAGGAATTCTTTCAAAATTTAGGTCAAAAAGTGCTTTTAAATTCACCATGTGCAGCTTAGTAACGTGATCGTTTTAGTAAGGGTATGCATGTATAGGACCTTGGTCATGGTCCTTTTGTTCAGAAAAATTAAAAGCTGACATTGCCGTAAGGACATACAACTGACATTCAGTTACATACATTTAGTATACAAGAATCCACGTATGAAACCAAGTATGAAAGTGTCCACGAGCTACAAGCAGAACTTAGACGTATTAATCTAAATATCCACCACAACAAGATCAAAAAATCGACAGGGAGCGAAATAATTAAAAGAGTGCGACTTTGTATTCAACAAGATGGGACTCATTTTGAGCATTTGATAAATTGATTAATTTTGTATTAAAAATGTAAAAATTCATGGTCTTCCTTTTATTTGTGACACTATGTTATTTAGCAAAAAATAATCCTTATGATGAAGCCTTTCGATCGGTATGATAAAGCTACAGGGTGATTATTTTTCTCATGTAACGGGTTCGATTCCCGGTTCAACCATGTAATTATACTCATAATTTTGCCTTCATGGAAAACAGTGTAGTTTGCACTGGTGCACTACACTACACGCCAATCACATTATTTAAAGATGAAAGCCTTCATCATAGATAAAAATCAAAAATGTTATCTGTGGTCCGATCGCGGGCGCACCATCCTGTCATCTGTCAAATCATTGTACTTTTTTGTGCCGCGCGCTGATCAAGCTTCCGTTAAAAAGTTCAGATATATTTATCGAAATGGGAAAACATCGAAGAAAACGAGACCAGGAAATGGAGGACCTGAACGAATATCTGCGAGAACTGGAAAATCGAGCGAATACATGAAAGCGGAGTTGTGATGGACACCGGTAAGTCTCTCGATATACCTACCAATTTGTCGTTAGCTGAGATAATTTTTACTTAAATTACCGTGAAGCCGTAATATGCACATCAGTCTCTAGAGTTTCCACGTGAGGTGGACCTTGAGAACACTAACTAAGCCGTATACTTACAAAAGGACAACACCACACGAGTTTTCACTGTGAGGTCAACCGCTGGTGTATCGTTCAGTGTTACAAACACATCCCTGCTAGAATCCTAACAGTCTCTAAGCGTTTTGACGAGAGCTTAACCAAGAGACCAATAACTATGCCGCATAACTACAAAAGAACAACACCATACGAGCTTTCACCAGAGGTCAGCCCTTGGAATATCGTTCAGTATAGAAACACATCCTTGCTAGATCCCTAGCGTCTCTAAGAGTTTAGACGAGAGCTTAACCAGGAGACGAATAACTATGCCGCATAACTACAAAAGAACAACACCATACAAGCTTTCACCAGAGGTCAGCCCTTGGAATATTGTTCAGTTAGAAAAACACATCCCTGCTAGATCCCTAGCATTCTCTAAGAATTTTGACGAGAGCTTAACCAAGAGACCAATAACTATGCCGCATAACTACAAAAGAACAACACCATACGAGCTTTCACTAGAGGTCAGCCCTTGGAATATCGTTCAGTTATAAAAACACATCCCTGCTAGATCCCTAGCAGTCTCTAAGAGTTTTGACGAGAGCTTAACCAAGAGACCAATGACTATGCCACATAACTACGAAAGAACAACGCTTTCACGACAAGTTAGCCAATGGTCTATCTATACATTCAGTGTTCTAAACACGTCCCCGCACCATCACTTGAGGTAAACCTTGGAATTGAGCAGTCTGGAACCTAACTCTTATTATAAGTGCGAAGCCCACTTCCGTGAAAGACACTGTAGTCCAACATGTTCAAGAGGCTGTGTGTCAGGTGTCAGGTGACCGAAGCCAACGAATCCAGACACTGAATAGCCACACTCAATGCTGCCAATTATAATTTATTTACTTGAAAGACAACAACAAGTGGTCTTCAAAAAATTTCAAAATACTTATAGTAATTTTAGATACCTACTAGTATACAATTGAAATTAGATATGCTATGTTAGTATTTATTTCAATTCTACTACAGTCCAACCGGAAGGAGACTGAGAGTGAAACGGTATTCATACACCAACCTGAAATGCCTTACCTTCAAATGTTGAGAATCTGCGGAGGGTGCAGTTGATTACTTTACTTTGGTGGTCAGAAATTCTGATAAATGAACTAAATGTGCCGGCGAAGCAACATTTAAGAGAGGTATGAAGCACCCATAATCTGTTGCCTGTTGAACCCACCACGAGTATCCTTGATCCTACCCAGCCTTAATAAAGAAATGAAAGAACTGATGGAGCGGGCACCAATATCTAAATACCTGTTCAGCTATATGCCTCAAAGATAAATTCAATGTCATCAAATGTTGCCGAGTCATGATTGTCACTAGCCTAAGTATGGACTGATGGATTGCAGTATTTCCCTGAATTTTGGAGAGTATTACTACTAATCCAACCATACATGGTGGATCAAGGGTTATAAACTATCCTTTATTGAATTTCCAGTTAAAACTTCTGAATAAAAACTTCAGTCGGAAAGAATGCCACCGTATATCCATAGAAATTAATAACGTCTTAGGTGCCATGAAACATGTTTCCCTGCCAAGAATAATTTTTTATTTAGTATATTTTTACCAAAATCAGATGACAATTGGAGATACATAAATATGTTGCTACATTCCACTTTAACAGTGGAATAAAGGACAGCTATAATGAAAGAGTTTACATGCCTCCAGGCTTGGCACAGAACCATGTGTGTTGGCAGGGACCATGAAGCCAGTTGTCTGTCACCTGAGGTCATAAAGGTTGCTCTATGTCATATATCCTCGCAATATTCTATTCCTTGCCGATTTATATGCAAAGTGTTAAGAAAATGTGTCTAGTATTCAAACTATGTTATGAAAAATCTAGGATTTATTGTAAATAAGTATTCAAAACTAAAAAGAACGCCCTATAACCCAGACAATGCTACTGTTAGATTTCTATTAGATTCAGTCCAGTTTGCCATTTCACTTAGACAGGAAAAGATAGTTTATTCTTTAGTCCATAAAGAATTTTAAGTCTAATAAGGAATTAATACCTAGTAATTATCCTAATTACTAGGTATTCTTGTTGCTACATCCCAGCTGTACAGTTTACTTTACACCAAGATGATGAAACGTCACAGAACAGTAGCCTTAAATTATAACAATTAAAATAACAAGATCATAACTAGTTTATAATTCAAATTCATAATAACATAACGCTCCCGAATGGCTAGGCAGAGGTGTACCTACCTATTTCAAATTAAAACTAGAATCAAATTCTAAATCATTTATTTGCAACGGTTGCTCACATTTCAATAAACTGCAATAGAATTAAACAATTTGACTTTGTTCTTGAAACATTATCTGTTGCTTCTCAAACTGGCTGGTTCTGGTATGTAATTAAAAAAGTTCCTTATAAATTACCTTGGACTATTAACAGCATTTATAGGGCTCAAAACATTTTCAAGCAAACTCAGATTGGTACTGTGAGGTGTTACCTACTAAGAATAGATATTATCACAATAGCCATTGCCTTTATCAATAAGATGGGTGGTACTCGTTTTACTCACCTAAAGCTTAACTAGACAGTGGTGGCAATAGTGCGAGGAAAAACAAATATGGGCCTATGCATCCTATTTTAGTTCCAAAGAAAACACTATGACAGATCTAGAATCTAGACGCCCAAATATAGAAATTGAATGGAAGTGAGGTGGATATACCTTCAAGTCAATTGTTGTTAAACTGGGTCAGCCCCAGATTAACCTGTTTGCAAACAGGTCAAATTCTAAGTGTCAGAATGGCATCATGGATTAGGTGCATGCTCTGTAGATGCATTCACTGTCAAATGGGATCTCCACACCCATTGCGCAGGAGTCTCACACTGATTACCGCAATATTATCAGGGACGCTTTCCTGACAAGATGAACACTAATCCCTTCCAATAATATAGTACTAACTTTCTTGTCTAGCAAAGCAAGAAAGCGATATGAATCTGCTCTGGATATATTGAGAGTCAAGATATTGGCCCCTCCTAGGCTCAGTCACCATGGTGACATTATTATTGACCACTAAGTTTAATGAAGGATTGCTATATAGCTAACTCAATACCTTAACGATATTGAATGAGTTATAATTATATAACAGAAACAGAAGAAATTGCTGAATACTAAGTCAGCAATTGCTCCAGTTTTAGGCCCTACATTGGCACAGATGACAGTGTCAAGGTTTCTTAGGGTAATTTGGTATATTTAAATTAAGAGCCAAATATGAAATAATTTTGGGACAGTAACGTTCCAGGTTATCTCATGTCTTTATTTATTTATTTATTGGCCTATCTACAATTGTTACACTGTTTATCTTAATAATACAAGCCATAGGATACAAGCATAGTGTACAATATGATGCGATAGACACAGCATGCAAAAAAAAAAGTTTTAACAGCAATAAAATTACATTAATAGTGCAGAAATAACACTTTCAACAACAGTGGGTAGCTTTAGAAACAGTAAATACAAACATGACAAGATAAAAAGTCAATATGGTGGTTGGTTTTGTTTGACTTGGCGCTTGAATTTATGAAGTGTTGTGGAAAAAATATCTATTGATTCGTCGCAATTATTAAGAAGCCTGCAAATTCTGGGGATGGGAGAGTTGGATCCTGACACAGTTTTGCGGAATGGGGGACGTAATAACTTTATGGGGTGACGCGGATACTTGTGGGTTAGGTTAAAATTAAACTTACTTAACAACTGGGGGCAATCTATTTTACTCTGAAGAATTTTAAAAAGAAAAATTAGATCTATATTATCTCTTCGTTTTTCGAGTGAAGTCATGCTAAATTTTTGAAGTCGTTTGTCATAGCTCCGTATTTTTTTGCTTAATCCCACAGAATAGGCAAGATGGTATAAAAATCTTTTTTGGATCCTCTCTAACCTAAGACTATGTGTTGCATAGTGGGGACGCCATACAACTGCGCAGTATTCCAAAACAGTACGAACGAGACAGTTAAAAAGATAAATCTTAGTTTCAGGCTTGTGAAAACATTTAGCATTACGTAACACAAAACCGAATGAAGCTTTTTTAACAATTTTGTCCATGTGAGGAATAAAAGTTAATTTACGATCCAGAAGGACTCCCAAATCTCTGATCACATCAACTTTACTGAGGTACGAACCATTCATACTGTAACTAAAATCAATAAAGTTAGCCTTGCGAGTAAACGTAATTTGGGAACATTTTTCTACATTAAGTTGCATATTATTATCCATACACCAGTTTAAGAGTCTGTTCAAGTCATCCTGAAGTAATGTTGAATCGGCTAGAGAATCCACAACGCGGACTATTTTCAAATCATCGGCGAATAAGAATGGCGTGGAGTTAAAGAAGCAATAGGGAAGGTCGTTTACAAAGATGATAAATATTACAGGGCCCAGGTGAGAACCCTGCGGAACACCGGAGGTTATGAACATGGTTTCAGATTTATAGCCATTGGCCACGACATAAAAGGATCTATCCGTCAGGTAAGAGTGCAGCCACTTAAGAAGTGAACCAGCAAAGCCGTACGCAGCAAGTTTTTGAATCAGCACTTCATGGGAAACTTTATCAAAAGCCTTGCTGAAATCGGTGTATATGGCGTCGACTTGCTGGTTAGAGTCAAGTGAAGCTGCAATAACCTCAACGAAAGATACTAGATTACTGCAGGTGGATCTTGCTGCAGTAAAGCCATGCTGGTGGTCTGACAGATATTTCCTGAAATAGTTTTGTATGTAAGGGCATACCATTGCTTCAAAAACCTTGGCAAATGTCGGAAGGATGGATATAGGACGATAATTTTCTACCAATTCTTCAGCGCCTGATTTATGAATCGGTACCACCTTGGCCAGCTTCCATTGTTTAGGGAAAATACCAGCGCTGAGAGATTTATTAAAAATCAAACATAGGGGGGTTGCTAGTTGGTCAGCGCAAGTTGCGACAAAGTTAGGGGAAATTTCATCGCTGCCTGAACCTTTGGATATGTCTAAGCTTTTGAGATGCTTGGCTATTTTATCCTTTGGAATCTGTATCAAGGAAAAGCTGTCAGAGTTGCAAAGAAGGCTTTCAAAGAGTGGCGAAGTCTGAGCTACATTAGTGGCCTGGGTAGCTGGACTGTACACGGAAGAAAAGTAGGTCCCGAACATGTTGCACATCTCATTGCCATTACAAGTTTTGCTGACGCCATTTGACATTGAGGCTGGATAGGCATTAACAACACCTCGCTTAGCCCTAATAAAGGACCAGAAAAACTTGGGATTCGTAGTAATTTTCTGTTCTATGCTATTTATGTACGAGTTGTAACATTCTCTTGCCATTCTATCACAACGCTTACTACACCAGGGATATTTTGTCCATAGGGTTTCTAAAAACTGTATAAAATCTATTAATTATTGTGGAGCGTTATAACAGCACAGTACACTTTAGGACGGTATATCTTCGGTCTTTCATAAATAACCCTGGGTCTTAAACTACTTTTACATTATATACCTAACCATATTAACTCTTGCACACAGAATTCAAACCGTTTCACTTATTACACATAGATAACATTTCTATTAATGAGGATAATATTAACATAAAGATACCAGAAATATTTGAAATGTCTGCACCTGGTAGATCTCAACCCTTCTTGATATTACCATTTTCTTAGTTTTTACTAAGAGTAAAAGACAACATTGTAAATCATTAATTATAACTTTATACAAAAATATTATCACCGCCTCTACTGTAACCATTAGTGGATGGATAAACCAAAATTTAAGTGCATAATAGTGGAATAGTTTTTTCTAAATTCACGTATACAGACATGCTTCTACTTTAAAAGCCCTTGAGAGGGGGGGAGGTATCAATGTTGAGGTCATAAGAAAAGCTGCTGTTTGGACCACTTTCTCAACCTTTTCTCGCTTTTATATGTGACCAATATTAATCCTAATGCCTTTGCACAGGCTGTGTGCTCTATAGAGAGTGGCTGTTCATAAAACATATCATATTTTTATGTCAATTTTAATTGTCTGCTTATAAGTAATTGATGTGTATTGGATTATGGTTTGGTTGATTCAAGACTGAATACGAATTCCAGGAACTAAAAGTTTGTCTTTACCTTAATGGAATACTTACTGATTCTTATAATAACATGGTTTAGCTACAATGTTTAGTTGTTAAGTAATGTTGAAATGATTACCAACACAACTTCGTTCTTTGAACATCTACACTGTTTTCCATGAAGGCGATATTATGAGTATAATTATACAGATCGGACTAACTTACCTAGTGACGTCCGATCCTTAATTATATGAAATAATTTCGCCTTCATGGCATCCCAACCCTTCCCAGATAATCAACCTACTTATGTGTACTGGATTATCAAAACCCCTTCTAAAAGTTGTGTTGTGCTATATAATTATGCACTATGCCGGGACACTTTACTCCTTGGCTAGGACTAAACGATGCCCCTATAGGTACCTCCGTGAATTTAGCCGAACGATTTCATTATTATGAACTTTTGTTAATGCTAATCGTTAGGGAGGGTTAGAGAGAAAAGAAAAATCGTTAGAGAGTAATTCGTTTTTATGTAAAAACAATTTTAATTTTTCGTGTGAAGTTGGCCCCCTTCCCTCAAAAATGGACTTAGACGTAATTTTTTTTTTTTTTTTTTTGTTCGTTTGCGAATCGTTAGAGAGAGATCGAGAGTTACACAAAATCTTTAGAGAGTTAATATTTTATTTCATATTAAATAATTTCTAAGAGCGTGACGTCAGCCGTCAGCCCACCTCTGTGAATTTTGCCCCCGATATAATTATTCTCAACTTTTGTTAATGCTAATCGTTAGAGAGAGTTAGAGAGAAAAGAAAAATCGTTAGAGAGTAATTAGTTTTATTTATCAACGATTTTAATTACTTTTGTGAAATTGGCCCCCATTCCCGCAAAAATTGACGTAGATGTAATTTTTTTATTTTTATAATTTAAGAATCGTTAGAGAGAGATAGAGAGTTAAAAAAAATCATTAGAGAGTTAATATTTTAATTGATATTAAATTATTTCTGAGAACGCGTTTTAGATTAAACAGGCTCGCTCTTATTATGGGCAATATATTCAGCCGAACGGTACTTTTACTGTACCTAGAAGTTAGTGAAGATACCAGGCATTTCGTCATCACATGAGACAGCTTTGATCAGAGGACTCACGCCACTATAGTTATAGAGTGTATTACATTATTGTCTGGTATCTTGGATGGGCCGGCATCCAAATTATATATCTCCACCTGCTCAGGTATTTTAATAAGAGAAGACATTGAAAATGAAGAAAATCAATAAATCATTATTTAAAACTAAAAAAAAAAGTTTTATTTCATAAAAAATCTGTAAGACTTGCATTCAAAGCATATTATTCAGTTTTTAAATATCATAATTTTCGAAAGGGTTTTCATCCACTTCCGATCTCGATTCTAAGTCATAAAACAGGAATTCTCCATCGTAATTAAAAAAATGTTCTTGATCAGTAGGTTCTATTATCATTTTACTCCTGCTAAGCCTGTGGACTATGCTGAAACATGCACTTCTTGCACTTATAGATTCTTATTAGCTATAAGCTAAAGAGAGGTCTAAAAGAATTATGCTACACATTTTTGACTGAAAATATCCCATTTCATCTTATTTCAGAATATGGTACATAAAGTAAATAACTTGATTAGAATTTTTGTTTGCATTGTCATATTCTTTACAACAAAATATTTTTTTTTTCTTTCTATAAAGCAATTGAAAAAGAATGATTGATTGACTGTAATGACAGTACCATGTGTCAATTTTGAAAAGTTTGTTATTTTCTGGGGTGTGTTCACTTTATTAGCCTAAATAATTAGAAAAGTTTGTTCGTTTTAGGAGTAAATTAAGACTAAATTAATTATTTCTTAAAAAATTAGCAGTACCTTTGTACTCATATTTTAACTATGTCATATCTATTTTGTATTTTACTGTGTGTACATAAGATTAAAATAAATAAATTAATTAAAAAAACGATTTTTCTCAACATTGGTAATCCTTAAAAATGCATGATTCAGTTAGAGCTACTACTTTTTCGGATGTCTATCCAAATATATTTAACTTATCCTGGTTAGAATTATTGAATAATAAAAAACCATTTTTGGTCATGTCCTTTCGAATCGATGTGACCTGTGGAAGATGCTCACATCTATTCATCAACATGAAAAGAGCTGATAATCTTCAAACGGCTGAACCGATTTTCTTGAATCATAGCTAAGAACACTCTATCAAGTCACCTTTCAAACAAAATAAAAAATATCTGAATCGGTTCAGCCGTTTGGCAGCTACGATGTAACACACACGACAAACTTATAACACCCCTCTTTTTCCGTCGGTGGGTTAAAAACGACCCGACCAGCTCCCGACCAGCTCCCGACAAGCACCCACCTTTTGTGTGTTTTGAGCATAAATGATGCACTATAAGTACCGAATCAAATTGAAACTACCAACAATATTTCGTATTCTTATCAGGTATCACTGTTAAATGATCGTTGATCAAATACACAACTTTACCACTCATAACTATAACGTCCCTCTGCATCATGTCATGTATCAGTAGTACCTACTACTCACGGTACTACTCGCGCTCACGGTACACAATGTACACGGTACACGCTTCATTCAATGCAATAAATCTCGCGGTAAATCTCTTTGATCTGCCTAAAATGCCGCCACCAGAGATATCAATCACCCAACGTCAAACGCCAATGTAAATGCCGTTGACAAATTCTCGAGGTAAGTCGTGATGAAGTACACCCACGGTTAACGTCTACCGCGATAATCCGTTGGTGTGGCCCCAGCATATAAGAGATTTGTCATATTTAAAAAAACTTTGTACCTCCGGCAGGGGGGAGTGGGGGGATCTACTAACCCTTCCCCCCTCTCCTCCCTCCCCTATCCCCATCGAGGCAGCACGTTTCATAATTTTAACCTGCTCAGGTCCTAGGGTAAAACGCGTTCTCAGAAATAATTTAATTTTAATTAAAATTCTCTCTCTAACGATTCTAAAACTATAAAAAAAAAATTACGTCTTCGTCCATTTTTGCGGGAATGGGGGCCAATGTCACAAAAGTAATTAAAAAGTTGATAAATAAAACTAATTACTCTCTAACGATTTTTCTTTTCTCTCTAACTCTCTCTAACGATTCTCTAACGATTAGCATTAACAAAAGTTGAGAATAATTATATCGGGGGCAAAATTCACAGAGGTGGGCTAACGTCATGCCCTTAGAAATTATTTAATATCAAATAAAATATTAACTCTCTAACGATTTTGTGTAACTCTCAATCTCTCTCTTACGATTCGCAAACGATTAAAAAATAAAATTACGTCTAAGTCCATTTTTGCGGGAAGGGGGGCCAACACGAAAAATTAAAATTGTTTTTACATAAAAACTAATTACTCTCTAACGATTTTTCTTTTCTCTCTAACCCTCTCTAACGATTCTCTAACGATTAGCATTAACAAAAGTTCATAATAATGAAATCGTGCGGCTAACTTCACCGAGGTCCTATAGGTCATCGTAAATTCCTGTACTTAGGTTCTTATGCTTTGAAGAAATGACTTGACAGATGACAGGATGGTGCGCCCGCGATCGGACCACAGATAACATTTTTGATTTTTATCTATGATGAAGGCTTTCATCTTTAAATAATGTGATTGGCGTGTAGTGCACCAGTGCAAACTACACTGTTTTCCCATGAAGGCGAAATTATTTCATATAATTAAGGATCGGACGTCACTAGGTAAGTTAGTCCGATCTGTATAATTATTTAAATATATCTATGAATGCAGTATAAATTGTTTTTAAAATTCAAATAATGTCTTCTTTCAGTAAAATGTTCCATCTACACTATTCAAGGTACTTTCCCTCCATGTATGCCACATGGAGGGAAAGTACCTTGAGACGCCCGAGACGGCCGAGACGATCCGTGGGACGCCCTGTATACTAATACTATAAAGCTGAAGAGTTTGTTTGTTTGAACGCGCTAATCTCAGGAACTACTGGTTGGAATTGAAAAATTATTTTTGTGTTGGATAGTCCATTTATCGAGGAAGGCTATAGGCTATATAACATCACGCTACGACCAATAGGAGCGGAGCATAAATGAAATATGTTGCAAAAACGGGAAACATTATTCCTTTTTGAGTGCTTCTATTGCGTTCGCTGCGTAAACGGTTTATGTTACGTAAATATCATGTATGATGGAATGTTTCCTCTTTAAAAGTTCTAAAAAAAAGTCCGCGACAGCATATGTCTATCATTTAAGGGAGATGCGCTAGGGTGGCCCGCGAAATTCAAATTTTCTTACATTTTTTGCAATTTGCAGGTCAGTATCAGGTTGTTTGTTGATCTAAACATTATTAGCGCTCGTAACACATGTAAGTGCATTGAATGACTATTTCATGAAATCATGACATTTACCACTTTCATGAACTTGGAGAGGTGTATTGCTGATTTTAATGTTTACAATTCAGTAAATCCATATTTGTTACGAGCGCTAATAATATTTAGATCAACATACAACCTTATACTGATCTGCAAATTACAAAAAACGTAAGAAAAATTGAATTTCGCGGGCCACCCTAGCGCATCAACCTTAAGATTGACTCACTATAACCTTTTTTTATGGTAATCAGATTTGTTCGAAACTAATGCATTATTTGCGAAGGAGTTTTATCAAAATAATATTAATTCTTATTCAAATAAATAAATTTAACATCAAGGGTATTTATGAAGCAGTAAAATAATTTTTAATTCATTCGAATCGGACATTTCATTTCGAAGTTATCACGAGTATGAAAATGCAATACGCGAACCGTTCGACGCCGGCGGCGCCGCCCCGCCGCGCCGCGACGTTCCCTACTCTAGAGAAGAGGGGAGAGGATGGACACACGGGTAGATCATGACCTGGAATAGGACATAAATAATTTTTATTCCTATATTTGGCACTAAACGAAATTTTAATTATGAAGACTTATTACACGATTGACGATTTTCTTAATGATGATTTAATAACTGATTGACATAATGTTAAGTACTTACTTTTTATTCCCGTTGGACATTTTGTAATTTTTATTTTATTTTTATATTGCCACCATTGACCACACTGACATTTTTAATACATTTAAATTTATTTTATTTTATATAAACTACAATTGTCTGCCACATATTTTTTTAAACTTTTAATTGTAAACCTTTGCATGCCCACGTGACGGTAAAATATGGAGATCTTTATTATAAAAAACACCTATGTGCCAACTATACCCATGTTTGCAAAGAAATAAATGATTTGATTTGATTTGATTTGATTTGATATATTCCCACGGGATCGAGACCTACGCGTGTGAAACCGCGGGGCACAGCTAGTATATATCGACGGTGGAAAGGTAAAATGGCTAAAGCGCCATTTTGGTCGATATTGAGTTATATACAGTATGTTAACTAACAAAGGGCGTTCCCGTTAACCTGCAATAGTATAGCGTCTATACATGCTAAAAAAAATATTACCACTCAAAAAAAAAAAAATTTTTTTTAATTTGTGTCGTGAAATGTTCACAAAACGATTAAATTTAAACGTAAAAGAAACACTCTGTACACGCACATTCGTATTTCAACGTAGAAAAACAAGTGTGACAAGTGGGAGTGTACAGAGAGTTTATTTTCCGTAACAATTTAATATTTTTTGTGAATATTTTACTATACAACAACAAAAAAAAAATCTTTTTTTTTTAATGGTAATATTTTTTATTGCATATATACACGCTATACTATTGCAGGTTAACGGGAACGCCCTTTGTTAGTTAACATACTGTATATCACTGAACTGGATTTTTTTTTCTGCGTCGATTGGTCTACCTTTCGCGTCGATTTGAGCACTTTTTTGGCGCTTTAGCAGTACAAATTTTGTTGCTTGTTTCATGTAGTCATGGTTTAAAGCGACGTTTTTTTGATGATTCTGAAGTTTATGTCGCTTTAGTGATTGTGCTCACTTTACATTCATGTTTGACAATGTTTAAGCATTTTTGCGTTTCTCTATATCATGTATAAATACCTTATTAGTAGTTTTACCTTAACTACATTATTACTTGTGTGGCAGTTTAGCAAAAGTCGTTTCTGTTTTATTGAGCGCTTTGGCGCTTTAGCAATAGTGCTCGTAAATATTTTCGTATAGAACGATAGTTCAGAGTTGTTTTAGATTCCAAATATTTTTTAAAATTGTATATTAGTCAGTAGTACATGCTTTAATGTAAGAAGGTATTGATTTTAGAACTAAAACTTGCTTAATTTAAAGTAAGTGTACTTCGTAAATAAATTTTGTTAGCATTGCAAATCTAATCATACGTCTTTGTTCTTGCGTGTAACTTAGAATATTAGTGATTTCTAGCAACGTCAACGGGGCAGACGGCTGCAGTTGCCTCTGTCGTTGGCAAAGTGCTGCTCGCCTATACGAGTACTAAGAGTATAAAGCAGTTAAAATTCTGTTATTTAAAAGATAATGCCCATTTTAAAGATGATGCCCATTTTGGTACCCCTCCAATAGCCATGATAGCTCTTTTTACTATTATTTTTACTTTGTTTCTTACTGTTATGCAACTGTTTAGCTATTCGCATTCTGGACTCCGCCTTCGGTCAGGTTAGGTAAGGATAGTTCAGTCTTTCTTGTTGACTCCGACTATCTCTTATGGGGTTTGTTATTGTTACCTGTTTCGTTTGAATAGTAGAAGAGCTTTTAGGTTTGAGGTTTGAGTTGGATTTCCCAAGGTATCACACTGATAAACAAGTTATCTAAGTTATATGTATTTGGGCACATACTAACTTTAACACAGTAGATCTTTGACAGTCGTTTCGAGTAGTCAGAAGCCCGAAAGTCGAACATCCAGCTTATCAAGGAGTATCCCAGTGCCTGTATTGTAGAGGTCACGTAGTAAATCGCTCCATGTAAAATACTGGTCAACTGCATCCAGTTAGATTCAAGGAGTAGTCGGGAAAAGACTAGATAGATGATGAACGCCTTATTTAAAATAATTAATAGCAAAAGTCGTAAAAGATCGGGGGTAAGATGATCGATCACTATGAAATGTAGGTACTTACTTATGGGAAAAGTGATTTGTGACATTTCTTACCTCAGTTGGTCGAAAAGAGTCTTTGAATCCTTATTCGAAACTGCATCGATTGCCATCATAAAAATAAGGTGTAAGAATTAACGATTTTTTAGCTGAATGTGCCATTTTTCCAATATCTATTAATACAGCTAGCAAGTACTCTAGATGTTAAGGACAGTCTCCTAAGACCGTATTTCTATAGCTACAACACGGCGTCACAACTTCTACCCTGTATTACTACGATCGGACAAAGGCCATTGAAATTATTGAACTGAATTATTCAATATTAATATCTTTCTAATGATGTATCATTTATTCTTAGTGTAGCGGGTACCAGCTTCCATACATTTCCTGGCATCATCCTTCAAATGTGTATGTGTTCTAAGGACTATTTTGTTAAATTGTAACACGATGTTGTTGTGTGTGAGAAGATAGCAAGAAGATGGCACAATAAGCACAGAATTATTTTGAGTTTCAGAATCTTAGTGCCAATACCACCCCTCTTATCCCGTCGGGGGTTAAAAATGATCAGTTATTATCTATTAAATGATGATTTATTTGTTTAAACTTATAACTAATTACTTACATTGAATATTTATTGGTTCTAACCATGATAAACAATGGTTCTTTGATTGTAGTAGATAATTAGTAACTCTACTTAACCTATCTAATTACCTACGTTATTTTACTTGATTCCAGTTGGCTAATAAAATAATTTCCTTTATTTTTTACTAAATATTAATTAATTAGTCTTCCCGCTAATATTCCGGACCTAATAGTAGGTAGTACACATTGATTGAGGTTACAGATTGATGCTAACGCCTCATAATCTAAATAATCTATTGACAAAAACTGTACATTAGCAATAATCAATAATTAAATGAAAATAAAAGAAAAAGACGAGTTTTAGAAGTTACGCCTCAATCCCATGATACATCCATCAATTTATTCGCTCTTCAGCTAGTTTTAGTTCAGCGTTAGCAACTTTATTTCAAATGAACAGCTCGTTAGAATTATTTTTTCACTCTATGATATTATTAAGTTCATTAGCAAATTTCAGATTGCTAAATAATTGTTACAGTAAGCGTAATTAATTGTATGTTATACGCAAGTTTTTTTGATATTAGCAACTTTTGCTTACTGGAACTTTTTTAATTTCGATTTTTTTTTGCTAAAGCGACACCTATCTCCTAAAATAAAGGTTTTATAGAAACCATTTATAATACATATTACAGGAAAAAAAATATGATTCATGAAAATATAAGTAACTCAGAAATATTTCGATTAGAAAATTTTCTACGAATTTTTTTCGCAAAAAAAAAAAACTTTAAAATTCATTCCTGAGATTTCACGTTTTGGCGCTTTAGCCATTTTACCTTTCCACCATCGATATATATATTTCGAATTTACTCATTACTAGCTTTTATTTGATACCAATATTGTTGTAATTTATTTTAAAAAAAATCTTCCCCTCCGTTTTTTTTTGTATTTGTAGATGAAATGTATATAAAAAAATATAGCTTATGTCACTCCCACAGTTAAGACGAATCTAACGACACCTGACGAAATAGACATACATACATACATACTCTCGAAAAACATTACCCTCCTTCTGGGGCACTCGGGTAAAAAGTGGCACGAATTTCTTCGTAAGGTTTGAATTTAGTTTTCTTGATCTCTGAAATGTTGTGCACCTTTTCGAGTACAAAATAAGTACTATATAATTACCTAATTTTTTAATTTATGGTAACTTATCATGGCGGTTCGGTGTGGACCTGTAGACTCACCGTTACCATAGTCACTTTAGTGATGCATGCATAGTGTCACTCACCCGTAATAACTATACACTGGCTCTCGTTCCTGTCGCGCACCCACCGGTACGCCGTCGCCGTGATCGCGTACCTGCAACCAAAAGCGAGTTAGCGAGGTAGAGAGCCAGTAGCGAACATTACGTTACGGTATGTTACCGAGTACTGACAGGTGCGGCGGCAGCTGGTATGGCGGACGAGCCAGGTACGCGCGCACCAGTTCGGCCGAGTACAGCGGCAGCGCACGGCACGGGTTCACCGACACCAGCGCGTTGCCCACGTATGTCTGCAAGCACACGAGACTCTCGTCACTACTCGCACCGTCACCCCACCGTCGCGCTCACGACGCGCTCTCCACTACTCACGTATATTATGTCACGTTTGTAGCGGACGTGCAGGTTGTGGAGAAACGTGTCTTCGGACAGCGGCGCCAGAAGCACCGCGTCGGGCTGTCCCGCGCCCTCGCCCTCCGCCATGCCGGCGCAGCGCCCGTCACCGACCCGCACACATGTGAACCATATGCGCCATCACCAACACACACGTCTTCCCTAATAACAAACCTACAATAAATCACACCAGTGTTGAACGCGTGCCGCGAGGGACAGGAAGCAGGCGGACTGCTTTCCTCTCCCACATTTAGTTTCAAAATCAAAATCAAAATATTTTATTTCACATAAACCTACATGGGCACTTATGAAACGTCAGAAGCTAGGTGCACGGTTCCAATTGGTTGTTTCCTATGGAGAAGAGCCGGCAAGAAACTCCATGGTTACTCTTTTAAAAATAATTGGCTTTTACAATACTTTCAAATTACAGTGTTGGTAGGCATGGGGGGACAATGTTTCCCCCCCCCACATTACCCTGTTCGGAGATTGAACATGTAATCCCACTATAATTATATGAATGTGTAGTTAGCTTCATCATCATCATTTCAGCCGAAAGACATCCACTGCTGGACACAGGCCTCCCCCAAGCTCACTTCAACTGGTTCTGTGCTTCTCCCATCCACCGGATTCCTGCTGCCTTTACCAGGTCATCAGTCCGCCTTCCGAGGGCTTTCCAACGCTTAAGATAGAATTATGAAAGAATATGCTATGCTACTTATGTAGTCTGTGATTTATAAAAAGTATATGTAATTTCAATAAAGTTGCTTTTCATGTCTGTCTATCCAACTGCTTAATTCTTCTAAACTACACAATGGGCAGATACACAAAACAGATATCAATGTTTTGACAAGACACAAAACTGTGTGAAGCAGGGGCTGATATCTAGTGGCAAAATAAAAACAACAGCCATCTCAATACTACCTAGCATTTGTATATCAATGAGTAGATCATTTGCTGCATGAATTTGGTCACAGAGTCGTTTAACTTTAGCCAGAAAATCCATTTGTTGGTATCCTGCTCTGGTGTAATGGCAGGAACTAAAATGTTCACAAATAAAATATCTATTAGATATTGTTACTGTTAGATAAAGATAGTATCCTTAAACTTTTTTATGAATTAAATTATTAATGCTACGCCTATTTCGCAATAAAAACACACAATACACTTCTCTGCATAGAACCTATTACATTTCAATGCAAACTAAAATTAAATACTCATTCGAGCTCGAGAACTTACCTTGACATAAATATCCCAGAAAAATATTTAGTTCTTATACTAAATACTGTAAATATTTTATTTACAAACTAAATTCAACAAATTCGCTTTCCAGTCACCACTTGCAAGCATTTGCCATAAAATACACCATAACAATCTCAATGAACCAATGCCTTCAGCAATTCACAGCACAGAGCACCTATACATCGGTATATTTTATGATAGGATAGGAAACGACACGATTAAACGATACCAAATAGATTCATCCAATTTCATGAACCTGCACCAATACCACTGTTCTATTGGTTACACTACACTTACAACTAAAAATGTACTCTGTGACAGTGACAGTCACTGTCACACTCTTCACAGCCTAGGACAAGATTTTGACGTTTTAACGCTAGTAGCAAAATTCATACATTATCTGTAGCTTTTTAGACCTGCGGAGAGAAAAGAAAAATCGTTAGAGAGTAATTGGTTTTTTTGTTAAAACAATTCTAATTTTTCGTGTGAAGCCCCCTTTCCCACCAATTGGACTTAGACGTATTTTTTTTTTTAACATTTGCAAATCGTTAGAGAGAGATAGAGAGTTAAGCCGGCGCCAGACATAGTCACATATTTGATCAAACACCTTTGATAGACTTTGATCACACATTTGAACACTTGTTTGCATTTACCGGCCAGACATAGTCAATATTTGATCAAACACTTTGATAGACTTTGCTCACACATTTCACCACAGGCTAGGGGTGAGGCGTATATAGAAAGACGTACCAGATAAATATAACAGATATTAAAAAATAACAAATATCAATTTGTTGCTAACAATATAAAATACCCGTTACTAATTACTTAATAACAGACTCTCAAGACTGTTACTGTTAATACATTATAACAATCCCCACCCAAACTGTTACCACGGCATACTTACATACCATACCTACACACTGACACAAAGGAAGAAATATAGCAAGGTTATCAATTTCTCTCTCTTTCTCATTAAAGAATGGAAGATATTTAATTGAGATTTAAATACGTATTTATTTATCGTCTGTACAAAAATAACAGGCTGTTGTTTAATAACAGATATTTGGAACTATAATTTTTTTGTACCAGTAACAGTGATACTGATAACAGATATCGTGTTTAACCTGTTACAACCTATTTTTACAAGCTTTATTGTTAATAAGAAGAATAATAAGAATAAGAATAATTTATTTCTAAGTATATAGTGCATTGAGATCTAAAATTAAACATTGATTCACATATACTACCATTGCTGGTGTAGAAAAATTAAATAAGCTAAGTGCATGCAAATCGTAGACATTACAATATAAGTTATAATTTTACTAACAAAATTGGTTTGAATTTATATTTTTGATTTGATACATTATTATTGATTCAGATTAATTGAATAGTATTATTTGTAATGTCAAAATATTAATTATTATGCCAAAAAGCATAGAATATTAATTACTATGTCAAAAAGTATGATTAAAAAATTCATTAAATAGGTACCCGCGACCCCGCGCGCGCCGCATTCCTGTTGCCCGCCCCGCGCACCTCGCACCGTGAAAAGGCTCTTACATACTGGCGCGATACGTCGCGCGACGCGAATTTGAACAAAACAATTTCTGAGAAAACTTCACGGCGAACAATGAGGCGGCGTCGCGTCACGCGACGAATCGCGCCAGTATGTAAGAGCCTTAACTCTAAGAAAATGCTGCGAATCGGTATTTCTCCTGGCACCTGCTTACTTACACAAACCATCACCCTTTCATTTAGGTAGGTAAGTACAATAAGTAAAGCAAATACGGTAGGTAAATAAGGTGTACCTACGAATGTGCCGGAAGACTCAATAAGTGTTTCCAACAATCTGCATTGCTTGCGTTCATATAAAATTATTAGGTATGCTGATGAATCCTTTCCTTTTTTGTAGTAATTATGTAGATTTTCAAAATGTTACATATTAAACGTTTATAAATAGACAACTGGAATCGAATCTGGGCTCTTATAAAAATCACAGACTTTTAAGTAACTAGCACGATTGTATAAGAATTAATAGTAGGAATGTAGGTTTATTTTGTTCGTAACACAATTGTTACAATCTCAATGATGTCAAAACGTTGAGCCGGCGTTGCCAGTTGCAGTTTGTATTTTTATTGGTTGACTAAGTTTTTATTAAACTGGTACCTAAACAAAACGATGAAAGCGACCTTTCATCATGGAACCAATTCTCCTGCGAAAGAAAAAGTTTTTGCTATGATAATTTTGAAAGGCGCTAGGTATGAATAAAAATCGATTACTCGGAAAATATTTCAAATCGTAAAAATTTGCTGTTTTCGGATTTTTTCCTTTGTATACACACAATTACCAGGCTGAATACCAAATTTCAACTTTCTAGGTCATCTAGAAGTGGGTTAGGTTTTTGATCTATAGGTCAGTCAGTCAGTGATAAAAATGTCGATTTTTAGACGTTGATATCTCAACAACCGTTTAAGCTGTATTTATGAAATTTGGGATTCTAGCTAATCTAGGGGGTATTAATAAATATACCATGTTTCATGTGTGTATGTTAAATAGATTTTGAGTTATTGAGGGGTGAAAAGTAGCTCCAAATGGTTCGTGTAATATAACACATGGCTGCTGTCTTTTTCTTAACTTGGCTTGACACGCTGCCGCGTGTCTAGATCTGTAGAAGAGCGTGAATATGTCATGGAAAATATTAAATGCTTTATTGCAGTCTGACTCTTCATACATTTCACCAAAACAAACTGCTAAGCAATCTAAAAATTTTGCTTTGTTACTCTTATCGCAATCTCTCTTCGTTTCATACCAGAATTGTACAGTTTTTAATTTATTATTATTCATCTCTTCAAGGTAAAAAGTTAATGACTGTCCAGTGTCGTGATCGGAAAGAGCCAAATTATGTATATTGCATTTAAAATCTACTGCTGGGAGATTACTAGCTATTTGATCTATGCTAGTATTTTTCCTAGTAGGCATCCTAACATGTAGGGAAATATTAAAATTGTTCATTATTGATATTAATTCTCTAGAATATTTGTTATCTTTCAATATGTATTTTTTTTAACTTTGCGGGTTAGATTGCGTAGTAATGATACAAGATTAAAAAAAAAAATAGACGCATCAGAATCTGGAATTCTATATGTGCACACTAAAATTAAATTATGAGTCAATATTTCGACGCCACAGCATTCAAAGCAATATTCGATAACGTGCTAAAACTTAGACCTTTTTTTATTAAAACGCATGTTCCACCGCGTTTCTTCCCGTGTCTTGTGTAACTGGCAGCTAAGTTGTAGTGTGTAAGTGCCAGATTAGTTATAGTTATTAAGTTTCACTCAGACAAATAAATTCTAAATTGCCAATCCGATTTGCTAAGTTGGCAATTGTGATTTCGAATACTTAGATCAGTTTTATTTAAAACTAGCTGCGCCCCGCGGTTTCACCCGCGTAAGTCTCGATCCCGTGGGAATATCGGGATAAAAAGTATCCTATGTGTTAATCCAGGTTATAAGCTATCTGTTTGCATCCAAATCCATTCAGCCGTTTTTGCCTGATTGAGTAACAAACATCCAAACACACAAACACACAAACTTTCACATTTATAATATTAGTAGGATTCCAGCTATTATTTAAAATTCCAGCTATGTTTTGGTGTAACAGTATAAATTTTTGTTTTCTTTTAGAACTTTCACCACTAACAGTAACCTTTTTACGTGATGGAACGAAAAAGAGTTTTTTGGGCAATTTTTGGCGATTTTGGAGAATCACAGTTACTACCGTGGTTCTCCGAAATCGTATCATACTCAGTTGGACAGGTCTCAATATCAACAAGTAGGCGACGGAATATATTATCATCAATACGTTTTTGACCGAGTTTGTTAAGCTTACCGGTATTATATGAGAATGTTTCATCAGATAGGTCAAAATTACTGTCAAAAAAATAAGCATAGTTATGATTTTTTATGTCCATGAAAAGCAATCTATTAAACATTTCGATTTTATAATTGTGTATCAGAGCCCCTTGTACATATGTAGGGCAGCATATAATGACATTTGTATTAGTTAGACTTATAAGAGATTCTCTAATTAACTTGATTATTTCAATTGATTCCCCGATGCCTTGCTCGCCAATCATAATAATACAGTAGTCATCTAAACTATAATTCTGTTTCTTATTAACTATATTAGATAAAATGTCTTTTACACTACAATTACGTGATAAGTAATGACAGAACTCGAAATGTCAACCAAAAGTGTTTTCTAATATTTCTAGTGTGCCGCTGTGGTTGCAGTTGTTGAGAATGCAGAGCTTTCTTTTTTTCCTACCCTCTTTTGTTATTACCCGTTGATCTTGTGGTGTCTTGTTGTGTTTATTAATTTCATTTTGGACATAATTGCTATACTCAGCCAATTCTGATGCTTCTGTTTGTGTTTGCTTATCCTCGTATATTGCTACAGCCACTGTTTTAGGTGATGTATTATCATAATCATAATCATAATCATCATTTATTGCATTCAATGTAGTGTACAAGATGTTACAATAATATGATAAGTAGGTGACTCTAATAATATATTTGAGCTCTCAATGCAGTGTCTTTCAATGTTACTGGGTGATTGTTCGTGGTCAAGGGATGCAACACGCAGAGTATCAGTAATAGACCGTCTATTTATTTTTCTCGCAGACAATAACTTTAGTCTTTGCGACTTTGTAGGACTGCTGGTACAAAGATCTTTTAATGTATCAATATAAGTTTGCTGTCGTAAAACTGTTTCTTTAAGTTCATTCTTGTCGCATATCACCTTGTCCAGTTCATTTTGTGTTAATTCAAATTGTTATTTTAATTGCTGTATTTCAACCTTCATTTCTTCTAATTCATTTTTAACCCCCGACGGAAAAAGAGGGGTGTTATAAGTTTAACGTGTGTATCTGTGTGTCTGTCTGCGCCATCGTAGCTGCCAAACGGCTGAACCGATTTTGATTTTTTTGGTTTTGTTTGAAAGGTGACTTAATCGAGAGTGTTCTAAGCTATGATTCGAGAAAATCGGTTCAGCCGTTTGAAAATTATCAGCTCTTTTCTAGTTGATGAATGGATGTGAGCATCTTCCACAAGTCTAATCGATTGGAAATATAGAATTCTTTTATTTCAATGATATGAAAAGAATATATGTAGTAACCTTGAGCTGATGCTGCAGCATCACCTGGAATTTGCAGGATACCCAACTCCCTCACGAACTTACAGCAGAGGTATCGTGTTTGGACTCATTGGAAAGGTCTCAACAAATAGGTTACAGATAGATGGTGAT
The DNA here is from genome assembly GCA_947363905.1 of Lithophane semibrunnea. Lineage (NCBI taxonomy): Eukaryota > Metazoa > Arthropoda > Insecta > Lepidoptera > Noctuidae > Lithophane > Lithophane semibrunnea. The sequence continues at coordinate 18,583,544 of OX376196.1, forward strand.
CAAAGTCTGATGATGGAGTAGGAAAGATAAATTAGAGTAAATTAGTAGGTAACAAGCTTCACTGTGGCAAAAAACGTATAGCTACGCAGATTTCGGCGAGCTGCGTGTTGATCGTAGCGTTTCTACTAGTAATATAATATAAAATTTAAAAAGCTGGAAATAAAAATTAAATTATAAATTTAAAAAACCCCCGACAAAAACAAAGCGTCTAAAAAGTAAAAAAATAATATCATAAAAGTTGTAGGTAATATTTTGATCCAACCGTCGTCGTGTCGGGGGACGGCTAATGAAAATAGGAAGTTAACAGCAGCTATCCTTTCTACAACAGCATACATACATTATGCCTAGTGTGTGTTGGCGTTTGCATTAGCCGTCCCCCGACACGACGACGGTTGGATCAAAATATTACCTACAACTTTTATGATATTATTTTTTTACTTTTTAGACGCTTTGTTTTTGTCGGGGGTTTTTTAAATTTATTGCTAATACCCGTTGAAAGATCAAGACTTCTTGTGACTATGTCCGAATTCGTTTTGTCCAATGATGAGTCATTACTGAATGAATCTATCGACTTAGATCTAAACAGTTGCTTTCTTCGTCGCAATGTTACGTTGTCGTTTTTTTCCATAGACATGGTTGAGAAAGAGACAATTTACCAAAAGACTTCTTGTCGCGGGGATTGAACTCGAGCCCCGCCGTTTGGTGCACGATGCTTTATCGATGGAGCCATTTGAACTGTTAAGTTTAAACGAAATAGTCCCCCTCAATGTAGGTACACAATTTTTGAACTAATGAGTGGCGGTTATTATGATTCATGTACTGGAAATTTTTGCAGTTTCTTTGTTCACTTGATTTTTAAATAACAAATAATTTTAGTTATTTAGGATTGGTCTTTCACTTTTTATTATTGGTTTTAGGTTATTATTTATTCGTAATGTTTTTATTGTAGATATTCACTTTATTTACTTTAGTTATATTTGGTTGTTATTGTTTTGTTGTCACTGTTTTTAAGATATATGTGTTCACTTGTTGTTGTTGGGGATTTACATAGAAACACCACATAAAATAGGAAATACTGTATAATCACTTGAGCCGCGCACTTATAACTATTACATAATAAAGGCAAAAAACATAAAAAACTTAAAAACTGACTATGATTTTGATCGTAGAGCTTAAGGCGAAGTGGGACTGACGGGAGCCGAGGGGGGTGGTATGTCCCCGCCCGCGCGCAACTAAGTTTACAAATATTTAATTTTAAAATTTTATTTGTGTTTATATAGAAAAATAAGGCCATAATCCCTTAAAGTATTTAATAGTGAATACGTACACAAAATTTTATTACAATTGCTTTGATAACAATCGAATGGAATAGGTTTGTCTCTTTAAAAAGCAGATTTTAAGGAAACTTTGCGGTTTTTTTGTATCGAGGAAAGTTTTGTCAATCGTGTTTCGGGCCTCATACTTCAACTAAAGACACTCTTCAATTTTCGTAATCTTATAAAAAAAAATACGCAAATACGTTGTTTTTGTGAGAGAAAAATTAATTTTGCGTGAAGTCGAAACGCATCAAAACATCTGCTTTTTTTTTTTTTTTTTTTTTTTGGCATGGCATCTCATAGTTTTACCACTAAGGTATTAACTACTTAACCGGACAGTCCTGCGGAGATGCTCTAAGCTAACTTAATGCCTCCAGCCAGGGGCATAAAAACTAAAACTAACTAAAACTAAGCGACTGCTCGCTAAGGGCACCCCCTGCGGGGTACGGACCTCGGCTTAGGGCGTCGCTGGAGGGAGGGCAGCAAGTCGGGACAGGCTGGATCGGGGAGTTTAAGACTACTGACGGCACTACGTCAGCCCGGGCTGGCGTCGGGTCGTCGAGCAAGGGACGGGGAGGAGAAGTCTGATCGGATTGGGGTCGCGGACGCGAACGCGGAGGACCTCGACGGCGAGGTCGGAATGTCGGGCGACGTTTGGTTTTAAGAACCGTACTGGTAGCCCTATTGCTCTCCTGGAGGAGAGTTATGGGGTCGTCGGGGTCGGTCAGTGCGTGCCTCGGACGGCGAGTACGACTAATGCGAGAGGGGGTATAGTTGGCCGCCTCCACAACCAGGGGGTTGCGGTGCTTGGCGGCAGAGTCAAAGAAACGCTTGGAAAGGCGTTTCATGAATTGGGCTATGGTGGGGATTTTAAGGTCGAGGTGGAGGGCTACGTTTCGGACGTAGTATGGGGCACCCATAGCTTTACGGAGGAATCGGTTTTGGAGGGATTGTAACCTATGGATGTGATGGGGCCCAGCATGGGCAAATACGACACATGCATATGTCATGATCGGACGGATGCACGCCGTGTAAATGCGCAATTTGCACCTAAGTGACAATTTGCTTTTTGCATTTAGGATGGAGTGGAGCCTACCTAGAGCGAAAGCGGCCCGCGAGCGGACCTGCTTTATGTGCTCTTTGAAGTTAAGGTGATTATCGAGGGTGACGCCTAAGTATTTGGCTTGCTTCTCCCAAGGGATCAGCTTGCCGAACATGGTGAGGGGCTCGGGGAGGGGGGGGAGCCTACGCGGCTTGGAGAATAGTACCGCCTGACTTTTGTCGGGATTGACTTCGATTCGCCATTTCCTGAACCATTCACCGAGCTTGTCGACAGAGGCCTGGAGAGTGTGGCGAATCGCATCGGGGCAACGGCCCTTGGAGTAGATGGCCGTATCGTCTGCGAACAGAGCCAACTGCGCCTTCTTACTCTTTGGGATATCGCTGGTGAACAGCGTGAAGATGAGCGGGGAGATGACAGAACCCTGAGGGACACCTGCACGAATGGGACGGGGGGAGGACAGGGCGCCCTCTATGCGGTAGCGGAAGGTGCGATTCGACAGAAAGTCTCGTAAGATGAGCACGAGACGATCGGGCACACCGAGTTGATACAGCTTGTATATTAAGCCGTTGTGCCAGACTTTGTCGAAGGCCTTCGCTATATCGAAGAAGACCGCACCGACTAATGAGCCTCGCATGAAGCTTTCGCTTATATGCTCGACTATGCGGTGGGCCTGGTGAATACTGCAGTGTTGGGTGCGGAACCCGAACTGCTCATTCGGTATGAGGCCCTTGGTCTCGGCAAAGTCTCTGAGACGCTTATAAATAAGCCTCTCGTAGATCTTTCCGAGTACCTTGAGCAGACTGATGGGGCGGTAGCTAGAGGGCTCGCTCTTGGGCTTGCCGGGTTTAGGGATACCTATGACCGTGGCTTCCTTCCACGTTTGGGGGAAAATGTTGTTGTTGAGAGCACCATTGAAGATGATGGTCAACAGCATTATCAGGTGGGCGGGGAATAGTTGGACCACTCTATTAGTGAGACCATCTGAGCCGGGGGCTTTGCGAGTTTTAAGACCCTTGATGATCTCGTGCACCTCGTCAGGGGTGACGGGGGGCAGTGGATCGTCAGGGTCCTCTACGGGGGGTTGAGCGAGTCTGCGTTCGACTTCAGCGTCTATCTCAGTGAGATGCGCTTGGTCTACTGGCAATAGGCTGGGTGAGCATTGAGCCTCGAGACTGTCGGCTAGGCATTCGGCCTTGTCGGCGTCATCGAAAGCTATGGTCGTATCGGGGCGGACTAGTGGGGGCATGGCGGCGCTCTGTTGGGACCGGAGTTTCCTCTGGAGCTGCCAGAAAACTAGGTGAGTCGGTTCTAGATCGCTGAGCATCTTATCCCAGCCCGCTTCACGCAGCTCAGCGATGCGAGAACTTACTTTACGTTGTAAGTAACGCATGTGAGATTTGTTAGCGGGGCAGGGAAAGTTGCTGTAGGCACGGGTGGCCGCGTTCTTCTCGGTCATCAGATCACGTACATCGGCCGGCAATTTGAAGCGGAAGTTATCCTCCGCTGGAACTTGCCTTGAACAATCGTTCAAAACCGTTTGTACGTGGTCCGTGAGCGAGTCGATCGCGGCCACTGTGTCCTCGGCAGAGTCGAACTGCCCGGGGATTGAGTCTAGCTGGGGGGACGAGTTGGATTTCAGCAGTTCGCCTACTTTCCTTCAGTCCGTAACCTTCCTGGTGGCCGGGGGCTGAGTGGGGTCGGGGAGACCTATGCGGGGGGCCAGTTTCATGACAACTGGACGGTGGTCAGAGGTAAGCTCTTGCACCGTTTCTATTGAGTTTAGCCTAAGGTTGACGTTCTTAAGGAGCGCCGTGTCTAGGACATCTGGGGAATGGTTGGGGTCATGGGGAAAGTGGGTGTGAGTCATCGGGGCGATGACGTCAAAGTTCATGGTATTGGAGAGGTCGAGTAAGAGTCGACCTCTGAAGGAAGATTTGGTACTATTCCAAGCCGGATGTTTGGCATTGAGATCGCCCGCTATAATAACGGAGTCACTCATGCCTAGTAAGGAAGAGAGATCGTTGGAGATCTCTTGGGGATTCTCTGCTGCTGGGGTGCGGGGAGGGATGTAGGCAGAGACTAGGGTGATCGGCTGATGGCCGGTCATGCCTAGGCGGCAAACAGAGACTTCTATTTGAGAGAGGGCAGGAGGATCCATCGGGATGCAATAGAGCTCCTTTTTGTAATAAATGAGGGTGCCACCTCTGTGACAGCGAGTCCTATCATTGCGAACTATGCGATAGTTCGCTATGGATGGGTTACGCCTATGGGGTTTGAGGAAGGTTTCCTGAACTAGCAGGATATCTATCTGATGGTCGCGGAGGAATACCGCGATCTCATCTCTTTGACCATTAATGCCATTGGCATTGAAGAAGCCTAAGTAAAGGGATCGGGGTTTGAACCTAGCTACGGGTGTATTATCCATAATGGGGGGTAGATGGGTTAGCGAGGGAGGACATGGCTTGCGTAATCTCCGGGTACGCGTTAAATATTAGGGGGATCCTCATCACGTCATTGGCTTTCCTGGCAGCGACGATCTCGTCGGCCATTTGCCTAGCGCGAGGGGTGAAAAACGTCATATAAGACGTGGTGATCACCGAGAAGGGGTCGAGTGAAGCCGCGGGGGGAGGGGGAGGGGGGGGGGCGAGCTACTGCCGGAGCAGGAAGTGGCTAAATGAGGGGCGCTGGAGCGCGAATACGGGGGTCCATGAGTGGGGGGATGCGGGAGGGGGGGGGTTGGGGTTTGGGAGTACCCATGGAGGGGAAAGCTCGCTGATGTTGCAGCTGATTCCAGGGGCTAGGCCTCTGGGGGCTAAGCTTTGCTGGAATTTGGAATTTGGGCGGAGGGGGCCTTGTAGGCCGAGGGAGCTTCCCTCTGCTGGCGAGCGTCAGAGCGCTTAGTCAGCTTGGAGGAGGGAGCCTTGGGGGCTTTGGGGCAGCCTCTGTAGTTCGCGGGATGCCCTGTCTGCCCGCAGAGCATGCAACTGGGAGGCTCCGTGCAGAGCGAGCGGTCTTTCGGGCGCATGCAGTCCGCAGTGCCATGCTCACCCAGGCACTTGACGCACCTGGGCTTAGCATAGCAATGCTTCTGCGAGTGCCCGTAGAGTTGACATCGGTGGCATTGCCCGATTGTCGAGTTTTTATGTGGCTTTTCAATGTCAAAGCCAGTCAGGTTGCAGATGGCTTTGATATTGAATATCGGGTGGATACGGGCCTCGGTGGGGGGACATACCACGAGGACCATGTCGAATGCCTCGCCACTGCGGGCGCGGTGCATGCGGTGGACTTCGTCGACAGGGATGCCCTGTAACATTAAGTCATCCTTAATGTCAGCGGAAGGGATTTCACGTGGGATCCTTTTGATCACCACGCGAGTCTGTTTCTCCTCGGGGAGGGAGAAGGTGTGGAACGCCACACCTCTGGAACGGAGGAGTCGAGTGATGTCCCGATAGTCTTTCGACGTCGGGATGGTCACCTTGATACCCTGTTGGGTATTGCGGGCGCTGGTGTATGCGATCTTTTGATCGCAGCACCATCTGGAAATATCGGTCCACTTCGCCTTATCCTGTATATAGATAGGGGGAGGGGGGGGATCTTCTTCTTCTGGGTGCCAGAACTAGAAGGAACGGGGGACATGGGGGCATCCTGGCTCGAGGATGGAGCGGGGGTAAGAGGGGTCAGGGGGAGGGCGGTGGGGGTGAGGACCGCGGGGGGGGGAGGGGGGAATGGGGGAGCTAGGGCCAGAGGCGAGTTCCTCGAAAGCGACCACCTTGGTGGCCTGGGAGGAGCTCTGCTTCTTCTTCTTCCTTTTGCTTCCCTTCCCGGTGACGGGCACGAAGCCTCCGTCGTCAGAATGGGAGGAAGAGGAGGAGGAGTGAATGGCCTCAGGATCGGACTGAGACAGCTGTGGGATAGTGGGGAAGGGGGTGGCCACCCGCTTTGAAGAAGCAGGCATTGGGGTATCGGGCCGCCTCTGAGAAGCGGGCACGTCGACGTCCATGTCCCTGGAGGGAACGGACGGACTGAGCGGGCTCTCAGGGGCGGGAGGGGCGAGAGGGGCTATTAAGACATCGCTGAAGTCCGCGATGGTCATGTCGGGGAAGATAGCGCGATGGAGCTTAGTGAGCTCCTCGGCATATTTTTCCTCTAGACTTTCCTTTTTTAGGATCGTCGTGAGGACCTCGAGGATTAGGAGCACCGACCTTGCGGTGGGGTCCGAACTCGGCTCTATCGAGAGCGACATATTTAAATGTCGGGGGAGCCTAACATTCCCTATAAACCTATCTCCCCGGATGGACTTGTCCGGGGATGTGTGACCCTCCCTGCCGGGTATAGACAGGGAGGTGAGTACCTACTGGTGAGCCCTAAGCTTGCTTTGGCCCGTTGCCTATCTTATTTGTGCAACGGGGTCCTAACATGGGTCTGGTGCGAAGGGGTAGACACACCCAACCGACACCAGGTGTGTAGCTGTTGAAGGAAAACTGTCACCAATGCCGACTAGGAGACCCCCCAAGGCCGAACACTGGGACCCGTCCAACTGACTGCCTCACCCTGATGGGGATCGGCGGGTGTGATTGGGTCAACACCCCACTCGGTTTCGTTGGCACCGTATGGTATCCACCGAGGACCACGAAACTGTGGTTTTTCCCTGAAGGGGACAAGATAACCCGACGACCGTTTTATCGAGTATGACTGTTAAAAGAAATACTAAACTAGTTGTGCCTTGAAAAAGGCACACAACTAGCGGCTGAAGATAGTCACTATATAAATATAGTACTATGTAGATCGTCACGAGGTGCGACGAAATCTTGATAGCAGGAACCACAGAGCCGGAATCGGGAGCACTCGAACCACAAACACGTCCGTCCGCTACCGCTGCCGCGCGCCGAGTGAAAAGTGACATCTGCTTTGGAACCACTAAAACTTAAGTATTATTCTACCATAGCGCAAGTTGTGTGTGGGTCTGAGACAGGTCAATTTTATTTTAGGCGTTTAGACCAATAGTAGCTGCCTAGGTTTTGATATTTCGGTCAAACGTACCTAAGTTGTTCTTGTGGACAAGTTGCAACCTCTCCAACTCCCGGGCGAGGCCATTTCTTATGGTTGTGTTTTGTAAACTCTCGTAGATGTTTTGTATGTGTGAGTGTTGCAAGTTGAGACCTGCTCCTCTGGGCGAGTCTATTATCTGTATCAGTGTGCCTAGGATATGGTGTGGTGTGATGTAGATGTCTAACGGTTTTAGAACAGGTTGCGACTTGTGTTTGGAATCTAGTTAGATTTCTCGGTTATGTAAAGTGTTTATTTACTTTATATAAGCCCTTATGCGCTTGTATGGTATGTGTAAAAGGAAATAAAGGTAGCCCTAGGTAAGTTGGGTACATGAATATTTTTCTAATAAGGAAAATATGTTTATTATTATGTTTCTTAAAGCTAGTCAGCTGTTTATATGTATGAGTACAAGGTGCTTATATACTTGCTCTTATGTGTTTACAAGATAAGGGAAATAAAGCTAGCCCTATGCTAATCAGGTACAATAATTCTTATTACTAGTTTCTAATATGAAAATAGGTTATTTATTTAATCAGTACTTCTTAATTAGATAATCAGCGTGTCTTACAAACTAGTTTATTGTTCGTCGCCAACATTTATATTAGCTTGCTCTGTTCGTATGTCTTTCCGGTTACTAATATTGTCCCCCATTTTTCAAGCACTTCCTGGAATCGATTGAGCTGTAACTTGGCATACTTATACAACTACCGAGACATTTTGATAAATTGATATCATGGAGCTGGTCTGATGATGGAGTCAGAAGTTAGGCATAGGAACTCTTCAATCAAACAAAATAGCACTATCGTGTTTGGACTCATTGGTTACGTATTAACAAGTGCTTTGACACTGGGTGGTGTTCAAGGTCTGATGATGGAGCCGGAAGGTAGCCATATGTGTTTCTAGTTACACCAATTGTCATCCATTTTTCAAGCACTTTCTGGAATCTGATTGTGCTGTAACTTGGCATACTTATACAACTACCGAGACATTTTGAAATAATTATACCACGTTGCTTGTCTGATGATGGAGCCGGAAGTTGGCCATAAGAACTCCTCAATCAAACAAGATAGCACCATCGTGTTTGGACTCATTGGTCATGTATTTACAAGTGCTTTGACACTAGGTGAGCCGGAAAGTGGCCATGGGAAAACCTAATTCATTGAATTTGTGAGGGTGATAGAACAGATATTTAAACAAATCCTAATGCTAAAAAGAAGAAAATAAAATATGAGTAAAAATCTTTTTAAAAACAAGCTTTTAATTAACTAAAAAGTACTAAATAACATTTGCAAGGATTGTTCTAATGAAACCACTCGTAAACCAGTTTAACAGCAAAGCGATATTTATTGTCTTTCACACAATGCCACTTTAACAAATTACACTATACTATAACTACAATAAAACAGAAAGTACTAATTATGACCGCCCGATATCGGTTCCGTCATGGAAGCCGACCGTGCAAGCCAGAGAGCGTTAGACTGCCCGACACCGTTCCAAAGGAAGCGTGTCCGTGCGAGCCGAACTGAGAAATGGCTTTTTTTTTTTATCTAGGGCATCTCATAGTTGATTTTAGATGAAAATCGTAACTATTTAACCGTATAGTTCGGAACCGCCCCCGAAAGGACCCGAACACACAAACCTCCGCCGGCTCGGTAGCGGGTCCTTTGGGACCCCAGAATTACCACATACGACACCCTATCCGATTATGGAAATATTGAATATGCTACCCATCAAATCTTAAGAATGTGCGTTAATTATGAGAGTTGGATAAAAACTCATTATGTTTACGCCATTAAATTTTTCATATTCAGCGTGCAAGTTAATTAATTCACCTATATAAAATTCAAGACTGTAAATACCATAATCGCCATTTTGATGACAGTGGTGGTCGAGGCTAAAAAACATAAAAATTCGTGATTTTGAACATCCATACCCCACCACAGGGGCAGTGAATAATACATCATTTAATTATTTGACGAATTCATCCATTGTTCAAGTTAAATAAATAGTGGTAATGAAGTTTTGTGTTATCCAAAGACGAAGTTTCGCGCCAATCGTGCGTGTTTTCATTTTTTCTTTTCACGAATATCACTCATACATGCAGATACGATTTAAAATGTGACAAATATTATTCAAAATATTATATACAACTAGAAAATGTCCAAATCTTAACATAATATACGAACACAGGTCCAATAACACGTATTATTCATTACCAATACTGAAAATGTTTTCAAAATCGCCGACCGATTTTATTGTAATTTCAATTTTTAAATTTAGTTCTCTCGATTAATTAATATGTCGAATATAAGAAATCGATACTTAGAAATTGAAATAAAATTGTTTTACACAATAAATACATTAAGCACTGGTTAAATTAATAATTTATACTTTTCTAATGTTATTTTAACCGTTTTTCGGTCATTATAATTGAAACCTATAAATTCTATTAACTCAATAGACAGGACCTTATGGCCGGGCTAGGTACCTCATCTTTTGAATTTCGCGCCGGAATGTTTCTATAATTGAATTCAAAAACGGAATGCGCTCGCTGTTCAAAATTATTTTAATATATTGGACAATTATTGATAGTGGATTTTATTTTTTATACTCTTTTCTGATAGTTTGCTACAGAATGCCCAGTATACTTTTTAGGTAGGCGTAGGCTTAACAAAATTTTGTTTGGTAATGGTGATAAATTAATTCCGCAAACACTTTTACATAACGTTAATATTTTATTTTAGTTGTATGAGCTTGGTAGTTTTTGTTTTTATTAGGTTACTTTAGTAGGTACTAGAAATTGTTTTTTTTTGTGGTAGTTTCCCAATGAAATTTAAGAAACTGACCAAGTCTTTGTCGGACCACGCACAAAAAGGTTCCGTAGTTGGGATGAAGATATACGCATGCACATTGCACAGTATTAATTTTTCGACTGCAAAAATAAGTTTGTATTTCTAGAAAAAACTACGAAAAACAAAGTTAACTCTGCAGTTGTAACCGAAAATAACCCATAACTCATTGTTGTCACTCATACGGGTTATTTTCGGTTACAATGGGTTATTCACTTTAAAAAGCAGTCACTTATAAGCATCTTATCATTTTAATTATAAGATCCAACAATGCTACATGCTTATGTGCATAGATCTTTTTTTCATCCCTCGATTGCATGTATGAGGAATGACACCCCTAATTATGTTTATCGTAATTTTACTAAACGATTTTTGGCGGTGTAAAGAATAAACCTTCTTCCAAATTTTCAACGATATAGTATAAATAGGTGTCCGAGTAAAATGCCTGTATGACATCTGAACCCATGGACGAACGGACGTGACGAAATAATTAAGAGGTCCTTTTTTTACAGATTTTGGCTATCGAGTTTACAATCGATAGCGACTGATGTCTATGGTAATTTATTTAAAATACAATTACCCGAAAACCACACGACACACATGACAAAAACTTTTCGCAGCCGCCATCTTGGATTTACATTTTGACCTCACTATTGACTTTATCACCATCGCAATTTATTAGTATTACTTGCAAGTTTGTAGAAATATTGTGTTATCGTACGTATACTTTAATGTTTGTAAATATGTGAGCACCATGTACCTATCACATACTTAATTTATTTATTTTTCATTGCTCCATTTTTAATTTTTAATTCTTTTTACCTATTGTAATTGTATTCTCGGTGCATCGTCTTCACATGTAATTATATAATTGATGTACCTATACCAAATATTGTAAAACATTTTTTTTAAAAAGAGTAACGGTGGAGTTTCTTGCCCATTCTTCTCCATACGAAAACTACCTTTTGGAAGGGGCAACTAGAATCAGTTCTATTTCTATGTATTTGACGTTCAAAAGTGCCTTTAATGTGCCTAGTTGAAATAAATTATTTGACTTTGACTTTGACTTTGCAAACTATGAAAATGACAGATATTAGGAAAAAAAAAATTGCAGCCACCATCTTGGATTTTCATTTTGACTAAATTCACACTTTCCCTTTCTTTCTCTCTTGCTATCAAATTAGAAGAAGACCGTCGCAAGTATGAACGCTTTTACGAAAACTTTTTTTTTTAATTTTCTGGTTTGGCCCCCCAAAAGTGACTATTTGCAAAATCCATTTATTTACGTTACACTTCCGTGTTTGGGTCACTAAAATGTATATGTGTACCAAATTTCAACCGAATCGGTCCAGTAGATTCGAAGCAAATTGGCTGTGACAGACAGACACAAGACTTGCGTGACACGAGTGATCTTATATGAGTTTCGTTTTTTCATTCAGTCGTACGGAACCCTAAAACGTTACACCACTTTCCACAGTGTACGTGTATGTACTTATTACTAAAATTAATTTAAAAAATAAAATAATTAATGAAAAATATACCTAAGAGTTTTTATTCAGTTTCTACAATTTTTAATCAAGTTTGATTTTAACGAATATCGATTAGGCTGAGTGCAACATTTGAATCGAAATAGAAAAATTGGGTGAACGGTAAGCACTAAAAGTGTCACGTCGCACCAAAATTTTTGTTAATTTTTGTTCATATTTGATCGTGTTTTTTATCTAGTTTAAGTATGAATAATGGTAAAAGTAAGAATGCAGAAAGAATGATAATATCTTTATTTGGTCCTTTTGCATATTTTCAGCAAGAGAGATTGTTTATGTACATATTTTCAGGGAATCTGAGTTGCCTACTTTTTGAATAGGTGTATTTATACCTATTTTATACAACTTTCGCAGTCGACTGACGCGGTTTGACCGACCTCAACATATAATTTATGATATTTACCACAAATTTATTGTATACAATAGATGCGGTAACATACTTTTTTTTAATAAATTCGAATGCTGAAAGTTCATGTAAATTCCTGATTTTCATGACGGAATTCGCAACAACCCGTCGAGTTAGCTGATGTGTCACGTGTCAAAATCTTCTCGAGCAGAGAGGACCGGACTTTCCTGTGGCTGCTTTAAGCTACTACACTCAGGGCCTCCAGCCAGGGGCATATAACTATTCTAAATTAAAACTAAGTGAACGCTCGCTAAGGGCACCCCCTGTGGGGTACGAACTTCGGCTTACGGCGTCACTGACGGGAGGACAGCAAGATGGGACAGGCTGGACCAATATCAGATCATTTTTATTAATAGGGGAATTTAAAGCTACGTGCTCAGCTACGGCGCGGGCTGGCACATCATCGGACAAGAGACGGGGGGACGAATTTAATCGGGATCGCGGTCGTGCTGGACCTCGGCGGCGAGGTCGGAATGACGGTAGGCGTCTGTTTCTGTGTTTGAGAACTGTACTGGTGGCCCTATTGCTCTCCTGGAGGAGGGTTATGGGATCATCTGGCTCTACTAGTGCATGCCTCGGACGGCGGACTTTACTAATCCTAGAGGGGGCATAATTAGCGGCCTCGACAACCAGAGGGTTGCGATGTTTGGCGGGTCTATCGAAATAACGCTTGGAAAGGCGTTTCAGAAACTGGCGGATTGTGGGAATCTTTAAGTCGAGATGGAGGATCTCGTTACGAACGAACCAGGGGGCTGACTTGATTTTACGTAGGAAACGGTTCTGTAGGGTTTGCATCCTATGGATATAGTGGGGTTTTGCGTGAGCAAAGACGGACCCCGCATAGGTCATGATGGGACGAATACACGCCGTGTAGGTACGCAATTTGCACTTGAGTGACAATTTGCTTCGTGCATTCAGAACGCAGTGGAGTCTACCTAGAGCGAAAGCGGCACGCGAGCGTACCTGCTTTATGTGCTCTTGAAATGAGAGTTTATCGTCCAGCGTTCCACCTAGATATTTAGCTCGCTTCTCCCAAGGGATCGGCTTGCCAAACATGGTGAGCGGACTGGGGACGGGGGCTCTAAAGTGATTACGCGATTTCTGGAAGAGAACCGCTTGACTTTTATCGGCATTTACTTCGATTCGCCACTTTCGAAACCAGGCGCCGAGCTTTTCGACCGCTGCCTGGAGAGCTAGGCGAAATCGATCGGGTAGACGCCGGGCCCTCGAGTAAATGGCCGTATCGTCTGCGAACAGAGCCAACTGAGCCTTTTTACTCTTGGGAATGTCGCCGGTGAACAAAGTGAAAATGAGGGGAGACAGCACGGAGCCCTGAGGGACTCCTGCTCGGATGGGTCGGGGGGAGGAGAGGGCACCTTCGATACGGTAGCAAAAGGTGCGGTTCGACAGAAAGTCTCGAATGATGAGCACGAGACGGTCTGGCACTCCGAGTTGGTACAACTTGTATAACAAGCCGTTGTGCCAGACTTTATCGAAAGCTTTCGCTATATCGAAGAATACAAAATCAAAATCATTTATTTGCCAAATAAGGTACAGAAGGTTGGTAAAGTGTACAAAATTGTTCTCTTATTCTGCCTTTAAGTTCGGCGTGCAAATATAAATTAAAGTTACATTTTATTTAATTTAAATTTATCATTGATAATAATCATGCAGTCATTAACATAAATAATCCCATTAAAATTGTATTAAGTATTGAATTAAGTGAATGCCAATATAATGAAAAAAATAACAAAAAATAACAAGTAATAATAAAATAAAATCGGCATATAGAGACTTCTAAACGAGAGAGGGTGGGAGGGTCCATAGGGATGCAATAAAGCTCTTTTTTGTAATAAATGAGGGTTCCGCCCTTGTGGCAACGCGTTCTATCGTTACGGGCTATACGATAGTTGGCTATGGAGGGATTGCGGTTACTAGGTTTGAGGAACATTTCCTGAAAAAGGAGAATATCTAATTGATGGTCGCGGAGGAAGAGAGAGATCTCATCTCGTTGACCGTTGATGCCATTGGCATTGAAGATGCCAATGGCATCTTCAATGCCAATGCCAAGAAGCCTGAGGGATCGGGGTTTAAACCTAGCAAAGATGGCTTTATCCATTATGAGTTGGATTAGCGAGGGAAATTAGGGCTTGCGTTACATCCGAGTACGCATTGTAGATCACTAGGATCTGAGATAGGTCGCATCTATCCCTGGCTGCCTGGATTTCGGCGACCATTCGGATAGCGCGGGGGGAGTAAAAGATCATGAACGTGGAGGCTAACACGTACATGGATGGATCATGAATGGATCTTTACCTACGTTGGAGTTTTGGGGAGCCACAGAAGTGGGAGCGGGGCGAGAGTTAGCTGGCGCAGGCGCGCATTTTGCGAGAGGCGCGGAGGGCGCGGGGGATGCGGGGGTTGGTGCAAAATGCGCCGGGGGCGCGAGGTGCGCTGGGGGATGGGCACAGATACGAGGATCCATGAGAGAGTAGAGGGGGGTGCGAGGGGCAGGGGGTTTCGCGGATGCTAACTTAGGGAATGATTGCTGATGTTGGAGCATATTCCAGGGACTGGGTCGCTGAGGGCTAAGTCTCTCTGGGATTTGAGAGGAAGGAATGGGAGGGAATTCCCTATACTGACGATTGTCAGCACGCTTATTAAGCTTGGGAGAGCTAGATTTAGGGGCTTTGGAGCAGCCACGGTAGTTGGCTGGGTGCCCTTCTTGGCCACATAGCACACAGCTGGGAGGGCTGAGGCAGAGGGAACGGAACTTACTGAGAAATGTCGTGGAAGTCGCGACAGCGAGCGGGGTCGGGGCTTCGCCCCTCGCCCGCGGAGGCTATACTGTGGCCCATAACTACGGGCCCCTCCTCTTGATTCCTAAGCGGCGGTGGTAGTGAGCGCGTTTAGGTCGCGCTCTTGTGTGAGAATGCAATGTTGATCCGTAGGAGCGTCGCGACGCTCATAGTGGCGTCGCTTTCTTCACGACATCTCGGCGGTCCGCCCCTACCAGGTGAAACCCCTAGTTACCTAGGGGAGGCCTAGCAGAAGGTAACCAGCATCGGAGATGTCGGCTCGACGCGCCTACGGGACGGGATGTAGTCCCCCCCCCTCCCTGCTCACAGAGCTAGCCGTTTACAGTTCGGGGGAAGGGCTGTCGTGTGTGTAAGCGGCTTGTGTTGTTATGTAACACCGCCTAGTGTCTCTGTGCGAGATGTAGGCACGCCCGCGCCGCATCGTCGCACATTGATGTAGGATGCATAATTGTGTAGTGGTGGCTGTCTGTTTGGTTGCGCAATATGCCTATATTAACTTAGTACTCATGAGGGTACTCATTGCGCAGGGCATTGTCGGTGCGCGGTAATATGTTGGCACGCAGGTTCGCTCGTTGTACTGCTCCTGTTAAAATAACAATGTTGAAGGCATTCTGCCAGACGTTCTACACGAGCGGCCTGTGGGCAAACTTTAAACAAAAAGCCTACAAGACCTTGCGCGTCCAGTATAATAATGTGTTCAGGGCTTTGTTTCGGCTTCCTCGATATTGCAGTGCATCCGGCATGTTTGCTGACGCCAGCGTAGATGACTTCTACGCAATTATGCGTAAAAAAGTTGCGTCGGTGGTGCGACGAGTACGGGGGAGCCCGAATAGCGTCCTGAGGATGATTGGCGAGAGAACCGATACTGTTCTGCTCAGTAGGTTCACCGAACTCCATGTGTTGCGAGGCCGATGAGCCTACTGTGCAGGGGTAGACGGTGAGTCTAGGATTGTTTTACCTTTTTGTTACTAACATTAGCAGTTAGTAGAACATAGTATTGTGCATTCGCAGTGTACAGACGTGCTCGAAAGCAATATTTAATAATTACCTACTGAAAAATAGTGACCTCCTTTAGTGCATTACTAACGTGATGCAATTGTAATTTTGCTAAGTGTGTAGTTTCAGCGAATAAAGACGCGAAATAGTGAAATAGTAAAAATACAAAATGGATAACAGCCCCTTTAATCCAAGGGGGGCAATGCATCCCTCCGCGTCGCCGTCGAAGACGACGACGCAAAACCCAGCCCTTGAGTCGGATACGGTTGAAGTTATTTCAACGCCTGAGATTCAGAAATGGATGTCAGGCATCGAACAGAACTTGAATGAAGTTTGCGCTATTGCCGCGGAAGCCAAACTCAACTCGGAGCAGAAAATGAAAATTTCTACCCTATGCCGTAAAGTAGGATCTGGCACCTCACAAATGGCAGTCCTATACCAGTCTCTCAAGCAAAAAGCCATTCAGGCGTATAACGCGGTCGAAGCCCTTCAAGAAAAACGCGACCTGATGGAACAGATTTCGGAACTCAAGCAGACGATTAAGGATTCTGGTTCTGCTAGAAATGGTTCGTTTGCCGATAAGGTGAAGAAGGGAGCAAATGATTTCGTTCGACCCAATAACCTAAGCTCTATTGCCATTTATCCCAGTGACAAATTAAAAACAAGTGTCCAAACAAAAGAACTCGTGCAAACAATCATACGGCCCGAGCAAATGAAGCTCCATGTTCGAGGTGTCCGGAATACAAAAAATGGAGGCGTAATTATTAGTACCGAGACGAAAGATGACACTGATAAACTGAAGCAAGCAGTTCACCTCTCTCTATCTGGACTTACCACCGCCGAGCCCAACAAGCGCAAACCTAGGATCGTGGTTGTAGGAGTTCCGACTTCCTTGGCTGAAAATGAGGTGTTCAGATGCATTTTCGAACAAAATGTAGCCGACAAGTTACCAGAGATGTCATTGGAATCCTTCTTGACCTTCATAAAATTAAGCCACAAATCGGGGAAGAAAGATGCTACGACCTGTAATTACGTTGTAGAAGTTTCAGCCGATATACGGAAAGCCCTAATCCCTCAATCAAGGCTTTTTATAAATTGGACGTCCTGTCCTGTCAGGGACTTTACATTGGTAACAAGATGTTATAAATGCCAACAATATGGCCATGCAGCAAAAACTTGCAGAGAGATCGTTCTTACGTGTGGTCACTGCGGTGACGCAGGTCATTCGTTGTCCGAATTTTTAATAATAATAATTTAATAATAATTTTATTGAATAAAACGATTACAAAAAGTGTACATTTAGTCAACAGATAAGATTATTTCGTAAACAATAATAGTGCCTAAAAGTAACCTAAAACTTAAATATGTATATTACAGGTGCAAATCGGTAATGATGGTTTGAAACTGCAATGTAAGGTAGCGACCCGCCCGATCTAGGTTAATTCAACCTGTGTTTCAGGCCATCACTTTACAATTTATTTAAATGAAAGACTAAAATTTATAGTTAAACTGAATAAAATAAACTATGTAGGGCGAATGAAATAAAATAAAGTTTTTTATCACTGAATGTTATAATCATTTACCGATACAAAATATAGTAATACTTAAAAGTTAAAATATTGTAATATTCGAGTGACACCGAGACGAGACAGTACAAAAAATCGTGCCGTTTGCGGGCGTGATGCGAGCCGGACTGCCGGGCGCGGAGCGGGTGCGGACGACCGCGGGGCGCGGGGCGCGGGAGGCGCGGGCGCGTGTATGCGTGTGTGTTTGCATGTTACATGCTTAATCTTCCTACATACTCCCCCTTTTGACCAACCGAGTGCCCCCACAGGTGGTCAAACATCAAATATGACACGTTGCTTACGCGGCCTACCACGGGAACGTTTAGGAGCAACAGGCTGCGGAACCTCAGGGCATTCACCATCTCGAGAATGATACCTCCTTAAGTCGCAAATGTGATATTTACCGATGACTTCATCCGGTGAACCAGGGAACGTTAAAAGGTAAGTAGTTGGACTAACCTTCTTCTGAACCAGGTAAGGGCCATCTCTCTTAGGCATGAGTTTGGAGCTGACACCCTTAGCAGCATTACTGAGGACGTGCGACTTCATCAGGACAAGATCACCGACAGCCAGTTCGTCAGCCTTTCGAGTCTTGTCTTTCGCAGCCTTACGAAGGTCCTGCTGATGTTCAATGCACTCCTTGCTGTTGCTGAGTGTCTCCGCAAGCTTCAGCAGATACGGCGTAATCTGTGGAACATAGTTTTCAGCCTCTATGACAGCACGAAGATCGCTCTGTACTGCAATAGGTGAGCGGAGTTCACGAGCAAATGTTAAGTAAGCTGGAGTCTGTTGAGTTGCCTTAGTCAGTGATGTGTTCAACGCAAAGCGGATGAATGGCAATACTTCTGGCCACTGCTGATGGTGTCCTTCTACCAAGATTGCCAACTGAGTCTTGAGGTCGCGATTTTTACGCTCCACTGGGTTGGCCTCTGGATGGTAGAGAGGAACGAGACTCTGCTTCACACCAAGCGTGAACATTGCATGTTGCATGACATCGGCTACAAATTGCACACCGTTATCGGAAATGAGACGTCGAGGAACACCGAAGCGTAAGAAAACCTCCTCAATTAGTACCTTTGCGCATGCTTCAGCTGTGGCTTCGGAGAGGGCGAACAGCTCAACCCATTTGCTGGCTGTGTCTTCAACGATCAACACCCATCTCTCTTCATTAGCTCCTTTGGGAAGCGGCCCAAAGAGATCGACAGCCAAGACTTCAAAACGCTGAGCAGGAACTGGAGTCTGTAACAGTCCCGCTGGTTTCTCGTTGGAAGCTTTGTAGCGCTGGCATTCGATGCAGGTCTTCAAGTACTCTAACGTCGCATACCGGGAAAATAAAATCTCTGACTTATACGGTGCAGGGTCCTGTCTAATCCGCCGTGACCTGAAGTAGCAGAGTAGTGACATTCAACCAGTACCTGTTTTCGTCGGTTTTCAGGAATGACGAGCTGCGGTTCTTCTGTCTCTGCCTCAGTGTATCGGTATAGTACACCTCTACACGTATGATATCCTCTCTCCGTCCAACGGGTAAGTTCTAATTCGTCCTTGCCTTCCAGAGCCTTGAGGATCTTCGCCACTTCGGGGTCTGCGAGCTGGTCTTCACGAAGAGTAGCAGCATCCCAGTGCGGCGGGTCGACAAGCACCGTGCTGACTCCACAGGAATCGCGAGCCTCCTCCTCACACGGCGGACGACTGAGCGAATCAGCAACGACATTCGTTTTCCCGGGAGTGTAGTCGACTTGCAGATCAAAGGACTGGAGTTTCATAGCCCATCGTACGAGACGACCGGCAGGCGACTTCAAGGTGAGTAGCCACTTCAGGGGCTGGTGGTCGCTGCCGACACGTACAGGATGGCCATCGATGTACCCACGATACTTCTCGACTGCCCAGACAACTGCCAACGCCTCGCGCTCGGTGGTAGAGTAGTTCCGCTCCGCCGAAGTAAGCAGGCGACTGGCGTACGCGATGGGTTTCTCTTCGCGCGGCGACTCCCCCTGGAGTAGAGCCGCACCCAGTGCGTAATTGCTGGCATCAGTCCTGAGAATGAATGGCACATTATAGTCTGGCTGAATAAGAATCGGAGGTGAGGTAAGTAATCCTTTTAGTTCTGTAAATGCCTTAGTCTGTTCTTCACCCCACAACCAGGACTGATTCTTGCGCGTCAGCATAGTCAGTGGTTGCGCAACTTGGGAGAAGTTCGGCATAAATTTCCGGAACCACGAGCAACTCTGCAGAAAGGATTTTAGATGCTTTACATTAGCTGGTTCTTTCATATCTAATATCGCAGCAACCTTATCCGGGTCCGGGGTCACTCCTTCAGAGGTGATAATATGCCCCAGGTACTTCACACTCTCTCGAGCAAATGTGCACTTATCGCGATTTGCGTGGAGGTTAAAGACACGTAAGCGGTCAAATACCGCATGTAAATCCTGAATATGCTGGTGAAATGATCCGGATATCAATATCAAATCATCAATGTACCCGAGGAGAGTCACCCCCTTAAGCGATGATGCAGATCGAAATCGGTCTATCAAACGTTGAAAGGTTGCGGGCGCATTCCTCAGACCAAACGGCATGCGCGTAAATTTATGAAGCCCAAACGGAGAAACAAAGGCAGTCTTATCCTGGTCTTCAGGTCTTACTCTGACCTGGCAGTAACCAGATCGAAGGTCAATAGTGCTCATAAAACAGCTCTTACCAGTGTACTGCAGGAGGTCATCGATCACCGGAAGCGGGTACGAGTCACTCTTAGTGACGGCGTTCAACTTGCGATAGTCCACGCAGAACCGGTAAGTACCATCCTTCTTCGGTACCAGAAGAGCTGGTGCTGCCCACGGAGATTAACACTCCGTGATGATACCTTCGCGCAGCATCTTCTCTATCTCCGCCTCCATGATGGCTTTCTTAGCGGGCGTGAGTCGATACGGCGGCACTGCAATCGGCGGGTGATCACCGCAATCGATGCGATGCTCAGCAAACGATGTCGGTTCTCCCCCTTCTGCGAAGATATCTCCATACTCCTGAAGCAGCTGAGCGAGACAATTCTTCTCTGAAATTGACAGCATCGAACCCTCATTATTACGTAAGACATCCGCGGAAGCGCACCCTACGACGTCACGTGAGGTCTCACACCGCAAGGGGTGAATGACCTGAGGCCGATCAGCTGTGAACCAAGTATTGTTCGACATATTTATAACAATACCGACTTTACGTAAGAAATCAATACCGAGCAACGTGTCATTATTTACTGAATCCGGAAAAATAACAAAAGTGATGGGTACTGCCGACCCCCTAAATAATACGTCAACATCCACGAGTAAAACTTTAAGGTCCCGCACTATACCGTCGGCTAATTTTACGGTCATAAAACAACTACGAAACGAATAGTTTTGTTTAAGAAGTAGTGCATAAAGTTTCGAACCGGCTACACTACGTTTGGCAGCCGTATCAACTAACCCCGTACCACGATAACCGCCTATCTCAATATCGAGTATCGGGCGACCGTCGGTACATAAGTTCGACGCGGATAGGTTACCTATTCGACTCGGCAATGCATCACATTCGCTAACACACTTACAATTACATAAATAATCAGATTGAGACACGTTACATAAATTGTTTACAACAGATTTGTGTGAAACAACATTACGGCTATCAGTATTATGAAAATTCTTATCAGAGTCTAACATGTTAATATCTAGTACAGAAAATGATTCCTTAGTACTATTTACGGAACATTTAGGGCAATTAGATCGTATTACACCGTTAGCTCCACAACCATAACACTTCACTGAACCTTTATCGGTTTTATCACTTTTATCTTTAATATTTTTACAGGAGTCTCGAGTGTGTCCGACTTTACGGCAATAAACACAATATAGTCGTTTACCTTTTTCAGACGAATTGTTATTGTTTACCACAGTCGGCGGGGGCGAAGCACTACTCGTAGCGCTCGACCAACCAGTAGGTATGTCCCCCGGTGAACACGTCGCGGAGGCTGCCGGGGCGCGCGCGAGCGGCGCGGGTGGCGCGGGCGGCGCAGGCCGGGGCTGCGGTGACGGCGCGTGCGGCGCATGCGCGCTAGCGGCGCGGCCGCGCGCGTCGTTCGACACTTCGGACAGCGACTCCTCGATGTTTCGCGCCTTCTCAACCAACGTATCTAGGTTGGAGACGGTTTCACGGGTTAAACGTTTCCTTATACGTCTATGTAGTAACCCGTAAATCATGTCGACTTCCATATCATTTTCCACGATGTATGGAAGTTTGGCGATATGCGCGCGGAGGCGAGCAACGAAGACCTCCGTGTGTTCTTCTTCTGTTTGTTCCGCGGCAAATATATCGCGGAATAGCTTGTGTGGTGGTCGGGATACACCGTACATAGCGCGTAACCTTTGCAGCGCGTCTTCCCATGACGTCACTGATGATTTAACACCACGGAACCACACAGCAGCCTCCCCTTCCAGGAGCATGGGTAGACCGCGAAGCGCATGTTCGTCACTGATCGATGTACACTCCTTGTATATCACGATAGAGTCGACGAATGCTTCGAAGGCCTCTGAGTCCTGGCGTGATCCATTAAATCTCGCCGTACAGCGCGCGAAGTTTCCGTGTTTCGTTGGTGCAGGCGATGGAGACGGTGATGCTGCGACGTTGACGGACGACGTAGCCAGCAGGCTCTGAACCAGTTGTCGGTTCGATTCCGCTTGAGCCTTGGCGAACGTCTCCAGAAACGACGTAAGCGCCCTTCCGATAGCGGCGCGGGCGTCGGGGACGCCGGCGCGCCACTCATGGTGTCGTCATCGTTACCTCTACTTTTGCGGCGAGGCATTATTACACAATTATAGTCAGCTTAACACGAGGAAACACTATTTATAACGTTACGATGTGCACTGAGTTCGTAGCGTCCACTGAGAAAACCGTTACTTTGTAAGTATGAATTTGAGTTCGCGTCGCGTCGGTTACGTACGCGTGCCGCGTTGGAGCGCCAGTTTGTAGGGCGAATGAAATAAAATAAAGTTTTTTATCACTGAATGTTATAATCATTTACCGATACAAAATATAGTAATACTTAAAAGTTAAAATATTGTAATATTCGAGTGACACCGAGACGAGACAGTACAAAAAATCGTGCCGTTTGCGGGCGTGATGCGAGCCGGATAGAGAAGGTGCGTATTTACGCGACCAGGTTTTTACACCAGGTATTTACTAACAAGTACGCCGACCAAGTGCCGACCCGAAATACTTCAAAGTATTTTGCTCCGTTGACTCTCGACGCGATTCTGCACTTTATTTATATCCTGTTACGGATCAATGTTCTGTGAAAGTATTTTTCTTTTAAAGGTTTGGAAGTATTTTTCTTGAAGACGCAATTCTGCTCCTTATTTATATTACATTACGACTTAATGTTCTATGCAAGTATTTTTCTACCAACAAGGCTTGGATCTTAAGGAAGTCCGACCAAGTGCCAACCCGAAATACTTCAAAGTATTTTGCTCCGTCAACACTCGACGCGATTCTGCTCCTTATTTATATTTGGTTACGGATTAATGTTCTGTGAAAGTATTTTTACTTTAAAGGTTTGGAAGTATATTTTTTGGTAGACGCAATTCTGCTCCTTATTTATATTACATTACGACTCAATGTTCTATGCAAGTATTTTTCTACCAACAAGGCTTGGATCCTATGCAAGTATTTTTCCTTTAAGGTTTTGGAAGTATTTTGTTTTATAAACGCGATTGTGCTCTTTATTTATATAATGTTACGGATCAGTGTTCTATGCAGGTATTTACTTCCACCAAGGCCTTGGTTGGAAGTTGGACGTATATTTTTTTGCATACGCGATTGTACTCCTTATTTGTATGGCATTACGGATCTATTTTCCATGCAGAAAGAAAATACTTGAAAGTATTTCAAGCCCTGGTTTTTGGCGCTGGTGTCTAAAGGTGGACGTACTTGGAAGCCCTGGTACTCGATTTTGCAAGTACGACCCATGTCTAGAGCCGGACTGCCGGGCGCGGAGCGGGTGCGGACGACCGCGGGGCGCGGGGCGCGGGAGGCGCGGGCGCGTGTATGCGTGTGTGTTTGCATGTTACATGCTTAATCTTCCTACAACTATGAATAAATTATGAGAAAAAGCCTAATTATTGGTAGATTATTAAGTACAACTAAACCTAAGTATATTTACAAAAGTAAATACTTAAGAGGAAATAATGCATCATCATGACAAAATTTCTAGAAGTTGTTCTGTGTCTGTGTAGTTGAGAATTGCTAAATATTCAGATAACATTTTACTACATATCTTATGGCTTACACTATAGAAGCTTAATAACTTGTTGAGCCTATTATATAGAAAAGGTCCTAAAAATACATAAAATCGTTTAGCAAACGCATGACTGGTTTGAGGATTTATGCAAACCAAGTCCTTCCTTCTCTTGTCGGAAGGTACTGGGTCAAAAGGAAGTGCAGTGTGCTGGTGTAGTACTATGCTTAGTATAAATAATTGCCGTACTGTTAGTACATTGCATGCTAAATAGAGCTCTTGCGTAGGAAATCTAAAAGGGCGAAAGCAACCTTTAAAATTGCTCTTTGAGCACGCTCTAGAGGGAGGAGAATTGTTTTTGCAGCACCACCCCAATATGTAAGAATGGATTGACACAAAGCTAAATAAACCTTTTTAATTAATTTATAGTCTGCTATGTTTCGTAAATTCTTAAAGACATATATTAGTTTGCGCACTGTAGTACATAGTAAATCGAATGCGCGAAGAAAGCCGACATTCCGAAATGTGCAACTTGCTCACGCTTTAAAAAGCCTTGTGATCACAAAACAGGAGACGCTGAATGCCCTGCTAGGAAAATCGCAGAATACAGATACATTAACTCCATCGATTATGAGGGCATCTAGTGCGTCATACTCAAGGCCTGACTTCCGTAACTCTTGTTGCTGACTCAACAGATATACCTGGCCACTGCGCTGTCCTACTTACCTTGCGATTTATTGC
This sequence comes from Lithophane semibrunnea, assembly GCA_947363905.1. Classification (NCBI taxonomy): domain Eukaryota; kingdom Metazoa; phylum Arthropoda; class Insecta; order Lepidoptera; family Noctuidae; genus Lithophane; species Lithophane semibrunnea. Next base: position 18,608,148 of record OX376196.1, read on the forward strand.
TATCTAAGCACATTAGCCGACTGCTTCAAAAACCTAATGTAGCCTTGAAGGTGATTTATGCGATTATTTTATTTGTTTTAACCCAGTTAATGATACTGCTAACGTAATCGTGTAACTAAGTGCAAGCAACTATTTACCTTAATTATTAGTTTTTAAGTAAATTATAAAATAATAAATAACTAGCTATCACTCTATTCTTAAAACTTACGTTAAATATTGTTAAGAAATCAGTTGTCCTAATAGTAATCATAAGAACTAATGCCGCCTGTGATACAGGTTTATCCTAGTACAGGCATCATACTTTGTAATACCTACATTATTTCTAAGCTTTACACTGTATTTTACCAATTTTTATTTCTTGAATAAATTTATTATTATTATTTTATTTATGTTTACACATCTCGGGACCATGGGGTCCCGGTCTTTTAGAAGGCGTACGAGGGGCCGAAGCCAACTCGCAGAGGCCCGTTAGACATTTTTAATGGAATGAGGCACCAACCGACGATTATCCCTATTCGCACTATACAAGTGCAGCCAAGGATAATCCCCGGTTGGAGTAAGACTATTGCAGGATAAGGAAACAAACATATTGGATTATGAGTTTTAGTGGCTAAATTAGACTGGTAACCTGGAACTATGGAAGGACTATGGCCCCTGCCTGATCAATGTTTTATATATACACGAATAAAATGGCAAGGGGTGACTTGCACACTCAATAATGGGCCCCCGAAAACAGTCGCTAGCACATAGTGACGTAGCGACAAGAGGGCAACACTTCCAGAGGTTCTTGAGGAGTGGAGAGGTATTCCACGGCTTTCAGAACAATCCCAGAGCCCGGAAGATGGTCAAGATCCCTACGAGCACTTACTGGAATACTTCCTTCCTCCGAGCACGTTTGCTCTTGCGAGTCTCCACTCAAGCCGGCCAATCAAGGCAAGAATGAGGTGGGAGCTCTGTTCCTCGTCAGTGTTCACTCCAGCCTGCCAATAAAGGCAAGCCAGAGGTGAGGAACAAGAATTCTCCCGGGAGATAGGGTCCGTGGGATCGCTACTGCCCAACAGCTCGCCACATGCTGCCCTGCGGGTTTCTGTATCTCTCTTGGTCTGGCTCCTCATCCTAGACCCGTCCCGGCAAAGTAAACTCTACCGGCACAGACCTAGTGTTCGGAGCGCGCAAGCCCCACCACGACGTCAACGTAGAGATACGGCGGTGGGGTTATTATTATTATTTGTATGTGTTTACATATCTCGGGACCATGGGGTCCCGGTCTTTTTGGAAGGCGTACGAGGGGCCGAAGCCAACTCGCAGAGGCCCCTTAGACAGTTTCAAAACGAATGAGGCACCAACCGACGATTATCCCCCTATGCACTATGCAAGTGCACCCAAGGACAACCCCCGGTTGGTGTAGGACTATTGCAGAACATGGAAACAAAACATATTGGGTTACGGGTTTGGGTGGCTATAGTGGATTGGTTATCTAGAACTATGGACAAGCTATGTCCCCTGCCTGATCAATGTTATGGTATACATGGATAATAAAATGGCAGGGGGTGACTTGCACACTCAATAATGGGCCCCCAGAAACAGTTACTAGCACATAGTGACGTAGCGACAAGGGGGCAACACTTCCTGAGGTGCTTGAGGAGTGGAGAGGTATCCCACGGCTTTCAGAACAATCCCAGAGCCCGGAAGATGGTCAAGATCCCTACGAGCACTTACTGGAATACTTCCTTCCTCCGAGCACATTTGCTCTTGCGAGTCTCCACTCAAGCCAGCCAATAAAGGCAAGAATGAGGTGGGAGCTCTGTTCCTCGTCAGTGTTCACTCCAGCCGGCCAATAAAGGCAAGCCAGAGATGAGGAACAAGACTTCTCCCGGGAGGTAGGGTCCGTGGGGTCGCTACTGCCCAACAGCTCGCCACAAGCTGCCCTGCGGGTTTTTGTATCTCTCTTGGTCTGGCTCCTCACCCTAGCCCCGTTCCGGTAAAGTAAACTCTGCCGGCACAGACCTAAAGTTCGGAGCACACAAGCCCCACCACGACGTCAACGTAGAGATACGGCGGTGGGGTTATTATTATTATTATTAGTTATAAGCAAAATTCTTGTTACTAACAACCTTGCTGTGCCTATGGACTTTTTTTGTCTGAATTAAACGTTTTTTTTTTTATTTATTTATTTATTTATTTTTTATTACGCAACAGTGTGTGTGTACACTGTGGAGTCATATTTGGGTCGAGTGAGCCACGTGTAACCTGAGTGTGACTCGCTCGAGGATTCAATTTTAAATGGAGTCTACGTCCGCTATCAGGTCGCGGGGCAGGGGTCATCTCGCGTCAGGGGGGCGCGTATGCCAGGGCGCAATCTGTTTGACGTGGGGCCAATCAGATGTGTCAGCGAACATCCTTTCCGCGAGACGCCGCACAAACTCATCCAGGCTCTCGATCTCGAGATCCCGTGAGATGACATCGTTCCTCACATAGCGAGGGGCGTCTACTATTGTCCGCAGCGCAAGACTTTGTTGCGCGCGGAGGAGTTTCTTGTTCGTCTCGCTAGTGAGGGCAAATCAAGCGGGGGCGGCGTACGTCAGGATCGGGCGTACGTACGTTTTGTACATGCCCAGCTTGACACGCAACGGGATTCGGGACCTGAGCACCGGTCCGAGTAGGTTACGGGCGACCCTACCTTTAGCAGCGACCGAGCGAACGTGTGGGCCCATGGTGAGCCGGCGGTCTATCTTAACACCCAGGTATGTGACCTGGGGCGACCAACCGACTTCGGCTCCCTGTAGTTTCAGTGGTGGCGGGAGGCGCGCTTGTCCGACGACAATCGCCTGCGTCTTACCCACATTCACCGATAGCCGCCACTTAGACAGCCACTCGGGAAGCAAATCGAGTGCGCGCTGCATTTTGACCGCCGCGTGCTTCGCATTTAGCGAGGTGGAAATATACGCGGCGTCGTCTGCATAAAGCGCGAGCGTCGCGTCTGAAGTGGCGGGGATATCGTCAGTGTAGCGTGAGTAACACGCCGGCGATATACAGCTGCCCTGCGGTACGCCTGCCAGTACCGGTCGGGTGCTAGACAACGCGCCGTCGACCACCACCCTGACTGTTCTTCCTGTAAGAAAAGAGGAGATCACCTTTACAACGCGACGGGGCGAGGTGGCCAGTTTGTAAATTAGGCCGTCATGCCATACACGGTCGAAGGCCTTCTCCATGTCGAGGAATACTGCTATTGGGTGTTCCTTCTTGTTCAGCGTGGCTGCAAGAAGGTGCAGTACCCTCGACAATTGTAGCGTCGTCGTGCTATGTTCCGCTCTGAAACCGAATTGTTCGGGGCGTGGCACGATGTGTGGTGATAGGTGTCGCAGCAGGAGTGCCTCGAACACCTTGGAGACCGTCGGCAATAGTATTTTAGGCCGATAGCTCTCCGGCTTCAATATATTCTTCCCCGCCTTGGGCAGCATAATAACGCGCCCTTCCTTTCACGGAGCAGGAAAAGTCCCCGTGCGCAGTATCACCGTATACAGGCGCGCCAGCGCCGCTACCATACGGAAGGGCAGGTGGCGCAGCGCCGCGTTGGTGATACCGTCGGCACCGGGGGCCTTTTTGAGCTTCGAGTGTTGGATGGCGCGCTTTACGGCGCCGGGCGAGAAGAAGATTGGGTCTTCATTGGGAGCTATCGGTGACGCGAAGTAGTCTCCGAGGTGCTTCTCAACCGCTGCGACATGCTCCCTGTCGTCGGTCAGGTTAGGGCGGAACTGACGCTCCAGGTGTTCTGCGAAGACCTCCGCCCTGTCCTCCGCTACGTGTCGTAGCACCCCGTCGCTGTTTAACAGCGGACGTACCGAGGCTGGGGTGTTCGTAAATTGGCGGCATAGTTTATGAACCGACGGCCAGCTGTCTGTCGCGGCGTCGATTCGCTCTTCCCAACCCACGGCGGTGTGTGCCTGGAGCTCGGCCTTCACCTTTTCCGCGAGACGGTTTAGCTCTGTTTTGAGCGTAGGGCATCTGGTTTGTTGCCACTGCTTGCGTAACCGCCTCTTCTTGGCTATTAGCTTTGTGATCTTGGCCGGCAGGGGCGGCAATTGCCCTCTCCCCGAGGGAGAGGGTATGGTCCGGATTGTACGGGTAGTGGGTGGGAGTCATCGGTGCGATGACGTCAAAGGTCAGGGAGGATGAGAGGTCGAACAAGTGTCGCCCTCTGGTGGAGGTTGTGGTACTATTCCACGAGGGATGTTTGGCATTGAAGTCCCCCGCTATGATAGCGGAATTACTCAAGCCGAGAAGGGTGGTGACTTTGATTCGAGAGGGACTGAAAGTCCTCCGAAGGAGAGGGAGGGATGTACGCCGATTCTAGAGTGATCGGTTCGTGACCTGTCATGCCTAGACGACACATAGAGACTTCTAAACGAGAGAGGGTGGGGGGTCCATAGGGATGCAATACAGCTCCTTTTTATAATAAATGAGGGTGCCGCCACCGTGACAATGCGTTCTATCGTTACGGACTAAACGATAGTTGGCATGGGCATACGGTGGCTAGGTTTTAAGAAGGATTCCTGTATCAGGAGAATATCTATTTTGTGGTCGCGGAGAAAGAGAGCAATCTCGTATCGTTGACTTTTTATGCCATTTGCATTGAAGATGCCTATTCTGACGGTTTAGGACGATTAGGCCATACGAATAGCGCGGGGGGAATAGAATATCATGAACGTGGAGGAGATCACGTTAAATGGGTTGTATTATTGAGGCTGGTTTGTATTATTGGGAAGCCACGGGAGTGGGGGTGGGGCGCTGGGCTACGGGAGCGGGTGCGCGTTTTACGGGGGGCGCAGACGGCGCGGGGTGAGAGGGGGAGGGGGGCGCATAGTGCGCGGGGGGCGCTAGGTGCGCTGGAGGGTGGCCACGGATACGCGGATCCATGAGGGAATAGAGAGGGGCGGGGGGCTTCGCGGTAGCCAAGGCCGGGAAGACCTCGTGATGGTGGAGTTTATTCCACGGGCTAGGTCTCTGAGGGCTAAGCTTCTGGGGGATTTGAGAAGACGACTTAGGGACTTACTTCGACGAAGAGAACTTGACTTAGGGGCCTTTGAGCAGCCACGGTAATTGGCCGGATGACCCTCTTGTCCGCATAGTACACAGCTGGGAGGGCTGAGACATAGAGCGCGGTCTTTAGGACGGGGCAGTCGGCAGTGCCGTGCTCGCCCAGGCACTTTACGCACCTGGGTTTCGCATGGCAATGCTTCTGCGAATGCCCGTATAATTGACAACGGTGACATTGTCCGATGTTACCGTTCTTTTTTGGTTTTTCTATAGAAAAACCGACTAAATTACATAGGGACTTTATGTTAAAAATGGGGTGATGCCCCTGAACGGGAGAGCAGACGACAAGAACCATGTCGAATGCTTCACCGCCACGCGAGCGGTGCATACGGTGGACTTCATCTACGGGGATATTTTGCGACTGAAGGTCGGCTTTAATATCGGCGGCGGGGATTTCCTTAGGGATACGTTTAATAACGACCCTAGTCTGTTTATCTTCTGGGAGCGAGAAGGTGTGGAATGACACACCTCTGGCTCTCAGGAGCTTAGTAATCTCGCGATAATCATTCGCGGTCGGGACTTGTAATTTAATACCCTGTAGGGTCGAACGGGCATTGGTGAAGTCGATCTTTTTGTCGACACACCATTTGGACACTTCGGTCCACTTCCCCTTGCCCTGAATGAACACGGGGGACTGGATGTCGCTACGTCCCCGTAAGGGGGCGTGGCATGCGGGGTCGGGGCTACGCCCCTTGCCCGCGGAAGCTTTACCGTGGCCCGCAACTGCGGGCCCGTCACTTTGTTCGCCTAATACGGCATTCGGCAAATAGTCGGACGCGTAATTTTAACGCGTCCGTGTGATTGATTGCTATGTGTATTTCTGTAGGCGCGCCACGACGCTATGTCTATAGCGCCGCTTTCTTCACGACATCTCGGCGGTCTGTCACCGCCAGGTGAGACCCCCAGTTGCCTGGGGGAGGCCTAGCGGGTGACGACCAGTGACAGAGATGCCGACTCGACGCTCCTACAGAGTAAAGGTGTAGTTTTCCCTCGCCCCGGTCACAGGTCTAGCCGTTTGCGGTTTGAGGGAGAAACTGTTATGTATGTGTGAGCGGCTTGTAGTGAAATGTTCCGCCGCTCAGTGGCTGCGTGCGTCGCGGCCCGCGTCGCGCCCGCACGCGTTATGTATAGGCGTCTGTGTAGTGGTGGGTGTCTGTGTTAGTTACGTAGCATGCCTATATTAACTTAGCACACGCTACGCAACCTATGTGTGAGTACACATGTGGAGTCATTTTGTGTCGGGTGAGCCGCGTGTAACCTGGGTGCGGCTCACTCGAGGCGTCAATCCGGTAATGTGGGGGCAGTGTCCGCAGCCAGGTCGCGCGGGAGGGGTCTAGCGTCGGGGGGGCGCGCATGCAAGGGCGCAATCTGCCTGACATGGGGCCAGGCAGACGCGTCGGCACGCGCGTACATCCCCTTCGCTAGGCGCCGCACAAACTCATCCAGGCTCTCGATCCCGAGATCCCGGTGGATGACGTCGTTCCTCACGAAACGAGGGGCGTCTACGATAGTCCGCAACGCAAAGTTCTATTGCGTGCGGAGCTGCTTGCGGTGTCCCTCGCTCGTGAGGGCGAACCACGCCGGGGCGGCGTACGTCAATATTGGGCGCACGTACAGCTTGTACACACCCAATTTGACGCGCGCCGGGATGCGGGATGAGAGCACAGGTTTGAGCAGGTAGCGGGCGACCTTACCCTGCGCGACAATGTTGCGGACATGTTGCCCCATCGTGAGCCGACGATCGATGGTGACACCCAGGTATTTTACCCGGGGCGACCACTCGATGTCGGCTCCTTGCAGTCTCAAAGGTGGTGGGAGGGGCGCGAAGCCGGTGACAAGCGCCTGCGTTTTACCCACGTTAACCGAGAGCCGCCACTTCGACAGCCACTCGGGGAGCAAGTCGAGGGCGCGCTGCATTTTGACGGCCGCGTACTTCGCATTTAGCGATGTAGTAATGTACGCGGCGTCGTCGGCATACAGCGCGAGCATCGAGTCTGGAGTGGCGGGAATGTCGTCGGTGTAACGTGAGTAACACGCCGGCGACACGCAGCTGCCTTGAGGCACGCCCGCGCGCACGGGGCGGGCGCTAGAGAGCGCCCCGTCGACCACCACCTTGAAAGTCCTGTGGGAGAGAAAGCTAGACACCACTTTGACAACGCGGCGGGGCGCATCCGTGGTGGCCATCTTATATATTAGGCCCTCGTGCCACACACGGTCGAAGGCCTTCTCCATGTCGAGGAATACTGCAACAGCGTATTCCTTTTTGTTTTGTGCTGTCGTCAGGTGGTGCAGTACCCTCGACAGCTGGAGCGTCGTGCTGTGTTCCGCCCGAAACCCGAACTGTTCCGGACGCGGCGCGATGTGGGGTAGGAGATATCGCAGCAGGAGGGCCTCGAACACCTTGGAGACTGTCGGTAGTAAGGTGATCGGCCGATAGCTCTCGGGCTTCAGGATATTCTTTCCCGCCTTGGGCAGCATAATGACGCGCCCTTCCTTCCAGGAGGCGGGGAAGGTCCCGGTGCGCAGTATCGCTGTGAACAGGCGCGCCAGTGCCGCTACTGCACGGAACGGCAAGTGGCGCAGCGCTGCGTTAGTGATACCGTCCGCACCGGGAGTCTTGCGGAGCTTCGTCCTCCGGATGGCGCGTCTGACTGCGCCAGGCGAGAAGAATATTGGGTCTTCTTCGGGAGCTATCGGCGTCGCGAAGTAGTCGTCCAGGTGTTTCTCGACTGCTGCGACATGTTCGTGTTCGCTGGTCGGGTTCGGTTGGAACGGACGCTCCAGGTGGATGGCGAAGACCTCCGCCCGGTCCTCCGCTACATACTTGAGCGCCCCGCCGCTGTCTAACAGCGGTCTTACCGGGGCTGGGGTATTCGTTAATTGACGGCAGAGCTTGTGCACCGACGGCCAGTCGTCTGTGGTCGCGTCGATGCGTTCCTCCCAGCCCGCGGCGGTGTGTGCCTGCAACTCGGCCTTTACCTTCTCCGCGAGACGGTTTAGCTGTCTCTTTAAAGTAGGGCATCTAAGCTGTTGCCACTGCTTGCGTAGACGCCTCTTTACGGCGATCATCGTCGTGATGTAGGCCGGCAGGGGCGGCAATTGCCCTGCCCCCTGCGGCATCGTCGTTGTCGCCGCTTCCAAGGCGCTCTGGATGCAAGCAGTGACGTCACCCGCCGTCTGGTCCACGTCCGCGGAGGTAACGATGGGCCGAGTGGGCGTGTTTGTGTCTAGCTTCTCTCCGAAGATTGTCCAGTCAATACGTCGGCGTGGCGCTAGTGGCTTCAGTGAGGTCGGCATTCCCGATAAGACGACGAGCACGGGCTGGTGGTCCGATTGTAACTCGTCGTCTATCACTTGCTGAGTGATCTGGCAGTGCAGCCCTCGGTGGACTACGACGTCCAGTACATCAGGCATGTACCGGGCTGCGTCTGGGTAGTGGGTAGGCGTCTCCGGCCCGGCCACCGAGTACCCGAAGGCTTCCGCGTCCGTTAAGAGCCGCCTTCCCTCAGTGTTTGGATGCATACTGTTCCACGCCGGGTGCTTGCAGTTTAGGTCGCCGGCAAGGATAGTCGCGTGCGATGAGCCGCTTACAAGCGCCCGCAACTCGTGAAGATCTAGTCGAGTCGCGGGCGGCTTGTAGCACGCGTAGACGTCTACGTCCTCGCCGGCAACATGTAGCTGCACGCCCAGCGCGTACAGTGAGTTGAGGATGGGCGAGGGAAGCAGTTGGTGGACGACTCTCCGTCTCACGAGTACCGCCAGACCACGGTATCGGACGTGTTGAGCCGACCTCTCATCTTTCCTGTATATGTGGTAGCCCGGGAACCTGACCCTATCCTCAGGTCCCAGGTGCGTCTCATTGAGTAGCGCCACGTCGACGTCTTGTTCCCGAAGGAGATGGCGAAGGGGGGCGACCTTATCCCGTAGGCCGCGGGCGTTCCAGTGAATCACCCTTAACGGCCTAGCCATTATACAAGGTTAGTAATGTGGCCAGACCGTCAAGGATGACCGTCTCTATATCTTGACCCTGCCTGATGGCCTTTATAAGGTCCATCAACAATTGTATGGCACAGGTCGTGAATTCAGTTTTGTTGTAGGCTGTGGTTGCCGTACTGGATGATTTGTTTTGGGCGCCGCTGCTCTGTGGCATTGCACCTGCCGACTTTGTTGCGACATTCCGCCGCAACGTCTTTGTGGCGCTAGGTGCTACCGGAGCGGCGCCTGGCGTCTTATGGGCGAACCTTTTTGTTTCTCCACTGCTCCGCTGCGCCATCGTGGCGCTAGTGGTAGGTTCGCCCTTTTTGTTTGTGTATCGCGCCTCGACCTGTGCAGTGTAGGCAGGGTCGGCCGACGGGATATTTTCTTCCTGAGTCGCTGGGGGGGGGGGGGGGGGATTCTTACCCTTACCCCCTCTCTTTCTGTTCCTCCTTCGCCTCCGCCCTGAGGTTGAGGCTTGGATTCGCTCCGTGGGTGCATTGGCCGCCGCCATCAGCGTCGTGGCGTTGGCCTCTGGCGACACTTGCGGCCTTTCCGTGGCCGCTTGTGTCTGGCGTCTAGCCGTGATGGCGGCTGTCCCCGCTCGCCTGTTCCTGATCTCATCCAGGAACACTTGACATCTGATGTTGTTTGCGGGGTGCGGCCCCCCGCAGTTGGCGCATGTGGCCGGTTCTTCCCGCGGGCGCGGGCAGTCGCGTGCCGCGTGCTCACCGCCGCATCGCACACAAGCGAGCGGGCGGTGGCATTGGTGCGAGCTGTGGCGAAACCGCTGGCACCGGTGGCACTGCGCGGGCCCGCGCTTCCCACGCCAAGCCTCTATTTTGACACCGCGCATCATCATGAAAACGTCGGTGTCATATATTTGGCGGACGTCCGGGGTCCTTTTCAAGATTGCGTGGAATACGCAGCCGGGTCGTCCCTGTGCCGGCGAAGCGGGCACCGTGGTTGCCGCTGTGGGTGGCCTGAAGTGGCCTGCACTTGCAGGTCGCTCCCGCTCAGCCAGCACCGGACCCGCCAGCGAGGGGCGGGAAGCCGGGGCGGCCGGCGCGGGGGCTGCGGCGGTGATGCGAACCGCGGCCGTAGTGTCCAAGGACACCGCAGGGCTGAAGGCCGGGCTAGGGGAGCGGACAAGAGGGTCTTCCAGCTTCCGGAAGGGACTGGGATTGAGGGATTACATCGCTGAAATCAGCGATGTTAGAGGGACTGGGCTTAGGGTTGAGTAGCGGTGCTAACTCGTCTATTTCCCTCTTATTTAGCGGCCTTTTCCTCTTGGGCTCTGCTAATAGCCTAAGAATTATAGAGAATAATCTCCCTATTAAGGGATCCATCTCTACGTCTATCTAGTAACTAACTATTTCTCCTAACATAAATCCTAACTCTAACTCCCCGGGAGGAATGCCCGGGGATGTGTAAACCCTCCCTGTCGGGTATAGACAGGGAGATTGAGTACCTAAGGTGAGCCCTAAGCTTGCTTTTGCCCGTTGCCTATCTTATTTGAGCAACGGGGTCCTAACAGGGTCTGTTGTGTCGGGGTAGACACCCGACCACAACAGGTGTGTTGCTGTGAAAGGAAAACTGTCACCAATGCCGACTAGGAGACACCCCAAGGCCGAACACTGGGACCCGTCCAACTTTCTGCCTCACCCTGAAGGGGATCGGCGGGTGCGTTTGGGTCAACACCCCCTCGGCTTCGTTGGCACCGTATAGGTATCCACAAAGGACCACGAAACTGTGGTTTTACCCAGAAGGGGCCAACAACACGAAGAACGTTTGTATGACAAACAATCTGTTATTGAAACCTTTACAAGCTGTGCCTTGAAAAAGGCACACAGCAAGTAGCAGGAGATAGTCACTATATTTTATTATAAATAATAAAATATAGCATTATGGAGTCTTGATATTCAGGAACGCTTGGTTCCGGAATCGGGAGAGCACTCGTACCGCACTGCGCACACGTCCGACCGCTGCCGCTGGCGCGCGTCGAGTGAGAAATGATATCTTGGAAGTCGCGACGCCACCGCCAGGTGGCGTGGCGAGCGGGGTCGGGGCTTCGCCCCTCGCCCGCGGCGGAGGAGCTTTTTGTTCGTCTCGCTAGTGAGGGCGAACCAAGCGGGGGCGGCGTACGTCAGTATCGGGCGTATGTACGTTTTGTATACGCCCAGCTTGATACGCATCGGGATTCGAGACCTAAGCACCGGTCCGAGTAGATTGCGGGCGACCCTACCTTTAGCGGCGACGGAGCGGACGTGTGGACCCATGGTGAGCCGGCGGTCGATTTTGACACCCAGGTGTGTGACCTGGGGCGACCAACAGACGTCGGCTCCTTGTAGTTTCAGCGGTGGCGGGAGGCGCGCTTGTCCGACGACAATCGCCTGCGTCTTAACCACATTCACAGACAGCCGCCACTTTGACAGCCACTCGGGAAGCAAATCGAGTGCGCGCTGCATTTTGACCGCCGCGTGCTTCGCATTTAGCGAGGTGGAAATGTACGCGGCGTCGTCTGCATACAGCGCGAGCGTCGCGTCTGAAGTGGCGGGGATATCGTCAGTGTAGCGTGAGTAACACGCCGGCGATATACAGCTGCCCTGCGGTACGCCTGCCAGTACCGGTCGGGCGCTAGACAACGCGCCGTCGACAACCACCCTGACTGTCCTTCCTGTAAGGAAAGTGGAGATCACCTTTACAACGCGGCGGGGCGCGTCGGAGGTGGCCAGTTTGAATATTAGGCCCTCATGCCATACGCGGTCGAAAGCCTTCTCCATGTCGAGGAATACTGCGATTGGGTGCTCCTTCTTGTTTAGCGTGGCTGCAAGAAGGTGCAGTACCCTCGACAATTGTAGCGTCGTGCTATGTTCCGCCCTGAAACCGAATTGTTCGGCGCGTGGCATTATGTGGGGTAGTAAGTGTCGCAACAGGAGCGCCTCGAACATCTTGGAGACTGTCGACAACAGTGTTATAGGCCGATAGCTCCCCGGCTTCAATATGTTCTTCCCCGCCTTGGGCAGCATGATAACGCGCCCTTCCTTCCACGAGGCAGGAAAAGTCTCCGTGCGCAGTATCGCCGTGTACAGGCGCGCCAGCGTCGCTACCATACGGAAGGGCAGATGGCGCAGCGCCGCGTTGGTGATACCGTCGGCACCGGGGGCCTTTTTAAGCTTCGTGCGTTGGATGGCGCGCTTCACAGCGCCAGGCGAGAAGAAGATTGGGTCCTCCTCGGGAGCTATCGGTGACGCGAAGTAGTCTCCGAGGTGCTTCTCTACCGCTGCGACATGCTCCCTGTCGTCGGTCGGGTTAGGGCGGAACTGACGCTCCAGGTGTTCAACGAAGACCTCCGCCCTATCCTCCGCTACGTATCGTAGCGCCCCGTCGCTATTTAACAGCGGACGTACCGGGGCTGGGGTGTTCGTGAGTTGGCGGCATAGTTTATGAACCGACGGCCAGCTTTCTGTCAAATGTACCTCAAGTGGGTCTAAATCTAAAACTTGATGGCAAGAAAGTAGATGCAATCACGGAAACTTTATTTTTAGGAATTACCATAGATTCAAAATTACAATGGGGCGCCCACATCAGAACTCTTTCAGGTAGACTAAGTTCAGCTGCATATGCAGTAAGAAAAATAAGGCAGTTGACTGATATAGCCACAGCTAGGTTAGTGTACTTTGCTTATTTCCACAGTAGCGATGGAAAGTTCAAAACCCACATCAAACGTGTCCTTATCAAAAAAGCATATTATAAGATTAAAGACTACGTTGAAGACAAGGAAGTTTGGCAATAATTCCTTCTGCACATGTGGCTTCCCTGGTACCTCATTAACGGCATATTTATGTAAGAGTCTATTAACTGCTCCCAAATTACCATGTTTATTTTCTTTACATTCATCCTTGACATATAATCATTGTATTTGACATTATATACCTCCAATTAATTTCAACTCTTAGTGGCTTTTGTGGACAGGATTATAATTATTCAATTTGTTACAGTTGTAATAGCAATCACGTCAATTGGTTTAAATAGGTTTTTATTTTTATATGAATTCTAAGTTTATTATCATTAGTCTTTTAGATAGTTTATTTTCTATTTTGTGAATGTGAGAACATTGTAGGCTTATTGGACATCTTCTATTTTTTTTAAGTACCTGCTACTTACTTGTTGAAAGGCCTACATTGTCCCCCCATGCCTACCAACTGTAATTTGAAAATATTGTAAAAGCCAATTATTTTTAAAAGAGTAACCATGGAGTTTCTTGCCGGCTCTTCTCCATAGGAAACGACCAATTGGAACCGTGCACCTAGCTTCTGACGTTTCATAAGTGCCCATGTAGGTTTATGTGAAATAAAATATTTTGATTTTGATTTTGTCGCGGCGTCGATTCGTTCCTCCCAGCCCGCGGCGGTGTGTGCCTGGAGCTCGGCCTTCACCTTTTCCGCGAGACGGTTTAGCTCGGTCTTGAGCGTGGGACATCTGGTTTGTTGCCACTGCTTGCGTAGCTGCCTCTTCTTAGTGATTAGCTTGGTGATCTTGGTCGGTAGGGGCGGCAATTGCCCTCTCCCCTCCGGTTGTATCACGGTCGCCGCTTCTAGGGCGCTCTGTATACAGGCAGTGACGTCGGCCGCCATGAGATCTACGTCTGCGGAGTCGGCGATAGGCCGAGTCGGCGTGGTGATCTCCACTTTCTCCTGGAAGGTGTCCCAGTTCAGTTGTCGACGTGGCGCTAGTGGTTTCAGTCGGGTCGGCATACCCGATAGTACGACGAGTACAGGTTGGTGGTCCGACTATAACTCGTCGTCTATTACTTGCTGTGTGACTTGGCAGTGTAGCCCTTGGTGGACTACTACGTCCAGCACACCAGGCATATGCCCAGTGACGTCTGGATAGTGGGTCGGCGTCTCTGGGCCGGACACCGTGTAGCCACGGGCTTCCGCATCCGCTAAGAGCCGTTCCCCTCGGTATTCGGAGTGTTAGAGTTCCACGCTGGGTGTTTACAATTTAAATACCCGGCGAGGAAGGTAGCGTGTCCGGAACAAGTTAACAAGGCCCACAGCTCTGCCAGGTCCAGGTGTGCTGCGGGCGGCTTGTAACAAGCGTAAATGTCCATGTCCTCGCCGGCTATATGTAGCTGGACACCCAGCGCATAAAAAGTGTTGAGTGTCGGCGGGGGGATTTCCTGATGGACGACCCTTCGTCTAACTAGTACTACCGAGCCGCGGTATGTACATATGTCCGGCCGTTCGTCCTTCCTGTAAGTGAGGTATCCCGGGAACTTTATCCTGTCAGCAGGTCCCAGTAGCGTCTCACTTATAAGCGCCACATCGAAATCCTGTTCCCGCAGGAGATGGCGGAGTGGGGCGACCTTACCGCGGTTTCTCTTCCTCCGCCTTGAGGAGGAGGTTTGGGTCCGTGGAGTGGGTTTGTTGGCTGGCGCCATAAGCGTCGGCCCGACCGCCTCAACGTGCCGCTCCTGGGTGGGCACCTCCGCGGCCAGCTTGGCCGGTGAGTGGTCGTGGATGCCACAGTGCCCGCTCGCTTGTTCCGGATTTCTGCCTGGAACACGGGGCACTTGATGTTGCATGCGGGGTGCGGGCCACCGCAGTTGATATGCCCAGCAGTTGATGCAGGTGGCCGGCTCCTCTCGCGGGTGCGGACAATCTCGTGGCGCGTGCTCCCCTCCACACCGCACACAAGCGAGCGGACGGTGGCACTGGTGCGAGCTGTGCCTGAAGCGTTGGCACCGGTGGCATTGAGCGGGCCCACGCTTACCCCGCCAGGCCTCAATCTTGACACCACGCATATTCATGAATACGGTGGTGTCATAGACTGACCGGACGTCGGGTGTCTTTTTAAGAATCGCGTGAAACACGCAACCGGGTCTTCCTTGTGCGCCTTTTATATGGCGCACGTACACCGGCTGGTGTCCCAGCGATTTCAACTCCTTCTCTATCTCCTGGAACCTTCATGTTCTTATCCGCTGGCAGCGAATAAGCGAACCATGATACGCCGCTCTCTTTTTCTAGGCCGGACAGGTATCTTTGTATCAGCCTATATTCCTCCTAAATTCCTTGGACTTACCCCCATTGGTGAGTCCGGGGATGCTGGCGGCGTACGGCGCGCCGCGTCGGCAAAAGTAGGCGAA
Organism: Lithophane semibrunnea; assembly: GCA_947363905.1. Classification (NCBI taxonomy): domain Eukaryota; kingdom Metazoa; phylum Arthropoda; class Insecta; order Lepidoptera; family Noctuidae; genus Lithophane; species Lithophane semibrunnea. The sequence goes on from OX376196.1 coordinate 18,623,371, forward strand.
GCGGGTGAGACCCGGCCTTGCGGCGCGCTATCGCGCTGTGGCCGCGGCGGGTCCAAGCAGTACCGCTTCGCCTCCTCCGACACGGTCTCGCCGGAACTCCTCCTGCGCCGCTGGGACTTGGGTCCCAGAGACATCTCGGGCGCATATCCCAGCGATGCTGGAGGCAACGTCGGCGAAAAGGCCGTTCCGCCTACGGTGGCCCGCGGTCCGGGTCGCGGGGTCGTGTCGAACGAGACGACATCGCGATCGGACGCGGCCGACTCCGCGGAGGCAAGCGACATGCTCGATCCGGCTTCAGACGAGCATGCCGACAGTCCAGCTGGAGAGTCGTAGGCGGAGGCGCGGGGGGGTGCCGGTGACGTAGGCACCCCTGACGTAATAATTGCCGGCCTGTAAATAGGGCCGGCACTAGCTGGCCGCTCCCGCTCCGCACTCGCCGGACCCGCCAGCGAGAGGCGGGGGCCGGGTGTGGCGGTGCTTGAAGCTGGCACAGCGTGGACGTTCCTATGTGCCGCCACGGGCACCGCGCCTGTGGGCGCAGGCGGCGACACAAACCGCGGTGGTGGTGCGGTAGGGTGAGAGGGGGGGGTGCGATGACGCACGGATATCTCGGGGGGGTGCGCGGGTGGCGCGGGGTTAGCTCGCGGCGCGCCAGCACGCGCGACGGGCGCCGCCATGCGAGCGGGCGCGGTTAGGCGCACGGGCTGCACGGGGACGCGCGCGTGCGGGGCGCGGCCTGTGTTTGGCGCTGGTCCCAGTGCCTGAGTCGGCACGGGACGAAACGCAGCTGGGCGGATTGCTACCGCATGCTGGCGGCCCGGCGACGGCGCTGGCGCAACGCGCGCAGGCGCCAAGGTCGTCGAGGAACCGGCAGCAACAGCGGTGCTCGCCCCCCTCGCGGGTGGTAGAGATGACCCACTCACCTGGGTCGTGGCTTTCTTCTTCGTCGGTCTGGTCAGCGACGAACCGGGCGGCGCATCACCGATATTCGGCAGCGACGACGTCCGGTCCAACGCTGGGCGACTTCCTTCGACTGGGGGCCCGGCATCGCGGCCCAATGAGCCGCGCTTGCCGGGCTTCGGCATCACGCGGACGTGGCCTCCGCGACTGCAGCGGCGATTTCTCGCCGGGCAGCACGGCCGGCTCCCCCCTGTGTGCGCACCAGTACCCGGCGGCGACTCGCGCAGACACAAGGGAAAAATACTGAATGGAAAGTTTTGCAGTCCGCGCGGAAAGTTCCTACCGAATCACCCGATCGCGCGCTATGACGTAGGTTGTTTACGCCAAACGGGCGCGACGACTACGTCACGCGCTACTCGCGAACTAGGTGACCTCAGTGGTCGGCCACGAGCCAATCCTCGAGTGAGAAATGGCTTTTTTTTTTTTAACTGTGGCATCTCGCAGTTGATCTTAGAGAAGATCGTACTGCTTAACCGGACTTTCCTGTGGCTGCCTTAAGCTTCTACACTCAAGGCCTCCAGCCAGGGGCATATAACTATTCTAAATTAAAACTAAGTGAACGCTCGCTAAGGGCACCCCCTGTGGGGTACGACCCTCGGCTTAGGGCGTCACTGACGGGAGGACAGCAAGACGGGACAGGCTGGATCAATATCGGATCATCATTATTATTAATCGGGGAATTTAAAGCTACGTGCTCAGCTTCGGCGCGGGCTGGCACATCATCGGACAAGGGACGGGGGGACGAATTTAATCGGGATCGCGTTGGTCGTGCTGGACCTCGACGGCGAGGTCGGAATGACGGTAGGCGTCTGTTTTTGTGTCTCTGTAATGTGCTGGTCTCCCTACTGCTCTCCTGGAGGAGGGTGGTGGGGTCATCAGGTTCGGATAGGACATGCCTGGGACGGCGAACGATACTAATATTAGAGGGGACATAAGTGGAAGCTTCGACAACCAGAGGGTTGCGATGCTTGACTGCAGAGTCGAAATAGCGCTTTGTAAGGCGTTTAAGAAATTGACGGATAGTGGGCACCTTTAGATCGAGATGTAGGATCTCGTTACGAACATACCAGGGGGCTCCCGTGGCTTTTCTAAGGAATCGGTTTTGGAGCGTTTGCATCCTATGGATTTGGTTGGGTTTGGCCTGAGCAAAGACCGACCCCGCATAGGTCATGATGGGACGCAATACACAATTTGCACTTGAGTGACAATTTGCTACGTGCATTCAGAACGGAGTGGAGTCTACCTAGAGCGAAAGCGGCACGCGAGCGCACCTGCTTTATGTGCTCTTGAAATGAGAGTTTATCGTCCAGCGTTACACCTAGATATTTAGCTTGCTTCTCCCAAGGGATCGGCTTGCCAAACATGGTGAGCGGACTGGGGACGGGGGCTCTAAAACGATTACGCGATTTCTGGAAGAGAACCGCTTGACTTTTATCTGGATTTACTTCGATTCGCCATTTTCGAAACCAGGCGCCGAGCTTGTCGACCGCTGCCTGGAGAGCTAGGCGAATCTGATCGGGTCGACGCCCCCTCGAGTAAATGGCCGTATCGTCTGCGAACAGAGCAAACTGCGCCTTTTTACTTTTGGGAATGTCGCCGGTGAACAAAGTGAAAATGAGGGGAGACAGCAAGGAGCCCTGAGGGACTCCGGCTCGTATGGGTCGGGGAGAGGAGACACCTTCGATACGGTAGCGAAAGGTGCGGTTCGACAGAAAGTCTCGAATGATGAGCACGAGACGGTCAGGCACTCCGAGTTGGTATAACTTGTATAACAAGCCATTGTGCCAGACTATGTCGAAAGCTTTCGCTATATCGAAGAATACCGCACCGGTCACCTCACTGCGTTGGAAACCAAAGCTTATGTGTTCGATGATCCGGTGTACCTGATGCACGCTAGAGTGCTGAGTTCGAAAGCCGAACTGCTCGTTGGGGATGAGGCCCTTGGTCTCTGCATAGTCTCTGAGACGCTTATAAATAAGCCTCTCGTAGATTTTGCCGAGAACCTTGAGCAGACTGATTGGGCGGTAACTCGAAGGGTCCGACCTGGGCTTGCCGGGCTTCGGGATACCAATGACGGTGGCTTCTTTCCACGCTTGGGGGAAGATATTATTGCTCAGAGCACCATTGAAGATGGTGGTCAATAGCATTATAAGATGGGCGGGGAACAATTGAACCACCCTATTGGTGATTCCGTCTGAACCGGGAGCTTTACGATTTTTAAGATCCTTGATGATCCCGTGCACCTCGTCTAGGGTGACGGGGGGCAAGAGGTCATCAGGGTCTTCTACGGGGGGAAGAGAGGTTCTACGTTCGACTTCCGCGTCAACCTCATGGAGGTGAGCTTGGTCTACTGGTAGAGAGCTGGGAGAGCATTGAGCCTCTAGGCTGTCTGCTAGGCATTCTGCCTTTTCTAAATCCTCAAAGGCGATGGATTTATCGGGACGTACTAGGGGGGGCATGGCAGCTTCCTGCGGGGACTTGAGTTTCCTCTGAAGGTCCCAGAATGCTAGATGAGTTGGCTCTAGGTCGCTCAACATCTTATCCCAACCCGCGTTACGCAGCTCTTGTACACGATTCTTTACAGTTCTATGTAAATAGCGCATATGAGCTTTGTTAGCGGAGCAGGGAAAGGTGGTGTACGCACGGACAGACGCGTTCTTCTCAGTTATCAGATCACACACTTCCTGTGGGAGCCTCCAGCGACGGTCGGCCGTCGCCGGAGCCTCTTTTGAACATTCGTTCAAAACAGATTGTACGTGATCAGTAAGTGAGTCAATCGCGGCCGTCGTGTCCGCGGTAGAGTCAAACTTATCGGGAATAGAATCTAATTGGGGGACGTGTTGGATTTCAGCTTTTCGCTTACTTTCTTCCAGTCCGTTACCCTTTTGGTGGCTAGGGGAGATTGGGAGGCGTCGTCCGGGAGACCTATGCGGGGGGCCAGTCTTATAACTATTGGACGGTGGTCAGAGTTAAGCTCGTCTACCGTTTCTATCGAGTCTAGACGTAGGCTGACGTTCTTAAGGAGCGCCAGGTCGAGTACGTCGGGGGTATGATTGGGGTCGTGGGGGAAGTGAGTGGGAGTCATCGGAGCGATGACATCAAAGTTCTTGGAGGAAGAGAGGTCGAACAAGTGTCGCCCTCTAGTGGAGGTAGTGGAACTATTCCACGCGGGATGTTTGGCATTGAAATCGCCTGCTATTATAGCGGAATTACTAAGGCCTAATAGGGCAGAGAGGTCGTCCGAGAGGGATTGAAAGTCCTCAGCGGCACTCTGGGGGGGGAGGTAAGCCGACACTAGAGTGATCGGTTCGTGACCTGACATGCCTAGACGGCATATAGAGACTTCTAAACGAGAGAGGGTGGGAGGGTCCATAGGGATGCAATAAAGTTCCTTTTTATAATAAATGAGGGTTCCGCCCTTGTGGCAACGCGTTCTATCGTTACGGACTATACGATAGTTGGCTATGGAGGGATTGCGGTTACTAGGTTTGAGGAACGTTTCCTGAACAAGGAGAATATCTAATTGATGGTCGCGGAGGAAGAGAGAGATCTCATCTCGTTGACCGTTGATGCCATTGGCATTGAAGATACCTAGCCTGAGGGATCGGGGTTTAAACCTAGCTATGATGGCTTTATCCATTATGAGTTGGATTAGCGAGGGAAATTAGGGCTTGCGTAACGTCCGAGTACGCATTGTAGATCACTTGGATCTGAGCTAGATCGCATCTATCCCTGGCTGCCTGGATTTCGGCGGCCATTCTGATAGCGCGGGGGGAGTAAAAGATCATGAACGTGGATGTTAACACGTTAAAGGGATCTTTACCTGCGTTAAGGTTTTGGGGAGTCACAGAAGTGGGAGCGGGGCGAGAGTTAGCTGGTGCGGGAGCGCGTTTTGCGAGAGGCGCGGAGGGCGCGGGGGGTGCGGGGGGAGGGGGTGCAAAATGCGCGGGGGGCGCGAGGTGCGCTGGGGGGTGGGCACGGATACGCGGGTCCATGAGAGAGTAGAGGGGGGTGTGGGGGGCAGGGGGTTTTGCGGAGGCTAACTTTGGGAATGATTGCTGGTGTTGCAGCATATTCCAGGGACTGGGGCGCTGAGGGCCAAGTCTCTCTGGAATTTGAGAGGAAGGAATGGGAGGGAATTCCCTATACTGCCGGTTGTCAGCACGCTTATTAAGCTTGGGAGAACTTGATTTAGGGGCTTTGGGACAGCCACGGTAATTGGCTGGGTGCCCTTCTTGGCCACATAGCACACAGCTGGGAGGGCTGAGGCAGAGGGAACGGTCCTTAGGACGTGCGCAATCGGCAGTGCCGTGCTCTCCCAGGCACTTTACGCACCTGGGGGTCGCATGGCAATGCTTTTGCGAATGGCCATAGAGCTGGCAACGGTGGCATTGCCCTATATTCCCGTTTTTACGGGGTTTCTCTATAATGAAACCGGTAAGGTTACAGAGGGACCTGATGTTGAATATGGGGTGATGCCCCTCTACTGGAGAGCACACGACAAGTAGCATGTCGTATGCTTCACCGCCACGCGAGCGGTGCATGCGGTGGACTTCGTCCACGGGGACATTTTGCGACTGAAGGTCGGCTTTTATGTCGTCGGGGGCTATTTCTTTAGGGATACGTTTTATGACGACCCTAATCTGTTTTTCTTCTGGGAGCGAGAAGGTGTGGAATGAGATTCCTCTAGCTCGCAGAAGCTTAGTTAATTCGCGATAATCGTTCGCGGTCGGGACAGAGATTTTAATACCCTGTAGGGTAGACTTGGCGTTGGTGAAGCCGATTTTCTTATCGACACACCATTTGGACACATCTGTCCACTTCCCCTTGTCCTGAAGGAGGAACACGGGGGGTGGGGGACGGGGCTTTCTAGTGCCCGAAGTGATAGGGACGGCGGGAGCAACTTGTGCATCGGTCGCGGCGGGGGAGGTGGAGTGGAGGGGGAAGCTACTGTCGCAACGGTAGCGCTACTAGGCGCTATACCGGCTACTTGCGCTACGGGGGTAGGGGTGGGGGAAATTACGTCATCGACGGCGATGACTTTGTTTGCCTGACTGGATGTTTGCCTCTTCTTCTTCCTTTTGCTCCCCTTTCCTGAGACTGGGGTGAACCCGTCGTCCTCGGAATGGGAGGAAGAGGAAGGAGCGGAGGCATTCTCAGTGTCTGAGGCATAATTAAAGGGTGTAGCGGCTCGCTTTGAGGAAGCGGCCGGCTCGGTAGTGTCCATTGACTCTACCGCTGGGCTGAAGGCCGGATTGGGGGACCTATTAAAGGGGTCTTCCAGCTCTATAGCTGGAAGAGACTGGGTTTGGGGAATAACATCGCTGAATGTTAGAGTCAGAGGGACTGGGCTTGGGATCGAGTAGCGGCGCTAACTCGTCTATTTCTTTCCTAATAGCGGCCTTTTCTTCCGCAGTGGGCTCGGCTAATAGCCTAAGGATAATAGAGAAAAGTTTCCTAATTAAAGGATCCATCTCTCTATGTCTATCTAGTAATAAATTACCTACTTTCTCCTAACATAAATCCTAACTCTAACTCCCCGGGAGGGAGGAATGCCCGGGGATGTGTAAACCCTCCCTGTCGGGTATAGACAGGGAGGTTGAGTACCTAAGGTGAGCCCTAAGCTTGCTTTTGCCCGTTGCCTATCTTATTTGTGCAACGGGGTCCTAACAGGGACTGTTGTGACGGGGTAGAGACACCCGACCACAACAGGTGTGTTGCTGTGGAAGGAAAACTGTCACCAATGCCGACTAGGAGACCCCCCAAGGCCGAACACTGGGACCCGTCCAACTTTCTGCCTCACCCTGAAGGGGATCGGCGGGTGCGTTTGGGTCAACACCCCCTCGGCTTCGTTGGCACCGTATAGGTATCCACCGAGGACCACGAAACTGTGGTTTTACCCCGAAGAGGCCAACAACACGACGTACGTTTGTATGACAAACAACTGTTATTGAAACCTTTACAAGCTGTGCCTTGAAAAAGGCACACAGCAAGTAGCTGAAGATAGTCACTATAATTTTGTTATAAATAATAAAATATATATAATATTTTACTATAAATAACAAAGTATAGCACTATGAAGTCTTGATATTCAGGAACGCTTGGTTCCGGAATCGGGAGAGCACTCGTAGGCGCGGCCGGCGGCGGCGAGCGCGATAGTGGGGCACGGTGAGTGGGGCGCGCGGTGAGATGGAGCGCGCGCGGTACGGCGTCGCCGTGCGGGGTAGTGCTACACACTTACGTAAACATAGAACTTTAATATTTTCTTAAAAGCTGAGGCGTAAATGTCCTTCTTTTATGCCTCAAGCTGAAGTCTAATGAATGATGAATGACTATTATTTTCATGAAATTGGGAGTTATTTGTAACAAGGAGTTGTATTGCTGATAATGATTATAATTCTGTAAAGCCATATTTGTATGCGGGCTACCTTAGCGCATCCCAATAAGGACTAGCTACGCCGCTGCGGGGACCATCTCAATATTTTTAGATACCTAAGTAGGTACACATTTGGGAGGCGTAAAGCCCAAAACACACACAGAGCGGGTGCGGGGCGGGAGCGGGGCGGGAGCGGGTCGGGCGCGGGAGTACGGCGGGTATAATAATTTGTAATTCATTGAATTATATAGAGGACTACACACAGAACGCGGGCGCAGGTCGGGCGCAGAGCGAGAGCCGCGCCCGCCACCACAGAGCAGACAGCGCGGGACGGGAGCGAGTCGGGAGCGGTTGTGCTATTCTGTAAAAATACCTCCGTGAAAATTAAGTGTAGTAAAATATCAAAGTGAGCTTGGAGTGAACTGTCACTGCCTTAGCATCAGTAGGTATCGATGACAATGACTCGTTCCACGCTCACTTCACCTAAGTTTTCAAGGTAAAATGGTTACAGAATAGTAATGCGGGTGTAGCGTCGTTACATTCGTTGCAATACACGTATCGATGATATTCTCCATATTAATGTCTTTTCTTGTCATGAACGTAGGTTCAAAAAGAAGAACGCGAAAATGGAAACCTCTTCCATTTTCGCGTTCTTCTTTTTAAAATAAGTAAAAATAATAATTCTTCGTCCGTGTCGCCGTCAGGATCACCCGACATTTTCACACTGCAACCGCTGCCGCCTGTCAAAGTACAACCGCGCCCGACCTGCTGCCGTCCCGCGCCCGACCCGCTCCCGCCCCGCACCCGCTCTGTGTGTGTTTTGGGCTTTAAGCCCAAAGGCAATAGTTGAATTTCGAACTTTTTTCTTAAAACTATTTGATGATAAACTGACAACTAGCCTCTATGTCCTCCTGCCACGGTACATTCAGTACCTACATTACAATTTTCTTTTCTCTTGAAAATGTTGAAGTCGAAAACGCAAAAATCTGTATATATCTCAGTAATTAGTCAGTATTTCTATGGTGACAGGTATTCTTTCCAATAACCAGTAATTATAAAATGTGGTTTAAGTAAAATAATAAGAAAAAAAAAATAGTGGACCAGACCAATTTTCTCTGGAGCTTGGGAAATATTTGAGTTTCATTCATTTGAGTGGCTTTTTATTAAGTAGATACCTAGCTACTTCTTGCAGTTTGCGATGGAATCTTTGTCAAATACTACGGCTAAACGCAAAAAGCGAAAAACACGTAAACGCCTAGACGAAATCAGAAAAAGATCACGTCGTACGGGCCAAATTTTGTTTGAGAAAGACAGCGGTAAAGTTTGTGATCATTTTTGGAAATATAATACTGTAAATAACTGCCTTGTAACAAATAATCGGCTAACATTGAGAATGTTTCCAAAAGCTGTTCGATCCGAAACTATAACAAGGCCTGCGTTGGCAGATTTGAAAGAAAACCCAAACTTGAATTTGGATGAATTGGTAAAGGGTACTAAAGCCATAAGTACGTTGAGTTCAACCAATGTACGGATGCCCGAATTAATTGATACTTTTGATAATAGCATTGAACATTTGAAGCACGAAAATTTTAAGTTTTCTAATAAATGCGCTCATATAGAATCAATTAGTTACAAAGAATCTGATGTTAAAAATATGAGTCGTCAAGAAGAGATGCTATCTAGCAATTTTGATATGTTGACCTCTATGGATTCGGCCGAAGTAACCGATAAATCTCCGGATAGTATAGGAGCGCAATCAGTTTCAACTATTACGACATCATCTAACCAAAGTCTTCATGATAATTTCGGTTACAATTTTTACGAAGAGTTTATGTCTAAACTCCCGACATATTTGAAACGGAATGCCACCACATTCATAGAAGAAGATGTTATGAAGAAAACAAAGCTGTTTTTACAAAATCTTTTCATAGAAAGCTGTTATCAAGAATGTGAAGAAAATGTGTTAAAATGCAAAAAAGGGAATTCCTCGAATAAAAAAGATTATACCCCTCCTAGTGAGATGATTGTTCATAATCCAATGGACTACATCAGGCTAGGAAATGAACAACAGCAGAGCCTGTTTCATCGGTCATCCAGTATAGGAGTAACCATTGATGGAGGATGTAGTATCCCTCACTCGCCTCTATTAGCTCCATCTTTACCAGCAGGCTCGCCGGACTCTCCGGTGAATATTATCGTTAATGACACGCCTGATTACACCTACTATCCTCACAGATTGAATTGACACTTCGTACGACCTCGCTATTAGAGTTCTGCTAAGGAAAAGAATGACGCTACGGGCCATGAGTGAACAGCGTAGGCTCTTTTTGTAGATCTGCAGGGTTCCAGTTCCAGTGTTGGTGGGCCTCGGTCAGCACTAAACTTACGAGTGGGCATCAATACTAATATTATGAATTCAAACAAAATCTGTACTTTGCCTTTTATTTATGTACAGTCACGGACTTTAATTGATGAGCCACCTGGCACTATTCGTATTTTAGCCGTGTAATGCAAATCGGGTTTATTCGGTTCCCGACACGCAGTCTTCGTATTAGAAGAAAATTATATTTCATATCTTAACCGGTTGGCTAACCTGAGAGCCAGAACTACAAACTTGACAGCAGAGTGACTACCCAAAGTCAACCAATTGTAGGTCTAGCAACAGTAACTTAGCAACGTTAGTAACGATAGTAACGTTAGCGTACGGAGAAATATTAATAGTCATTTCGACAAGTTCGAAAGTAACGTCTCTGAAATCGATATTTCAACTGTCACTGTCTTCAGTTATGTTTTCTGAATTATCGAGTTAATGAGCTATGATTCAAAGGAGTTCGGTATCAAATAGATTGGATAAACATAATGCAACATTGTATTTATTTTTATCAATGAGAACTTATTAGTCAACCTCTATGGATAAGAATATTTCCGATTAAAAGTAATTTATTTGTCATCTTGTTTACGAGCGTGCGATTTGAGTTCGTGTTTAATCGTGTAATCTCGTGAATGTATGAAACTGCAAAATTGAAAAGCTTGAAGGTGGCTCATCAATTAAAGTCCGTGACTGTACTACATACATGATTGATCACTATATTATTATAAACCTATGTTTTCTAGCTGTGCTATCAGGTCCATGTGTTTGAATGTTTCAGGGTTCTTGGTGAATGTTTTAAGCAGTTGCAACTTCGAAGCATCTTTTCCACTGTAGTACATCTGAAATTGATTTGCTAGACATCGAGCCTCTTGACCATCCAGTACATTCTGTAAAAACAAAAATCTAACTTAGTGAAAAATTCGTTTTATAACCGATTTAAAAAAGGAGGAGGTTCTCAATTCGTATTGATTTTGATGATTCTTTTTTTGTTTGGTGGTTACTTCAGAGGTGATCCCATATAAATTGTTGTTTTTGAGTTAGCTTCAATAATGCGTATTTTAACCGAATTCTTAAAAAAGGAGGAGGTTTTCAATTCGTCTTTGTTTTTTTTCCCACTTAGTATAACTGGACGATGTATTAAATTACTCCGTCACTGTTATTTACATAGCAGGTAGTGGTATTCGAATATGTGTGTGGTAGGTAGGTACCACAACTAAAAAGAGGAAAATACAAACTTTTTACAAAAAAAATACAACCGACTTCCAAATGAAACACTAAAAAGGGGAAAATAACTTCACTTTCGGAAGTCAGTGGGAAAAACCGAAAATTGAAAACCAAAGACACCGAAAGTTATTTTTCCCTTTTTAGTGTTTCTTTCGGAAATGGGTTTTTTTTTTTGTAAATAGTTTTCATTATTCTCTTTTTAGTTGCTTAGTTGCTCGTAGACCAATTTGACAGGTGCAAATGTCAAACTCCCAACTGAAAAAAAAAAATAAAAAACAATCACTGAGATAGTTTTTTTTGGGCCCACTGTATTATAAATAACGCAATCGCATTATGCCTAAACAAGTGCATGTCGAACCACGCACAATGAAGGGTTCCGTAGTTGGGATGAATGTATCCAACAAACTTAACATTGTAGTTGAAAAACTTGTTCTCCCATACAAAATGTATGGCAGAACATGTTTTTTCAACTGCAAATTTAAGTTGGTCCATTATTACTCGGTAACTTGTGGAGCCTACGTAGCGGTGATAATTTTCCTTTTAATTTCGTTATATATACTACTGCCGTGAATTTTTTCACATACCCAAAACCAATCATTTAGCTGGCGTGGGGGACGACACTTGACTGTAACAAAAATTATAACTAACAATTAACTCTAAAAAAAATAGCATTTTAAAGCTTAATATTGCGCAAACAGATCCCTGAATCCAAAAATGGTTTTCGCAAACTCGCATTATTTTTAAACGACCTTTCCAACGATACACCACACCATGGGATTGACGAGAAAAAAAACCATCCCCACTTTACGTGTAGGGGAGGTACCCTAAAAAAAATATTATTTACGATTTTCTTTTACCGGCGTGATTTATATGTATACCCATACCAAATTACAGCTTTCTAGTACCAACAGTCTCTGAGCTAGGCCGCGGACAGAAGGACATGACGAAACTATAAGGGTTCCTTGTTTACTACGGAACCCTAAAAAAGTTATCATTTTAAATGGTAGATTTTTTTAATAAAGTCTAACAAAAAGACAATATTTTGATAACGCACTCAATTGATTCAATTCCAGATTTATGGTCGTTAATGTCATAAATGCAAAGTAAATGCATTTAAGTATTGAAGCGAATTTAAAGATTTCATGAAAAAAAAAAAAAATTGATAAGTACACATACATTTCGAGGTTCTTACCACATCTGTTTTTATTAGGTAAAAAAATGTACCATCGACGCTGCAGCAGGTCCTTCTGTGTTTAATCCCATTTTTAAGTTTTCAGAATCTCGCGTAAAGTAGTTTAAAAATCAACGTGAAACGGATTATAGTTTTTGATTGCTTGTCAGTTTGACTCTAGTGATGTTACTCTGTCAATATTTCAATAACGGTCAAGCACTCGAAAGTCCCGATTATGTCATTCGAAAATTCAATTCATGTTAAATCTAAGGTAGTTACTATGGGGAGGTTTCCAATAGCGTCGTACGTTTGAAACGCACACAAAAAAAAAATCTTAAAGAAAAGAATCATAGCCAGATTCAAAATACAGCAACCGTTCAACATTGGTACATTGGGGTTTTAAGTCAGTGACATTCGGGAATATAATATAATAGTATTTTCACTCTTATTAAAACTCAGTGACTTTATACAACACAGTATTTTGACGGTTTATTACTCGAAATATAATTCCCTGGTTTATTAACTACGTATTTAATTAAATAAATAAATACAAATAAATTTATTTCTCAAAAAACTTAGTAATAATTTACAAAAATAGTTTGGCAGTAATAGTTTCCAATATAATGGATGTAGCCACTGCAACCGAACTAGGCAAAGCCTGTATTTCGGTTTCCAGTGCCTTTTCCCTCGATATTTAACAGTAAGATGCCAACAAAGCAAATATGTTTGGTTGGTCTACTAATTAATTTTGAAAAACCTAAGTACCTATCACTAATTTAAAAGTGTTACCTTTATTTAAAACTAGCTGTGCCCGCGACTTCGTTCGCATGGATGTCGGAAAACAATAATATGTCGCTTAGAAAAGTTGTACCTTCATTTAAAAAGGGGGAATCTTTCGACCAGGCCTGGTGATTTTTCCTAGTAAGAAACTGCCAAAAAACTTGTGTTTTTATTTAAGAAAATGCTTCTCTTTATAAAATATTAGCGGTGGAACCACCTGGAGCGTACACAAAAAAGTTGCTAGGGTTGCTCACACGCGAAAGAGCTACATAAAGTTGGCCGTGGGAAAAGCAACCAATACTAAGATCCACCCCCGCAACGGATAATGTCTGGCCCTGAGCTTTGTTAATGGTCATGGCGTAACACAGGCTGACGGGGAATTGCACACGCTTAAAACTAAACGGGAAATTATTGGAAATGAGAGGAATTCTTGGAATAAAAACAACATCACCGGCGCCGCAACCTGTTAAGATTTCGGCTTCGATGACGTTTTGTTGGTGATTGGTGACTATGAGTCGAGTGCCGTTGCAAAGTTTGGGAGGACTTAAATTTCTGTGAAGAATTATTGGCACTCCGACTTTTAAACAAATTTTGTGTGCTGAAAGACCGGGTGTGTTAAGGGATTCTAAGAACTCTACTGGATAGTGTGTGGCATCTTCTTCTGCGGGAACCGTATTTATCGATGTATATTGTTGACTTTCCCCAGAAACATGTGCCAATATTTGTGTATTTATTGCTGTCCGATAGTCGAACAAATCGAATCAACCATAAGGCCTCTGCCTCGAACCTTGCGGGCAGCGGGGCGGCGGCGGCGGCGGCGGCGGCGCGGGCGCAGCAGGATCTTATGCGTAAAATCAAATGGACCGGTTCTCGAAAACAGCGGCGCGGCAGCGGCGAGGCGGCGGGCAGCGAGCGGTGCACTCCATTCAAGCGGTGACCGCCCGCGCGTCTGCATTGCAGTGTTGTTGCCCACAATAAATTGAGCGTTAGGAATAAATTTGAATCAATAAGATGTTGCCGCCATTGTTCAGCCATTTCTTTCGCGAATAAAAACAAATATCTCGACGACAAAATCGTGAACACAACACTACGCGGCTATAGTGACGCGCGATCTGCCCGCTAGTTTCGAGAACGGGTCTTTGATGCCCGCCCCGCTCCCGCGCCGCCGCCGCCGCCGCCCCGCTGCCCCCAAGATTCGAGGCCGAGGCCTTACACATGCCAACAACGATCGAATCGAATGAGCGATGGTCACGAATCATACGAACAAATTACGAAGTACAATACAGTTCGATTCAAACTTAATGGCGGCTCAGAACATGAGGCGAGTCGCTGCGCAGTAACAATTTCATGTGACAGCGGGGGTGAGGGGTGGGGTACTGCGCAGCTAAAAGTTAACTTCCGAGCCGCCATCCGCCCCGCTGCCCGCAAGATTCAAGGCCGAGGCCTTACACACGCCAACAACGATCGAATCGAATGAGCGGCGGTCACGAATCATACGAAAAAATTACGAAGTATAGTACAGTTCGATTCAAACTTAATGGCGGCTCGGAACATGAGGCGAGTCGCTGCGCAGTAACAATTTCATGTGACAGCGCGGGTGAGGGGTGGGGTACTGCGCAGCTAAAAGCTAACTTCCGAGCCGCCATTAAGTTTGAATCGATCTGTAACGACTCGTTTCTTGACTTCTTAATTTGAACCTAATGAACGAAACCAACCAAAATACCAAATCAAAACCAATCAGATCAATTAGGAATGAGGCGTATTTATCATCACAGATAGAAATCACAGATATTATAAAATAGCAGATAGCAATTGCTCCTAACGATAAAAAATATCTGTTACTTAAAATCACAGATCCTCAAGACTGTTACTGTTAAAACTTCGGATACGATTTTCGACTTTAACGAAAAGAAATAAAGAAGATATTCAATTAAGTCAATACAAAGAAAGAATAGAAAGAATAACGTTTATTTGGACACAGTTCGTGAAACACAAAATACAAATAACAAAATAAAAAAAATAAACAATTTGAAAACAATAGTGTGCGCCTCACGGCTGCGCCAAAAAGGTTCATTTCAGCATTAATGCCAGACAGGTACTGTCTGACGCTGGTTTTCTAATGAACCTTTAGTGACAAGTGACGGGAAGTACAAACAGTTTCAACATACCCAATAAATATTTTAACCATTAGGTACCTATTAATAAATAAGCTAGTAAAAAAAAGGAATAAAAAAATAAATAATATAAGTAAATACAACAAGAACCGTCTCAGCAAACCCGTTTAGCGATTACATCAATCACTGCGTGCACGGTGCACTCACAATGCGCTACAGGCCGCCGAGCGCGGCGGACAACCCACCGACAGTTAGGTATTTAGTTTGTCGAAGAAAGAAAATACTGTGAGTGAGAGTGAGAAATACTCAATCAAATACGTATTTATCGTCTGTACAAAAATCACAGGCTGTGATTTTTAAACAGATAGATACGATTTTCGACTTTAAATCAAAAGAAATAAAGATGATATTCGATTGAGATACGTATTTATAAAAAATCACAGTAACAGATATTTGGATCTGTTATTTTTTGTCACAGTCACAGTGATCACAGATATCGTGTTTCACCTGTTACAACCCATCTCTAAGATCAATACTTTCAAGGAATGACAACCCAACCCAACCAACAATTTATTATTTATTTATTATATTATTATATTATATTATATTATCGACACTAAAGAAGTCAAAAACAAAGATACCTATACTAAAAACTATTTGGAATATCTGGGCGAAAGTCATTCTTCGACGGAGTCTTAACACCGCGATTCAGAAAATGACATTAAACGAACAACGCCATCTATCGAGCACGACATGATACTGTCAAAATATATGGGAAAACGTTCGAACACTCTGTAAGCTAAATAAACTATGTAGAAAAGTGAAAAATTAAAGAATAAATACCTATATTTTTTAAGAAATTAACATTTGTCACTATTCTTTCATGATTATCAAGATTTGAAAGATAGGTAGCGCCACCTATCGCACTAATACTAAACTAATAAATAAACAACGCATCTGGAAAATTTTAATTAATCTAACTTTAGAGTTATATTCTATACACAAATACACAATGTATCGCGTTAAGTTTCCGCGCAAAGAAAATGACGGTCATATAACAACACACGATCTCACAAACCTAGTAATTAAGAAGTAAGTATCATTTCGCGTCAATAGATGTCGTTACGTGGATGTACATTACGTAATGAAAATTCCTTCTTGAACACTTTAAATTCATATATCTTTTGATATTTTGAAGCGATTGCGATGAAACAAAAACTAATTGAAACATCGAGTTACACACAATATTTGAGTATAAAAGTTAACCATATTGATTTCGTACTTTTTACGTGATAGTGGAACAATCAAACTAAACAACATACAAACAGACAGACAGACAAACAGACAAACAGACAAAAATTCCAAAAATGGTAGAAATGGAATCTGTTGGTTATTCTTGGACAACCAACCAATTTTTTTTTTTTTTTCATTGTACAGAAACGCCTCGTCTACAGATTTATTATACCGGATGACTTTTTTTACCGTCTCGACAAACATAGGGTGTAGTAGGTGAACGGAGTAGAAGCCAATGGCATAGTCAACTAAATTTTTTTTTTTTTTTATACCCTTTAAACAAATTGATTTATCTAAAAATACTACCCATTTGAAGTAAACTTTTAATACAAAAACAATAAAAACAGAAATTATTTATTTTTTTAATAAATCCATGAAAAAATATCGAAATTCAAATCATACGCACCCTACTAAATGCACGGAATTTATCAATGAATTAGATACGTTCCTTTGCGGCCGATAGGTACTCGCCGCACTTGCCGTCGGCTTCTTTGATATCACCAGGCGTTTGAGCCGCCGCCGCCGCGCCGGAGCTGCTCGCTCGCGCATCCCCCCGCCCGCCCGCGTCCCGAGCTTCAGTCACCTGCGATTAGTCACGGCGGCGTGACGTCGCGCTGTTTGTTTCCACGTATGCATCGTGCACCCGGTCATATTTTGTCGTATCTAAACATGTACGAATATTCTAACGTAGAGTATCTTGTTTGGTGAAAACAGCCAGTGCAAGGCGAATGTACGCAGAAGAAGAAAATCTTCAGTCGCTGCGAAGGAACGGTATCCGTTCTCCTCAAATTCCCCCTCGGACCCCGCATGGAGTTTTGTCACTGGGTGCAGAACCGTTCTGTCATTGACACCATGTTGCAAGACGTTCCTGATCCCTATCTGCAAGACATGTACTTCCAGCATGACGGATGTCCAGCTCACTACAAACGATCTGTGCGCGCGTATCTCGATGGTCAATTTGGTGATAAGTAAATAGGTCGCGGTGCACCTGTGAACTGGCGGCCGAGACCTACATAACACCCCTTGACTTTTATTTGTGGGCCGACCTAAAACGTTTAGTCTGACGTTTAGTGTATACCGAAGAAGCTCAAAGCGTTAGTGATTTAAAACAGCGAATAATTTAAAACGCTTTTAATGTTTTGAAAAGTGATAGAGACACGCCTCGAAGTTTACCGAACAATATGCAAAGACGTGCTAGTTTATGTTTAGAACGAAACATTTTGAACAATAATTACCTACTGCGATATCGCTAAAAAGGTAGGTACAGACCTAAGTTCATTTTTTGTAAAATGCGCGCAATGCGCGTGCGCGTCTGTCGGTCGTGTCGCCCGCGCGCGAGTACCGCTCAGCTGCTCGGCTCTCGTACGTGAACCCCGGTAAGTGAACTCTCACGCACACATCAAGTTTCTATGTACGTGTGTGTGCGTAGGCGCGCCGACGTTACTTAGCAACGGGTCGACCGAACAACATTCTGTCAATGTTCTCGCTCCCGCATGTATGCACGTCCTTTTCATTTTGAATGAAGTACAGTCGAGTATTCTTGCTTATTCAAGTATTTATTGTTTCGAATTATTTAAAAAAGATTACTTAGATTGTTTTAAAAGTTCGTTCCGAGTCTGTTACTGTTTTCGTTTTATTTGTAAGGATAGGTTTACTTATTATTTTATCTTTTTAATTGGTAAATTGGTGGGGTTTTTATTTGTACTTACGTAAGTATTTGTTGTGTTTTATTATTTTAGGTAGGTTAAGTTTTCTTACTTGTGTAAAGTTATTACCTATTTACTACTTATTCTTTTGGTGTGAGGCTTATTTGGTCAATTGGGTATTTGTATTGTATGTTTGAGAATTTTTGGGTATTGTGTTCATTTTATTTGTAGATCAGGTTTGTCTTAGTTTATTAGTAAGTGGACTATAAATGTTATTGCGTTGATTTTGGAAACGTTTTCAACACGACTGTACCATGCGAGGGGCGGTCGCTTACTAGGTTTCTACGCAAAAGAAATGTGCGTGCGTTTCGCTCGCACACACGTACAACTATCATTCATGCGCCATCGCAGCCTACGCCGTTTACTATCTCCTATTTTGGCTATTATTCGTTTTTACGCACGGGCCGTAGGATGGATAGTTTTCATGATTTTTGAAGGAAATTCCGAACCTGTACAATCTCAATGGTACTAAGCAAATATTCTCGGGTATGGCTTCTGTTCCACTTACACAACACACCTGATTATGCTCGAGACGGTAAAAAATGTCATCCGGTATGTATAGATTTTATTACTTAAAATATAGTAAGTGACCTAAACGTGGGTGAAATGTTTATGAGTATGTGAGGACTAGACTAGTAGGTGATTTATGTGAAGTTTGAGTGATGTGGGTGTGTGTGTGCTGGTGTATGAGGATGTGTGAGTGTGAGTGTGCGTGGGTTTGAGGGCGACGACTGTGTGTGATTGTGGTGTGATGTGCATGAGCGAGGTTTTATCTAAGATTTATAGCGCGTAGCATAAATGATAATCTTCCGCCACGAGCCCGTACTACTCAGCCCCTCCAACCGAGTCGTCGCTCTGCCCGCCTCAGCGCTCGAGTCGGTGCCGCGCGATCCCCGCGCGCCACCTATAGTTAGTATCACGCGCGCTAGCAACCGATCAACACGTACGCGCCTACGCGCGCTGGCCGAACGCCGACCCGGTCGTCACCTAGTTTTCTACATTAAGTGTTCTGCTATTATCTCGACCTACCTACTATTGTTCACCCTTGCTGTATTCCCTCTGATTACAATAATACAATCGTGAAACTAATCCTGGTTTAATTGCTCTCTCAAATCGAACCCTATAACTGGCAGCCTAACGTGGAGCTGAACCGTGAGTGAATCAGTGAACTAGGTACATTTTGAAGTGCAGAACTTTCACGTGTTGGATACTAATACCTATCATTGTTTGTGTCGTGTAGTGTTATCATTATCACATCTTTACTTACCGTACATTATGGGTATAAGTACATACTTTCTATAGAAAAGCGCGCGAACGCCGAACGGTGACCGACGTAATGTTCTAGTCTTCCTAGAATCGCCTTAGGTTCGTGAAGTATATTTGTGCCGGACCGCGTGTCCCGGTTTGGTTACCGCCCACTTCGCGTGTTTTGCAAATTTCATACATCGGACGTAGGCGCAAGGTCGTAATTTGTGCGCTAGGTTTCGTCACAGGTATTGTGGAATAATATACCTGAACCTAGATTACGGACCTAAAAACTGTGCCGGTATGAACTGTGAACTTGATTTGCGTTGTAAAAACTAGTGAAGGTGACTATTAACTGAGTGTTTGATCGCGTAACTATGAGAAGTCGTAGTCCCTAAATAATATCTAAAACCTAAGTGCGTTACAAGTGTGTTTATAAACTATCGCGAGTCTCAGACCAACAAAAAGCCGAGTTCGCGTCGCGATCTCTGAACTGTTGCAAGTGTTGTGGAACTACGAACAGTCTTAGTGCTCAGGTAGAATGTAGACTACCTAAATTACCTAAGTTTGTATTTCGTTCGTTTGTGGACTGTTTCACAACATTGTTAACCGTTTTATTGTGAGACTACGAACAGTCTTAGTGCTCAGGTAGAACGTAGACTATCTAAAGTACCTAAGTTAATATTGCGTTCGTTTGTGGACTGTTTCCCAACATCGTGTGCGTAAATTCATTTTAGTTACGAACAGTGAACTATCTTTTATACTGTTGTAGGACCACGGACGGTCTTAGTGCTCAGGTAGAACGTAGACTACCTAAAGTACCTAAGTTAGTGTGTAGTTCGTTTGTGGACCGTTTCACAACAGCGTGTGTGCGTAAATTCCTTTTATTTTACGAACTGTGATTTAGTAACCGTTATACTGTTGTGGGACTGCGAACAGTCTTAGTGCTTAGGCAGAACCTAGACTACCTATAGTACCTAAGTTGGTGTTTCGTTCGTTCTGTGGACTATTTCGCAATGGTGTTAACGAGATCACGCGCTGCTAGTCCGTCTTCGGCTGGCGCCGTTTCCGAGGACATGGCGCCGCCCGTGTCTGTAGCGCCCGCGCCGGAGGTGGCTCCGCGCGGCGCTGCCGCCGACACCGCTGCCGCGCAGGTGGCCGCGGTGGATCCGCAGCTGGCTGCTGCCGCTGCAGCGGCTCCGGTCACATTGTCGACCGAGCAACTTCTGTTGCTGATAAACAGGCTAAGTCGCAGCGAACCTGTAAGTACATCAGTTTATTCTGGCCATAGTGGCCACTTCGCCAAGTGTACGGCGCGTTTCGACGGCGAGAAGTCCAGCAATGTTTTGGCGTTCATTGATGCTGTAGAGACGTATAAAGAGTGTGTGGGCGTCGACGACCACAACGCTCTTCGTGGTTTACCCATGTTGTTGACGGGGCTTGCCGCTACGTGGTGGCAGGGCGTAAAAGATACCACTGTCTCCTGGCAAGTTGCTGTAGACTCATTAAAGCAAACATTTGGACCACGATTGCCGCCGCATAAATTATATAGAAAAATATTTGAACGGGAACAACGAGTAGATGAAGCTACGGATTTGTTTGTGTGCCATATTCGGGCGTTGATCGCTCAGCTACCACCATTCCTGCTTCCGGAGGTGGTTCAGTTGGACATGGCATATGGGTTGCTCAACCACCGCATTCGAGAAAAGCTTACGCGCACCGATTTTAATACTTTTGCGGAAATGTTGACGCAGGCGCGCCGCGTCGAAGATATTCTTGATGAATCCCGCCCGCGCGTCCCGGCGGATAAGAAACCTCCAACGTCCTCGTCGCCGCCGACTCCGCAGCCAACGGCTGTGCCTTCAACTAGTAAGACAAGGCCCCATTGCAATTACTGTAAACAGTACGGCCATGTTAAAGAGTCTTGTCAGCGGCTGGCAAAGCAAAAGAAAGCCAAAGACCGTACTGTAGAGGGAGAGTCGCCTGTGCCAGCGCCTTCGGTTACATGTTTCGGGTGTGGAGCACCCGGCGTCATTCGTTCGAACTGCTCGAAGTGTAAAGAGAAGAAACCTAGTGCGTCTTCTGTTCCGTTTCAATCAGTGTCCGCGTGTGGTGTTGAATCATTAAATCCGCGTAGTAGGCCAAAGTTAAACATTACAATTTACGGTGAAAGTGGTAGTGCTCTTTTAGACACCGGTGCTAAACTATCGATAGCTAGTGTTAGCTTAAAAAATGTTTTAGTTAAAAATTGTCAAAAATTTGTAAAAACCTATTCTGAAATTAAGCTTGCTGATGGTTCTATCAATTGTTTATATGTAGAGAGTGCGATGGTTGATGTTCATTTTTGTAATAGAGTTGTACCCACCCATTTTATTGTGTTACCTGGGGCTGTGGAGTCGTTGCTCGGCATAGATTTTATTAGGGATGCTGGCATGGTACTTGACTTCCATAAGAATTCTTGGTCTTTGAAAGGCTCACAGGTAATATATCCCATGTTGTATGAGGATGGGCGTTCTGAAACCACGTGTGCCGCGTTTTGTCTCCGCGATGACGAGGGTACTCTCCTGCAACCATCGGACCGCAGTAAATTGGCCAACCTGCTGGAGTCCAATATGGATATCTTTGAACCAGGGGGAGGACCAACTACTTTTGCTTTGCATCGGATAGACACTGGGAACAGTGCTCCAATTTCAGTGCCGCCTTACAGGGTGACACCGGCAAAGAAAGAGATTATAAGAAAAGAGATTGATAGAATGCTAGAAGAGGAAGTTATAGAGGAAGCAGAATCGCCGTGGGCATCCCCAGTAGTGCTGGTACCCAAGAAAAACGGAGAAATACGATTTTGCGTAGACTACAGGGCTTTGAACAAGGTAACCAAAACGGATAAGTATCCCTTACCTGTTATCGATGAGGTTCTGCAGTCCACCAAAGCTAACAGTGTGATGTCTACCATAGATCTGAAGGCTGGTTATTGGCAAATTGAAGTAGCTCCTGAAGACAGGGACAAAACGACTTTTATTTCACCCTTTGGAATGTTTCGTTTCCGACGTATGCCGTTCGGCTTGAAGAATTCCCCGTCGACATTCCAACGCCTTATTGACAGATTTCGAGCTGGTTTGAATAACATCACTGTGGTAGCTTACTTGGATGATATCCTGGTGATTTCCGAGGATCTGGAAGCCCATGGAAGGGATCTACAGCAGGTCTTCGAGCGCCTTCGCCTGTTCAACCTGAAAGCAAACAGGAGTAAGTGTGTTTTCGCTAGGGATAGAGTTACTTACCTGGGACACGTCATTTCGGCACAGGGCATCGAGCCTGACCCCACGAAAGTGGAAGTGGTGGTGAACATGAAGCCACCGACGAACCTTAAAGAGCTGAAGACGTTCCTGCAAACCGGTTCTTGGTTCCGTAAATTTATCCCGCAGTTTTCAGAGGTAGCGCGTCCTTTAACGGACCTTACGAAGAAAGATCGACGTTGGCAATGGGGGGAGAAGGAGCAAAGAGCTTTTGAAGAGCTTAAGGTACGGCTCTCAACTAGCCCCATTCTACGCCAACCAAGCTTCGAGAAACCCTTTGTTTTGCGCACAGACGCAAGTGCTTATGCGCTTGGAGCAGTTTTAATGCAAGGGGAGAGTCCTACCGAAGAAAGACCCATTGAGTACGCGAGTAGGTTGCTGACACCCGCCGAGCGTAACTACCACACGACAGAGCGCGAAGCTCTAGCGGTTGTCTGGGCTCTGGATAAATTCAGAGGATATATCGAAGGAGCGCAGATTCGTGTGGCCACCGATCATCAACCATTGAAATGGCTCTTGTCCTTAAAGACACCCAGTGGTCGTTTGGCCCGTTGGGCAATGAAGATTCAGAGTTACAACCTGGATATCGAGTATATACCTGGAAGAGTCAACTTAGTCGCTGATACTCTCAGTCGACCAGTCGCCGATGTTGAAGAGCCGAGCTCTACAAGCTCTTGCAGCATTTGTCCGGTGATCATTGACTTACCTCAGAGAAAACCAGATGATATTCGTGATGCCCAACTTAAGGATCCCGAGGTAAACAAAATCATAGCAGATTTTGAAGATTCGAATAACCCAGATTCAGCCATGCGCTGGACTGATAGAGGTTATTATCTTTCACAAGGCGTGTTGTACCGCTGTGACACGGATGCAGAATCCGAAGAACCTCAACTAGTTGTCCCAGAGTCATTACGGGCCGAGCTCATGAAGGAGCTTCATGATGCGCCCACTGCTGGACACTTGGGTTTGGAGCGGACCTTGAGGAAGATCAAGGAGAAATACTTTTTTAGGAACATGAGAACTTATGTGGCACAGTACTTAAAGTCCTGCGATCTGTGTCAGAAATATAAAGCCACAAATCTGAAACCTGCCGGTCTACTCCAGACCCCAGTGCCTCAGCAGCGTTTCGAAGTTCTTGCAATGGACTTATTTGGTCCACTTCCCGAAGGTAATAAGGGAGAGAAGTGGATTTTTCTGGTGGAGGACACCGCTAGCCGATGGGTGGAACTGTTCGTGTTGTGCGATGCGACTGCTGAGACGTGTGCAAAAGCTCTTATCGAAGAAGTTTTCATGCGATATGGTTTTCCCCGTCGAGTAATCTCAGATAATGGGACCCAATTCGTGTCATCCGTCATGCAAAAAGCAATGCACGTTCTCGGTGTTCATCAAAATTTGACCCCCGTCTATCATCCCGAGGCTAATCCAGCTGAAAGGAAAAATCGCGAGATGAAGCAGATGCTGTCGATCCTGATAGATTCAGAACATCGTCGTTGGCCGGAGGTGTTACCTGCTGTGCGATTCGCTTTAAATTCGGCCCCTAACCAAGGTACGGGACACTCTGCCGCCTTTTTAACGTTTGCACGTGAATTCCGGTCCCCGGTGGACGTAGCCCACGACTTGCGAGCGGTCGTAGATCAAGAAAACTACGTACCTCAAATCACGCCATATTTACGGGACTTTGTACACCGCCTGCAAGAGGTGAAGTGGCATGTCGAGCGCCAGCAGGATATTCGTAAAGATGCCACGGACAAAATCCGTCGACCTGGACCGAAGTTTCAGGAGGGTGACCTCGTATTCGTGGAGAGCCATCGACTTAGTCAAGCCGCGAAAGGCTTCACCAGTAAGTTTGCCCCGAGACGAGAGGGCCCATATCGCATTAGTAAAATTGTTTCCGCAACCACTTACGAGATTGTAGATAAAGAGAGCCAACCTCGCGGGAAGTATCATGCCAGTCTCCTCACACCGTATGTAGGTGATTCGGACGCTGTCGTCCATGGTAGGAAGAAGGGTAGACCCCGTAAGGTAACAGTCGCCAAGCCAGCTCCAAAGCCTTCTGCTGACTTGGAGGGGGAGGATATAGCGCGTAGCATAAATGATAATCTTCCGCCACGAGCCCGTACTACTCAGCCCCTCCAACCGAGTCGTCGCTCTGCCCGCCTCAGCGCTCGAGTCGGTGCCGCGCGATCCCCGCGCGCCACCTATAGTTAGTATCACGCGCGCTAGCAACCGATCAACACGTACGCGCCTACGCGCGCTGGCCGAACGCCGACCCGGTCGTCACCTAGTTTTCTACATTAAGTGTTCTGCTATTATCTCGACCTACCTACTATTGTTCACCCTTGCTGTATTCCCTCTGATTACAATAATACAATCGTGAAACTAATCCTGGTTTAATTGCTCTCTCAAATCGAACCCTATAGATTATTTAAACTAATTAAAACCTAACATGTAATTATTGTACAACTTTTAGCAATCACTCCGTTTCTTCATAATTAAGCTGTTGCAAATATTCACTTACTATTTGTTTACATTTAGATTAAATAAGGGGTTAAATGTTTAATTTTTTATTAATACTGCTACAAAGAAACGGGCCACGAAATTCAATAAATCTTTCACTAAATTTGGTTTTAGAAGGGATTCGTTCCACACATATTTTCTTATTTCGTTTTTTTTGCGCGAGTGGGTCGTAAGGCAGGTTTATGTGTTGTTTCAAAACAATATTTAGGATGAAAGTTGTCTTACGGTCAGGACTCCACAAATCTGATATAGAGAGTCAGTAGGAAAAAGGATAGGTTTAAAATACACACCTTGAGAATTGAATTAAAGAATTAAGAATGACGGTGAGTAAAGAATTAATATGGCAGTGTTGGTGATAATATTTATGTAATCGCGGCTACATAGAGTGGCACCTCGAGAGAACATGAACTCGCGCTTTTATTTTATTTACTGGAGCAAGAGCCGCATCACTATCTGACAAGGGTCAAGGGACACTTCTGTTTCTTTCGACTTGCATGAATTTCATAATTCTGTTTTTCCTGTGTATAAATTGTAGGATTAAAATGAAAATGGATTCTTCAAGACGGTACAGCATTTACTCCAGAAGTATGTTGCGTTCATTGTTTAGGAAAATTTCAAGACATTGTCCGAAGCTACAGACATGCGGTAAGTTGTGAACGCTTTCGCGCGCGCGCACACTTTTATCAAGGGCACTCGGGGGGTATAAAGACAAGGTGAGCGGTGTAGCGACCAGCAGGCGTAGCATGAGCACCGTTTTGTCGACGGAAGAGAAGACAAAAAATGGCGTTTACTGTAGACAGTAGACAGTACGAGACGGCAGCAAAATAGAAAGAGTCAACTGCACTTTTTACGAAATTCACTCTTTTACATAATTCTACTCAGAATTCTTTGTTTTATCATAGGATTTATCGGTTGTCAGTGTGATTTTGACAGTAAAGATAGAAAACTTTCTTCCGAAATGGTCTATATACACCCCTTTGCAAAAAAACGGGCGGTTTTGTTTTTTGTAAGTACATTATAAGGTAAGATAATTTATTTTGCAAATACTGGTACAAGTCAAGGTGTTACATAATATAAATACAGAACAGCCATATTTTGCCAATTACAGGGCATGCAAAAGTATAGAGTTTAGGTGAAATTAAAATACATAGTTCCTAATAATACATAATAATATTCTAATTCATAATTCATTAATAAAAATAATGAGTCGATAATAAAATTAATGTCACAATTTCTAATAGTTATTTAAATACAATACTTAAAATAGTCAAACAACTTCTTTCTCCAATAAAAAATCTTCAACCCTATAATAAACTTTGTCTAATAAAAAATTTCTAAGCTTTTTTTTGAATAATATCAAATTATAGTCCTTCCAACAAATTATTGGTAATCATTTAGTTGTAAAGAGGTTTTAATAGCCAAAATATGTTACTGGCACTTAATAAAGAGTCTGGGTATGAAAAAAAGTGAATTCCAAATTCGAAACTTTTGTTTAAAAACAATAATAATCCCGTTTTCCGTTTGTGACTTTTACTAACATTTTGCTGGTTTGCGGTTAGAAGGTTATCCTGGCAACTAAAACTAACTTCTCGTTATTTTTAGTGGAATAATTTATGTTTGTCGCAGAATCCAGCCTTACTGTGACTTAAAAGTGATATCTTTGTGTCAATTGTAATGGCAGAAAAAGCAATAAGAGCTAGTAAAATTGTAGCGCTGCTGGAAGAGGGGTGTAGCCAAAAAACTATATTCTTATTGATTATAACAAATTACTAGTCATTTATGCTAATGACATAGTAAAAATATTAATATTATCCATACAAAAGCCAATGACTGTTATGGTGCCCGTTTTTTTATGCAAAGGGGTGTATAAAAAGACCTAGACAAAGATCGTTAGAAATGAAAGACAAAATGACAGATTGTAGAAAGATTTCTACAGTGGATGTCAAAAATGAAGAAACGAGCTGTCACTTTGTATAGAAAAAGCTATGTCTATTCTTCGTAGAGATAGAAAGCGCCATGCTACGCCTGCTGCATCTTTTTTAGATGCAATACTATCTTCTTCTAATTCTTTGCTTTCAATAACCGTTTAAAACACCCAATATTCTTACTAAATATTACTGAACAGTGCAGTATTATACTAAACTATAATACCAATATGACCTACGCACTTACGCTCTTAAGTATGTATAAGCTCTTTTATTAATTTTTCAGGTTATGATCGTATTTCACAGTACTTCCGCGAAGTACAATTGTTACTACCACTGTTCTCTAGAGATCATAAGGATCGAATCAACATGTGTTTCATTAATAGACGCCACAATTTTTAGTGGGCCTATTCGTCGAACAAAAAAACTATTTCCTTTAAAATAAGTCTACGAAATTAAAAAAGTTATAAAACAAAAACCCAACACGACAAAAAAGTCAATTAAAAAGATATAAACAAGAATCACAGACAGACAAATTAAAAATCCGGAGACACACGTGACACGTGTAAGGGTAAATCAAACAGATACGTATGACTCCGGATTTTTAATTTGTCTGGTGATTCTTGTTTATACCTTTTATTTGCCTTTTTTGTCGTACCTAGTTGGGTTTAAGTTTAAAAACGTTAACTTTTTTTTTTTTTAATTGAGGTAAAGTATAATACTTTTATATATTTTTTTGAAATGTGCTAATAAGCCCTTTCAATTGATACCCAACATGGCATCATTAAAAAAACAAAATGTTTTTTTGTTCATGACGTTTTTTCGTTTGTACTTTATTTACTTTTTAGTAAATGCCCTAAATGCTGTAATGTATAACTGTTTTTGGCCCAATCAAATAAAATAAAATATTCAATTTAATGTGACGTCACATGGCCTATAACCAGCGGACGATTAAGACGCTTCCAACGATACCTCATTTGTCAAATTGTGATGAGTAGTTTAGAAGATAATGAGGAATACATGAACATACAAACATACATAACATACCGGTCAAAATCATAAACCTCCTTTTTACTTCGCCGTAGTCGGGTAAAAAAGTCATTAAAAAATGAGAGTAGTGAAAAAAAATTCAAAGATGCCGCGCACTCGGATGTTTTAATTTTTTAGTGGAAATAGTGAATAAATCTAAGTGATCTCAAGATAAGTAGCATCCTAAGAATATTGGCTTTTAAGTAATTATATTATATCAATATTCAACGTAACACAAACTATTTTCTAAAATCTTTTACGAAAAAGAAACATAACCTTGAAATTGCAAGCTGGAGGAAGACTATCAGTTTGTAGAGAGGTCAGAAGTTAGGGGTAAAAAAAGTGTTTTGCTCAGCAGTATACGATAAAGAGCTGATAATAAAGTAGCTTTGCACCTTTATAGTATTTATAATTGTTTTTGCCCCAGGGCCTTTTTGGTTACCTAGCTACGCCTCCTCTGCATAAGTTAGCGAAACTAGTGTCGTAATGTAATCTATCGTAGATAGCTTATTTGTTCAAATCCATACATACACTCGATAAACATTATCGTCCTTCTGGGCCAGAGGGTATAAATGGTATTAAACCAGCTAAAGTGTTACCTACCTTGTCGAATTCCCCGCGCATGAGGACGAGCCCCCTATCAGCAAGCTCCGTGTAGTGCACCATGGTAAGGCACTCGGGCGCGTTCTCCTTGTGCACCTGCGGAAAAAGAAATATAATATCTTTAAATACATAATTATAAAACAAAGTCCCAACAAACACGCGGGCGAAGCCGCAGGTAAAAGCAACTACTATAAATCACAAATATCATGCTTTACATCCTCCAGGCCAGGGGTGGCCGACTTGATTAGATCCAAGATCGACTGTTTATTGACGAAACCCTGTGCGATCTATCAATTAAGTACATAACATACATAGGAATATTTTTAAAATAGATAGGAAAGATGCGGATGTCTTACATGTCAACGATAGTCTGGCAGTTCTTTCGAAATGGTTCGCAGCTAATAATCTTTTACTTAATGCGAACAAAACTAAATGTCCTAATGTTCCTCAAGTAGGACTAAATTTTAAACTTGATGGCAAGAAATTAGATGCTATTACGGAAACTGTATTTCTAGGAATTAGTCTAGATTCGAAATTGCAATGGGGCGCCCACATTAGAGCTCTTTCAGGCAGATTAAGTTCAGCTGCATATGCAGTAAGAAAAATAAGGCAGTTGTCTGATATAGCCACAGCTAGGTTAGTATACTTTGCTTATTTCCACAGTATTATGTCTTATGGCATTCTGCTATGGGGATCGGCAGCTGACGTAGATTCAATTTTCATTTTGCAAAAGAGGGCAGTTCGCGCGATCTATAAAATGAGTCCCCGTGAGTCCCCTAGAAATAAATTCAAAGAAATTGATATACTCACTCTGCCTTCTCTATACATCTTAGAAAGTAATTTGTATGTTCGCAAAAACTTAGGACTCTTCAGAAAAAGAAGCGACTTCCATAATATAAATACACGTAGTAGACATGAAATTGTGATACCCAAATTTAGATTAGCTAAAACTAGTAAGTCCTTTCTTATAAACAGTATCCGCTTTTATAATAAGTTGCTAAAGTCGGTTACAGAACTTAGCGATGGTAAGTTCAAAACCCACATCAAACGTGTCCTTATCAAAAAAGCATATTATAAGATTAAAGACTAGGTTGAAGACAAGGAAGTTTGGCAATAATTCCTTCTGCACATGTGGGTTCCCTGGTACCTCATTAACGGCATAATTGTGTAAGGTTCTATTAACCGCTCCCAAATTACCATGTTTATTTTTACATTCATCCCTGACATACATAATAATATTATTTGACATTTTATACCTACAATTCAATTTCAACTCTTTGTTAGTGGCTTTTGCCGACGTTAATTATTCAGATTTGTTACAGTTGTAATGGCAATCATGTCATTTGGTTTAAATAGGTTTTTATTTGTAGTTTCATATTTATCTTATATGTATAGATTCTTTTCTACCTTGTGAATGTGAGAACGTTGTAGGCTTAGTGGATTGTAGACTTTTTTTACCTAAAACTTTTTGAAAGGCCGTCACCGTCCTCCCATAACTATTAACACTGTAATTCAAAAATACAGGATGTAAGGGTAGACACTCTTGTCATTTAAACCATGGGTAGTTGACTTAAATGTAAAAATAAATGACCGAACACAATAAAAAAAAACGTTATTTTCATTAAAAGATTTTAAAAAGTTTCTATCCGACACCGCTCGCTAGCGAAACAGCTGACTGACAGAGGGAGGGGTCGCGTTCGCGGCCGGTCAGGTCACATCCCGCACCCCCCGCCCGTGTTGAGATGCAAGTTCGTTGCCCTAGCGTATAGGGCAACGAACTTGCGTCTCTGGTGATAAAATGTTGTGATTTAAAAAAAGAAAAAAAAAGTTGTAATTTTCCATTGATTTTAAGTTCTATAAATGAAACCACACCACTGGTTGCAAGGATAACGGTGTTTACCCTAACACCCTGTATTGTAAAAGCCAATTATATTTTAAAAGAGGAACCATGGAGTTTCTTGCCGGCTCTTCTCCATAGGAAACGACCAATTGGAACCGAGCACCTAGCTTCTGACGTTTCATAAGTGCCCATGTAGGCTTATGTGAAATAAAATATTTTGATTGATTGAAATACACATACTTCTTTAAATCTTAAAATGTAGTATTTTTATTTTATTAAGACGGAAAACATAAAACTGAAAATAATTCTTAGTAACTACTAATTAGTGTGAGCATTGTATCTGAGCATCTTCCGCTAGATTAGCAAAATCAGGTTTGTAGTTGGAAATTGCCAACCTTAAAGAATCCAATGTATGAGCGTTTGTCAAGCGAGAACAATGTTCATTTTTTGTTTAAGTAGGAAAATGCTGACTCAAATAAATATGTTGAATCAAAACTCGAATGCAGTTGTTCAACACATTTCTTCAAAGGATATTTCTCGTTGGAAACCAATGCCCAGAAATCTAGACCTGAGGATTACGTTGATTACGTTGCGCAGTCTGTTCTACGTATTTATATTTTTTGCCTTGCCACGATCGACTGGACTAATAGTGGCGATCGACCGGCTGGCCACCTCAGCTCTATGCAATGAAAAGTAAGTTTTCAACACACTTGCTCGTAAAGTGGCTCTTATTGAACCGCTTTTAGGTTTATAATGCAGTGTATAACTTGTTATAACTTTACATTACTAGTGCGGTAATGTGCAACACAGATAACTATTTTCTAGTCGGAGTAATGACATGGCAGTATGGAATTAGTAAGTACTATCATGGCAGCATGGAATTTGTATCCAATAGAAATTGGTTTTGGTGAAGCTTTTTACCAAAGACAAGCGCTCAAAAGCAAGTTTTTATTAAAAAAACCATAAGCAAACCAGTGGCGTTTAGTTATGGTAAAAAAAATCTCATGCATACCCATGGGATTTTTTTTACCATAACTAAACGTCAGTGGGATACTTACTATACATTAATTAGTATGAACTATCCTACTAATAAATGAGCATTCTCTATTTACACCCGAGCAGAGACTTGCGCTATACCATATTTGTAATCATTATTACGATTTCACGTAGGGGAGAGCGTAAATAATAATAAATAGATTTGACACCGCCATGCTACGTCTAGTGATAATAAAAAAAAAAATCTTAATCAAATCTTTTTTTTTTGTATAGGCTGTCTAACGGTTTTGCAAGTGCCTTTATTTACACCTATGGAAAAACAAAACCAGCGCGCCATTTTCCATAAATATTTAGTATCGTTCCTTATTTCATTTTAAAATCTTTACATTTTTAAATATTTTTATTAAAAAATTTAAAAATAAAAAAACTAGTAGCCCATCGGCATCAGGTTTAGGATCCAGGCTGCCGGTGGTCAAGGCTCTAAGGAGAGGAACCTCCTCACTATGCGTGGCGTGTCCAGAAGTACTGCTTTCTGAATCATGCTGCAATCTGCCCTTGACCCAGCCGCGCAATAAGAGCCTCCTGAGATGTTGGTCGAGGCTCTTCGCTATTAGGCCATCGACCGTAACTATTATCGGTACAATGATTGCAGAGTCCATTCCCACATGTCGACAACCTCGTGTGCTAAGTCAAGATACTTGATTTTTTTATCTTTCTCAGCTTTCACGAGATTCTCGTCATTAAGGACAGAGATATCATCAATCATTGCACGGCGCTCTCGTCGATCTACCACCACAATATCAGGCTTATTGGCTACAATAGTCCTGTCAGTGATGATAGATCGATCCCAGTACAATGTGGCGTGACCATTTTCGAGAACTGGGTCGGGCACATACCTGTAGTATGGTACTTCATACTCAACATGTTGTACTGCAAGGCAAGTTGCTGGTGGATAATCCTAGCTACTAGATTGTGTCTGCAAGTACTCGCCATTAGCAAGACGAGAACAACCGGAAACAATATGTCGGATTGATTCACCGGGATAGTGGCATGCCCGACGATGTCAACCGTACCGTCCTTGACAATGTATTTCCGGTAATTATTCGTCATGATGACTTCATCCATAATCGCAAAGACAAAACCTTCGGTTTCCCCGAAGAGGTCACCGAAACGTAGCCAGGATATAGACGCCAGAAAGTCTACTTCAGGCCCATGGAGGACCCGGAAAAAGCGTCCGTGTAGCTCTTTGCCTTGCCATACTTCCTTACGATTGTTAGTATCAAGTACTGTAGGTTTGCGCCAGTTCTCTTTCGCCAAGGAGAGCGGGGTAAGGCCCTTGTCCACCGCGACCCCATCTCGGTGCATCCCCATGTCAGTTTGAAGGAAATATTCCCTGCGACTGCAAATCTCGCGGTTGCGGAGGGTTTTGGCAATTAAAAAACCTCGTCCCCCACACTTCCGCGGGATGTACAGTCTCATCACTGATGACCGTGGGTGATGCATCCGATTTGCCGTCAGCAGTGTACGGACCTTCCTATCCAGGGCGTCAAGTTCCGTCTGAGTCCATTTGAGTATGCCGAAAGAATACATCAAAACCGGCATGACCCAGCCGTTGAAGGCGCGCACTTTGTTTCCTCCTGATAAAAGACTATTTAACACTTTATTTAGGCGGCCAAAGACGCGTTATTATCGTTTTCGTTGTGTGGTTAATTATTATCAAAAATACAAAATTTAAAGTATTTTCACCAACCGAAAAAGAAGTTTTTAAAAGAAACTCTGCATAGTCAGTACCTGGCAACAAGGGTCAGATAAACTTTATAAATCTATCATCTCTATAGTTACGTTATTGTAGCATAAGTTTTTACAACAAGTCTGTTTTTTTCCTCGCAAGTGTGTTGAAAAACGTCGTATGAAACGCGTGTGCATTGATTATTACACTCTCGGCTACCTTATCGAATAATACCGCGGCGACTGTAATATCCAATAGAGCACACTCATATCACAATCAGTGGCGTGCCTGGGGTTCAAAACCAGGGCAAGCCGACAGATTTTTAACGATTTAAAAAAACAGACAAGTGAGCGATTTACGGATGAAGAAGAGTTCTACATATTATTTCATGCTTCAGTACGGAATTGTCCTAAGCGCCATCTATTAACGAATGCGCGTAACCACACCGCTTCGCAGGACCTTTTCACCATAATAACTTTGTCAACGCTTGTCACATAAAAATTATTCTATCAAAAGCCGCTAGATGGCCCCAAATTATCGATTTGTTGTTTTAACTAAATTTAAGTTTTAAGTCGATTGAAAATGTTAAATAAGATATTACATTGGGTATATAACATTTTATAATTAATCATAATGACAATAGCCAACTCTAATCTTTATTTCAAAACGCCTTTATTTCAAAGAATATCTTCGATACGAAAATTATTGTGTTTTGTGATCTTGATGAGATGTATTCTAATAAGTGGTTTGTTTTTTAATGGTTTACCAAAACTACAATTGCCATACAAACAACACTATACAAATTTTGATGTCTTTCATGGCACCAGCTAGGGCTACCTAAGTTTGGTCATACTCTTAACTTTATACATACTAAACAATCGAATGCCAATTTCAATTATATTCTTCAACTGACAAAAATACCTACCTAATTGTTTATATTTCCGAGTTATAGTAATTTGGGGTTGATTACGGTGAAGCAAAGAGTTACTTACTGTCAGAAAACTCAATGTATTTACATACCTTTTCGAACACAGTTTCCAAATTCACATTTTGATGATAAAAACACTACTAAGCATAAGGAATGACATAGCCGCAATAACTATCACATCATTTTAAATAATAAAACTAGGTAATTCATTACCTCAATTGAAAAATAAAATACTGATCTCAAAATATTATTTTTAAACAATAACAAATTGAGTCGCTTCGCGGACTTGTAACTCACTTTACGCGGGTCAACATCGCGGCTAGTGCATTTGCGCGAACTTCAAACACACGATTCGTTCCATTCATAAAAACTCAAAAGCCGGGCTTAAATATTAGAACATTTTGCAAAATAAGTACATTCTAATAGTATCGACAACGTACGCATTTTCCATGCAAAAAAAGAGAGGTCTCGAAGCTGGCTTCTGCACCGTTGCCGCAAGCGTGTGTGAGCGAGAAAGATGCAATGTACTACAGAATTGACGTCTTCATTCATGGATGCGATCTCGCCTAACGCTATAGTGTTAGAGCGAGATCGCAACTGTGGCAGTTTGGCAACGGTACATTGTTTGTACTTATAGCGCGCGGCTGGTGCAGCGCGAAGTTTTTATGTTATTATTCTTATCAATTCTTGCGACATGAAGGATTGACTTGGAAGTATAGAGTAGTTTTTTTTTTTAAATTGATTTGCTCAGTTTTGAAGGCAAGCCGGGCTTTTCAGCTTGTATGGCAGTACCGCCGCTGATCACAATGTACTATTTATTTCGGAAGTCAGTGTCCACCGACTTCCGAAATTAAAGTTATTTTCACTGTTTTATGTAAAGTCGGTTGTTTTTTTTTGTAAAATCTTTTTATTTTTCATTTTTAGTTGTGGTACCTACCCCACACAAATTCGAATACCACTACGTAAATAACAGTGAGAGGAACTTAAAACATCTATGCTAAAATTCAAAGGTGGCTGATATATCAACGCACAGCCTAAATCGCTGGTCCCAGAGACATGAAATTTGGAGGGTGTTCTATATGAAGAGTAACAGCCAGTTTTTTCATCAAAAGTAACAGCCAAAGTAACGTCACAAAGAAATAACCAATAACCTATATATAGCCTATAACCTTCCTCGATAAATGGACTATCCAAACAAACAAACAAACTCTTCAGCTTTATAATATTATATTATATATATAAATATATAATATTATAAAGCTGAAGAGTTTGTTTGTTTGTATTTTGTCTATATATAAATATATAATATATACTAGCTGTGCCCCGCGGTTTCACCCGCGTAGGTCTCGATCCCGTGGGAAGATAGGGATAAAACGTATCCTATCGTACGGCAAGCTCAAAATTTCTTGCATCTTGTTTCAAATAAGTTAGGTTACCTTTCTCTTTGACCGTTCATACAGAAATAGTTTGAGAATTAAGAGAATAATAGGCTGCAAGAGGGATTGAAGCAAGCTCGAAAATTTTAGCACCCGGGAATATCTCAAGAGAATGCTGAAGATGTAGGAACTTATTCAATACAAAGTTAGAGTCAATTAAAATACAGTATTTAAGCATACTCTTACTGCTATTGTAGATTATAAAGTACGCCTAAGCAAAATAAATTACAGTTATCTGTACACGGAGTATTACAGAGGTACCCTAGGGGCTCGATCTCTGGATTGAGATTTTCAACCTCCAACCCGCCTGGGGCGACATTGGCCATGAGTCGGTTAATTAAACAATAGGATCACTTCCTTAGGAGACTGTCCTTAACCTTTTGAGTCTTTGCTAACAGCATTCACAGATATAGAAGTCAGCTAGAAAAACATTGATCACATCAGATCAAAACATAAGGATCATAGATCTATGTTATCATGTGACTATGAGGTAGTCATAAAGATCAGTCTTTTATTATTTATTTATTTATTGATTTAGGATCTCCAACAAAAGATATACCTACACAATACATGACAATATGAAAGTAAGTTATGAAAGTAGTAAGAACAATCAAGTGAAGAGTGTATTGGATACTTATGTAACTTAATTGTTGAATTTCATTTAATTTATCCACAAAGAATTTTTGCAATTGCATGGTCCAGTTTCAAGTTGTATCGGTATTATTGAATTGGTTTTACAAACCTGGTAAGCAAGAAGAGGTGTGAAGTGTACAGTGTGGCCATAACTCTGACACATGATGAACTCATAGCCCTGTGAGCGCGGCAGGGGAAACAAGAATGTGGGTGACTGTTGCATATTGCCTTGCAGGCTTGAGTAAGTATCCTTTGGAATGGCTGCTGAAATCACTTCTTTGCTCTTGTGATACTCCTCCCAAATTATCTGAATTTCGGTTACATCTTTATCTTTGACAAGATCTAATTTGAATATATCACCGAGTCTTTTCTCCTGGCTGTCAGAAATTTCTTCTAGGGCTTTTTTTGGATTTAATACAGAGGAGAACTGTCTGAAAATACATAAATAAATCCATATAGTTAAATTAGATAAAACAGGCTGACTTACAGATAAGTAGTAAAGTCGCAAAATAACAAACCTGAATACTTACGAACCTTGTATCGACGGAGCCGAAATTTTTCTTTTTTTCCTCTTTAGTTTTCTGTTGAACTTCTACTCTTTGCATAAACTCTTCAGGTGAGGTTTTTTGTAGATCTGCGATACGTGTCGCGTACTTTTCATAATAAGGGTTATTTTTTAAATTTTCTAATGCTTTTTCCATGTTTGTTGGAGTAGTATTAAAGCTGCGTAAATTAAATGTTATATAATTTGCACGTCTGATGTTTCTAAACAGCCTAATAGCTACAGCCATTACCTGTGAAAAATACAAATTAGGTATAAATTGATGTGCGCGAAACTAAGTTCAGTATTAATGTTTTTTGTAGTATTATCAACCAATGAACCAACCCAGTATTAAACAGTGCTCTGTAGATATAGTTAAGTTACTTTACTCTTTGTTTGTCTGTGGCAGTTATTTAGTCTGAGGTCTGTGGTACCAACCACAGAGTACCTACTTTTATATACAGGGATGAGGGAACCAGCGTTGCCAACTCCAAATAATGGATTACGGTGTTTCCAGTTTAAAATTACGGTAGATTTAAAAAAAATACGGTAGATTTTAAAAAGTCGTGCAGAATTACATAGTTGATTGACAAAAAAACTTCGGAATTTGACAAAATAACTGTGTGATCATGATCATTTTGATACATTTCAGTATTTTTGTCTCCTAAGCATGTCTTCTGACGGCAGAAAGTTGACACAATATTTTTTTTCCACCATCAGATTCACTGTGATCACTTTCCATTTTAATTTATTTGCAAAACAGATTCCCTTTCAACGCAGATATAATTACAACGCAATTATGCAAAGTACATCTGAATAAAGAAAGTTGGTAATAAAAAAGATTGGTTCAAACTGATATCTACGGTTGAGGAATTCCCCCTAGTTAACTGCTATTTAAAATGTTGCTATGTTACCGTGCGTTTGCACTGGCGAAACATTCACATAAAAACATGTTGAAATCTCTGTTTTCTGTCAGTGTATCGCCTAGCGTTCGCATTGTCACTAAACTTGTTGCCGCGAAACATGTTTGACGTTTCATATCACTCGATATGTTTCGCCACATGTCTTTACAAACCAATTTCGTATCAAAATGTATCTGTATGAATCTAGTAACATATTGTTAGATTTGTTTTGACACTTTGGTCGGTTATTATAGTCCACACATTTTGTATTCCTCAAACATGGAAAACCTTGCCAAAGCTCTATAAACTTCATCGTGTCTACTTTGGACCACGCTATGTTTCGATATAAACACGGGATGTTTACCAACATACTCGGATAACACTAAACATCAAGCAATAGACAAGTTGCGAGACATAATTTGACATAAACAAACAACAGTGCGAACGCAAACGTGACAAATCTTTATACAAAACATGTCTATTGTGTATGTTTCTAGACAGTGCGAATGCAGTTTACAACAAATCTTGAGATCTGTCTTAAGACTTACTCATGTTTCGTACAGTGCGAACGCAAGTTCAACAAAACAAGTAATGAGATTTGTTTCATGTGACAAGTTTCGAAACATCTACATGTTAAATGTTTTCTGGTGCAAACGCATAGTTATGACAACAAAAATACATGCAATATTCCATCTGCCCAATTACGGTGTTTTTTGACACCGTAATGAAATTACTACGGTAGACGGTGAATCAATGCTGAATACGGTGTTTCTACCATAATTACGGTGCAGTTGGCAACGCTGCAGGGAACCAACCTTGAGTGACTTAGCTTGAGTTTGAGTCAAGTTTGAGTAATGAGTTGTGTTGTAGGCTTGCAGCAAAAATATCGATATTTTGAATATCGATATTTTTTGTTCGATATATCGATATTTTTAGGCGATATTTATTATTTCGATATATCGATATAAAATATCAAGTATCGAAAATGTATCAATAACGATATATTTGCAATAGCCACGCCGTTGTCGCCACTGACTCAAACCGCTGGAATTCAGAACCACTTCAGAGTATTATTCAGAGTATACTTTTTTTTTGGTAAAATAATTATAAAACTTGAACATCATAAAGTAAAATAAAAAAAAAATTGAAAATTCCACCGATGTATCGATTTTTTTTTTCGATATATCGTAATCGATATTGATATTTAAAAAAATATCTATACGATATGTTGCATACTCCTTGGTTTGCCAAACTTTTAGAAGACTTTTTTTATATTTTTTATTTTTGACTGTTATTCTTTTCTTTTTACTTGTCTTGTGCTGCTAGTTGTCAAAGGTTTGGTTTTGTTGGTTTTTCCATTTTCTGTTATATTTTTTCATCTTTCTTCTATTACAGTATTTTACTCACATTGGCTTTTAGTTTTATTTCAACCACAATTCATACAGTCCATTTTCATCGCCTTCATTTTTGGTCCTTCGACGGTAAATTTCATCGTTCATTTTAACGTAAGTACATAGTTTTCATTTTAGTCACTGGATTTTATTTTATCACAATAATTATGAACACACGTAGTAAAACTAAAGCCGTCATGTCATCTCGTAGTTTGGCTCCTCATACTTCACCGCCTCATTCACCACCACCTTCGTCCTCCTCATTATTCGAAAAGGAACCTGTAGTTACGTCAGCCAATATTGAAGCTCCTGAAGATGATGGCGCGAGCAGTATGCGCTCTGCGCATTCAAACTCGAGCGCGTCTTCAACCGTGAAAGCGCACAGGGCCACTGCTGAAGCCGCCTACAAGCGCTGTCAATATGAAAATATGAAGGCGCTCGCTGAGGCGAAGGCCGACGTCGAGGAAGCTGAGTATCGCGCCGAGCTCGAGCAGATCAATGCGGAGGCGGAGCTTGAAGGTAGCGGGCGAAGTAAGCAAAGCGCTACAAGTCAAAAAAGGACACAAACGTGGGTAAAAAATATTTCATTTATTCATGGAAACAATGAAAACAACACGGATGAGGTCTCACAGCCTGCTCATTTAACGGGCACTCAGGCTGCTGCTCATCGGTAGCAGCACACCTCAACTGTCAGCGCGGTTTCGTTCCCCAAGCGCCCGAGTTAGCCGCCGTAGAGCCGCAATCCTCAGTCGTGGGCCCCGAGGGACTACGCCACAATGCGCCTGTTCTTTGTCATGAGTTTTCTCCTTTGCTTTTACAAGCGATTGCAGACACTGCCGCTGCAGCCAAATCTTTAGCCGCTACACAAGATAAGCCACAAAAGCCGAAAATAGAGCTCTTTCCATTTAATGGCAATGCGTCACAGTGGCTTCAATTCAAGAAGCTATTTGATGCCACCAAACCTTCATTTACCCCCGCAGAGAATGTTGCGCGCTTACAAAGCACGCTCCGCGGCCCTGCACGCGAGGCTGTCGCGTCGCTGCTCATCTCTGCCGAGGACCCCGAAGACATCATGCGCGCCCTCGAGCGTAGCTTTGCGTGCCCTGAGATGATCGTTTTCGGGGAAGTACAGGTATTAAAACAGTTGCCGCGTCTAAGTGCCGATCTTAAAGAGCTCGGTGTTATATCCAATAGGGTTCGCAATAGTTTAGCTACAATGAAATTTCTCAACCATCGGGAATATTTACATTCGCCTGAGATTTTCCATGTCATTCTAGGTAAACTAAACCCACTGTTAAAATTGAGATGGTCTGACTACGCATCAGACGTTTCAAACCCTTCGTTATCAAAGCTCGAAATTTTATCCGATTTTCTAATAAGGGAACACGAGCGGTACACTAAGTTCGCCTTTTCGCCTGAATCAGGAGTACCGGTCGCACCTCTCAAACGTGAAAACATTCACTCTGTATCACACGATAAAAATAAGGGTAACGAAAAAACAGAATGTGTTTTTTGTAAAAAGGGTCACAATGTCAAAAATTGTGACGAAATCAAAACTTTGTCAGTCGACGAGAGATGGCGTTGGTTACGTGAAAACAAGGTTTGTTATAAATGTTTAAAGCGTAATTCGCACCAATGGAAATCGTGTAAGGTAAACCCTTGTGGCGTCGACGGCTGTTCCTATCGCCACCATCCTCTTTTACATGGTAGGCAGGGTTTGGTTGTAGTGACATCGCATGCACTCGATACACGGTCCTGCAACGAGGCTGTGTGTGCAGCTGCGTCTGACATTGTCGCTCCCTCAACCTCATCAACTACAACCGCTCCGCACGTATCACCACCGGAAGATGGGGTAACCGTTTCAAACACAGGTATCCAGCGCAAACATTCAGAACACATTTCAACATTAACGAACAGCCACACACATTCAAAAACATTTTTAAAATTGGTTCCAGTTACAGTATCTGGCCCAACTGGTGACTTTGAAACGTTCGCTCTGCTTGACGACGGGAGCACAGCGACGTTAATTGACTCAGACGTAGCTGCACGCATAGGTTTGTCAGGACCACAGGAATGTATAGCGGTCAACGGTGTTGGTGGTTTGCAGAAAAGAGCCAATATTTCTTATGTTGACTTTTACATACAAGGAAAATTTGAAACTGAGAAATACCTAATAAAACGTGCTAGGGCTATGCCTTCTCTTAGTTTAAGTACTCAAACACTGTCTAAACAAACGGTTGACTTATACAACCACTTACAAGATTTAGCTGGTGTCCTGGTTCATGCTGACGCAACACCGACTGTCCTTATCGGCGCCGAGCATTGCCACCTGTCGATAACACACGAAGCCCGCACCGGCCGCCGGAATGAACCAGTAGCTTGCCATACGTTGTTAGGCTGGACTTTATATGGAGTTGCTTCTAGTAAAACTAAACCAGTCGACTTTATTAACCATTGTCAGTTAGACCACGCAGAGCTTCCTGAACATGAACGTTTGGAACATCTCATAAAAGAACAGTACAAGCTTGATTCACTAGGTATTTCTAAGCGTGAGACTCTCCATAGTAGACAGGATTTACGGGCTGTTGAGATCTTAGACTCTACTACCACACGTTTACCAATTGGTAGATACCAAGTAGGGCTGCCGTGGCGGGACAACATTGAATGTGTTCCCGATAGCTATCCACAAGCTCACTCACGCTTCATCAGTCTCGAGAGGCGTATGTTACGAGAGCCAGAATTTGCCGACGCATACAAAAAGTTCGTTAGAAACATGTTTGATAAGGGATATGTGGAGGAGTGTGACCCCGACACTTATTATAGTAATTCAGCTTGTACAGGCACTCTTACTAATCTTACTAGCCCCAATACAGATAATTCGATGCCAAAAATAAGGTGGTATTTACCACATTTTGGTGTGTATCACCCACAAAAGCGTAAGCTTCGTGTCGTACATGACGCGGCTGCTATGAATCAAGGAGTCTCTTTGAACTCCTTGCTTCTCCAGGGGCCTGATCTTTTGGAGAACTTGTTAGGAATTATTTTTCGATTCAGAGAGAGCAGTGTCGCCATATCAGCTGACATCAGGGAAATGTTTCCTCAAATACGAATCCGAGAGCAAGATAGAGATGCACTACGTTTTCTTTGGCGCGACGTTCAGTCAAAAGATACAACGCCTATAAAAGAGTATCGAATGACTGCTGTTATCTTTGGAGCGTCGTCCAGTCCATTTACTGCCCTGTACGTAAAAAACAAAAATGCCATGTTGCATCAAGATTTGTATCCGGAAGCGGCCAACGCTAGCGTGCACAGCAGTTACATGGATGACTATCTAGATAGTGTGGACGACGTCACCAGGGCTGCCCAGCTGTCATCTGATATAGTCACTATCCATCGTAATGCCTGTTTCGAAATGCGTGACTGGATCTCTAACAATCCGGAAGCGCTGCGTCTACTTCCACACGATTTGTGTGCTGCACAACCAACTGAAGTAGAACTTGGTAACGATTTCATCCCTGACAATAAAGTCTTAGGCATTTCATGGAATCCGGTATCAGACACTATAGGTTTTAGGACTGGTTTAGAAGGTTGTAAGTTACAAGGGTTTTTAAGTAAACGAAAAGTTTTGTCCCACCTTATGAAAGTCTACGACCCGTTGGGGTTACTCGGGCCAATAGTTGTAAAGGGTCGAATCCTACTCCAAGAGGTCTGGAGATCAAATATTGACTGGGACACACCGTTTCCGCCCTCAGAGGTTTTGAGGTGGGGTGAATGGTTTAAAGAGCTCTCTGAAATATCAAATCTTAGAATTCCTCGTTGGTACGCCAATGCAAATGGCGAACCTTTACACAGGGAACTTCATGTTTTTGCAGATGCGAGCGAGCTTGCCTATGCCTGTGTATCCTTTTGGCGTTTCGTCTACTCCAACGAAATGAAATGAAATGAAATGAAATGAAATTGTTTATTCTGTAAATACGACGGTACCATCAAGCTCGCCCTCATTGCTAGTAAAACGAGAGTAGCACCATGGAAACCGACATCAATTCCGCGTCTAGAATTACAAGCTGCTTTAATTGCCTCTCGCCTTGCTGTCACTATCAAGGAATTTCACAGAAAAAAGCCAATCCGCACATTCCTTTGGACGGACTCAAAAACAGTCCTTGGTTGGCTCAGGAATGACGCACGTACGTTCAAGCCTTTTGTGGCCCATCGAATCGGGGAAATAACGGAAAATTCACGAGTGCAAGATTGGCGATGGGTCCCAACCGACTTGAACGTCGCAGACGACGCTACTCGTATGAAACCTCTTCATTTAAATTCCAATCACCGATGGTTCACGGGACCTCCATTTCTTTTCAAAAATCCGGAGGATTGGCCTGTAGAACCAGCTGGCCAGCCTATGGTTCAAGAGGAACGTAAACGATTTCCCGAACTTGTGGTTGCTCATCTGGTTATAACAGCAGATTTTAATCATTTTAGTGACTGGTTAAGTTTACTCCGCGCTACTGCTCGCGTTTTGCAGGCTGCGGCCAAATTTCGCTCCCTTTTGGACCGTACTAGACTCACTGTCCCTAACACCGCAGTTAGAGGCCACCGTTGTACGACTTTATTAGCGTCCACCACTCTATCGCCCTTGTCAGCTGAACTCATGGAAACCGCAGAAAGGCATATTCTACAACGCTTGCAGTCAGAAACGTTTTCAGTAGAAATTAACTCCATCATTCAAGACGTTCC
This sequence comes from Lithophane semibrunnea, assembly GCA_947363905.1. NCBI lineage: Eukaryota > Metazoa > Arthropoda > Insecta > Lepidoptera > Noctuidae > Lithophane > Lithophane semibrunnea. The sequence goes on from OX376196.1 coordinate 18,667,111, forward strand.
GGTGCTCAAATCTAGTCCCTTATGGAAACTTTCACCCATAATGGGAGAAGACGGTTTGCTGCGGTTGGACGGAAGAATCAGAGCAGTCGAAAACGTTAGCGCCGATGTGAAACGCCCCATTCTATTAGATGGTCGCCATAATGTCGTCCGTTTGTTGGTGCATTATTATCATCGCAGAGCAGGTCATGCCAATAACGAAACTGTGATAAATGAGTTGAGGCAAAAGTATTGGATCTTACGCATACGCAGCTCGGTCCGGAGTGTGGCCCACCAATGCCTATTTTGCAAATTAAAGACAAAACCAATCGTTCCTAAGACAGGGGATCTCCCGGCACATCGGCTTGCTCACCATCGCCGTCCATTCACTTACACAGGCGTGGACTATTTTGGCCCAATCATCAACTCCATTGGCCGAAGGAGGGAAAAACGGTATGTTGCCCTTTTTACGTGCATGACGTCCAGGGCTGTCCACTTGGAATTAGTACATTATCTATCAGCGGATTCTGCCATAATGAGCCTGCGTCGTTTTATTGCGAGAAGAGGCACTCCCGATACCATATATTCAGACAACGGCACATGTTTTGTTGGTGCAAACCGAATTCTTCGGGATTTTTACCACCCTGAAGTCGAAAATTTCGCCGCAAACAGAGGTGTCAAATGGTGCTTCATCCCCGCTGCAGCTCCTTTCTTTGGTGGATGTTGGGAAAGGCTGGTCCGCAGCGTGAAAGTTGCATTAAATGCTACTCTGCACGAAAAAGCACCGAACGAAGAAGTGCTCGTGACCCTCTTGCTAGAAGCCGAAGCTATAGTCAACTCTCGCCCTCTCAGTCACGTTTCAGTTTGCCACGAAGACCAAGAGACCCTCACTCCTTTTCATTTTCTGCTCGGCTCATCATCCAACCAAATTCTTCCTTCAACACTGGATGACCGGGACTTATTAAGACGATCAGATTGGCGGAAAGCACTACGACTGGCTGACCATTTTTGGCACCGTTGGATAAGAGAAATTTTGCCCACTATGCAGCCACGACAGATTGGGGACAGCAGGCAGCAAGCTCTCAATATTGGGGACATTGTACTCCTAGTTGATGAAAATTTGCCCCGTGGTACTTGGCCTCGTGGCCGTATTGCGGCAACCTTTCCTGGCAAGGACGGTATAGTTAGGGTGGTGGACGTAGCCACTCCAGGCGGCTTGCTTCGTCGGCCAACCAAGAAGCTTGTAAAGCTTTCCACGTAAGACCACGTAGTAGTTTGTGCACTTTCATGCACAAGGCGGTGGAATGTTGCATACTCCTTGGTTTGCCAAACTTTTAGAAGACTTTTTTTATATTTTTTATTTTTGACTGTTATTCTTTTCTTTTTACTTGTCTTGTGCTGCTAGTTGTCAAAGGTTTGGTTTTGTTGGTTTTTCCATTTTCTGTTATATTTTTTCATCTTTCTTCTATTACAGTATTTTACTCACATTGGCTTTTAGTTTTATTTCAACCACAATTCATACAGTCCATTTTCATCGCCTTCACGATATATATCGATACTTTTTGAAACTTCTTGAATCCCTATTGTGTTGTGTCACTTTCCTGTCCTTTCCCTTTATGCTATGGCTACACTTCGCGTTATTGCGAACTTTCAAAAATTACGTCTACGCCATATTTGCGGGAATGGGGAATTTCACAAAAGTAATTAAAATCGTTGATAAATATAACTAATTACTCTCTAACGATTTTTCTTTTCTCTCTAACTCTCTCTAACGATTAGGATTAACAAAAGTTGAGAATAATTATATCTGGGGCAAAATTCACAGAGGTGGGCTAACGTCACGCTCTTAGAAGTTATTTAACAAATAAAATATTAACTCTCTAACGATTTTGTGTAATTCTCAATCTCTCTCGATCGATTCGCCAACGATTACAAAAATAAAATTACGTCTAAGTCCATTTTTGCGGGAAGGAGGGCCAACTTCACACGAAAAATTAAAACTAACTTCACGGAGGTGATTATGTGGTGATTTTTTCATTTTATCAAGTCAAACCAATATTACATTACAAACATCATTTTACTACCTACATACTCGGTTATGCATCAGTCATCCAGTAAATCCCAGTCGCAATTTATATTGTTTATGGAAAAATTACATAAATGTCACTAAATCTTCGGGTGAAACCCCCGCTACAATGTACAGTCACGGACTTTAATTGATGAGCCACCTGGTACTATTCGCATTTTAGCCGTGTAATGCAAATCGGGTTTATTCGGTTCCCGACACGCAAAGTCATATGTCTTCGTATTAGAAGAAGTAAATTATATTTCATATCTTTACCGGTTGGCTAACCTGAGAGCAGAACTACTACTTGACAGCTGTGACTACTCAAAGTCAACCAATTGCAGGTCTAGCAACAGTAACCTAGAAACGATAAACAATTGTTGCTAGGTTACTGCTGCATAGTAACGTTAGCGTACGGAGAAATTCTCTGACATCGATATTTCAACTGTCACTGTCTTCAGTTAAGTTTTCAGAATTATTGAGTTAATGAGCTATGATTCAAAGGAGGTCAGTATCAAATAGATTGGATAAACTTAATGCAACATTGTATTTATTTTTATCATTAAGAACTTATTAGTCAACCTCTATGGATAAGACTATTTCCGATTAAAAGTAATTTATTTGCCATCTTGATATTTCAACTGTCACTGTCTTCAGTTATGTTTTCATAATTATCGAGTTAATGAGCTATGATTCAAAGGAGGTCGGTATCAAATAGATTGGATAAACTTAAAGCAACATTGTATTTATTTTTATCATTGAGAACTTATTAGTCAACCTCTATGGATATTTCCGATTAAAAGTAATTTATTTGTCATCTTGATATTTCAACTGTCACTGTCTTCAGTTATGTTTTCATAATTATCGAGTTAATGAGCTATGATTCAAAGGAGGTCGGTATCAAATAGATTGGATAAACTTAATGCAACATTGTATTTATTTTTATCATTGAGAACTTATTAGTCAACCTCTATAGATATTTCCGATTAAAAGTAATTTATTTGTCATCTTGTTTACGAGCTTGCGATTTGAGTTCGTGTTTAATCGTGTAATCCCGTGAATGTATGAAACTGCAAAATTGAAAAGTTTGAAGGTGGCTCATCAATTAAAGTCCGTGACTGTACCTAGCTCTCTGCGTATATTTTTTATTTTTTTATCTCATCAACAATCATCAATCATGAATATATATCGTTGATTTTTGTGTAGAAATGAGTCTTGAGAGTCTTGGAAAAAAAGGACATGGACCATCCATATATGGGAGTTGGACCAAGTGCTGCCCAGAATGGACACATAGTGCATTATGTTCCTTGGGCTTGTAATAGTCTGTACACCAAAGCTCAATAAAATCTATCCCCGGAGTTTTGAGAAAAACTATTTTTTGTTGAGTATTTTTTATTTATGAATACCAACCAACTGGTGGTGCATTTGATTAAATAATGACAGTAATTATGTTAAAAACACATTATTATTTCACTTGTATGCATATCATCTACATGTTAAATAATTTTTACTGACCATCCATATATGGGAGCTGGGCCAAGTGCTGCCCAGAATGGACACATATTGCATTATGTTCCTTAGGCTTGTACTAGTCTGTACACCAAAGCTCAATAAAATCTATCCGCGGAGTTTTGAGAAAAACTATTTTGTGTGGAGTATTTTCTATTGATGAATATCAACCAACCGATGGTGCATTTTATTAAAAATAATGGCAGTAATTATGTTAAAAAACACATTATTATTTCATTTGTATTCATATCATTTACATGTTAAATATTTTTTAGTGACCATCCATATATGGGAGCTGGGCCAAGTGCTGCCCAGAATGGACACATAGTGCATTATGTTCCTTGGGCTTGTACTAGTCTGTACACCAAAGCTCAATAAAATCTATCCGCGGAGTTTTGAGAAAAACTATTTTTTGTTGAGTATTTTTTATTGATGAACACCAACCAATCAATGGCGCATTTTATTAAATAATGACAGTAATTATGTTAAACAACACATTCTTATTCCGTTGAACACATTTTTATGCATATCATTTACATTGTAGTGTAAAGCACTTGTCAATGCATATTCAACGAGTCCAAACACGATGGTGCTGTCTTGTTTGGTTGAGGAGTTCCTATGGATACCTGCTGACTCCGTATAAAGGCAATAACTTTTTAACCCTGGGACCGATTTTTTTTTTTAACTTTTTGTATGTATTAATTGATGCAAGGAACCACTTGGAAGCACTTCCATGGCTGGGCAGCATTTGGTCCAAATTGGTCAATATCCTTTGAGGGGATTTTGTGAGGAATCAGGATTTTGCTCTCCCTAAATTCGGGGACTAATTCTTCCAATGATTTTGTGGAATCTAGAAAATAGGCATTGGCTATCCGTGTTAGTTCTTTCCTGTATTATATAGTGCTCTGTGGTTTCTTGTAGTCTGTGCTTCTGCTTGTGCTGTCAGCTGTCAGTCTGTGATTTGATTGTGTGACTAGTACTACTTAGTCTGTGATGTGACTGTTTGACAAACTGTGGCTGTGGTGGGTGACAAATAAAAAATAAAATGTTGGCATGCCCCGGCTGTCTGTACTCACTCTGTTAGTGAAAGACTTTCTGAAGCTTTCCCGATGGAGAATTTTTCAAAAGTAGAGAAAATCGGAGAAGGTACCTATGGAGTAGTGTACAAAGCAAAGGACAGAGTGACTGGAAAGGAAATCGCCCTGAAGAAAATTAAACTAGAAAAGTATGTTTTGGCGCCAAAATATGACAGCACTTGTCAATATTCACCTTTTCAAAAGCTGGCTCTGCTTACATATTTTAAGCTAAGACAAGTTTATTTAGTAGTTTTGTAGCCAGTTGAGTACAATGGTTGCGGTGGTGTGTTTTGCAGTGAGCCGGAGGGCGTGCCGTCGACAGCGTTGCGGGAGATCTCCGTGCTGCGCGAGCTGCGCCACCCCGCCGTGGTGCGCCTGCTCGACGTGCTGCTCGCCGACAACAAATTGTTCTTAGTCTTTGAGTTCCTTCACATGGATCTAAAGCGACTTATGGATATCACCAAGGGACCTCTTCGCTTAGATCTTGTAAAGGTAAATAAACTTTTATTTCATTATCTTTTATCACTTGCTAAAAGCAGTAAGTATTCTTTTTTGCGAATGCCACAATCAATGTGGACAAAGCATCCTACTCTCTAAAGACCTTAATTTAGTTGAAAGTTTGGAATTGATTTGTTGTGCTTTGAGAAAGCCAGGTCTGCAACAACTGAGTGCATATCATCCTCCATATCTTATATCTGAAACACAACTCAAATGATTGAGACATACCTTTTCCTATTAGTATTCTGTGAGTATGTTACCACACTGATGAGAGTAAGGGATTATGCCATTATTTTTTCTATAAATAATAGCAAAATATTATACCATTCTAACAGCAATATTACTTTAAGCTGCTTCTGAGCAACTTTACTCATGATGCGTTGCAAGCGTCATTTCTATGACAGGTCTGTTGTAAATGTAAACAAACCCTGTTTAGGTTAAATTCTTTCCCAATCACTCATAAGGAAACAACGGAGTCATAGTGTCGTCCATATGGGTTGGAGTGCGGGATGAGGCAGGGTGGGTTGAGCTCGCCTATGCTCTTTAACCTTTATTTGAACGAACTGATTGTCGAGCTCAACAGTACCAGGGTTGGATGTTACGAAGACGGTATATGCGTTAATAATATCAGTTATGCGGAAGACATGGTGCTGCTGAGCACGTCAATCTGTAGGTTGAGAAAACTGGTTGATGGAGTGGAATATAAAGTCAAGAAGTCTGAGATCATGGTCTTTAAGGCTGGGGGTAAGGGCCCTAATAAGGTACCACCTATTTTACATAAGTATCTAGGTTAAAACACTACAATCAATAAGTGTCTCACTGAAATCTGTATTTTTAATCCGTATTTTTTGCCACAATGAAGCTAGTTACTAATTTAGTCTCATTTATCTTTCCTACTCCATCATCACCCTGATCACCACCTATCTGTAACCTATTTTTTGAGACCTTTCCAATGAGTCCAAACACGATACCTCTGCTGTAAGTTGGTTAGAGAGTTGGATGTCTTGCAAATTCCAGGTGATGCTGCAGCATCAGTTCAAGGTTACTATGTTGTTTTCATATCATTGAAGTAACAAAATACTTACTATTGGAAATTTATCCAATTGATTAGACCTGTGGAAGATGCTCATATCCATTCATCAAGTAGAAAAGAGCTGATAATCTTCAAAAGGCTGAAATTTTTGTTGAATCATAGCTAAGAACACTCTTGATCAAGTCACCTTTAAAAAAAACAAAAAATAAATAAATCGGTTCAGCCTTTTGGCTGCTACGATGGCACAGACAGACACACAGATACACACGTTAAACTTATAACACCTTTCTTTTTCCGTCAGGGGATAAAAATAAGAAAAATGTAAAATTGAGGGTACTATTTTGTGAATGTTCAACCACACTGTAACTTTTAATTTTTTAAACTTGTAAAATTGTAGCCTGCAAATTACAATTTACAAATTTTAAGTTTATTAAGATAGGGCCCAGGTACTCATCATTATGAACAACTTTCACGAATGGACCAACCCTGAAATCGCAAAAAAAAAGCCGTTCCCTACATTTTAAAAAGATATTTTTTTTTTCTTTCCCCCTTTCTGCTCCATGGCAATCTGTCCTAGACCGTAGTCCTAGATCAATAAGCCATAGTGTTGACCAACTTCAAAGTATTTTTTTTAATATTTATATGAGAGAGCTATTTTTACGGCGTAGCTCTCGTCTCTCTATGGGAATCTGTCGCTGAGACTGGGAATGTCGCATCTCTTCAGGCTTGTGTGCTGTTGTCCTCGTGCTCCACTCAGTGCTATTGCTAGCTCATTTGTGTGTTTTGCAAGACTTTTCTGATATCTTATGCTATGCTGACTTATTTCTTCCTTTACTGTTCGTATGTTGAGGTCTAGGTACATACATTTGTTGCTTATACTTTGAGGTATATTGAACATGTTTCTCAGAGCTTTGTTCTGAAATCTTTTCAAAATCTCGATGTTGTTATTGCTTGCTGAACCCCACAGTTGGATGCCATATGTCCAGATTGGCTTAATTATGGCTTTATACACCATCATTTTGCTCTCGTTGCTAAGGTGGGAGTGTCGACCTACTAGCAATATATACCGCGGAGTTTGCTGTCAAGTTGGTTACGCTTGGTCCAGATGTGCTTCTGCCAGGTTAATCTCCTATCTAAGTGTAGACCCAAGTATTTTGTTTGTTCTTCTTGTGGGATATCTTCATTGTATAGCTTTACTGGTGGGCAGGATTCTTTTCGGAGTGTGAAAGTTACATGAGTGGACTTAGTTTGGTTTGCTTTTATTCTCCACTGTTTGAACCGCTTCTCTATTTCATTCAGATGGTTTTGTAGTTGGAATGAAACAGTTTCTGGATTTGAATGTACTGACAGGACAGCAGTGTCGTCAGCGTAGGTCGCCGTTATAGTGTCCCCATTAATTGGGAGGTCCGCAGTGTAAATCAGGTAGAGAACCGGTCCCAGTATGCTACCCTGAGGGACTCCTGAGCGTATCACGTATAGGGCTGAATATTCACTGTTACATTTAACTTGAAAGCTTCTTCGGCTGAGGTAGGATAAGAGTATGTGGTAGTATGAATGCGGAAGAGACTTTTTAATTAAGTTTGTATGCCAGTAGGCGTAGCATGGCGCTTTCTATTTCTACGAAGAATACAGAGACATAGCTTTTTCTATACAAAGTGACAGATCGTTTCTTCATTTTTGACATCGCACCGTAGAAAATTAGAAATCCTTCTACAATCTGTCATTTTGTCTTTCATTTCTAACGATCTTTGTCTAGGTCTTTTTGTAGGTAGACTATTTCGGAAGAAAGTTTTCAAGACCTGTAGACAGTTAAGTAGACAGTACGAGACGGCGCGGCGATTTTAATTTTTTTGTTAATTTGCATGCCGTAAGGTAAAATATGGTGTTACCTAAATAATTGTGATATACAATTACAACTGTATAACATCTGCACTTTTGTTTACCCATTTTTGCAAAGAAATGATTTTGAAATTTTTTCTGTGCGATATTCCTCCGGGGATAGTGTTTAATATTGTTTTTGATAACAATTGCTGTTCCTCCATGGCTGTTTCGAGATGGATGCTTCGTTGTGTGTACGATATAATTTTTAAAAGCTACGTGAGATCTATCTGTGAACCTTGTTTCAGATATTAGAGCCATATCTATCAGCTCTGTTTGGAGGAAGGCTTCTAATTCTTGACGCCATTTCGTCAAGCCGTTGGCATTCCAAGTTATTACTCGGAGATTGCATCCAATCATTTTTTGGAGAGACTGCTGACTAGCTGGACAATGCTATTTAGCATTTTGTCCATCTTCTTTTCCATTACAGCCATCATTGTCTGCTGGACCTTTTCAAGCATGGTTAAATGGTCCAGTAACTGGGCAATGTTTTGGATGTACGTGGCGCTTTCCGCCTGTTTTCCTTTTTTAGCTTGTGTCTGTGTTACTTCTGCATAGGTTTTATTTATGTTGTTTTCTCTTGGAGTGGTGTGTGTCTTTGCGTGTCTGATCTTTGCGATTTTGTCAGCTGAGTCTGGCGCCTGTTGATTTCTTTGGCCTAGGTGTAATTTTTAATATTTTTTCTTTGTATTGTTTGTAGGTTTTACAACCCTTGTAGCTAGCAGGGTGTTTCTCCAGGCAGTTAGCACAAATAGCATCTGTGTCTGGCCGTTTTTTGCAAGTCGTAGTAAGATGTTCTTCCCCACACTTGACGCACCTGAAGGGTCTATAGCATTGATTTTTTGTATGGCCAAATCTCTGGCACCTTTTGCATTGGATAATTTCCTTGCTCTTCTTTTTATATGGTGCTTCAAATGTAACTTTCAAGTTGTTTATATGTTTCACACTAAAGATATCCTTGTTATTATGTTTAGGCATGGTTTAGGCTATAGGTAGAGGGTCTTTTGAACTACGGTGTAGTACGTTGACTACCTGTCTGACCTCGTGTCCCATACTAAGTAGTTCTCTAGCAATTTGTTTGGTGTCTTCTGAAAAATGGAGGCCACGTAGTATGACTCTATAGGCTCTTTCAGCTGATATGTGTAGTGTGATATATTACTGGAAATAAAATTTTCTCTGATGGACTTGTAGGTTTGTATGTCCTTGGGCAATATTTTGATTACATGACCTGATCTGAGAGTGGTCATGGTATTATAATGAAGTTTCGACAAACTTATTCAACGCTTCCTTCAGTGATGTTACGTTTAATACTCCTGTCAGAACGATAGGTTCTGGCTTAGGTACATACTCTTTTTTTGTTTTGTTTACGTCTAGCAGTTACTCGTCTTCTAGTATCTCAAAACTATTGTGAGTTGGTATAGCTCATTATTTTTCTTCTTATTGGTGTCATTGTGTATTGGGCTTGTTTTTTTCCTTTTGTTTCTCCTGAAGGGAGTTCTGCCTTTTTGCCAGTTGTTTTTCTCATTATTTTTCTGCTTGATTGTATTTCTTGATGTATCTGTTAAAGTGCCTGCTCCCGGGAGCCCCAGCCTCAAATTGTTACACCCACACCCTCAGTGACTCAGCCAGCAGGTATCGATGATAAATTGAATAATTTGGTTAACACAACATACATATTTTCTGACAAACTTGGACAAGGTTTTGGTAGTGTGTTTAATCAGTGTTCGCAACAATATGTTATTAATAATTGTTTACCCGGTGCCAGTGTTAGCCATTTAATAAGTAGTATTAGATTGACAAAAATAAACCCCAGTTCTACTGTTATATTATTGTATGGGAATAGTTTAAAAGTAAGAAAAAAGGACATAATTGAATGTGTCCTTTTGATGTTACATCTTAATGAGACCAATAATTGTAAATTTATTTTCTGTGCTTTGCCTTATTCTCAATATTTGTCTGATGAGCAAAATAGGCACATTTATAATTTAAATATGTTAATTTATAATAGGACATGTCGTCACAGTGACGCTATTTTATATTTTGATTGTAATCAATTTATTACTGATTACAAACTGACTAACTATAGAATGTATTTGCCAGCTAGTAGTAGGAGACAAATTGCTAATCTTTTAGCATATAATATACACAGTGACACTGGTACTTGTAGGGTACCATCGACTACTGTTAGTAGTGGTACTAACACTAACTTTGATACGCCTTGTAGTTTAAACTATTAGGTGCGACAACGGGTGAGCCGCATACTTTGAATGTTGTACATGAAAATATGCAGGGTCTGTCCGGCAAAGAGCTAGAGTTAAGTTTATTTATGGAGAACTATGATGTTCAGGTGTTATGTTTAACTGAACACTGGTTGAAAGAACATGAAGTAGTGTTTATCAATGATGATAATTTTACTGTACAAAGTGCGTTTGTAAGGAAAAGCGCTATTCGCGGTGGCTCTTTAGTTCTTGTTTCAAACAAGTTGAAATGTAAATATATATATAAATGTAAATATATATATATAGAGAGCAATTAGTTGAGGTAGAATTCTACAACAAAAAAACAAAAGAAGTACAGCTCATAAGATCAGATGTCAGATCAATACAAGCTTCAATCCCCCAGGGAAGCGTTATAGGATGTCTCCTATTCCTGATCTACATAAACGACCTTCCCAAAACCATAGAAGGGCCGTGTGTTTTATTTGCGGACGATATTTCAATCCTTACCTCATGCCAAACAAATATAAATCTAAATGAAAAATTAAATAACATTTTTAATAATATAATTAATTGGATGAATGCTCATAATCTCGAAATAAATTTTACGAAAACCAAATTAATAACATTCCATCCACGCCAAAAAAGTCAGATAAATATAAATTTTACAATTAATAAAACTAAATTAGAAACAGTTAATGAATTCACCCTCTTAGGTCTGACAATAGACACAAATATTAATTGGAAATCGCATATACTTAAATTAAATTCCAAAATTTCCAAGTTTTCATACGCCCTCCGAGAGATTAAAAAGACTACCGATCTACAAACCGCAATAGTCACATACTATGCTTATGCTCATGCTTGGTTCACTTATTCTATGGGGAAATAGCACGGACGCTTCTTCCGTATTTATCCTACAAAAAAGACTTATAAGAATAATAACGAACATAGAGCAAACAGACAGTTGCAAACCATATTTTAAAGAACACAAAATCCTCACTTTGATTGGTATTTATATTGTGGAATTGTGTAAATTGGTGCGAAAATATCCCGATACATACAAAACACGAGGTGATACACAAACAAGCCATTCGTTGCGCCATAAGAACAGATTAAATTTACCTCAGTCCCATCTTAAAATGCACTCTTCTAGTCCTTATTCTATGTCAATTAAAATATACAATAAATTACCAGAGAACTTAAAACAAATAGAAAAAACAAATATATTTTTAAGCAAAGTAAAACAGTTTTTAATTAATAAAAGCTATTACTCATTAGACGAATTTTTAAATGATAAAATTTAAATATTTTTTTTTTTACTAATAATTTTTTGACTATTTTTTGACTAATAACTTGAATTATTTGACTAATTTGACTGATAATTTGACTAATTTGACTGGAGGATTACCAAACTATTTCTGTTTTTGCCTTTTCACTATTATAGTATATTAATAAACAATAAATTATGTAATAGATATATATGACATTTTAAAATAATTAAATATGCATCCACTAAAACTGAAATACAATAATATTACAAATTATAATAACATAAAATAAATATATGAGTGATATAACCAAATATAATATAATATTAAATAATTACTTTCAATAAAAAGCATTAATATAAATATTATTTAATAATCTACCTAATTTCCAATTTACTTATGGAATAAAATGGTTTAAATAATAAAAATGCACACATTAAACAAAATATAACTGGAATATAACAATATTACAAATTATAAATAGATAGAACAAAAAAACGAATGGTATAATCAAATATATTAATTAATTTCTATGATAGAATTACATTACAATAAAAAACAAAAAGAAGTCTTCCTAATTTAATTGTTATAGGGTAAGGGAAAGTTTATAAAAGCGCTCTTCCTCTCTCCTACCTATTTTTCTAATTTTGCTGTGCCCGAACAGGGTCCATAATTGTTTCTTTTAATTATATTTTACCACCTGTATATGTACATTATGGATTGCAATAAATAAATTGAAATTAAACAACGTTTTGATTTAGTTAATCTCTCTATCGAGCGCACTATTGAGTTGTCTTGTGTTGAACTCGAGCGATACATTATAATTTGTGTTTATAGACCCCCCTCTGGTGATTTTATTCGTTTCGAATCCGTAATGGAGGATTCACTTAATAGGTTAAAAGCAAGTAATAAAAGTATTATTTTATGTGGAGATTTTAATGTTAATATTTTAGATGTTACTCCATTAAGTATTAGACTTCTTAATCTATTTAGGTCTTATAATTTAATTAACTTGTTTTTTGAACCTACTAGGATCACGGCATCTTCGTCAACTTGTCTTGATAATATATTTAGTGATTGTGATGCCAAAAATAAATTAGTGTTAAGTGACTTAACGTCTGACCACTGTGGTTTATTATCTAGCTTCCCCATGCCATTAAATAAAAAGCCGCATAAAATAGAATGCAGGCCTTATACAGCTAGTCGTTGCAATAAGTTTAAAAATAGTATAGCTCATAAAATTACTCCATCTATAGTAGAACACGAGAATCCTAATGAAATATATGGAGCCCTTTTTGATGTTGTGCAAATTCAAATTCAAATTCAAAATTTTTATTTCAGACCAAGCATGGGATCCATATAGTGTTAGTTTGAACTTAGCCTATGTTAGTAAATTCCAATAACAATACCTACAATACTAAACATTAATTCGCTACATGAACATGTGCACGCACATGTCTGCCAGCCCAAAGCCTGATAAAAGGTCCATCAACCTTGTCCGCCAGTGTAGCTAAAATACTGTTAGGGCTACCCCTGAATCGCCGCAACATCGATGCACATCGTTTGCGCATGATGGCATGAAAGTCGTCTATTCGTGCTTCCGCAAACATGCCCGATGCACTGCAAAACCGAGGCAGCCCCAACAATATCCTCAGCGCATTATTATACTGTACGCGCAGAGCGTTGTAAGCCTTCTGCGTATACCTAACCCACAAGCTGCACGAGTAAAACGACTGGCAGTAGGCTCTGAAGAGCGTCAGTTTTACCTCGTCAGTGCACCGCGCAAACCTGCGGGCAAGCATATTGCATCTGGCTGCCAACGCCCTGCGCTCCCTATCTATATCCTGGTCATCTGTGAGAGAACCCGTGACCACGTGACCGAGGTATTTAAATTGAGTGACGAGTTTTAATGGTGTTCCTTGTAACGTCACCGGTGGTATATTCGTGGGTGTATTATTACGTACTTTAAAAACTAATAGTATAGTTGATAGGTACTCTTTTTTAACGCAAAAAGAGTACCTATCAACTTTCAAGACCAAAACTATTAACTTTAATGGCACCTCCGTTGGTTTTAACCAATGGGCCACTCCGGGTATTTATAAAAGTAGAGCGAGACTATACGAGTTGTATGGTTTGAAAAAATACAGGTTTGATACTCCTTTCCTAGAATATGTCAAAAATTATTCAAAATTATTTAAAAAGGTTAGTGCTTTTGCTAAATCTAAATTTTTAAGCGATACAATTAAAAATTCCAATAATAAAGTAAAAACCACTTGGAAAATTATTAACAATGAAACGGGTAAATCGGTTAAACAAGATAAACAACTTGAGATTATGGTTGACCACAAATTAGTTAATAAAGCAGCTGACGTAGCTGAGGCATTTAATGAGTTTTTTGCCAACATTCCTATAACTACGACTCGCTCCTTAAATTCGTCCCCGTCTAAAGCTGAGAACCTTTTGCACGGTAGTGTGTCTAAAAGTAGTCGCTTATTTAGCTTCGAACATGTAACGCCTCGTGATGTAGTTAATGTTTTTAACACACTCAAGTCTAAAAACACTGGTGATTACTGGCGCATCTCCATTAAACTTTTAAGTAATATAATAGACATTGTAGCCCCCTATCTTGCTGTTACTTTTAATAAATGTGTTGATCTAGGAACTTTTCCTGACCTCATGAAGAGTAGTAAAGTCATACCATTATTTAATTCAGGTAGTAAAAATGACGTTGTTAATTTCAGACCTATTTCTATCCTACCTGCATTTAGCAAAATATTTGAAAAGTTAATTCTCAAGCAGTTACTAAGACATTTTAATTTAAATAGCCTCCTTCATAATGAACAATATGGCTTTACTAAAGGTCGTTCGACTACAGATGCGGGTGTTGCTCTGCTGAAACACATATTTAATGCATGGGAGAACTCGCAAAATGCTATTGGGGTTTTCTGTGATCTCTCCAAAGCCTTTGATTGCGTGCACCATGACACGCTTTTGCGTAAACTTCGTCATTACGGTGTGCAAAACGAAGCTCTGAACGTTATAAATTCTTATTTACAGAATAGGTTCCAATGTGTAGATGTTAATGGTGTGAAATCTTCTGGGCTACCAGTTCAGTTAGGTGTACCTCAAGGCTCCATACTGGGTCCATTCTTGTTCTTAGTGTATATCAATGACTTACCATTCTATTTAAAGGGTGTCTGTGAAGTTGTACTGTTTGCAGATGATACCTCTCTTATTTTTAAAGTAGACAGGAATAGGCAAGATTTTGACGATGTAAACAGTGCACTCTCAATGGTAACGGATTGGTTTACGGCAAATAACCTAGTTCTCAATGCCAAGAAAACGAAATGTGTAAAGTTTGCCTTACCGAATGTCAGAAATCTAGGACCCAACATCGTCTTAGATAAAGAAGCGCTTGAAACTGTAAACTCGGCAGTTTTTCTGGGGATAACAGTAGATGCCAAACTTCAGTGGGGCCCACATATATCGAGCGTAGCGGGGAGGCTCAGTTCGGCCGCTTACGCCGTCAGAAAAGTAAGACAATACACTGACGTTGATACTGCTCGGCTAGTCTATTTTAGTTATTTTCATAGCGTTATGTCCTACGGTATTCTGCTGTGGGGTACAGCTGCTGATATTCAAAATATATTTGTCCTACAAAAACGAGCTGTTCGAGCAATTTACCAGCTAGGTGCCAGAGTTTCTCTGAGAGATTTTTTTAAAGATATTGGTATTCTCACGGTGGCATCACAATTCATCTTCGCCAACATCTTATATATTAGGCAAAATATACACTTATACACTAAAAACAGTGATATTCACAATGTTAACACTAGGAATAAGGGCAAACTACGAGTTCCCTTTCACCGGCTTCATAAGGTTCATAACTCATTTGTTGGGCTTGGTATAACCTTTTATAACAAGCTACCCTCTCCTTTGCTAGATTTGCCTTATAATGCGTTTAAAGCTAAAGTAAAATGCAACCTTTGTTCAAAGGCTTACTACTCCATTAACGACTACTTAAATGATAAGAGTAGTTGGTTATTAACTCAAGACAATGTTTATGTTCTTTCTCCAGAATTAGCTTACCCACTGACAGGTTATATGAGTTCATATAAATTTTTTATTATATTTATTTGGACTGTACTTATAGTCAATTTTATTTTAATATTGATTTTAATTTAATTTATCGATGACTCATTACAATGTTTTCTATATGAGTTGTATTGCAATATGTGGTTAGCTAGCGACCTCGACAATGGATAATTATTATTTTTGCCTGAGCAACCGGCAGCAGATTCGTCATGCTCCCTTAGATGTCACTGCTTGCGGTAGCGTCGGAGGTCGGGTTGTCTCCTTCCTTCAAATATGGCGAGGGGGGTAATGGCTGATCTTTGCGTTATGCTCGTGAACGGGTGCTGCTTGTGGTGACTGGTCGTCTTGCTGATCTCGGTTTTGTTAATGTTATTAGTAATTAATTTTTATTTATTTACTTCGATGGTCCTAGTTTATCATTTATAACTTCCAGTTGCAGCTATAAATAGCTATATGTAAGCGGGCACGCCCTTTGTGCCTAGAGGCTTTTATTTAGTTAATTTATGTTTATGTTTATAATAACTACTTATTTCTGCTTGAGTAGGTACATATAGTTCTCGTTTTTTTTTTATATATTATTTTTTTTTTGGTTTGTTTATTGGCGTGTGCTAGCTGACATATGGCTAATTAGATTTATGTTTTATGTTGCGTAATAATGTAAATGATTTTGCAAACTTTTGTATAGAATCTAATTTTTCTAACTGAACAGACAGCTGTGCTGCTGGGGAGTTTGTTGCGCCACTTCTTCTTCCCAGCTAAAGCACTAGGAAGTGGTGAAGGGTGGGCGTTTTGGGGGGACTGTCTTATGTAATTTTGACGTTCGAAAAGTGCTGATTCTCAGCCTAGTTTGAATAAATGACTTTTGATTTTGAAAGTTGCATTATCTCCTTCATTTCTCTTACCGGTGGTTTTTTGTTCGTCACAAGGGGGGGGGGGGGGGGGTGTTTGAGAGGGGTGTTTAAATTGTTAACATTTTTCAATGAAGGGTGTTGAAATAAATGGTTATTTTTCGCCAGAGTTACTTGCGCCAGCTGCTGGAAGGCGTGGCGTACTGCCACGCGCACCGCGTGCTGCACCGCGATCTGAAGCCGCAGAACCTGCTGGTGGACGCCGAGGGCAACATCAAACTGGCTGACTTCGGGCTGGCGCGCGCCTTCGGCATCCCCGTGCGCGCCTACACGCACGAGGTGGTGACGCTGTGGTACCGCGCGCCCGAAATCCTGCTCGGCGCCAAGTTCTACTCTACTGCCGTGGACGTGTGGAGCCTCGCCTGCATCTACGCCGAGATGGCGAGCGGGCGCACTCTATTCCCAGGCGACAGCGAGATCGACCAGCTGTTCCGCGTGTTCCGCGCGCTGGGCACGCCGGGCGCGCACGTGTGGGCGGGCGCGCGCCGCCTGCCCGAGTACCGCGCCGCCTTCCCGCGTTGGCCCGCGCGCCCGGCTCGCGCGCTGCTGCCAGAGCCCGCGCGCGCCGCGCCTCACGCCGCCGCGCTGTTCGACGCCATGCTGCGCTACGAGCCCGCGCAGCGAGTACCGGCACGCGCCGCGCTGCTGCACCCGTACCTGCAGGACGCGCGTCGCACGCCGCCCGACCTGCCGTAACGACGCCATGCTGTGCTACGAGCCCGCGCAGCGAGTACCGGCACGCGCCGCGCTGCTGCACCCGTACCTGCAGGACGCGCTTCGCACGCCGCCCGACCTGCCGTAACGACGCCATGCTGTGCTACGAGCCCGCGCAGCGAGTACCGGCACGCGCCGCGCTGCTGCACCCGTACCTGCAGGACGCGCGTCGCACGCCGCCCGACCTGCCGTAACGACGCCATGCTGTGCTACGAGCCCGCGCAGCGAGTACCGGCACGCGCCGCGCTGCTGCACCCGTACCTGCAGGACGCGCGTCGCACGCCGCCCGACCTGCCGTAACGACGCCATGCTGTGCTACGAGCCCGCGCAGCGAGTACCGGCACGCGCCGCGCTGCTGCACCCGTACCTGCAGGACGCGCGTCGCACGCCGCCCGACCTGCCGTAACGACGCCATGCTGTGCTACGAGCCCGCGCAGCGAGTACCGGCACGCGCCGCGCTGCTGCACCCGTACCTGCAGGACGCGCGTCGCACGCCGCCCGACCTGCCTTATTGACCTGCGACTGTGTACATACGCCGCCGCCTGTCAGATTGTAACATTGGTAGTCTTGACGTTTACTTTTCTCGCGAGTGTCTACACGTTCGTTCTTCTACCCGCGCCTATGGAGGCGAAACTGGGTAAAGGGATTGAAAGTAAAAGAAGAAAATGTGTTTAAGAACAGACAAAAATAATATTATTAAATATAAAATTAGAACATCAAATAAATGGGTGGAGAGACTAAAAAAAGAAGATCTATTGTATGTATTGTGAATATGTTCCATTTATTTGGTTTTAATGCGGAGGTCAGGTAGTAGTTGCTCATTTCAAGATGTTATGTACACACAGCTACACATCAAGCTATACATTTCCAGTATAAGCTCAACTCGCATTTTATCGGATTTCTGTATAATGCGAGGTCAGCATATACTGGAAATGTATAGCTTGATGTGTAGCCGTGTGTACCAACACCACTAGGTAGTGGTAAAGGGTGGGCGTTTTGGGGGACTGTCATATGTAATTTTGACGTTCGATAAGTGCTGATTCTCAGCCTAGTTTGAATAAATGACTTTAGATTTTTTTATTTTAGACCGATAGATGCTACAATGTGGGTAGTAATACGAACACGTGTTACGATTTTAGTGGTTTGAGAAACAAAAATGAAAACGGGAGAAAGACAAATTATACTACAATTTTGCCTTCACTGTAATGGCCATAGGTCCAGCCTGTCTTATGACTCGGTTTTGGCCGAAAAACCGTGTGATACACCCTGGTCGCGCTACAGTGGAAAATTAAAAAGACATGTTTCTAGATAATTCGTACGATAAATGTACTTTTCTTTCAACTACATAGTAATGTTATCATTAATCACTACAAAACCTAAAGGACGTATTTTTTGCTTAGAACCAAATCAGTGCAGTAAAGTTGTGCACTGTTTTTAGGGTTCCATACCAAAAGGCTAAAACGGGACCCTGTTACTAAGGCTCGTCTCTCTGGCTCTGTTTGAGTTGAGTTGACCTGACTTGACCTGACTGGTTAATACAATTGGATAAATACCGTTTAAAATGACCTGACTTGACCTGACTGGTTAATAAAAATGGATTACTACCGTTTAAAATGACCTGACTGGTTAATACAAATGGGTAAATACCGTTTAAAATGACCTGACTTGAGAAAGAAAAGTAGATTACGCACCTTGCTAAAGTGAGTTATCGAGGCACGAGGGTGGGCACTAAATTAACACGAGTGCATCAATTAAGTAACTTTACGTTCGATACAGCAATCTACTAATACGGTACGTGTAATGAAAATAATTGTACCTCAACGAATCTATACTAATATTATAAAGCTGAAGAGTTTGTTTGTTTGTTTGATTGAACGCGCTAATCTCAGGAACTACTGGTTGGAATTGAAAAAAACTTTTTGTGTTAGATAGCCCATTTATCGAGGAAGGCTATAGGCTAGGAGGCAACAAATTCTTCAAAGGCATTTTGTACTGCCTCTCGGGTATTGAATTTTTTTCCCGCCAAGAAGTTATCCAAATTCTGGAAAAAGTAGTAGTCTGTAGGCGCGCAAGGTCTGGTGAGTAGGGCGGATGACGGAGAGCTTCCAACCCCAGTTCTTGTAACTTGGAGACCGTCTGCTGTGCAGTATGAGGTCGCGCGTTGTCGTACAGGAGCAGCGGAGACGAGCGATTGACCAATGCTGGTTGGAGATGTGCCAGCTTCTCCATCATTGTGTTCAGTTCTTCACAGTACACATCTGCAGTAATGCTCACCCCGTTTGGTAAGAAGCTGTGATGAATCACACCGGCGCTAGACCACCAAGCAGTGACCATCACTTTTCTAGGGGTAAGTTTTCGTTTAGAGCATTGTTTAGGTACTGAACCAGGATCCAACCAACTTGCTGAGCGCTTGCGGTTATCAAACAGAATCCATTTTTCATCGCAGGTAACAATGCGGTTCAAAATTCCTTCATTTGTGTGTCTGTTGAGCAGTGCAAGGCACGCCTCGACGCGTACTTCGCGCTGGCCATCATTGAGTTCGTGGGGCACCCATTTGTCAAGCTTTTTTACCTTGCCAATTTGACGCAAATGGACCAATATTGTTTTGACGCTAACGTCGAAAGCTGCTGCTAATTCAGCCGTAGATTGTGTATCATCAGCTTCCACAATCGCCTTTAATTCGTCATTTTCGACTAAAGTCTTCGGACGACCGCGAGGTTCATTTTTCAGGTCGAAATTTCCAGAACGGAAGCGAGCAAACCAATAACAGGTGGTGCGTTGGTTTGTAGTGTTAGCTCCGTAAACGTCGTTGATGTTGCGTGCCGCTTGTGCCGCGTTGCTGCCACGACGGTACTCATATTCCATAATTACTCGAATTTTTAACGTATCCATGATGACGAAAAAGATTGAAATGCGATGAAAATGTAACACTAATCATTAAACCAGCCAGGAAGTGGATAGTAGAACGCTTCAGTGGTTACTAGTAAACCTCTCGAGTTTGGGCTCATATGATTCGTTTTAATAAGTCCAATAGATTGCACTTGGTGTCGAGGGTCTGATGATGGGAGCCGGGAGCTGGATAGTAAAACTCCATAGTGGCTGCTAGTAAACCAGTATGCAACGTTGTTGACAACGTAAAGCAAACCCCGCCCCCCAAAGATTTAAATCGTTAGATTTGCCCTCACCGTACTCAGTCACAAGCTACTATAGTAGTCTGGTCATAAGAAAAGTGTCTATATTGAGAAGTGAGCTCACACTTATTAAACAGCGTTTCCATGACAAACAAGTGTATTCACTGCGACATTGTGTGTCAGAGGTGTCAATACGAAACAGGAACGCGACTAAGACTCAATAAAAAACCAAGACAGAGCGCTGCGAACAATACAGTGAAGCATGCCAAAACTACACCTCCGCTCTATGCACACACGCTGACACGCACACATTTACAATCAAACTACACCTCGCTAAAAGTTTACGAGACCGGTCTCACGTCACTGTTGACAGCGCTCTGTCTTAGTGTTTTATTTGGTCTGAGCGCCACTATCTTTTGACGCGGTAGGGCGAATCTTAACGATTTAAATCTTAGTCGATGTCATCATTTTTATGACGAGTACGGTCACCACTTTTCTAGGAAACCGTAGCTTTAGGAAGCTTTCCTCCTCATCGTTTGGGACTTCAAATAAGTGATAACCGACACTGGTGCCGATTCTCTTGTACACCGAACTAAACTATCACTAAAAATCCTTACTTTTTACTATGAGAATCTTAGAGCTATTCTGCCAAAAAAAATCTCTAAATTTAAAAATTATTTTGACACAACTAAAATTGAATTTAACAATCGCGACTCCACTTGGTACCTACTTGTTTGCCTACCACGTGATTTTTTTTGAGCCGGAGAGGCGTTCAATGTTGCCGTCTCGACGTATTTTTTATGGAATTTTTCACTTTTTGGAAGAAAACGAAAAAAAAAAATTACCAACATGTTGAGTATTACGGGTTTGCGGCTTGCAAAGGGGGTCAAAATTTTAAATTTTTGCGATAGGACACACCATTTTCGAGATATAAGCAAAAGAAAATTAAAAAAAGATACAGTACCGTTTTGCAACTGAATTCGAGGTGTTGGTTTGAATTTTAGTTCATGACATCTAATTTTATTCCACACATTTTTAATCGTTAAAAATAGTCATGAGTTACAGGATTTTAGTTACCTATTTATAGAACAAAAATTTTGGTTAAAACTTCAAATTTTATTCAGAATAGCATTTTCACTAAATTAAAACTCAGTGCCATCTTAGTGCTGTCAAACTAAATTATAGTTAAGTTGTGTCACTTTAGTCTATTTTCAGAATGGGAAATCGTCGTTTGACAGGAATAAACTAAATTTTAGTGATTTTTAGTTTAGTTTAGAGAATTTGTGACAAGAGAATCGGCACCACTGTGTGATTTTAGACCGTTTTTGGCACGTAGGCATTATGTATTGACAATGGACTTTCTCGACTTTTTTTAATAATGTGTGAGCTGACTCTTCATGTGTGAGCTTACTCTTCTCAGTATAGACACTTTTTCTTGTAACTGAGTACGGTGAGGGCAAATCTAACGATTTAAATCTTTGTAGGGCGGAGTTTGTTTTAGGTTGTCAACAACGCTCTCTAGGGAAACACCAAATAACTTTCATACTGGTTTATGGTAGCCACTGAAGAGTTCTACTATCCATCTCCCATCATCAGACACTCAACACCAAGTGCAATCTATTGGACTCAATAAAACAAATCATATGAGCCCAAACTCGAGCGGTTTACTATTACCCACTTACAAATTCCAATATCCACCTCCTGGTACCATCATCAGACCCTCGACACTAGGTGCAATATATTAGACTCGTCAAAACGAATCATATGAGCCCAACTCGTACGGTTTTCTAGTAGCCACTTAAACATTCCACTATCCACCTCCTGACACCATCATCAGACCCCCGACACCAAGTGCAATATATTGGATCCATCAAAACGAATCATATGAGCCCAAACTCGAGTCGTTTACTAGTAGCCACTGAAGAGGTGTACTATCCAGCTCCTGGCTCTATCATCAGATCAGCCAAGATTCCAAATTATAGTATTGTTATGCAAACTACATTATAAATGCAAAGTTTCATTTCGATATGACACTTAGAAGTTGATGAATTAAGTACGTTGAAAAAATCCGTTACATAGATGTGAATAATTATGATTCTAGAACCCCGAGATCTATCTCTTGGGGATAGTTTCAGCGAAAACAAATAGCATATAAATGTGGCATACTATGTTTGCCCTACCTCGCCGTGCATGAATTATTTTAATCGAGTCTGGGTTTTTTTGTAGCATCCTCCTTTGTTCGAAATTAATGCATTACTTGCGAAGAAGTTTTATCAAAATAATAATATTAATTCTTATTCAAATAAATAGACATCAAGGGTATTTATGTAGCAGTAAAATACTTTTTAATTCATTCGAATCGGACGTTTAATTTCGAAGTTAACACGAGCATGAAAATGCAATACGCGACCGTTCGACGCCGGGCGCCGCGCCGCCCCCGCTGCCGCACGGTGGATCGAAAATCGGCTGTAGAAGACATAGGATCTCGATTTCTTAAATATTATTTTTTTTGCTGGAAATGACTTCTGCTGATCATTACTGTTCTATAAAATGTCATATGAAGTAATTGTGTGCACAAATGGAAGAGTTATAATTTTTATAAGAAAAAAAATGTATGGAGCTGACATGAAAAATGAGGATATCTCTGGAATCGCAAGGTTGGCCGTTATATCCTTGCACACTGTTATAGTACTATTTATTTGTGAATTTTTGACATACTTAATATCGCGGCATCAACTGCGATTTTTTTTTTTAATCTTCAAAATTAAAAA
The DNA here is from genome assembly GCA_947363905.1 of Lithophane semibrunnea. NCBI lineage: Eukaryota > Metazoa > Arthropoda > Insecta > Lepidoptera > Noctuidae > Lithophane > Lithophane semibrunnea. The sequence continues at coordinate 18,690,252 of OX376196.1, forward strand.
AAAAAAAAGTATATGATACATTTTAATGCTATATGGCTATACCAAGTGTAATTTACAATATTTTTTATGCTTAGACCAAAACATTCTAAGAAATCACAAAGTCGTATTACCTACTTTGTGATTTTCATTTGAAATGACATGGTAATTATGAATTACGTAATACGTAATCTTGTCTAATGCCTCAAGTCCACATTAGCTAATGATTAATAAAACTTAATACCTATATACCTAGTTAAAAGGATACGTACCAAAATAATTTGGGGTACTCGCTAATTTAGCAATTAGTGCAGGATTAACTTAATGAAAGTAATTAGATAAATGTGATACCATCATTAGTCAATAACAATAAATAGTCAAACATTGGATTCACAACTTCAGTTCATTTAGAGCATTTCTAATACTAACATCTATCCTACCGTGTCTTTTTACTCAGTGATCGTGAATAGGGCTTTCAAATACCGGATTTTTTCAATACCGGTATTAATACCGGTATTGGAAGTCAATACCGTGATCACGGTATTAATACCGGTATTGAATGCAAGTTCCATTAGGACATTAATAAAACCATTAAAATACGTGTTTTTATTTTCAAATCAGTCTTTATTGTTCTTATTTATTATAAATACCTTATATACTTTTATAACTCTCTTATATATAACAATTTGGTATTGGTTGATTATTTATTTAGGTAGGACTAGGAATTAGGAACTTAATCAAAACTTAAACTTAGTCTAGTATTTTTGCAGGAAAGTATTTCAAATAAACTTTGTAAAGTACAATATCAAAAAAATATAAACTTCTTATACTATCGACATGTAATCATCATGTCTCATGTAATCAACATAGGTATCAAAAAATTATACAATAAAAAAAACAGTAAAAAAATCTAAAACTAAACAAGTAACAAAATAAATCAGCGTTCATAATAATTCTGACCAACATAGTAAAACAAATGTAAAACTATATAAGTAACACAATAATACAAAAAGTTTCAATAACTTTTTATGAACTTTAGACGCTTTATTTTTTTTTTTTTTGAAAGTGTGATCGCAAAATGGAAAGCGAATTTAATGTTGCATGAGACAGCGAACTTCTCAGCCTGTTACATAAATAGCCTACTGAAGAAAAAGCACGCTCTGCTTCTACACTTGTAGGTACCACAGACAGTAAATATCTGTAAGCTGCCGATAGAAATATCTCCCGACCACCCCCAGCAGTTTCGAAGACACACATCTCTACTCTTATTATAGATTTAAAATTGGTGCTCGTAGTCGTAGCTGAGGTAGCACTTTTGGTTTTAGGCAATTTGGATATCTCCCTCTCTAATTGTTTCTGTATGGCCATGTCTAGATTTTCACTGCTCGTATCAGTCGTATCCAATGAAGTAGACGGTTCTTCTATCGTCATATCATGTTCACGATCAGTCATTGTCTCGCTATGAGCGTTTCGTGTGTCATTATTATATTTTAAACGTGCAAGTAATTTTACAATAATATCTAGTATTTCGTCAGATGTAGGTTTCGTGAAAGTATCATCATCGTCATCGTTACTGAAGAAAGTATCAGGGTTGTGCAAATATTGTAACACTCCAGATATTAAAAGTCGCCGATCCTTTATGCGCCTTCGAAGTGCTTTTGCAAGATTATTGCTCAAGTCATTAGCCTGACCATCTAACTTTTTCAACATAAACTTTAGAGCAACATCAGCTTTCAGTAAGTTGGTATCGCGTTTGCAAAGTTCCAGTACTGTCGCTTTGACCACAGAAAGGCTGTTGTAAATATTGTTTAGAGTTTCCAAATCCAATTCATGGAATGAGAAATCGGGGTTTAATTTTAGATCGATTAAAACTTTTGATACACAATCCTTTAGTTTTAAAAAGCGCCCAATCATGTCAGCCATACTGCTCCATTTTGTCTTACAATCTAGTATTAACGACATTTCCCTTATACATTGCAACAACATATTTTTGTAACAAATCATTCTTTGTAGGGGACTTACGAAAAAGTTTGAATATTTTTCTCACTTTATCTATGAGGTTTTTGTAAATAAACTCAGGACTTTCTGTTTCGAGCGGTTGTGTTTCAACATAATTCAAAGCATCGTCTTCGCCTTGATTAGTCTGATCAACGTTGTCGTCTTCGCTGTCAGTTTCAAACTCAGTGTCAGTATTTAGCGGTGAGGCGATTGAGATAGAAGGAACATCAGAAAAAGTCCGTTGAAACTGGTATTTATACAACACGTCTATAACCGCTAGTTGGATTCCATGCACCAGGCAAACCTGATGGTGACCCTCAAAACTTTTACCCATTTTCGTCATCACACTTGCACCATCTGTCGTAAAAGCTATTATATCTTCATGTAGATTAATGCCAAATTCTTGAAGTCGTTCTTTTAGGTATTTGATACCTACATCTGCATTCATGGAGGCTGTTATCCTGATTAATCCCAGGTTCATGTAACTGCTTTCTAAATCTCAACAACATCGCAACTTCACAAATCACAAGTAATCACAACATTCACAACACAATACAAAAGCCTACGCGTTATCCCGTCGCCTTTGCGAAACTGACTAACAATAACAAAAACGACAAGTACAGCTTGATTTCGAGCATTGGAGGGGCGGGTGGGGCGCGGGAGGGTGAGCTAAAGATAACAGTGGGAAAACTAGTTACTACTAGCTGACGAAAACTAGTGAGAGAATAAGATCACATCTAATGTTTGTAATACCGTAATCACGGTATTCGGGCGTCAATACCGGTATTAAAAAAGGACCATATTAAATTCGTGATCACGGTATTACGGGATCCCGGAATACCGGTATTGAAAGCCCTAATCGTGAATAATGGTAAGCATTATTACAAATTTGGATTTGTTTGTTATTCTGAGCAATCAGGATGCTTCGTCTTTCGATCATGAAATATGGTTCAACACACTTGTTATTCGACTGGGCTCTAGCCTTTCAGATGAAGACAGTGTTACCGTGAAAGAATTTTGTCGAAGATTTACACGGGCAGTTCAAAAGAGATGGTTACGATCCCACAGGAAAAGTGAAGTTTTTAGACGTGATTACAGTAATAGGGAATATGCATGTGATTCAAATATGGGTCAAATATTTTTTTTTTATAAACTATGTTACTTCAGAATTATGCCTCCATCAATATTTTTGAATAAAATTTCTTTTAGAGCGAGAAATTCATTTTTAAAAAGTCCCAAATAACTGTGGGTAATTCAAATACTTGAAAAGGCTAAGAGCGGATGTGACGTAACAATCCGGGATAACAATCAAAATGTCAATGTCAAGTCAATCAACAAGTGTCAAGTCAATGTCAAACGCTCATAGAAAAAGGAGTGTTTGACGTTGACTTGACAGATGCTTGTCTGTTTTCACAGACGGTGACGTCACCACACCAAGCGCGCCAAATGGAGGGCGTTTAAATAGCCCGGATCGGTTGGATATTTTTAAACATTTTTTTAACAACTTTAAATTGCTTTTCTGCCGTCGATTTTTTTTTTTACAATTATTTGACGATGTAAACTATCGAATAAAAAGATTAAAAAAATACATGCATATTCCCTATTGGCTTGAGGCAAATATTGACTGGCCAAACTGCGTGCAAACCAATTTGCTCATTCAAGAATCAACAAGTGAAAATATTTCTACTGAACCTGTACCTGAACCTGTACCATCAACTTCAACAATGAAATCAACTTCAACGATGACAAAAAGATCTCGAAAGCCGTTTGAAGATCTAAGTAACAAGCAGAAGAAGAGACGATTTGAATGATGATGAACATATAGGCGATGACCCTAATGAAGTAGCTTATTCAGCTGCAGCACTTTTGAAAGGAGATGGTCGTGAAGATATTGCATCTGTTATTGAACATATGCTCCAAAATCCAGAAGCAGCAGCAAAAATCAAGGAAATGTTGAACAAACCAGCTCCTTCAACAATATTTTCACCAGAAAAAGCACTGGGTTTGCTACTTTCATTAAAACTATCGAAATGGCAATATATCACATTAAGGGAAACGACTATTCGAGAAGGTTCAAAGGAGATATATCCGTCTTACTATAAAATGCAAAAAGCTAAGCTGCAGTGCTACTCTCCGAAGACATTTGTGACTGTAACGGATTCATCTGCTAAGATTGCACTACAAGCGTTACTAGATTTAACAGTGAACAGAATTTTTGAAACTATTAGTAGTCCTGATGCGATACAAGATAAACAATTGATATTAATATTAAAGTGGGGATTTGACGGTGCATCTAACCAAAGTAGATATAAGCAAAACATAGAGAGTGGTCAAGATGATTCCAGCATATTTATGACCTCTTTGGTTCCATTAAAGTTGACAGCTGACGGTAATACCGTATGAGTGAATCCAAAACCCTGCTCACCTAGGTATTGCCGTCCAGTCCAGTTTAGTTATGTGAAAGAAACCAAAGACGTTGTCATAAATGAAAAAACTGCGATGGATAACGAAATTGAAGCTCTCGTTTCCTCAAAATGTCAAGGACATGAAATTAGTCACCAATTAATGATGACGATGATTGATGGCAAAATTTGTACATATCTGTCTGAAGCTAAGTCAAATGCGGCCTGCTACCTGTGTTTGGCTAAGCCTACAGAAATGAATAAGTTAGATGTCATTGCGTCAAAAACCATTTCTTCTGGTGTGTATGAGTTCGGATTATCATCACTTCATGCCCGCATTAATGTGATGGAATGTCTTCGTATCGTCTCGACTTCAAAAAGTGGTCTGCAAGAGGAGAAGGTCATCAAGAGTTATTGCATTCACGAAAAAAACTCATTCAAGATCGATTCAAAGATGATCTCAACCTTTTGATTGACATCGTTAAGCAAGGATCAGGCACAACTAACGACGGGAACACAGCAAGGCGGTTTTTTGAATTTCCTGATAAAACTGCAGCGATCACTGGATTAGATGAAGACCTAATACGCAGATTTGCTGTGATTCTGCAAGCTATCACATCTGGAGAGATTGTAGACGTGCCGAAATTTAAAGAATACGCTAGAACAACCGCTGAAAAATACGTGGAACTGTACGATTGGTACTACATGTCATCAACCGTCCACAAATTGTTGATTCACGGAGGGGACATAATTGCAGAAAATGCTATTGTACCAATTGGAAGTCTTTCGGAAGAAGCTTCAGAGGCCCGAAACAAAGACTTTAGGAGATTCAGAGAACACCATTCGAGGAAAAAGAGTAGACAAGCATCAAACGAGGATATCCTCAATATGCTTATCGTCTCTTCTGATTCTCTAATTTCTTCCACAAGACCTAAATTAAATGCCCACAAGAGGCAGACATACTTTAAGGAAACAGTAGAACTACTGAAACTTCAGGATCAGGAAGCTCCGACAGAGTTCTTAGGAGTTATATCTATTGTAGAGCCTGATTCTGAAGTGGATTCTGATGGTGACGAAGTATAAAATAAGTTAACTTTTATTTTTTATGTTAGGTTAGGTTAAGTTAATATTTTTTTTTTAATAATTTGCTTTTATTTTTAATCATACAATAGTTGTTTACCATTTATTGTTATTGACTAATGATCAAGTTTATCTAATTACCCTCATTATGGTACGTATCCTTTTAACAGGTATATAGGTATTAAGTTTTGTTAATCATTAGCTAATGTGGACTTGAGGCATTAGACAAGATTACATATTATGTAATTCATAATTACCATGACATTTCAAATAAGTAGGTAATACGACTTTGTGATTTCTTAGAATGTTTTGGTCTAAGCATAAAAAATATTGTGAGTTACATTTGGTATACCTAGCCATATTTAAGCATTAAAATGTACATATCATAAACATTTTTTATTTTTTAATTTTGACGATTTTTATAAAAAAATCGCAAGTGATGCCGCAATAATACTTAACTTCATTCTGTAAAGATCTCACCGTAGAAACTTAGGTGAATATAGCTTCAAGTGAACTGTCAATTCCTTCAACGATGCTAGGTAGAGTATGTCAAAAATTCACAAATAAATAGTACTATAACAGTGTGCATGGATATAACGGCCATCCTAGCGATTCCAGAGATATCCTCATTTTTCATGTCAGCTCCATACATTTTTTTCTTATAAAAATTATAACTCTTCCATTTGTGCACACAATTACTTCATATGACATTTTATAGAACAGTATTTTTATATCAGAACACCTCCCCGCCAGTTCTAGGAAACTATTTTTTATCGCCAAGGAATTTGCAAAACTCAACAAGTACGACTTCTGTTGGAGCTCAAACGGCAACATCTTCTTGAGGAAAGTCACAGGAGTCAAACAAATACTTGTTAGATCAGAGCAAACTTTGCGGGACTTAGAACAGCAAGAAATTCAATGACTGCTCTCTGCAAATGTGTATATTTGCTTGCTTTCAAACTTTATAATAATCATAAGTCGGTTAATCTTCATACTATTCTTGTCTAAGTTATGTGAGCCCTTAACTTCAATATTATCTTTTAATTCCACATCCTGTCATGTAAACTACCTGCAAACCAAACAATTTATTTTTTATATAGAAACCAACATACGCTTTTCCTACCACACACCCACACCCCTGTCACTCACCACCACTTCCGTTACATCACGCTCGACGTACTCGCACAAAAAACCCAAAATAGAGCGCAACCATGTTCTTCTTAGACCAAGTTCACTCTCACAATCATATTCTTCGATTAATTATCGTTTTTGCCAAATTGTTCCGCTGCACGGACCTTGCGTACTTGTAAGTCTTAATTATTTTTACTGTTTTGTACACCAATTACCACGACACTCGGACCCCTCGCTATATACAAGCACCACTTTCTGGATTACTAAAACTTTAATCAATGGCGTCAATCATCGACATCAACAATGAGTTGGACAGTGTCATCGTATCGTCGTCGTACGCTTGTATTCCGGAGGAATGCGCTGATTACTTAAGATCTCCCCTAGCACTAAATATCTTGCACCTCAACATTAGAAGCTTAAACAAGAACTTCAATGAACTAAACTGTCTACTCGTGTCTATTAAAATTAAATGTGATGTCCTAATTTTAACAGAGTGTTGGCTAAAGACAAATGCTACCGTTCCAAATATACAGGGCTACTCCTCATTCCAAACCAAAAACCTTATTAATCAGAATGACGGCGTGGTGATCTTTATTAAAGATACTTTGAGCCTTAGCGTTACTGAGCCGTCATTTCCCGGTGCTAGCTGCCTGGTCTGCACAAACCAAAACAATATTGCTATTATAGCATTATATAGACCACCATCACAAAGAAACATAGACAATTTCCTGAACGGCTTAGATAACCTATTAACTGATTGTAGGCATTGTAAAACCGTCTCAATAATAGGAGACATAAATATAAACATTGCTCCAAACAACAATGACCCTCGCTCCTGTCAATACCTAAATTTTATAGCCTCACACGGTCTCCTCCCGGCCCATGTGATCCCAACTCGGCTTAAAAACTGTTTGGACCATGTTCTACTTAAAACAAGTCATAAGGCAACCACGTTGGTAGTAGAAACGTCAATAACAGACCACTCTGCGGTTTTACTAAACCTAGACATTGCAACCCCAATACGTAACACAAACGGATGCACTTCTTCCCGCCTAAACTTAACCTGTGCTATCAGCGATATCGAAAGCTGTGATTTTTTAATTGTCTTAAACTTAAATGACCCTAATCTTGCTATGGACAAACTTTATGAAATCCTGAAACCCATAATAATAAGGAACACTGTATATAGAGCCATCCCTTGTAAACTCAAAACTATTAAACCCTGGATTACGGTTGGTCTGCTGAGATGTATACGCAACCGCGATAACATGCATAAAAAATCAAATAAACAACCTCAAAATGCGATTTTAAAACTAACATACTTGCGCTATCGGAACTTTTGTAACAATCTTCTCAAAAAAATTAAAACCGCGTATGAACGGAAAGCTTATTCTGATGCTAAAAACAATCCAAAAAAGATGTGGTGGGCCATCCGAAATGCACTCGACACAAAGAAAAATACGTCACCACCGACTGATCTCCTTAAAATAGACAATGACCCAATCGTGTCAGTCAACGCCGTGAATAGGTTCTTTGCTGACGTCGGCAGAAACCTGGCCAAAAACATCCCGCAAAACGTAAGTAACGCCCAATGTACTCCTCCTCGCCCAGTCTCGATGCTTAACTCAATTGTTCTACTGGAGACAGACGAGGAACAGGTTGCGGCTATCATTAAAGACCTCTGCGTGGACAGTGCCTCTGGCTGGGATGATATCTCTCCCAAATTAATAAAATCTACCAGTCACAAACTAGTACCGGTCATAACGCACATTTGCAATCTTGCAATATCTACTGGCACTTTCCCAAAGACCCTCAAAAAAGCCATTGTTCATCCAATCTTTAAAGCAGGTGAAAGAGGCAGTGTGAATAATTATCGACCAATCTCGGTACTTCCGGCAATTTCCAAAATACTGGAAAGAATTATTCACAGAAATCTCCTGAGCTTCCTGAACAAATATAAAATCATTGCTGAAAACCAGTACGGCTTCAGAAAGGGGGTTTCGACGGAGGACGCTGTATTAGCTCTACTGGACTCTGTTGTCAACAAAATTGACTGCAAACACAAATGTGTCGGCATATTCTTGGATCTCTCTAAGGCCTTCGACACTGTCTCCGTCCCTATTTTACTCAGTAAACTAGAACAGATTGGAATACGCGGCACAGCTCTCAAATTGCTTAAGGACTTTCTATCGGACCGGACCCAGTGCGTCAAAATAGGCGAGTACATCAGCACTGAACAACTATTAGATTTCGGTGTGCCACAGGGAAGTTTGCTCAGTCCCCTCCTCTTCCAAATCTATGTCAACGAACTCTGTCTACTTACTCTCCCTTCTACTCACATTATAGCGTACGCCGATGATACTGTCTTACTGTCCAGCGGACGCGACTGGGAAACGGCTAGGGAGGCCGCTGAAAGATCCTTGTCCCAAGTTATGATGTGGTTGGGCAAAAATAGCTTAACCTTGAACGTCAGTAAAACTAATTTTATAACCTTTGGTGCCAGACCCTCTACCCTTCCATCTGACCTCTCGCTACAAATCAAAGCCCATGTTTGTGACGAGCGTAACAGCAACAACCTCTGTTCATGCCAGACAGTGACGAGAGCCTCCTCCGTTAAGTATCTCGGCCTTTACCTTGATTCCAGTCTAAGCTGGAAAACCCAGATTGAATCTCTATCTGCGCGCACTAGGAAAATGATTTACGTTTTCAAAAAGTTAAGAACTTCTGCCAATAAAGATATCCTAAAAATGGTATACACCGCCTTATGTGAATCAACACTAAGCTACTGTATCGTTGCGTGGGGTGGTGCAGCCAAAACAATTCTCATAGCAGCTGAAAGAGCCCAACGTGCAGTAATCAAAGTCCTGTTGAGCAAACCCTTTAGGTATCCCACTCAGCAAGCGTATTCGGACCTTAAGGTACTGACAGTTCGCCAGATGTTTATGCTTCGTGCAGTCACACGTACACACAAAATGACCCCACCCGATAAATGTAAAAGCCCTACGCTCAGAAGACCCAAAACCGTTTGTCTCAAAGTTTGTACAAATACCACCTTTGCACGTCGGCATAACCGTTATTTAAGCACATTACTATATAATAAACTCCACAACACATTAAACATACATTATTTGAATCAATTCCAATGCAAACAAAAAATAAAGGAATACATGCTCACCCTTAATTATGACGACACGGAAGAATTACTTAAACCATAACTTAAACAAATTCAGGCACCCACTCACACATACATACCTACACTCACACATACACACCTACACTCACACTAGCAACACACATCAAACACATAAATACTACCGTTTCCTTGTTATCCATTAATTTAAACCCCGTTACTTTCATCACCCCGTTTTTTATCCTCAAAACCAATAATTGTACTAGTCTAGTTTATTTTATTTTTTTTATAAAAGTGCATATTACTAAACTGTAAGTAAGTAACTATTGCATCCACATTGGACGGATGGATGACCCCTGTAACACAGGTTTTTCCTAGCATAGGGGTCATTGATCAATATTTTGTACCAGGCTATTTCCACGTTTAAATAAGTGTCAATGTATGTGTACTTTTTTACGTCGAATAAAAATATAAAAAAAAAAAAAGTAATGATCGGCAGAAGTCATTTCCAGCAAAAAAAATAACATTTAAGACATCGAGATCCCTAATCTAGAGACGAGAGGAGAGGATGGGCACACGTGTAGATCATGACCTGTAATAGGACATAAGATAAGTTTTATCCCTATATTCCCACGGGATCGAGACCTACGCGGGTGAAACCGTGGGGCACAGCTAGTAATGAAATGTAATGAAGTTTAGGTGGCGAGCCTGGGGAGTATACTCCCTGGCCCCGCCACCATGGTTCTTGTAAACTACTAGGCGCACCCGAATATGGTAAACACTAAATAAATGTACGCAATACGTACCTACTCCTCCGTACGCTACAGAGAAATTCTGTTTAGAAATGATAACCTTGCGACCTGGGCATACCTGGGCATGGTATGCACTAAATAAATGTACGCAATATGTACTAAATTTTGGGTAGTGCGTAACAATATTACGGAAAAACCTAATATTTTAAGAGAAAACAGACTGCAGACTCAGCAGACTTGCTGATCTTTGTACTTACTAGACGTGGCCTACAAAATTAGAAGTACAGGGTATTAACTCAGTGAGATGGTTGCATAGGAGTGCTAGAACTATGCAACACAATACGAATGAATGAAATGAAAACCTTGAAGAAAAAAAAACGAAATCCTAATAAATGAATTGGATGATATAGACTTGATCGGCATAAAGGCCTACGCAGACCAGGGGCCCTACCATCAACTTTTAAAATACTTGCCAAGTACATGACAGGTTAACTTAGCAGGCTAACCTGACAGGTTTTCTATTTGTACCATGAGCATTTCCGTCTGACCTGCAATGTATCAACTTCAGACCTGCTACGTAACCGTTGACCGGTACGCCATATTATAAACAAACGTTCGGAAATACTTTTTCACAATGTTACCGGTTTTACGGTTTTAAAGAACTACATTAAATTAATTGAATAACAGTTTATAATGATCAAGAGAATTCTAAAAAAAACTATTTTTCGTAATAAAATATCTTATTTAACACGATTATGACACTGGAGACCCTTTTAGATACTTATGAAAATAATCTTGAAAGTTACCAAAGTTATTGCTATTTTCGAACGACTATCCTAGCCATTACGTATAAAAAATTATAGTTTTTGATTGCTTGTCAGTTTGACTCTAGTGATGTTACTTACTCAGTCACTACACTCGGTCAGGCACTCGATTGTTCCGATTATGTAATTCAAGTACTCAATTCAAGTTGAATCTAAGGAACTACCTTAGATTCAACTTGAATTGAGTAGAGGGGAGACTAGAGGGAGGTTTCCAACAGCTTCGCACGCTTGAAATGCACACAAAAAAAACAGAAAAGAATCATAGCCCGATCCAAAATACAGCAACCGTTCCATATTGGTACGGGGTTTAAGTCAGTGACATTCGGGTAAGATCGGCTTTGATCGACTTTGTAAAAAGCGCTTTCTCCACATTCTACTCTCAATCGGATAATCAATGATGATACGATAATGATTTTAATGACAAATTACAAGTTATCAACAGAAATCATTAACCCACAGTACATATACTTTCACTCTTATTAAAACTCTTTGACTCTACACAACGTAGTATTTTGGTAACTTGAGAGAAAATGAAATCGAGTTTTTATTTTATACACTGCAGTAACGAGATAAACAAAATTTAGCCACATCACTATCTGACACTGTCAGAAAGACAAGTCAAGTGAAGGGACAACAACACATAATAATTTAATTTTTTCAGTTTCTTTCGAATTGCATCAATTTCATATATTTCTTTTTTTCCTGTGTGTTATTGAAGGATTATAATTAATATGGAATCTTCAAGATGGTACAGCATTTACTCCAGGTAGATGTTGTGTTATTTGTTCTGTCCAACGCAATGTGCGAAGACATAGTCCGAAGCTACAGATGTGCGGTGAACGCTTTTGTATCAACTGCACGTCGTATAAAGATGAGAGGTGGAGCAACCTGCATCTTTTTTAGATGAAATATTATCTACTTCGAAGTCGTCGGACGTTGAAATTGATACTTACAGTAATAAAAATGCTTTGTTTACATAATGTGATTTTTGCTTTCAATAACCGTTTATAACACCCTACGTTCCTACTATACATTCCTACGTTCATACATTCCCACGTTCCTAGGTTACTACTATACATTACGGAACAGTGCACTATTTTACTAAACTACAAATACCGATGAAGTGTAGCTTTCGTCTACTCACTAAACATTTTTTAAAGTTATGATCGTATTTCTCAGTAAACTCGTTAGACGAAGTATAATTATTACTACCACTGTAATCTAGAGATCATTATCAGAGTACATGTTCACAAATGAACATGTACTTACGTATTTTATTTGAAACTAAAGAAAACAGTTCACTAAAAGTACCCAAGTAACACATTCGCGTCTAAAAACGGACTATTAGACATCTAATAGAATTTTATTTTATTGTCTATCTTAAGAGTAAAATATCCCCCAAGTAATATTTAAGAACGCTTATAGACACAGTTTAGTAAAAGTGGGCACAACCTTATCACCTCTCATAAGAATGAGTTAAGAAAACATGAATAGATAGAGATAAGAGTTCTAAATTTTCAAATTGTCTGTAGAGATTTTTCTAGTGCCTCACTAAACGGTTTATAGACCACAAATTTTACTAGTAGATAGTTTATAGATAAAATTGAGACCTTTAATGAAGTCAAGTTTTTAAACCAAAATTAACTCAAGACTAACAACTTTAAGTAACATTTGATTTGTAATAGACAACGACACATAATGGCGCAGAACTTATAAGAGTTATTTAAACTTTTTATTGTATTGCATCATGGCGTAACAAATTTCTTATTTCGTATATTATATTTCGTTAATAATGGGTAAACAAGCAAATCTATATGCGATTGAATTTCTATCGTCGAATATTATGTAAAAATCTCTTAAAATACGAGCGCCCACTGTAAATGTAAGATTTAATTTTTTTTTTACCAAATATGAATATTATTTATTATAAGCAAATTTTTTAAATTGCATTTTAATTGTTAAAATACTCTTTATATTTAAAATATAGTAATTTAAAACATATTAAATGTTTAATTAGACATAATTGAATGATAAAAACATAAAAATGAGCATTAAAATATGTAACGAAAATCATTTGAAGCAAAAATAGGCAAGAAAAATGGCGTCAAGATAAAATTTACTAGAAAAACGAATTTAATAGAATAAACACTCTAGAGAATTTTCTGTAGTATGGCTCTAGCTCTATGACAAGAATAATTTCACTTGCTACATACTAAACTATCTAGTGAAAGAATAAACAGATTTATGAGTGGTTTAAGATTACCTAGTAACTGTCATCTCTGTATTCCTTTTTATCTTCTCATAGTATTTCTAGACGTTCATCAGTGAACATGTAATTTGATGTGTTGTGAACGGTGGACCATTTTATGCAGTAACAGAGCAATCTAATTAATCAATTCAAGAGGGCAAGTAAAAGATATTTCTGTTTTATATAATGACAATGTGAAAAATAGTAGATATAATAGTAGGTAGGTATGTGTAGTCAGGGCTCGGAAACCGGTACATTTTCTAAACCGGTTTCGGTCATTGACCCCAGACCGGAAACGATTACGGTTTAGGTTTCGGTTACCGGAGTTTTACCCGGTAAATGGGAGAACCGATATGATTTAGGTTTAGTCTTAATCGTTTTTGTTATTAACCGGTTAATTGATGAACGATATTATAACGGTTTTATGAACAATATTAACCGATATTTCTAAACCGGTTCCAAGCCCTCCTGGCAGGGTTGCGGGAAAGTCCGAAAGGGATACCGGGACCTTGGCAACAGGCAACTGAAGGACCACGGGTGGGTTTTAGTCAGTAAAAGTCTGACATGCCCTTACGCTCCGCCCAGAGCGGGAGAAGTCATTGGAAGATTGTGAAGGCTAAAAAAAAAAAGGCCTGGCTATAGATATACGCCGGTGGCGGTGCCAAAGACTCAAAGTGTTAACATAAGGCTGGTATACAAAAGTGGACGGATCCCTCCATAGCTGCGTATTCGTATTTAATTTGTAATGTGCAGGGACACTGCAAATTCAGTTGTATACCTGGGTCGTAGAACAATTTCCCGCGTTTTGGAGGAAGTTACTAGAAAGTTTCGATTCTGAATCTGAATTATTTTGCAACTCTTCTTCATTTTTCTTCCTTTTTAAATATTTGCCGATTTTTCGACGAAAGCCGCCAGACCTTTTAATTTTTTTCACTGTATCCATAGCATAAAATCATCCAATTCAAATATTTAATACAAATGCACTTATTTAAGCTATTTTTAGGAAAAAAACCACTAAAAACACGTTTTCACTATCATTTTTTTAGACAAACTGAAAAATATCTATTAAAGTATTTTATCTAGACTTTATAGACAAAGATAAGAGTACCAATAGCTAAAACAGTATGTTTTATCTCATCTTATCTATAAAATTACTTCAAGTTAGGTACCTTTAGGCTTTATTAACTATTTGTAGAGCATTTTATCTTAAAACATTCAATATACCTATAAACGTACTTAAAATAAGTGTGCTATAGAACAAATGCTCTAAAAATAATTGAGCTTGAGAAAAAAAACACTAGAAGAATACATTTTCTTTATTGAAACCATCTTTAGAAAGCCCCGATCTAAAGATTAACCATGAATAGACTGTCAATAGACAGATTTGTTTTAAACCTCCAAGACTGTGTTACTTGGGAAGTTTTACACGCCTGCCTAATATGACTGCAGGGCAGTTCAGTAGTCGAGTGTTTACATGTCAAAAAGGACTTGATGGTACAGCTTAACGCAGGTCAGACCAGTGAAATGTTGTCACGTGACCACTGACCGGCTTTAGTCACGTGATCGCTGGCTCGCCTGTTATTTGACATGTTCACGGTACAAAATAGCCCGACAGTTCACTTTCCGTCGAAAATTGACCTGCTATAAGAGTTCATGGTAAGCTCCCAGGACGGCATGGCAAGGGATTTAAATTTTTACCAATGGACATTCAAACGTATGGATATACAACGTGTAACGGAATAAACGCAACAGCTCATACACCCCAATTAGAATATTAAATTATAAGACTAAAGTAATATCTGTAATTTAATTTAATTAAACCACACCAAGTATTTTTTTATAAAATAGACGTCCTGACTAAACATGAAACGTTTGAGCACACTACTCGATCTCCACACACACTAATAGCGCGCCGCACGCGTGCGTGTGCCTGCCAGCTGACTAGGTAGGTAGGTACTACAAGCAAGCGTATGCATTAGGTATGTACGTTAGTTCAATGACCGAACATTACTAGTAAAATTATGATTCCATCTTTCCATCGCATTTTCACAGGCTTTGGACTGTAGGCTTTGTTTACTTAATTCTAAGATTCTAAGGTTTAGTAAAGCGGAAGCATTTTTAAATCAAGCAACTTTTCGGCCGTCTACGATCTATCAGTAAACGTGATAGGGTGGTCTTTTTGGCGGCCGCCCGACTCAATTATTATCTCTGATGCGTACCTACCCAACTGTCGCGATATCATATTCAAAGTCTGCGTCAAGATTTGAATCAATCATAATATTTACAGTAATTAAAATTGGTAAACATGAAGGTACTTACAGAACTGAACTATGTATTTACACTACACTATGGCACTATTTTTTCTTCGTCTCCTTTTTAATACACTTTCGAAATGTCCACCGCCTAGCTCGATGCAAATTTAGTTTATTAAGAAAGAAGGTAGAAGAAATTAGTGCGCACATTCGCCCCTGTATCTATGGCCGTGTTAGGACGAAAGGTACCGGAGTCCCTCAGACGCTGAGTTGCACTTAACATTATCCTGGCGCTCAATCTGATACCATATCTTGCGTTGAACTCTCGACACGCTAACTCGACATTATCGTAGCAACGAGCCAGTGTCCTCACCATCTCCGTGTACTGAATATTGGTGTACTGGAATGCCGTCGCGCACGTAGACAAATGACATTCGGGAACACTTGTCGCTCGCTGCCGATGCCGGCGAATAACTACCCTTGTGAGCGGGCGCACCGCGGGCGGTGACGGCGCTTGCGGCGGCATATCAAACGTCAAAGGGGTAAGTCGGCAAATTAATGCATCTCCCTTTTTCACATTAATCTTCCATTTGCAAAAAACGAACCACAAAATTCCTAATATTTTGTCATTTCTTAGAATGTGAAAGACCACATTCGGTCGTTCATTTAAAAAAGCTTTATTACTTTGGGATTAGGTCTAAATTTCATTAAATTAACTTTTTTTTTAACACAACTAGCTCAAACGTAATACAAAACAATGTTTATGTGTGTGTAAAGAAAGCTATGACCGAACAACAAATTAAGTTTTGCATTTAAATTAGACATATTGCTTTGCAATAAGGATTAAGTTTCCTTAAATTAACTATTTTATTTACCGCGCACTACACAGGATAGCTATGAGCGTATTAGAAATTTGGTTATGCATTTGAATAGGCTTTATTCCTTTGAGATAAGGCTTAAATTTCCTTAAATAAAATATCTTATTACCTTGTTAAGACGCGGTGGTTCTAATTTCAGTTAAAGAAAAGATTTTTTCATGAAAAATTAACACATAAAAATAATGATGGAAATAGATTCAGAAGCCGATTCTGAGCAAACTACTTTCAGGTCTTGCGCTTATTCTGTTACACGTTGTAGAAATACGACATAAATTGCTATGCTTTAAAATGATGCCATGGCATCGAAAGGGATTTCATTGCTCGGCGTTGAAAGACGCGGCACGGGCTCCCGCGGCGGGATGCCGCGGCGTACTACGGTAGGCAACGGCATGCCGAGAACGCCGGCGCTGGTTGTGATATACCGCGGGGCGCCTGCGCCGTGGCAAGGCGCAGGAATGCCGCGTTATCCAAGCGGTTAAGAGTCCCTATCTTTACCTCGCTGAGCTGGACGCCTATTGGCGACCGGTGATGGAGGCCGTGTCAGACGCCCCGGGGCCTACACCGGAAGTTCTGGGCGCGTTAAAACGCTCGGAACAGCACGGGGGCAGTCGTGATTACTCTCAGCTGTGGACGCCTTTTACCGCTGAGGAGGTAAAGGCGTCCCGCGTGGATTGCAAGTCGGCTCCGGGTCCTGACGGAATTCTCCCAGGGACTTGGAATACGTTGCCTCCTGCAACTCAGGCGGAAATATTCAACGCGTGGATGACGGCTGGCGAGGTCCCTGACAGACTCAGCGGCTGCCGCACGGTCTTTGTGCCTAAGACGGAGACTCCTGCGTGTCCCGGGGAGTACCGGCCGATTTCGATCGCGTCGGTGCCCCTCAGGCACATGCACTCTGTTTTGGCTAAGAGGCTCGAAGCATGCTGCCCTCCCGATGCACGACAGCGTGGATTTATCTGCGCCGACGGCACACTCGAGAATTCGGCTGTGCTGGACGCGGTGCTGGGAGATTGCAGGAAGAAGCTGCGTGAATGCCATGTAGCGGTGCTGGATTTTGCCAAGGCGTTCGACACGGTGTCCCATGCGGCACTAGTCGATCTGCTGAGGAAAAGAGGCCTGCCTGAGGGGTTCTGCAGTTACGTTGCGAGGTTGTATGCCACTTCCGAGACTGTCTTGGTTGTGAATGGAGCCCGCAGCGGTCCAGCAAGAGTCGGTCAAGGAGTTCGCCAGGGAGACCCATTATCTCCGTTGCTGTTCAACATGGTGATGGACGTGATACTGGCAGCCCTACCAAAAGAAGTGGGTTATAGGCTGGAGGGCGAGGGTGTGTCTGCTCTGGCCTATGCCGATGACTTAGTCCTGCTTGCAGGCTCGAAGGTAGGAATGCAGTCGTCCATTGACTGTGTCTGTCGCACGGGTAGGATGATGGGCCTATTTGTTAGCCATGCGAAAAGCGCTGTGCTCTCGATGGTGCCTGACGGGAAGCGTAAGAAGGTACACTGCTTAACTGATCGCGTCTTTAAGATGGGATCACGTTGGCTGAGGCAAGTGTCTTGCGTCGAACGTTGGCGCTATCTGGGAGTCGATTATAAGGCGTCTGGATGCGTGACGTTAGAGCATGATGTTAAAGAAGCCTTAAATAACATCACGAAGGCTCCCCTTAAGCCGCAGCAGCGGCTCGAAATTGCAAGGGTTCATCTGATCCCGAGATTCCTGCATGGGTTCGTGCTGGGAAACATCTCGGATGATCGCCTGAGAATGCTCGATGTCCAGATCCGGAGGGCAGTGCGGACCTGGCTTCGGTTGCCGAAGGATGTGCCTGTTGGGTACTTCCACGCGGCTACTACGGACGGAGGCTTAGCGATCCCGTCGCTGAGAACTTGTGTGCCGGATCTCATTAAAAAGAGGTTCGGCCGCTTGGACTCGTCGCGATGGCCAGTGGCTAGAGCCGCCGCCAGATCCGATAGGATCCGAAAGAAGCTGCAGTGGGCCGACAAGCAGCTCCGTAAATTCACCGCTGAAAACCCCAGGTCGGGCGAGCGAACGACCGCATTATATTGGCGTGAAGCCCTGCACACCTCAGTGGACGGACTCGAGTTGCGCGAGTGTCCACGCGTTCCGGCGTCCACAAAGTGGATGCGAGAACGCAGTGTGCAGTACACGGGCCGAGACTTCGTGCAGTTCGTGCACACTCATATTAACGCGCTCCCGTCGCGAGTACGCAATACACGGGGGCGCAGGACTGGTGTTGAGTCGGAGTTGGACTGCCGTGCAGGTTGCATGGTCAGGGAAACGACGGCTCACATCATCCAACAGTGTCACAGAACACACGGCGGCCGTATTGAACGCCATAATTGCGTGGCAGACGTCGTCAGCTCTGCTATGACGGAAAAGGGGTGGACGGTTGTGAAGGAACCGAGGATAAGGACCGCTTTGGGCCTCAGAAAGCCCGACCTCATCGCCTCCAGAAATGGGGTGGGAGTAATAGTGGACGCGCAGGTAGTCTCGGGTCGGCGGCCGCTTGATGAGCTTCATCGTGAGAAGCGTAATAAGTACGGTAATCACGGTGAACTTGTTGAGAGGGTCGCGGACATACTGGGATTGCCTTGTAAAGAGAGCGTCCACTCGACCTCCTGCACCATTTCTTGGAGGGGGGTCTGGAGCCTTGCTTTCTATAGGGAGCTGAAAAGGTTCGTCGGGCTGGATGAGGGAGTGCTGGCCGGTATCCCGTCTTTGGCCCTGAGAGGCTCGCATATGAACTGGACGAGGTTCAATAGCATGACTACCCGAATCGACTGAGTCGGGGAGCGAGTGGCCGGATTCCTGTGGTCGCGGGCCGCCGCCGGGCCCAGGGGTCGAAGCTCCCACCAATGGAAACATGCCCATTAGTTATTCGACTATCTTCGGCCTCGCCCAACACCTCGCCGGCGAAATTCGACAGTTTGGTGACGGTAGGGGGATGTGGGAGTCCTGTCACAACAGGGTAGTGGGAATCTGTAGCGTTGATTCATGATGATTACAGTAACTCACAATCCTAATGGACGAAGGCACAACTGACGAGCTAAAATAACTATCGGAGCGCAGTTTGTCTGTGTGCGGTCGACGTATCGCTGACTGTCGTAGTGTGCGCTGTACGCACGGTGCAGCGCGAACTAATAATCTTGGTCCGTAACTGCTATTATTAGGTGTTTTTACTTACTAGATTCCGTAATACTGGATGGATTTTATTTTGTGATTATGACGTGCTATGTTTAGGTACCCTATAAAAATATGGTTAACTAGTATGGCATTCACTGAAGTAAAAGCAAACTATAAAGTGTGACCAGCGTATATAAGGTAAGTCTGAAACTAATTACACGTGTTATTGTACTCCTTTATTATTTAGATTAATTAGTCCTTTATTATTTACATTTATGTAACTATAATTATTACTATGTAAAAAATTAAAGTAAAATACAATAGACGTAGATATATTTAGTTACCTACCTATTCCGCTTGACTATTCTCCAAGAGCCATAAAAACCCCGTAAGAAATCGACACGTGTTTCACCTCTCAACGAGGCATCCTCAGGATGACGATTGGCCAATTGCAAACCAGAACGCGACGTGTTACCACACCGAGCGCTGGACGCAAAGTGAAAACTTAAGTTAAAGTCACTTTGGTTCCAGCGCTCGAGGGGTTTAGGAGGGAACAGATGAACATACATACATACCGGTCAAAATCATAACCCTCCTTTTTTCTTCGCCGTAGTCGGGTAAAAAAGAATTACCGTCTGTCCCAATCCTTTTCGCTCATCGATGATGTCAGGTAATATTTGATTTTCGGCAGATTTCAGCCTACTTAATTCTCTACTAATATAATTAACACATTATTAGATTAAAGAAATAATAGTAAACTACTTACAACAATTTTCTTACTAAGCAAGATCATCATCATTCTCCTGCCCTTATCCCAATTTATTTGGGGTCGGCGCAACATGTCCCTTTCTTCCATACTTCTCTATTAGCCGTCATCTCGTTAGTCACCCCCTTTCTAGCCATATCATCTTTCACACAGTCCATCCATCGTTTCTTTGGTCTTCCCCTACTCTTATAGCCATCGACATTCATACCCAAAACTTTCCTCACGACATTTTCCTCATTCCTTCGCATCACGTGCCCATACCATGACAACCGATTTCCGTACAATTTTTCAGTCACCGGTGCCACTTTCAGACTTCCTCTTATGTACTCATTTCTTATTCTATCCATTCGTGTAACACCACACATCCCTCTTAACATTCTCATCTCAGCTGCATGCAATTGCCTTTCATTCATCCCTTTTGTGGCCCAACATTCTGATCCATACAAGACAGCAGGTCTAACTATTGTTTTATATATCTTCCCCTTAAGTTTAAGGGGAATGCGGGAGTCGCAGATTGTTCCCGTGACCTGCCGCCATTTCATCCATCCAGTGTTAATTCTGTGCTTAACCGCCCGATCTACTTCGCCGTCGCTTTGCACGAGTGAACCGAGATACCGAAAGTCGGAGCAGACTGGGAGAAGTGCGCCATCAAGCGTTATGGCTCCAGAACTGGAGAGACCGCCGAAATCGCAGAACATATGCTCAGTTTTGGTTCTGCTGATTTTCAAGCCAACATTCTCCAGCTTCTGTTGCCATTTCTCCAATCTGCTCTGGATCTCAGGTTCATCTTCACCGACAAGAACAATGTCATCGGCAAACAGCATGCACCAGGGTGCCTCTTCCTGTATGTCCGACGTCAGAACGTCCATAATCAACAGGAAGAGGTAAGGACTTAAAGCCGACCCTTGGTGCAAGCCTACAGCCACACTGAACTCGTCGGTATTGCCAACAGCCGACCGGACGTAGGTACGAGATTGACTGTACATAGCACGAATTAACTCTATATACTTCCCGGGCAAACCTTTCTCTTTCAAGGCCCACCACAACACATCCCGAGGTACCCTATCATACGCTTTTTCCAGATCAATGAACACCATGTGCAAGTTCTTGTGCGCACGTCTGTACTTCTCGCACAATTGGCGGAGTACAAAGGTGGCGTCCATTGTTCCTCGACCTGGCATAAACCCAAACTGATTTGGGGTTATCTCATTCTCCTCTAAGCAAGATGATGGCAAAAATTATTATTTACCTAAGAACTGCACGTGCCTTCCGTGTTCTTTTAACTTTTTTCTTTTTATTACCTTTCATTCTTCCGTGATAATAAAGTGCAATTATTCGACCCATTTTCTAAAAATTAAACACTGTTTTACTGTAAGTATAATACAAAACATGAATATGTATAAATATCATTAGCAAATCACAAAGTGTTACACCATACATTATACAGGCTGTAAGGGTAAACAGTCTTGTCATTCAAACCATGGGTAGTTGACTTAAATAAAAAAATAAATGACAGAACACAACAAAAAAAAAACGTCATTTTCATTAAAAGATTTTAAAAAGTTTCTATCCGACACCGTGCTCTCTAGTGAAACAGCTGACTAACTGAGGGAGGGGTCACGCTCGCGGCCGGTCAATTCACATCCCGTACCCCCCGCCCAGACGCAAGTTCGTTGCCCTAGCGCATAGGACAACGAACTTGCGTCTCTTGTGGTAAAATGTAGAATTAAAAAAAAGAAAAAAAAAGTTGTAATTTTCCATTGATTTTACGTTCTATAAATGAAACCAAACCACTGGTTGCAATGATAACGGTGTTTACCCTTACTCCCAGTCTCAAAACTGGTTAGCTCTAGTACAAAAGTACGCCCGATTCCGCGAATTACGTCGGGAGCGGCGGCAGCGGCGAACGTCATAGGCGACACAGGTCCGACGTCGAGAAGCCTTCGGGCGCGACTGATTGCCTCGATTTTTTTTTTTTTTTTGAATGGCATCTCGTAGGGTTTCCACTAGGGGTATTTGCTACTCAACCGGACTTTCCTGCGGAGATGCTCTAAGCTACTAACTTAAAGCCTCCAGCCAGGGGCATAAAAACTAAAAACTAACTTAAACTAAGCGACTGCTCGCTAAGGGCACCCCCTGTGGGGTACGGACCTCGGCTTAGGGCGTCGCTGGGGGGAGGGCAGCAAGTCGGGACAGGCTGGATCGGGGAGTTTAAAACTACTGACGGCTCTACATCAGCCCGGGCTGGTGTTTGAGCGTCGAGCAAGAGTCGGGGAGGAGTAGTATCGGATCGGGGACGCGGTCGCGGGGGACCTCGACGGCGAGGTCGGAAGGACGGGCGGCGTCTGGTTTTAAGAACCGTACTAGTTGCCCTATTGCTCTCCTGTAGGAGAGTTATGGGGTCGTCGGGGTCGGTAAGAGCGTGTCTGGGACGGCGGGTACGACTAATGCGGGAGGTGGTATAGTTGGCCGCCTCGACAACCAGAGGGTTGCGATGTTTGGCGGCAGAGTCAAAGAAACGCTTGGAAAGGCGTTTCATGAACTGGACTATTGTGGGGATTTTAAGGTCGAGGTGGAGGGCCTCGTTACGGATATAATAGGGGGCACCCGTAGCTCTACGGAGGAAACGGTTTTGGAGGGCTTGCAACCTATGGATATGGCGGGGCCTAGCGTGGGCAAAGACGGCACAGGCATAAGTCATGATGGGACGGATACACGCCGTGTAAATACGCAATTTGCACAATTTGCTACGAGCGTGGAGGACGGAATGAAGCCTAGCTAGAGCGAAAGCGGCCCGCGAACGGACCTGCTTTATGTGCTCTTGGAAGGTAAGGTGGTTGTCTAGGACGACACCTAGGTATTTGGCTCGCTTCCCCCAAGGGATCTGCTTGCCGAACATGGTAAGGGGCTCGGGGAGGGGGGCGAACATCCGCGGCTTGGAGAATAGTACCGCCTGACTTTTGTCGGGATTGACTTCGATTCGCCACTTCCTGAACCATTCGCCGAGCTTGTCGACTGAGGCCTGGAGAGTGCGGCGAATCGCATCGGGGCTACGACCCTTGGAGTAGATGGCCGTATCGTCTGCGAACAGAGCCAACTGCGCCTTCTTACTCTTTGGGATATCGCTGGTGAACAGTGTGAAGATGAGTGGGGAGATGACAGAGCCCTGGGGGACACCTGCACGTATGGGACGGGGGGAGGATATGGCACCCTCTATGCGATAGCGGAAGGTACGATTTGACAGAAAGTCTCGTATGATGAGCACGAGACGGTCAGGCACCCCGAGTTGGTAGGTACAGCTTATATGTATAATAAGCCGTTGTGCCAGACTTTGTCAAAAGCCTTCGCTATGTCGAAGAAGACCGCACCGACTAATGAGCCTCGCATGAAGCTTTCGCTTATATGCTCGACAATGCGGTGGGCCTGGTGGATGCTACAGTGTTGGGTGCGGAACCCAAACTGTTCGTGCGGAATGAGGCCCTTGGTCTCAGCAAAATCTCTAAGTCGCTTATAAATAAGCCTCTCGTAGATTTTGCCGAGTACCCTGAGTAAACTGATGGGGCGGTAGCTGGAAGGCTCAGATCTGGGCTTGCCGAGTTTGGGGATGCCAATAACGGTGGCTTCCTTCCATGCCTGGGGGAAGATATTATTGTTGAGAGCACCATTGAAGATGATGGTCAAAAGCATAATCAGGTGGGCTGGGAATAGTTGGATCACTCTATTAGTGAGTCCATCTGAGCCGGGGGCTTTGCGGTTCTTAAGACCTTTGATGATCTCGTGCACCTCGTCAGGGGTGACGGGGGGCAGTGGGTCATCAGGGTCTTCTACGGGGGGAAGAGATACTCTGCGTTCGACTTCAGCGTCGATCTCAGTGAGATGAGCTTGGTCTACTGGCAGTAAGCTGGGTGAGCATTGAGCTTCGAGACTGTCGGCTAGGCACTCGGCCTTGTCGATGTCATCGAAGGCAATGGTCTTATCGGGGCGAACAAGTGGGGGCATGGCAGCGCTCTGTTGGGACTGAAGGTTCCTCTGGAGTTGCCAGAAAGCTAAGTGGGTGGGTTCGAGATCGCTCAGCACCTTTCCCAGCCCGCTTCATGCAACTCAGCTATGCGATTCCTTACTTTGCGTTGTAAGTAACGCATGTGAGATTTGTTAGCGGAGCAAGGGAAGTTGCTGTAAGCACGAGTGGCCGCGTTCTTCTCGGTCATCAGGTCACGTACATCGGTCGGCAATTTGAAGCGGTGGTCGTCCACCGCTGGAACTTGCCTCGAACAGTCGTTCAAGTACGTGATCCGTGAGCGAGTCGATCGCGGCCGTCGTGTCCGCGACAGAATCGAACTGTTCGGGTATAGAGTCCAATTGGGGGGACGTGTTGGATTTCAGCAATTCGCCTACTTTCCTCCAGTCCGTGACCTTCTTGGTGGCAGGGGGCTGTGTGGGGTCAGGGAGACCTATACGGGGGGCCAGTTTCATGACTACTGGGCGGTGATCAGAGGAAAGCTCTTGCACCGTTTCGATCGAGTTAAGCCTAAGGCTGACGTTCTTAAGGAGCGCCGTGTCTAGGACATCTGGGGTATGGTTGGGGTCGTGGGGGAAGTGGGTGGGAGTCATCGGGGCGATGACGTCAAAAGTCAGGGTATTTGAGAGGTCGAATAGGAGTCGCCCTCTGGCTGAGGTCCTGGTACTATTCCAAGACGGATGTTTAGCGTTGAGGTCGCCCGCTATGATAACGGAGTCGCTCAAGCCTAGAAGGGAGGTGAGATCATTGGAGATCTCCTGGGCATTCTCGGTTGCCGGGGAAGGGGGAGGGAGGTAAGCGGAGACTAGGGTGATAGGCTGATGGCCAGTCATGCCTAGACGGCAAACAGAGACTTCTAGCTGAGAGAGGGTAGGAGGGTCCATTGGGATGCAATAGAGCTCCTTTTTGTAATAGATAAGGGTGCCGCCCTTGTGACAGCGAGTCCTATCGTTGCGAACTATGCGATAGTTCGCTATGGATGGGTTACGCTTATGGGGTTTGAGGAACGTTTCCTGTACTAAGAGGATGTCTATTTGATGGTCGCGGATGAATTCCGCGATCTCATCTCTTTGACCAAGAATGCCATTAGCATTGAAGAAGCCTAAGTTTAGGGATCGGGGTTCAAACCTAGCTAGGGGTGTTTTATCCATAATGGGGGGAGGGTTGGTTAGCGAGGGAGGTCATAGCTTGCGTAATTTCGGGGTACGCATTGAATATTTGGGGGATCCTACACACATCGTTGGCATTCCTGGCAGCAACGATCTCGTTGGCCATTTGCCTAGCGCGAGGGGTGAAAAAAGTCATTGTGGTTTTTCCCTGAAGGGGACAAAATAACCCGACGACCGTTTTATCGACTATAACTATTAATAGAAATACTATACTAGCTGTGCCTTGAAAAAGGCACACAGCTAGTAGCTGAAGATAGTCACTATTAAAAATAGGACTATAGAAGATCGTCACGAGGTGCGACGAAATCTTGAGAGCAGGAACCACAGAGCCGGAATCGGGAGCACTCGAACCACAAACACGTCCGTCCGCTACCTCTGCCGCGCGCCGAGTCCGATTGTCTCGAGCGAGCGCATCGGTTTATAAGGCATTATTTAGATCTTTTATTATAATTAAATTAGTAGTCAAAAATAAAATATAAAAACTGAATTTGGTAGATAAATAACTAAAATTTTAAAATAATTAAGACTTATTGTTAATATGTAACAAATTCTTACGCGTAGACGACGATTTTGCACATGGTATTATTGCGTTTTTTCAGCGTGGATCACATTTTTTTTCAAGTAAGTACTAATTCAATAAACTTTGAAAAAATGATCAGTCGCCTTAATAATATACTATATGCCCAGTATTTAGGATTTTTCTCAGATTGATATTTGCTACCAGTAAGCTATGAACCAATTGAAAAACCAGGTGTTTCACGCTTACGTAACCACGATTTTTATTTTTCGTAATTTATATTGAGTAGTTAGTTTTAATTTTATTAGTCAACTTACTAGTTAAATAGGTGATGAATAATTTTGCATTTAAAAACAAAACAGATATCTTAAGGATATTGGCTCCGAAAAAACTTGAATTTTCTGTTTTTAGACCGCGAAATTGATATTTACGTCAAAACTAACAGGTTTTCTTAATTGACAGTAGATCAACAAGCATTCCATGCCAAATCCACACAGCCACTAACACGACCTCGGTGAAGTTAGCCGCACGATTTCATTATTATGAACTTTTGTTAATGCTAATCGTTAGAGAATCGTTAGAGAGGGTTAGAGAGAAAAGAAAAATCGTTGGAGAGTAATTAGTTTTTATGTAAAAACAATTTTAATTTTTCCTGTGAAGTTGGCCCCCCTTCCCGCAAAAATGGACTTAGACGTAATTTTATTTTTTTAATCGTTTGCGAATCGTTAGCGAGAGATTGAGAGTTACACAAAATCGTTAGAGAGTTAAAATTTTATTTGATATTAAATAATTTCTAAGAGCGTGACGTTAGCCCACCTCTGTGAATTTTGCCCCCGACATAATTATTCTCAACTTTTGTTAATGCTAATCGATAGAGAGAGTTAGAGAGAAAAGAAAAATCGTTAGAGAGTAATTAGTTTTATTTATCAACGATTTTAATTACTTTTGTGACATTGGCCCCCATTCCCGCAAAAATGGACGTAGACGTAATTTTTTTTTTTATAGTTTGAGAATCGTTAGAGAGATAGAGAGTTAAAAAAATCATTAGTGTTAATATTTTAATTAAAATTAAATTATTTCAAAGTCAAAAGTCAAAGTCAAAGTCAAATAATTTATTTCAAATAGGCACATATATGGCACTTTTGAACGTCAAACAAAGAAATAGAATTGATTCTAGTTGCCCCTTCCAAAAGGTAGTTTTCGTATGGAGAAGAATGGGCAAGAAACTCCATCGTTACTCTTTTAAAAATGTTTTACAATATTTTGTATACATTAATTATATAATTATATGTGAAGACGATGCACCTGCAATAAGATTACTGTACTACGAAAGGTAAAAAGAATTATAAATGGAGCAATAATGAATAAATTAATTACCAGATACATGGTGCTCACATATTTACAAAGATTGTAAAAGTATACGATATTACAATAGTCCTAACATTGTTACAAGTAGTACTAATAAGTCAGTGCGTGAGTTTAAGTAATGACAGAGTGTAAAAGTCTATGACATACAAATAATAAATAAAAAAAAAACTAAATTAGCTATCAGTTTGATTTTGTCCAGACACTAAATCGTCCTATGGAGCAAGACCAGCATGTTTCCAAGCATTCTTATCTTGGATATAATCCTCTAATTTGTAATAAGCTTGTTTACAAAGTGTACTTTTTATATGAGTTTTAAATTTTCTTTCATTTAATTGCAATATATCACAAGGTATTTTGTTATAGCATTTAACGCAGTACCCCATAAAAGATGTTTGTACTTTAGCTAATCTGAAAAATGGTTGATCTATTTTATCTTTATTTCTAGTATTAAAATTATGCCTATCACTTATTTTATTAAAAAGATTTAAGTTTTTTCTTTCTGAGAACGCGTTTTACCCTAGGACCTGAGAAGGTTAAAATTTAGAAACGTGTCGCCCCGATAGGGGTGTGGGAGGAAGGAGAGGGGGGAAGGGTTAGTAGATCCCCCCACTCCCCCCAGCCGAAGATACATAGTTTTTTGTAAATGATTTTTAAATATGACAAATCTCTTATATGCTGGGGCCACACCAACGGACTATCGCGATAGACGTTAACCGTTGGTGTACTACACCACGACTTACCTCGAGAATTTGTCAACGGCATTTACATTGGCGTTTGAAGTTGGGTGATTGATAACTCTGGTGGCGGCATTTTAGGCAGATCAAAGAGATTTACCGCGAGAATTATTGCATTGAATGAAGCGGGGCCACACTTACATTTCTCACTGTGCACCGTAAGCGCGAGTAGTACCGTGAGTAGTAGGTACTACTGATACATGACATGATGCAGAGGAACGATAAAGTTATGAGTGGTAAAGTTGTGTATTTGATCAACGATCATTTCACAGTGATACCTGATAAGAATACGAAATATTGTTGGTAGTTTCAATTTGATTCGGTACTTATAGTGCATCATTTATGCTCAAAACACACAAAAATGGGTGCTTTTCGGGAGCTGGTCGGCTCGTTTTTAACCCACAGACGGAAAAAGAGGGGTGTTATAAGTTGAACGTGTGTGTCTGTATGTGACATCGTAGCTGCCAAACGGCTGAACCGATTCTGATATTTTTTATTTTGTTTGAAAGGTGACTTGATAGTGTTCTTAGCTATGATTCAAGGAAATCGGTTCAGCCGTTTGAAGATTATCAGCTCTTTTCAAGTTGATGAATGGATGGATCTTCCATAGGTCACATCGATTCGAAAGGACATGTCCAAAAATGGTTTTTTATTATTCAATAATTCTAACCAGGATAAGTTAAATATATTTGGATAGACATCCCAAAAAGTAGTAGCTCTAACTATGTATCATGCACTAGCTGTACCCTGCGGTTTCACCCGCGTAGGTCTCGATCCCGTGGAAATATAGGGATAAAACGTATCCTATGTCATTCCAGGTCATGGTCTACCCGTGTGCCCATCCTCTCCTCTCTATCTATAGTAGTGAACGTCGCGATGGCGCGGCGCCGGCCGGCGTACGCGAACCGTTCGTCGCGTATTGCATTTTTATACTCGTGATAACTTCGAAATTAAATGTCCGATTCGAATGAATTAAAAATTATTTTACTGCTACATAAATACCCTTGATGTTAAAACTATTTATTTGAATAAGAATTAATATTATGTTGATAAAACTCCTTCACATATAATGTATTTATTTCGAACAAATTTGATAACCATAAAAATGGTTATAGTGAGTCAATCTTAAAAGATAGACATATGCTGTCGCGGACTTTTTTTTATGACTTTTAAAGAGGAACAAATCCATGATACATGATATTTGCGTAACTTAAATCGGTTATGAAGCGCACGCAACAGAAGGTCTCAAAAAGGAATAATTTTTCCCGATTTTGCAACATTTTTCATTTCTTCTCCGCTCCTATTGGTCGTAGCGTGATGTTATATAGCCTTCCTCGATAAATGGACTATCCAACACGAAAATATTTTTTCAATTCCAACCAGTAGTTCCTGAGATTAGCGCGTTCAAACAAACAAACAAACCTGTGAAACAAACTCTTCAGCTTTATAATATTAGTATAGATTATAATATTAGTATAGATTTTTAAGGATTACCAATTTTGAGAAAAATCGTTTTTTAATTTTTTTATTTATTCTAATCTTATGTACACACAGTAAAATATAAAAAAGATACGACATAGTTAAAATATGAGTACAAATATGAGATGAGTAAAAATATGAGAACAAACTTTTCTAATTATCTAGGGTAATAAAGTGAACACACCCCAGAAAATAACAAACTTTTCAAAATTGACACATGGTAGGGTACTGTCATTACAGTCAATCAATATTTCGTTGTAAAGAATATGACAATGCAAACAAAAATTCTCATCAAGTTGTTTACTTTATGTACCATATTCTGAAATAAGATGAAATGGGATATTTTCAGTCAAAAATGTGTAGCATAATTCTTTTAGACCTCTCTTTAGATTATAGCTACTAAGAATCTATAAGTGCAAGAAGTGCATGTTTCAGCATAGTCCACAGGCTTAGCAGGAGTAAAATGATAATAGTACCTACTGATCAAGAACATTTTTTTAATTACGATGGAGAATTCCTGTTTTATGACTTAGAATCGAGATCGGAAGTGGATGAAAAGCCTTTCGACAATTATGATATTTAAAAACTGAATAATATGCTTGGAATGCAAGTGTTACAGATTTTTTATGAAATAAAACTTTTTTTTTTAGTTTTCTTATTAAAATACTGTCGACAAAATGAGCAGGTATATATATAATTTTGATGCCAGCCCATCCAAGATACCAGACAATAATGTAATACACTCTATAACTATAGTGGTGTGAGTCCTCTGATCAAAGCTGTCTTATGTAATGACGAAATGCCTGGTATCTTCACTAACTTCTAAGTACAGTACTTTTACTGTACCGTTCGGTTGAATATGTTGCCCATAATAAGAGCGAGCCTGTTTAATCTAAAACGTGTTCTCAGAAATAATTTAATATCAATTAAAATATTAACTCTCTAATGAGTTTTTTTTACTCTCTATCTCTCTCTAACGATTCTCAAATTATACAAATAAAAAAATTACATCTACGTCCATTTTTGCAGGAATGGGAGCCAATTTCACAAAAGTAATTAAAATCGTTGATAAATAAAACTAATTACTCTCTAACGATTTTTCTTTTCTCTCTAACTCTCTCTAACGATTCTCTATCGATTAGCATTAACAAAAGTTGAGAATAATTATATTGGGGGCAAAATTCACAGAGGTAGGCTAACGTCACGCTCTTAGAAATTATTTAATATCAAATAAAATATTAACTCTCTAACGATTTTGTGTAACTTTCAATCTCTCTCTAACGATTCGCAAACGATTAAAAAAATAAAATTACGTCTAAGTCCATTTTTGCGGGAAGGGGGGCCAACATCACACGACAAATTAAAATTGTTTTTACATATAAACTAATTACTCTCTAACGATTTTTCTTTTCTCTCTAACCCTCTCTAACGATTAGCATTAACAAAAGTTCATAATAATGAAATCATTCGGCTAAATTCACGGAGGTACTAACACGTCCTACTGACATGAGCGCCCGACCCAAAGAGTAAAGTAACTATGCCCGACCCCGACCCAGCAGCCCTGCTAATTAGTCTGTGCAGCAGCCCGTTGTTGCGCCATTTTACCATCGAACCTTCGGTGTTGCCAGTACAATATCCAACAATTATCTATATATTATCTTCATTGAAACCTAACACTATGTATAGATTGTTAGTCCTAAAAAATTTGCTAAAAATTAGGTTTTAATGATAGGAACGTATTCGCTGTAAATCCGACTCCACACGTAGGCGCGGAGGGGCGAGGCGGCCCGCGAGTTGAGGAGCAGGTGCATCAAAACGAAGCTGCGGTGGTGAGCGTTAAGCCATCTGCGATGATAAGCTCGCGTGGGACCGCTGGAGCCCTGCAGCGCCGGAGCCGTGACAGTGCCTTTTGTTCGTACAGCATAAACCATTTTTCTATGAATATGTAAATAGCAAAATTATTCAGTTTAACATAACATCAATATTGCAGGCGCTTGTACTGAACTAGCATTGTTGTGCTTATATGGGCAAATTAATATTACGATGAATAAATGGTATGGAAAACAACATTATTGAAATATAGCAAATAAATAATAGGACACTTGATCGATTATGTAAAACCCTCAGACCAAATAAAAAACCAAGAGAGCGCTGCGAACAATACAGTGAAGCATGCCAAAACTACACCAACGCTCTGTACACACGGCTACACATCAAGCTATACAATTCCAGTATAAGCTGACCTCGCATTGAACGGAAATCATATACAATGCGAGATCAGCATAAACTGGAAATGTATAGCTTGATGTGTAGCCGTGTGTACACACTCAAACGCACACATTGACAAGCATTTACAATCAAACTACACCAAAATATGAGCACACATGTTTACGAAACCGGCTTCAAGTCACTGTTGACAGCGCTCTGTCTTGGTTTTTTATTTAGTCTGAGGTATGACCAATGAAATTAGAGAAAATGATTTTATGTCATGGCAATGATCTGAAGCGTTATTTCTAATGAAATTATGGCATATGAAATTATAGTTTATAAAATTATGGCATATGAAATTATGGCAAACATTAGTAAACCAACAATGAGCCATTGAAACGCGTTTAAACGTACTTGATGTGGATGTTCAGTACTGTACTGCTTCGTTTGAGTTTGATCCACATTTGTATTTCATCAAATTTTGTCTAATTCTATATGTAATCACTAACAGATATTGACCGGTAACTTATATGTGTGCTGCAACTGTAAATATAAGTTGGTTGTTTGATACTAAAATAAAATGTTTTCATTACTAATTGCCATAGAGAAAAATAGCAATGGGCCAGAATAAATCGGACACTGTCGACATTTGACCCACACTGCACTGACAGCAAAGAGTATAATAGTAATATGACTGACAGTGACAGTGTCAATCACAGTCGGTCACAAATTAGCCGTACTCTGCGTCTGGAAAGATTTGTTCTTCAGCAACAAAATACGAGTCGCTTTGTTTATTTTCGTATAAAGCGCGCGCGGTTTTACCCAAGTTTTTGATGATAAACGTTGGTTGGCACTATTTAATTATTATCGCCTAATTGCAGTATTTTTTTAATAACGTTTGCAATTTTGGATACAACCACAGGCTATGAATAAATGATTATTTAATAAATACCTAACCAAACTACTTGATATACAACTATGTCTATTGAAATAGAATCAGCCGAGTGAGTATTTGACGGATTGATATTATAAATTACAGTGGATATCAAACAAAGTGATGAATGTCTTCAAATTTCCAGTGTTATCCGGCTGATCCAGCAATACTTGAAGGAATCTAACCTCACTAAGACACTGCAGACCCTGCAGGTATGCGTATATATATATTATGATAACCATGCTACGTTAGTAAGCAATTAAGTAAGCATGTAAGTATAGAATGCAACCTTACAATGGAAATGCTTTACATTTTGACAATTAAAAACCCAAGACTTCCGAAATTAAAGTTTAAAAAAACTTTAATTTCGGAAGTCTTGGGTTTCTAATTTTACCTTTTTTTTTTAGCTTTTTAGTGTTTTACAATGCATGTGCTCGGATAGAGCGTTTTCATAGCAGCCAAATTTTGCGGAAAATGTAACTATTTCGCACTAGTGCTTTGAGCTTTTTTTTTTTCTTCTTACTGTGTCTTCCCGACGTTGTTTTTTTTTTAAATCATACGTGGGAAGGGACGAGGTCCTGGCGGGGATCAGCGCCGTGTGCGGCGACCCTGTTCGGGAACAGTAATAATACTATACTTCAATAAATGCAGTATTAATTAACTACTCTAGATTTAGATTTTGATCAATATATAAATTGGTCTATATATTTTTTACCAGCTTCCGCCCGCGGCTTCGCCCGCGTGGTATGTCGATAAAAAGTAGCCTATGTCCTTCCCCAGGATGCCTTCTATCTCCTTGCCAAATTTTGTCGACATCCCTTCAGTGGTTTAGGCGTGAAAAGGTAGCATACAGACAGACAAACAGACAGATAGACAGACAGACAGATAGCCAGAGAGACAGACAGACAGAGTTACCTTCGAATTTATAATATTAGTATGGATTTCCTCACACAATGCATAGTAAAACGTTATAAGATACACGTGCATAAGATGAATTCCGACTCGTGTCGGAAATCACCTACTTTCCGCACTTATATCATAATAAATGACTATTTTGGAAGTCATATTTTTTTTTTGTAATTTTTTTTTATTGTTGTTAATTGGGTTTGAGTTATTATAACTTTTATTTATGAAATTTTGATAATAATGTTAGTTTGTAATATTTTTAAGATTATAGTTTAGAAGTAGTCGGAACTGAAGCAGTTCAGTGTTGGAGCCGTCTCAACACTTTCCAGGTGCCTATTCGAATTTGAATGAATAATGGAAGTGATAGAATTTGCCCAATTTGCCCAATCGTCTCTGGTGCAGTCTTAAGATCTCCATTGTTAAACCTATATTTAAAAAGGGTAATAAGCAGCTAATGCAAAACTATAGACCTATTGCGTTTTTGCCAATTTTTTCCAAAAGGAGAATGCCAGGGTCTCCCACAAGAGTCGGCCAGGACCGACAAAGATGAACTATATTTCATATAAAAGGAAAAAAAATATAGAATTTGATAGTATAATTAGTTTTCTATTTGAAGCACAACCAAAAAAGTTATAGTTTTTTAAAGTTGACCACTTGTGACTTCTGACTTTAACAATAACATGAAATAAACTATTAAATGATTAATTAAAATAATGACTTTTTGCTCCTCAGTTTCAACAGCCAAGATAGTCGTAAATAGTAGAAAAATCGGAGTCCAGAAACACAGCAATCTAAAAACAACACAAAACTCAAAATAATACGAAAATACTTCGTTGCTCGTGTTTTGAAGTTCTATGTTCGCTAGACGCACGTGCGAGGTGTCAAAAGACGCGTCTCGGCGCGGACTAGCGATCTACGAAGTTATTGGAATTTATCTGCCATCTGGAATAAAAAAATTGTGTTTTTGTCGAATAACGTGTTTTTCGCACGCCGGAAAAGTCAAACTTTTTGACATTGACAAATGCAAGTTATAGTTTTACATCAAGTGTGCCAGCACTATAATTACATTATTAGGAATAAACTATTCTATCTAAACGATATCGATAATCCATTTAAAAAATATTTTTAATTATTACATTACTATAAAATATAATATACTTATTCAAAAATAAAATATAAGTAAAAATCTTTTTAAAAACAAGCTTTTAATTAACTAAAAGTACTAAATAAAACTTACGTAAACATAGAACTTTAATATTTTCTTAAAACCTTGAGGCTTTTTAAGAAGGACATTTACGCCTCAAGCTTTTAAGAAAATATAAAAGTTCTATGTTAACGTAAGTTTTATTTAGTACTTTTATTTAATTAAAAGCTTGTTTTTAAAAAGATTTTTACTAATATTTTATTTTCTAATTTTTAGCATTAGGATTTGTTTAAATATCTGTTCTATCACCTTCACAAATCCAACGAATTAGGTTTACCCACGGCCACCTTCCGGCTCCATCATCAGGCACTGAACACCACCTAGTGTCAAAGCACTTGTTAATACATGACCAATGAGTCCTTAATAAATCTCATAAATAATCTAATATATTTGTCATAGTTAAATAATTGATTGAATAATATAAAAGATATGTTTATTTTACGAGATATCTGCACACCTGTTTGAACTTTTATTGAATGTACCTATCACTTTATGGTACCCATATTCTAACAAATAAATGATTTGATTTGAAAATATTTCAACTATTTCCAAATATCAATTGAGACAGTTTACATCCACAAGGCATGAACTTCTGCAGTGTGTTGTAGTTAGTGCAGTAGGTTTTGTTCTGCAGGAGGAGACGGGCGTGTCGCTGAACACGGTGGACAGCGTGGACGGGTTCTGCGCGGACATCAACAATGGGCACTGGGACACGGTGCTGAAGGCCACGGCGTCGCTCAAGCTGCCCGACAAGAAGCTCATGGAACTGTACGAGCAGGTGGTGCTGGAGCTCATTGAGCTGCGCGAGCTGGGCGCCGCGCGCTCGCTGCTGCGTCAGACGCACCCCTGTCTGCTCATGAAGCAGCAGGAGACCGACCGCTACATTCATCTCGGTAACTACCCACCTACACGACTCCACGAGTAATGTGCTCACTAATGGTGCCGATTCTCTTGTACACCGAACTAAAATTACTATCAATAAAATTCCTTACTTTTGGCTATGAGAATCTTGGAGCTATTCTGCCAAATAAATTCTCTAAAATTAAAACATTATTTTGACACAACAAAACGAATTTGACAACAGCGCCTCCACTTGGTACTTGTTTACTTCAGCGTCGACGTGTTTTTTTTATGGACTTTTTCAGTATTGTATGGAAAAAAACGAAAAAAAAAATACCAACATGTTGAGGATTAGGGGTTTAAGGGTTGTATACATTCTAGGGGTCGAAATTTTCATTATTTTTGCGATAGGACACACCTTTTTCGAGATATAAGCAAAAGAAAATAAAAAAAAGATACAGTAGGACTGTTTTGCAACTGAAGTCGAGGTGTTGGTTTGAATTTTAGTTCATGACATCTAATTTTATTCCACACATTTTTAATCGCGATTAAAAATAATCAGATTTAGTTATAGGATTTTTGTTATAAGTATAACAGAAGTTTAGGTTAAAACGTCAAATTCAGAATAGCATTTTCACTAAATTAAAACTCAGTGCTATCTTAGTGCTGTCAAAATAAAATTAGTTAAGTTGTGTCACTATAGTCTATTTTAGAATGGGAAAACCTCGATATAAATCCGTTTTATTTAAGAGTTGCATATTATATTTTATACCATGACTGCGAGAAAAAGAACTTCGAGTATGTTTTTATGTCAATGTTATGCCTTGGTTTTATAGTACCTACCTACACCGTAGCATAGAATACATACTCCATAATGTCGATGACTTCTTTTTCTTCGACAACTCAAAACAGGCTGAAAATGTGCCAGAAACTTGATTTTCATTTTTCCATTTGCAAAACTCATCGTAGGCTTTGATGTAAACCAACTGTGATTTGTTAGGTAGCAAGTTTTCTACTATATCGGCCGCCCTCTCTTTCATAAAATCAGGTTTTAACACATCTTCTTCATCACTTGAAAACATTTTCAATCGATTTATTATAAAGTAACCCTAAACTTTTTGTTCGTACAACTTACAATATTTAAAATAGCGCCAATTTACTTTACGACAGCAAAGAACACAAAACATTATTCTAATGCTAAACTCCTGTTCGAAAATCAAATCAAATAGGAGTTTGCATTGAGATGGAGTTCGAATATATTGGCGTTCTAAATTCAAACACCAAAACAGTGATTAAAAGTGCTTTTTATTCACTGTTTTCAGTGAATAAAATAAGCTTTTCTCAAACATGCTTGGAAATTCGAGCATTATTTTGACCTTCGAGATAAATCGAAATTGCCGTACTGTTCAAAACAAATGACGATGCGGCCGGCGAAAGTAAGTATGAAAATCCATATCTGTCGTGTATTATGTCGTAAATTACTATGAAAACTCATACCTGTTGTGTTATTTAAAAATGGAACGAACTTTTTACTTCAGCGCATCAAAGATTTTATTTATACCATTCCCCCTCTAAAAAGCTTATTTTATTCACTGAAAACAGTGAATAAAAAGCACTTTTAATCACTGTTTTTGTGTTTGAATTTAGAACACACCAATATATTCGAACTCCATCTCAATGCTATACAAACTCCTATTTGATTTTCGAACAGGAGTTTAGCATTAGAATAAAAACTATTTTGTGTTCTTTGCTGTCATTAGTAAATTGGCGCCATTTTAAATATTTTAAGTTGTACGAACAACAAGTAAAGTGTTACTTAAGGGGCCACCGAATGATGCTCTCAACTACAATTTGGAGTTCGTGCAAACTTCGTTCGGTGCGCCGCCGTGTATGTGTGCGTGGTGAGATAAGAGTTAAGTAGATATTATTATTTGCCATTCATTCTTATCGAGTCGTTCAATCGGCTTTTATATTTATTATTAATAATTAGGTATGTTCATTATTTGCTATATTTTTGTTGACTAATTTGGGGAATCGCTATTGAATGTACAGACTAGTAATGCGTTTTTTGGAAATTTCTTTACCATGTCAATATCTCAAGATATTAGATTACTATCTGCGCCCTTCGATTTCACCCGCGTAAGTCTTGATTCCGTAAGAATATCGGGATAAAAAGTATCTTATGTCCTATTCCAAGTAATGGTCTACCCATGTGCTAAATTTCATCTAAATCCGTTCGGCCGTTATAGCGTGAAAGAGTAACAAACAAATAAATAAACAAACAAACTCACTTTCGAATAGTTTAGAATTTATAATATTACTAGCTGCCCGCTCCGGCTTCGCACGGGTAGCACTAAGGACCTGCCTACCCTACCTACCACTTAGAAAAAAAATATGAAAAATAGACTACGACCGATTCTTAGACCCACCGAATATACATATAAAATTTCATAACAATCGGTCAAGCCGTTTCGGAGGAGTATGGCAACTAACACTGTGACACGAGTTTTATATATCTACTAGCTGCGCCCCGCGGTTTCACCCGCGTAAGTCTCGATCCCGTGGGAATATCGGGATAAAAACTATCCTATGTGTTAATCCAGGTTATAAACTATCTGTTTGCCTTTCATCCAAATCCATTCAGCCGTTTTTACGTGATTGAGTAACAAACACACAAACTTTCACATTTATAATCCTACTAATATTATGAATGTTTATACTAGCATCCGCCCGCGGCGTCACCCGCGTGATAAAAAGTAACCTATGGCCTTCCCCGGGCGGCCATCTATCTCCTTGCCAAATTTTATCGTAATCCGTTCAGTGGTTTGGGCGCGAAAAGGTAACATACAGACAGACAGAGTTACTTTCGAGTTTATAATATTATAGTATGGATATAAAGTTAGGATCTCGAGATCTACGCCTCGTAGAGAAAATCTAGTAAGTAGATAGGTACTTACTTCATTCAAATAAGGTACCTACCTAGTACCTATGCATCATTATCGAGAGTGGCCTTGGAAATCGACAGACGAACGGGCGGCGCTAAAGTTGACCACCCACGGCGCGTAATTATAAACTAATAGGATTAGGATATATTCTTTATTTCATTTTTTATACATATAAATTATATTTTTAAATATTAGAATAAAAAAATATATAAAAATTTAAAAATATAAAAAACAGTAGTCCACCGGTATCGGGAACAGGGTCCAAGCTACCGGCGGTCAGGGCTCCAGAGAGAGGAACCTCCTAACAATGCGAGCCGTGTCCAGGAGTACAGCTTTCTGAATCAAGCCCTTAATCCAGCTGCCCAACGAGAGCCTCCTTAGGTGTTGGTCAAGGCTCTTGGCAATTAAGCCATTGGCTTATACGACTATCGGCACAATGATCGCAGAGTCCACATCCCACATGTCGACAACCTCGTGAGCCAAGTCAAGATACTTGATTTGTTTATTAGGATATATTTATTATTATTGTCTTTATTTAAAGCCTGTACAAGTTTATTTATTTTCTTTAGGGTGGGTGGCCTCAACTTTAAAAAACTAAGGCTTTTCTTTATTATTTCAGTAAGTAGGTACTTACTTATTTCTTTTACCTACTAAACTTTAAATATTGTGATTGAAATACTGAATACAAGTCAAATAATAAAAGTGTACATTAGCAAAGTATTAGTTAAAGACAAAACTTTTGTTTAGGTTCTTACTTCAGAGATAATGATAATTCATAATTTATAAAATATAAGTCAAATCGTGATGAAGTCGTGTAGGGTTAATTATCGACTGAACGAATTATTTACAAAAAATACAATTATCAGAATACATAATGTAGTCTCAAAGATCCACACAAAACACGTAGATTTATAGGATTTGGCTTGTTACCTTATGTTATCTGCAGTACTATTACATAAGATGATAATCCACCGTAATCAAACGGCAAGAAGTTTTATTATACCTACGTGTGTGCGTAAAGACACAGGTGCACTCCTATTCCCTTACTTTCGACATCATTTTATGCGTAAACAAACATGCAAAAAAGTCCAACAGTTAAATAATGACTTGTTTTATAACAATTAGACTGACTTATTTTACAACAACTCTCACAAATCTATAACAGCCGGTCAGTCAAGTCCATCGGCGCACTGCCTATAACTATTGATACATACGAATTATCGTTCTACCTGCGAGCCGGGTGCTTGGCACTAAAAGTGTATAAACTTCAACGACTTTGAACTTTTCATTTTAGTTTTATCAATGTAATGTATGTATACTATGTAATAGGAATTTCACAAAAAAGTTCGATCAAAAACCGTACCGAGGCCGAGGCCATAAAGCCGCACTTGTCCAAACAAATCACCCTACCCCGGGTACGCTGGACAAACATCACTGTCAAGTATTGAGTAGTGTTCTTGATATAATTATGCCGCGCGGCGGTGGCGCACCGCCGCCGCACCGTCGCCGCGCCGCTGCCGGTAGCTTGCACTTTTGCAAGCAGCCTGCGA
The DNA here is from genome assembly GCA_947363905.1 of Lithophane semibrunnea. NCBI lineage: Eukaryota > Metazoa > Arthropoda > Insecta > Lepidoptera > Noctuidae > Lithophane > Lithophane semibrunnea. The sequence continues at coordinate 18,730,699 of OX376196.1, forward strand.
TCAAGTGGAACGGCGCGGCGGCGGGCGGCGCGGTCGCGGCGTGGCTGTGGTGCCGTGTGAACAGTTTAGAGGCGATTTTTGTTCACCCAAAAAGTGCTCAACGCGCCTAAAGAAGTTTTCACTTCAAAAATGTCTTTATTTTCTTAGGCTGAGTTTATAAGTAAACAATTAGTAGCTAAAGAGGTACCTATAACGTTATAATAGGTACCTATATCATTGGGTAATACTTACTGTGAGATAAGTAAGTACATCCCAAATCCCAACGTTCGGAGTCCATGTCTTCAACCAAATCAAAATCGTAAGAAATATTCCAAGTCCGTAAACAAAACAAAACTTCACTGATAAGATAACAAACACCCCGAAAGAATCCCACACAAACCCCGCGTGTAGTAGAGGCACGTTACGCTAATGTGCCTGTCGGAGCGATACAGACAGCTACCACGACCACGCACACATTGACACGCGTGAAGCGAATAGAATTCTATTGAATTTTTATGAGAAATTTGGATGTGTTCCGTAATACCAAAAATGATTAATGAAAACTTGATTTTTTTCCAATTCTTTATCGATAATTTGTAACTTGATAATATAGACTGTGCTTCTGCTGAAACAATATTACAAATATTGTTGTTTATAATACAGAAAAAACAGTATGAAAACATGTCATTTACGCTGTAAAAATGTTCGAAATTCAATTCGCTATAACTTTACTTTAGGTAGGTTTTTTGAAAAAAAAAGGATTTAGAAGCCTAGATAAATACTGTCTCAATCCGAATAACAACACAATATGGTGGAAATATGCTCAAATTGCAAATGATTTTGGTATTACGTTTGTATGGAGAATTCATCGGTCACCGTGTTCTTAATAAATCGATTGAAAATGTATTGAAGTGATGAAGATGTGTTAACACCTGAGTTTATGAAAGAGAGGGCGGCCGATATAGTAGAAAGCTTGCTACCCAACAAATCACGGCTGGTTTACATCAAAGCCTACGATGAGTTTTGCAAATGGAAAAATGAAAATCAAGCTGAGCACATTTTCAGAGTCTGTTTTCCTAACTTATTTTAATGAGTTGTCGAAGAAAAAGAAGTCATCGACATTATGGAGTATATATTCTATTCTTCGGTGTAGTTACTATAAAAACAAGGCATAACATTGACATAACAACATACTCGAAGTTGCATGTTCTTATTCTCGCAGTCATGGTATAAAGTATAGTATGCAACTCTTGAATAAAACGGATTTATATCGAGGGCCATGAATCGCTCGCGTCGTTCAGGATTCTAACACTTGAATCACTCCCTACGGTCGTGATTCAGTCGTTAGAATCCTTCACTTGTTCGTGATTCACCTATGGCCCTCGCTTTAAATCCGTCCTTTATTCACTAATTATTGCATAATATACTATTGAATTTCGATTTAGCTTGCAAATAGGGCGTTTGTGCACTACAAAGAATTTTACTGTCCGGCAGTCCGATTTTTTACGGTCCGATGTTGATAGCACCTTTATTTTGAAGCAGTAAGGTCTGTTTTCGTACTTCAAGTAATACTGATGCGTTCACATTTTTACTGCCGGACGGTAAAATTCCTTGTAGTGCACAAACACCCATAGACCTGTTTAAAATAAAGAAGAAACAAAATGAACATTATTGGCGTGTGAAAAAGTTATAGTTGTTCGTCATTGATTCTGGAAATTATAATTTATTTGTTTGAGAAAAGTGATGGACTATCGTGAAATTGTGGGCCGAGGCGAAGCTGAGGCATACAATTTCACGATCGCCCAGTTGCAGGCCGCGACAGTAATGTACTATTTTAGAGGGGAAATGGTATAAACGTTCCTTTCGTGTCGCAGAGAACCTGTTAGCGCGCTCGTACTTCGACCCGCGCGAGGCGTACGGCAGCGGCGGCGGCAAGGAGCGGCGCCGCGCCGCCATCGCCGCCGCGCTGGCCGGCGAGGTGTCCGTGGTGCCCAGCTCGCGTCTGCTGGCACTGCTGGGCCAGGCGCTGAAGTGGCAGCAGCACCAGGGATTGTTGCCCCCCGGTATGTATTACCGCCCGCGTACCCGCGGCGCCGTACTACGGTGTCGCTGACGCGCGCGACCGGCCGGTACTGACAAGTAAGCTCCGCAGGCACCACCATCGACCTGTTCCGCGGCAAGGCGGCCATCCGCGACGAGGAGGACGACCAGTGCCCCACGCAGCTCTCCAAGATCATTAAGTTCGGCCAAAAATCACACGTGGAGTGTGCCAGGTTAGTGCTCATCCTTACCTATAAATGAATACCGTCACTGACTGTGAACTTAGAAGTAACATGTGTTTTTCAGTTATTGGACATTCCACCCCTAAAGACCAGGGATGTTGCGGATGCTTATGTTTGAAGGCTCACACCCGCGGATGCGGATGCGATCTTCAGATATTTTTTCCAAATGTCACTTTGCGCCGGTGTCGAGCATTGTAAATTCACTTTTTAAATAATCTATCAGCTGCAGAAATCTCGCATAGCACACAATGCTCACTGTATATTCACAAGTTCACAATAACACTCGAAAACTGAAATGTTGATACAATAAGCGGAACTAAACACGTTGACTGGTTTATGACAAACAAATGAACAATAACTAAACGAAATCTTCGCTGTTATTGGTCAATGAGCACGTGCGTACTGCACGCGCCAGTTCCCGGCCCCGCCTATTTACTTTGTTGGCGCCTGTGCTATATCCGCATCATCATGAACATCCGCATTATTAATTACTAGCTGTGCCCGCGACTTCGTTCGCATGGATGTCGGAAAACAATAATATGTCGCTTAGAAAAGTTGTACCTTCATTTAAAAAGGGGGAATCTTTCGACCAGGCCTGGTGATTTTTCCTAGTAAGAAACTGCCAAAAAACTTGTGTTTTTATTTAAGAAAATGCTTCTCTTTATAAAATATTAGCGGTGGAACCACCTGGAGCGTACACAAAAAAGTTGCTAGGGTTGCTCACACGCGAAAGAGCTACATAAAGTTGGCCGTGGGAAAAGCAACCAATACTAAGATCCACCCCCGCAACGGATAATGTCTGGCCCTGAGCTTTGTTAATGGTCATGGCGTAACACAGGCTGACGGGGAATTGCACACGCTTAAAACTAAACGGGAAATTATTGGGAATGAGAGGAATTCTTGGAATAAAAACAACATCACCGGCGCCGCAACCTGTTAAGATTTCGGCTTCGATGACGTTTTGTTGGTGATTTGTGACTATGAGCCGAGTGCCGTTGCAAAGTTTGGGAGGACTTAAATTTCTGAGAAGAATTATTGGCACTCCGACTTTTAAACAAATTTTGTGTGCTGAAAGACCGGGTGTGTTAAGGGATTCTAAGAACTCTACTGGATAGTGTGTGGCATCTTCTTCTTCGGGAACCGTATTTATCGATGTATATTGTTGACTTTCCCCAGAAACATGTGCCAATATTTGTGTATTTATTGCTGTCCGATAAAATCAAATGGACCGGTTCTCGAAAACAGCGGCGCGGCAGCGGCGAGGCGGCGGGCAGCGAGCGGTGCACTCCATTCAAGCGGTGACCGCCCGCGCGTCTGCATTGCAGTGTTGTTGCCCACAATAAATTGAGCGTTAGGAATAAATTAGAATCAAAAAGATGTTGCCGCCATTGTTCAGACATTTCTTTCGCGAATAAAAACAAATATCTCGACGACAAAATCGTGAACACAACAAACACTACGCGGCTATAGTGACGCGCGATCTGCCCGCTAGTTTCGAGAACGGGTCTTTGATGCCCGCCCCGCTCCCGCGCCGCCGCCGCCGCCGCCCCGCTGCCCGCAAGATTCGAGGCCGAGGCCTTACACACGCCAACAACGATCGAATCGAATGAGCGGCGGTCACGAATCATACGAACAAATTACGAAGTATAGTACAGTTCGATTCAAACTTAATGGTGGCTCGGAACATGAGACGAGTCGCTGCGCAGTAACAATTTCATGTGACAGCGGGGGTGAGGGGTGGGGTACTGCGCAGCTAAAAGCTAACTTCCGAGCCGCCATTAAGTTTGAATCGATCTGTAACGACTCGTTTCTTGACTTCTTAATTTGAACCTAATGAACGAAACCAACCAAAATACCAAATCAAAACCAATCAGATCAATTAGGAGTGAGGCGTATTTATCGTCACAGATAGAAATCACAGATATTATAAAATAGCAGATAGCAATTGCTCCTAACGATAAAAAATATCTGTTACTTAAAATCACAGATCCTCAAGACTGTTACTGTTAAAACTTCGGATACGATTTTCGACTTTAACGAAAAGAAATAAAGAAGATATTCAATTGAGTCAATACGTATTTATCGTCTGTACAAAAATCACAGGCTGTGATTTTATAACAGATAGATACGATTTTCGACTTTAAATCAAAAGAAATAAAGATGATATTCGATTGAGATACGTATTTATCAAAAATCACAGGCTGTGATTTAATAACAGATATTTGGATCTGTTATTTTTTGTCACAGTCACAGTGATCACAGATATCATGTTTCACCTGTTACAACCCATCTCTAAATCAATACTTTCAACGAATGACAACCCAACCAACAATTTATTATTTATTTATTATTATATTATATTATCGACACTAAAGAAGTCAAAAACAAAGATACCTACACTATAAATTATTTGGGATATCTGGGCGAAAGCAGGAGTGAGGCGTATTTATCGTCACAGATAGAAATCACAGATATTAAAAAATAGCAGATAGCAATTGCTCCTAATGATAAAAAATATCTGTTACTTAAAATCACAGATCATCAAGACTGTTACTGTTAAAACTTCGGATACGATTTTCGACTTTAACGAAAAGAAATAAAGAAGATATTCAATTGAGTTAATACGTATTTATCGTCTGTACAAAAATCACAGGCTGTGATTTTATAACAGATAGATACGATTTTCGACTTTAAATTAATAGAAATAAAGATGATATTCGATTGAGATACGTATTTATCGTCCGTACAAAAATCACAGGCTGTGATTTAATAACAGATATTTGGATCTGTTATTTTTTTGTCACAGTCACAGTGATCACAGATATCGTGTTTCACCTGTTACAACCCATCTCTAGGCGAAAGTCATTCTTCGACGGATACTCTTAACACCTCGATTCAGAAAATGACATTAAACGAACAACGCCATCTATCGAGCACGAAATGATACTGTCAAAATATATGGGAAAACGTTCGAACACTCTGTAAGCTAAATAAACTATGTAGAAAAGTGAAAAATTAAAGAATAAATACCTATATTTTTTAAGAAATTAACATTTGTCACTATTCTTTCATGATTATCAAGATTTGAAAGATAGGTAGCGCCACCTATCGCACTAATACTAAACTAATAAATAAACAACGCATCTGGAAAATTTTAATTAATCTAACTTTAGAGTTATATTCTATACACAATGTATCGCGTTAAGTTTCCGCGCAAAGAAAATGACGGCGACACACGATCTCACAAACCTAGTAATTCAGAAGTAAGTATCATTTCGCGTCAATAGATAAGGTTACGTATATGTACATTACGTAATGAAAATTCCTTCTTGAACACTTTAAATTCATATATCTATTGTTATTATATTATCGACACTAAAGAAGTCAAAAACAAAGATACCTACACTATAAATTATTTGGGATATCTGGGCGAAAGCAGGAGTGAGGCGTATTTATCGTCACAGATAGAAATCACAGATATTAAAAAATAGCAGATAGCAATTGCTCCTAATGATAAAAAATATCTGTTACTTAAAATCACAGATCATCAAGACTGTTACTGTTAAAACTTCGGATACGATTTTCGACTTTAACGAAAAGAAATAAAGAAGATATTCAATTGAGTTAATACGTATTTATCGTCTGTACAAAAATCACAGGCTGTGATTTTATAACAGATAGATACGATTTTCGACTTTAAATTAATAGAAATAAAGATGATATTCGATTGAGATACGTATTTATCGTCCGTACAAAAATCACAGGCTGTGATTTAATAACAGATATTTGGATCTGTTATTTTTTTGTCACAGTCACAGTGATCACAGATATCGTGTTTCACCTGTTACAACCCATCTCTAGGCGAAAGTCATTCTTCGACGGATACTCTTAACACCTCGATTCAGAAAATGACATTAAACGAACAACGCCATCTATCGAGCACGAAATGATACTGTCAAAATATATGGGAAAACGTTCGAACACTCTGTAAGCTAAATAAACTATGTAGAAAAGTGAAAAATTAAAGAATAAATACCTATATTTTTTAAGAAATTAACATTTGTCACTATTCTTTCATGATTATCAAGATTTGAAAGATAGGTAGCGCCACCTATCGCACTAATACTAAACTAATAAATAAACAACGCATCTGGAAAATTTTAATTAATCTAACTTTAGAGTTATATTCTATACACAATGTATCGCGTTAAGTTTCCGCGCAAAGAAAATGACGGCGACACACGATCTCACAAACCTAGTAATTCAGAAGTAAGTATCATTTCGCGTCAATAGATAAGGTTACGTATATGTACATTACGTAATGAAAATTCCTTCTTGAACACTTTAAATTCATATATCTATTGATATTTTGAAGCGATTGCGATGAAACAAAAACTAATTGAAACATCGAGTTACACACAATATTTGAGTATAAAAGTTAACCATATTGATTTCGTACTTTTTACGTGATAGTGGAACAATCAAACTCAAGAACATACAAACAGACAGACAGACAAACAGACAAACAGACAAAAATTCCAAAAATGGTAGTCTGTTGGTTATTCTTGGACAACACACAAATTTTTTTTTTTTTTTTTTTCATTGTACAGAAACGCCTCGTCTACAGATTTATTATATGTATAGATTACGGATGCAGATAAAGATGTCCAAATCGATGCGGATGCGGATAACCGCAACATCCCTGCTAAGGACCTCCTACTTAAGGGATGAAAGTGTTGTGTAATTAACAACACTATAAAATTCCAAAAAACCTTTGGGAAACTTATGTGTGGCAGATGAAGAAGTTCGACCGTAGGTTAATAATAATAACGCAGCAGAGAGGAATCTTCATAGAAACGCATTATGATAGGTGCACTATTACAAAGCGCGACGGTACAAAACTTAGAAGCCTTGCTACCGTGGGAAGTTACTCTGTGCGAGTGTCGGGGCGCGACGTTCGTGCTAATTCGGAAACAAAGATTCTGTTTTAATTGTAGCCGCTGAAATACAATACATAAACGCTGCTGCTTTATTAATCGAATTACAGGTTCTCGCCAGACGGGCAGTACCTGGTGACGGGCTCGGTGGACGGCCTCGTGGAGGTGTGGAACTTCACCACCGGCAAGATTCGCAAGGACCTGCGCTACCAGGCGCACGAGGAGTACATGAGCATGGAGGAGGCCGTGCTAAGCCTCGCCTTCGGCCGCGACAGCGACACACTCGCCGCCGGCTCCAACGACGGCAAGATCAAGGTACGTGAAGCCGCGGCCGCGCGCCCGCGCCGCGTGTCCTGCGCCTTGCTGACGTCACTGACGTGTGCTCTGTGCAGGTGTGGAAGGTGTCCTCGGGCCAGGTGCTGCGCAAGCTGGAGCGCGCGCACGCCAAAGGCGTCACCTGCCTGCAGTTCACGCGCGACAACACGCAGATCCTGTCCGCTTCGTTCGACCGCACCATCAGGTGAGTGACTCGCCTCGCCTCGCCCCTCGTCGGCGACAGGCGCGCCGCTTGCTGACCGCGTTCTGCTTGCAGGATCCACGGGCTCAAGTCGGGCAAGGTGCTGAAAGAGTTCCGCGGGCACGCATCGTTCGTGAACGAGGCGGTGTTCACGCCGGACGGGCACGGCGTGCTGAGCGGCTCGTCGGACGGCAGCGTGAAGGTGTGGTCGGTGCGCACGGGCGAGTGCACGGCCACGCTCAAGCCGCTGGGCACCGGCGAGCCGCCCGTCAACTCGCTGCTGCTGACGCCCAAGAACCCCGACCACTTCGTGGTTTGCAACCGGACCAACACCGTGGTCATCATGAACATGCAGGGCCAGATCGTGCGCTCGTTCTCCAGCGGGCGGCGCGAGCAGGAGGGTGGCGCGCTCGTCAGCGCGGCGCTGAGCGCGCGCGGCCGCCTCGTGTACTGCGCGGGCGAGGACCTCGTGCTCTATGCCTTCTGCACCGCCACCGGCAAGTTGGAGCGCACAATTAACGTGAGTGATCCGAAATGAGCTCCCCCCCCCCCCCCCGCCGAGTCCCGCGCACCGCTCACGCCAGCGCTTCTGTTTCAGATCCACGAAAAGGCGGTGATCGGGCTGACGCACCACCCGCATCAGAACTTGCTGGCCACCTACGGCGAGGACGGCCTGCTCAAGTTATGGAAACCATAATACCGCACGTGTGACACCTAATTAAGATTTCTATTTTGTAAGCACTAGCTCTAAGTGGAAATAAACATAATACCGAACCAGATTAAGTTTTTTTACTCAGAGGACCGAGGAGCGCAAGACAGCGAGGAGCATTAAGAGTCATTTCACGTTTTCGTGCGAATATCTACGATTTTAGTCGCCTAATCTACCATCTTAGTTAATACTCTGTGGCGTCACGTATTGTGATTTGTGATCACACATTAGTATACGTGGCGTCGCCTGTATTATGTTTAGTTAAGTATTTTTCGGTTAGTCAGGAACGCACCCTTGTCAAGTGGCAACACTAAGCCACGATCCGGGGCGTTACCCATAGCGTCCCTTATGTAGCGTCGCTCGGCACTTCCCTACCGTCGGCGTCACGGGACACAGACTAGGTTTTAGTCATAAGTTTACTTTGTCCCTAGTAGTTAATTATTTATACTATACATATGTGTTAACAGTGTACCTAACTCTAACAATAATACGTGTGTAAGAATTATTTTTATTTTATTTTATTTATTCAGGGACAATAAACAGCGACAATATGTGTTGGAACAGAAAAAAAGATAATACACAGTATTGACAATATTGCAGCCCACTACATTATCCGCATATTAACATAGGAAAATACGATAATGAGTGCCACTAGATAAGCAATAAATTAATAATAAATAATTACATCACATTAATAATAATAATTAACTACATCATGCAAAATAAAATAAAATTCCAGTTGATTGCTTGGCAACAGAGTAGTAAATAACACTAAAACAAATAACTAATAAAATAAAGACTAGCTTACATTCCTTATAACATTATTGGTTAATAATAATTTTCATAGCATCACATTTAAATTTGGATTTTGAGCATGCAAAAATATCAATATTAACAAAATTACGGTTATAGGATTCAACCATTCGGCGGATAGGGCAGCGTAAACCAGAATTAGTTCGACAGGTATTGACAGCAAATAAGCTACCTGCACGGGAACTACGTGTATTAACAGTACGTGGGACTACATAACATAATTTGGTCGTGAGGTCGATACAGTCAAAATCACCATGAACAACACCATACAGTACAGAAGCCTCTAGATACTTACGTCTAGTAGTATCCGTCTATAGTCCTTGTAGCATCTATAATGCATGGCTCGAAGATACTTACGCTGAACTTTTTCAATCTCGTCTATGTATTTCTGGTAAAACGGGTTCCAGATAGGGACGGCATATTCTAATTGTGATCGTACAAGGGTCGAGGACGGGGTCACACGGGGTCTCGATTTCTGTTTTCCGTACGTAGATGACATTCTCGTCCATTCAGTTGATGAGGCTCTTCACTGCGAGCATCTACGTATTCTCTTCGGACGCCTGCGAGACTATGGAGTCGTTATTAACCCCTCCAAGTGCGTCCTTGGTGCACGAGAAGTGACATTTTTAGGCTACCACATCAGTCCCGAGGGAACCCGTCCTCCTCAAGATCGTGTCCAAACCATCCTAGACTTACCCCCTCCTAAAACAGTGCAAGGTGTGCGTCGTTTTCTCGGCATGTTAAACTATTATCGCCGATTCGTGCCCCGCGCTGCACTGTTCCAGGCTCCGCTCATAAAATCTGTAGTTGAAACCAAAGGCAAGGGTGCCAAACCATTTATATGGACACCTTTACTTTTAGAACAATTTAAAGCCTGCAAAGAGAGTCTCGCAAATGCCACTCTTTTGCAATATCCAGTCAACGGTGCCCCTCTCGGTCTGTTTACTGACGCATCCAACGTTCACATTGGGTCCTGTCTTCAACAGCTCACTAACGGCAAGAGGGTTCCTCTTGCCTTCTTTAGCAAGAATCTGACAAATCAGCAAACGCAGTGGCCAGCTTATTATCGTGAGTTACTGGCGGTGTACGAAAGCGTACAACATTTCCGCCACATTCTTGAAGTCCAACACGTGACCATCTACACGGACCACAAGCCGCTTCTCTACGCTTTTGTACAGCGCCGTGAAAAACTCCCCCCTGCTCAGTTGAATCAACTGTCTTTTATCAGTCAGTTTACGACCGACATAAAATACATCAAGGGAGAGGATAACGTCGTCGCTGACGCTATGTCACGTATCGACGCTATCACATTCTACCAGGACTACGAAGCCCTTGCGGAATCACAGAAGTCAGACTTAGAGTTATCTTTCCTGCGTTCTCAAGGGTCAAGCCTGCAACTGACCAACGTTAATATTCCAGGAACTAATATCTCTGTCACTTGTGACGTGTCCACGGGCAAGCCTCGGCCCTATCTTACCCCTCCCTTTCGGAGAGAAGCTTTCGACAAGGTCCACAACCTTAGTCATCCCGGTGCACGAGCTAGCACCCGCTTGGTGACCGAACGCTACGTTTGGCCTTCTGTCAACAGGGATTGCAAAGAGTGGGCACGAACTTGCGAGGCGTGTCAACGTACCAAAGTATCGCGTCATAATTTTTCCCCTATCGGCAACTTCGAACTACCATCTGGTCGTTTCAAGCATGTTCATATTGACATCATCGGCCCCCTGCCGATTTGTAGCGACTACCGATATTGTTTGACAGCTATCGATAGATCGACTAGATGGCCTGAGGTCTGGCCAATGCGGACTATCACTGCGGAGGAGGTTGCAGAAACTTTTACGCGAGAATGGGTTGCTCGTTTCGGTGTACCGTCAGTAATTACAACAGACCAAGGCACTCAGTTTGAGTCTGATCTGTTCCGCCGAATGAAAACACACTTCGCTACTAAGCGAATTAGAACAACGGCATACCATCCCTGTGCCAACGGCATGATTGAGCGTGTTCATCGCCAACTTAAAGCTGCTCTCATGTGCCACCAAGATTCTTGGGTACGTGCACTGCCTTTCGTCCTTCTTGGCATGCGATCCGCTTTCAAAGAAGACCTGAAAGCTACAGCTGCTGAATTGGTTTACGGAGAAACACTTCGGTTGCCCGGCGAAATGCTTGTTCCAGTTCCAGAAACTGATGCTACGAACGATCCTGCGGACTTTGTCGTACAACTTCGACGTAAAATGTCGACTATGCGACCAATCCCTGCATCTCGTCATACTCAACCATCATCTTTTATCTTCAAAGATCTCTCGTCAGCAACTCACGTTTTTCTTCGTGACGATACAGTGAGACGACCCTTACAACCACCTTACACAGGGCCATACCAAGTCATTGATCGTGCCAGCGATGGCAAAACAATGACTTTGGTCATTAAGGGTAAAAACGTCGCTGTAAGCATTGATCGCGTCAAGCCAGCTTACATGGAACACGCCAGTCCTACAGCCCTTGATCCTCCAACGAATCCAACGAAACCAACTCATACACCCACATCAGAACCTAAACAAGCTGATCCATCTCCAAACGCAGACGCCAACCCAACAACAACAACTACAAAACAATATACCACTCGTTCTGGCAGACGAGTCAAATTCAAGGATTTCTCCGATTTTTGCTAAATCGGTTCATCTTTCTCCGTGGGGGGGTGGTATGGCGTCACGTATTGTAATTTGTGATCACACATTAGTATACGTGGCGTCGCCTGTATTATGTTTAGTTAAGTATTTTTCGGTTAGTCAGGAACGCACCCTTGTCAAGTGGCAACACTAAGCCACGATCCGGGGCGTTACCCATAGCGTCCCTTATGTAGCGTCGCTCGGCACTTCCCTACCGTCGGCGTCACGGGACACAGACTAGGTTTTAGTCATAAGTTTACTTTGTCCCTAGTAGTTAATTATTTATACTATACATATGTGTTAACAGTGTACCTAACTCTAACAATAATACGTGTGTAAGAATTATAATAATATCAACCGTAAATTGGAGTTTCACTCTCGTTCGCGACTTCACCTCCAATACATCTATAAGGAGACAGGTCGAATACCTTCGACCTATGTCCCCAAAACTCATTGTTGGATACGTGTAAAAAATCGATCACTCTTTCGTATTGATACTTCATTGAACACATTTACAAAAACTTATTTGTTTACTTTGTTTTTTCCCGCAACTAGTTAAAATCAGTAAACTTTTTAGTTTTTGGAAGTCGGTTGCTTTTTTTTTTGTAAAAAGTTTTTTTTTTCCCTATAATTTGTGGTGCCTACCCTATACAAATTCGAAAAAAAAAAAACATAATATTGAAGCCTCAAACCAACAAAAAAGGATTTTGTTGGTCTGAGATTGAAGCTAACTCAAAAACTACGCAAGTCGGAAGCATGCCCTACCAAACAAAAAAAGAATCAACAAAATCGATTCATAATTATTGGCGGAGCAATCGTATAACAAATAAACAAAAAAAAAAAAAAAAAACTTCCAAATTTGACGCGGTTTTACCAAAATTGCGTATTGCCAAAAATCATAGACAAGACAAGAAAGAAAGATCCTTTTCACCTCACAAGCTCAGAAAGAGTCTGCTTATCATTCGAAATCTGAGTGCAAAAGTGATAAGTTAGGGTGCAAAAGTGTGTTCTTAAAACCTTGAGGCTTATCTTCAAGTGTAATGTAAGAAGGACATTTACGCCTCAAGCTTTTAAGAAAATATTAAAGTTCTATGTTAACGTAAGTTTTCGCGAATATGACGAACAATAAGCCAATGCGTGACTCCTTAGGTCGTTTTAAATCGAATCGCTCCTCCCAGGGCGATTCAAACGGCCCTTCTCAGGGCCAACCCAACGGCCCTTCTCAGGGCCAATCCAACGGCCCTTCTCAGGGCCAACCTAACGGCCCTTCTCAGGGCCACGCCGGCGGCGCTTTAGCGTCGGAAGCTGACCGCGCATCATCTGCGGCCAGCTTATCGGACTCCGACGACTCCAATATGGACACGTCGGCAGGTGAGAGTGACCGCTTTAAGCGGAAGAGGTCCGAAGGCTCCTCGGAGTCGACCGGAAGCAAGGCGAAGAAGAGGTCGAAGTCTAAAAAGGCTTCGACTTCTACTGCGCCTTCTTCCCACAATGTGGGCTTGGTGGACGCCGAGCGCCAGCTAAATCTGGCGAAAAGGGCGCAACTACAATTGGACCTGGAGGAAAGGGTCACCGCCAAGGAGCAGCAGGCGCAAGTTGCCAGGTCGAGGGCTGGCTATGGTGCATCCAATGTACTATATGCCGACCACTCCCTGGCGGAAATGGAGCGCATGGCGCAGGAGGATCGGGAGGAGGTTCTGGAGGTCGCCTCTAAGTCGTCCAATTTGAAGGGGACCTTCCAGAAGGCGCTCAAATGCCGGGCCGCCAGCATGTACGGCATTATCACAGAGCTGGTAAAGCGGACGGCCACGGACGAGACGCGGCAGCTGCAGGCAAAGGTGGATCGCCTGCAGGCGGAGGTCAGCCAGCTGCACCAGAAGCTGGCTGAGGCTACGGCCAGACCTGCCCAATCTGCCCCAGTCTGTCCGGGGGTAGGTGGCTCCTCCTCCTCCCCTGCCAGCCTTGAGGCAACAATCCGCGGGGTGATCTTGGAGGAGAGGGCCTTCATCCGAGCCTGCTTCGCAGGCATCGAGGACCGGCTCTTGCCGGAAAAGCGGCTCCGCCCACCGCTAGCGGCGGACAAGACTCCACCGCCGAGGGAGCCGGAACCTGCGCCTCTAGCAGGCCCGGTATCGCAGCCCTCCAAGGGCAAAGGAAAGGGCAAGAGGACCAAGGCGGCTCCTCATACGCCCACCACAAGCGAGGAGGTAGCGTCTGGGTCGTCTGCCACTCCAGCAGCCCCCCAGAACTCGCAGGAGGAAGACGCCCTTCTTCCCTCCACCACTCCATCCAACCAGTCGTGGACGGAAGTGGTGAGGAGGGGAAAAGGGAAAAAGGGCAAGAAGTCGGCCCCCAAGCCTGCTGCGACTGGTCCTGCAGTCGGCAAAAAGGTGGGGAGGAAGCTGGTTCCTCCCAAAACTGCGGCCGTCGTGGTGACCATCACCCCGGAGGCCGCGGAGCGCGGCGAGACGTACGAGTCCGTCCTAAGACGGGCTCGTACCAATGCTGATCCCTCCCAGCTGGGGATCAGCAACATCACGTGCCGCCGAACCCTAACCGGGGCTCGAATTTTCGAGTTCTCGGGGGAGCAGCGAGGCACAAATGCCTCTCTCGCAACAAAGTTGCAAGAGGTCATCGCGGATGTGGCAAGGGTCGCTAGGCCTGTTAAGACCGCAGCCTTGGAGGTGGCCGATCTGGACGATTCAGTCACCAAAGAGGAGGTGGTGGCGGCCGTCGCGGCGGCTGGAGGCTGCGACACTGGCGCGTTGAAGGGTGGAGCCATCAGGCCCGGCCGCCGCGGTATGGGTATCATCCGTGTCGAGTGCCCAGTCACCGCGGCTGGGGCCGTCCTTGCCGCGACCAAGGGACGGATGCAAGTGGGGTTCGGCTGGGCAGTGGTCCGGCCACTTGAGGACCAGCCTGTCCGGTGCTTCAAGTGCTTCGCTGTCGGCCACACTCGGGCCACGTGTCCCTCCAAGTCCGACTGGGGAGATACGTGCTACCAATGCGGGCGGGAGGGACACGGGTGGGCCGCTTGCACCGCTACCGCGCCACACTGCGCGGCGTGTGCCGCCGGTGGCCGCCCCGCGGACCACAGGATGACGGGCAGGAGCTGCAAGCCCCCCGTGAGGAAGGGCGTGGTGCCGGCGCAGGTTCGCCCTGTTGCTGAAGCCGTCGTCGCCGTCGCCGCTGTAGCTCCAGCGGCGGTAGCTGAGGAGGGGGGTGCGATGTCGGAATAATAATTTCCGACTACCGCATCCTCCAGGCGAACACCAACCACTGCAGAGCGGCCCAGGACCTGGTAGTGCAGGTCATGGCCGAGTGGTTGGTGAACGTAGCGGTGGTCGCCGAGCCCTACTCAATCCCCGGCAGCTGGCTGGGTGACGAGGACGACTTGGTGGCTCTAGCGGCGCGGTCTTCCACAGACTCCCCTCCCCTCTCGCTATTAGAGAGGGGACCGGGATACGTGGCCGCCGCGTGGGGAGACTTAGCCCTTGTGGGCGTCTATTTCTCGCCAAACCGCCCTCTTCAGGACTTCGAGAACTATCTCGGAGTCCTGGCCGCCGTGGTCGGCAGGGCGGCGCCGCGTCAGGTCTCCGTACTGGGAGACCTGAATGCCAAGTCGGTGACCTGGGGCAACCCAGCCACTGACGCACGCGGGCGGGCAGTAGAGATGTGGGCAGCCTCGTCTGGACTCTCCCTCTTGAACAGGGGAAGCGTCCAGACATGCGTGCGGCGGCAGGGTGGCTCAATAGTGGACGTCACTTTCGCCACCCCTGCGTTAGCCGCGCGCGCGTTGAACTGGCGGGTGGACCTGGTGGAGACTATGTCGGACCACCGTTACGTGCGGTTCGACATCTCCACCAGTGGCCCCGGAGAGACGCGGCCCCTCTCGGTGCGCTCACCGTTCCCACGGTGGGCTCTCACCCGCCTGGACAGGGAGGCGGCGCGGGAGGCGGCGTTGCCCGGTGCTGTTGCTGGGGGATCTCAACGCCAAGTCTGCGGCGTGGGGATCCCCTGTGACCGATGCTAAGGGCGAGGCGCTGGAGGAGTGGTCATGACTGGCTTGACCGTCCTAAATCGGGGCTCGGTCCACACGTGCGTTCGGCAGCGGGGCGGTTCTATTGTGGACGTTTCGTTCGCTAGCCCCGCTGTCGCGAGCCGTGTCCGTGACTGGCGTGTCGCTGTGGAGGTGGAGACGTTGTCGGATCACAGATACATCCGCTTCGACGTCTCCGCCCAGACAGCCGGCGGCCGCAGTCCACCGGCCCCGCGAACGGACGGTCCACGCTGGGCGCGGAAGCACATCGACAGGGAGCTTCTCGAGGAGGCCGCTATTGTCCAGGCCTGGAGCCGGGAGTCGGCAATGAACGGACCCGTCGACGTCGAGCAGGAGGCGCTGTGGTTTCGCAGGGCGATGACGCAAATCTGCGACGCGTCCATGCCCCGGGCCCACGCACAGCCCGCAAGGCGTCAGGTGTATTGGTGGACCGCCGAGATCGCACAGATGCGCGTCGCGTGCGTGGCGGTCAGACGCCAGTACACTCGATACCGGAGAAGACGTCGTCGGGTCCCTGAAGAAGAGGCCGCGCTGTATGAGGTGTACCGCGCGGCTAAGGAGACTCTGTGGCTGGCCATTGGCGGGTCGAGGACGCGAGCTAGGGAGGAGATGTTGGAGACTCTAGACGGGGATCCGTGGGGGCGCCCTTATCGCGCGGTCCGAGGGAAACTTCGAGCCGCGGCGTTGCTGGCGACGGCTGCGGTCTCACAAGTGGTGAGCCGCATACGTCGCCTAGGTGTTTCATGGCCCCCGGCGGGCGCCGCCACCCGGCTCACACATCGTGGTCGGGGGGGCCCGGATCGCTGTCGAGTCCACCATGAAGTATCTGGGATTGGTGCTCGACAGCCGGTGGGACTTCGGGCCCCATTTCCGACGGCTGGCGCCCAAGTTGCTGGGCGCTGCTGGGGCGCTGTCAACGCTGCTTCCCAATCTGGGGGGCCCGAGCGCCGCTTGTAGGCGGCTCTACGTGGGGATCGTGCGATCGATGGCCCTTTACGGGGCCCCGATCTGGGCGGCTGACCTGACGGCCGGTAGTATCGCTGTCCTGCGCAAGCCGCAGAGAGCGATGGCCGTCAGAGTCATCAGGGGGTATCGCACGATCTCCTACGAGGCGGCTTGTGCACTGGCCGGATCCCCGCCCTGGGACCTCGAGGCGAAAGTACTCGCGTCATCGTATCGGTGGCGCGAGGAAGCGAGGGCGCGGGGTGAGCAACCGATGCAGCGACACATAGAGCTGCATCGGTCTCAGCTTCGCGAGGTCCTGGTGGCGGAATGGCGGGACAGGCTTTCACGCCCTACCGCCGGCCTCGACATCATCGAGGCGGTCCGGCCGGTGCTCGAGCGCTGGCTCGGGAGGAGGCACGGCTCCCTGTCGTTTCGGGTGACGCAGGTGCTCTCGGGGCATGGTTGCTTCGGGAAGTATCTGTGTCGCATAAACAGGGAGCCGGACGCTCGGTGTCACCACTGCGTCGACTGCCGGGAGGACACGGTGCGGCATACGCTGGCAGAGTGTGCCGCTTGGGAGGAGCCGCGCCGTGCCCTCATCTCAGAAGTAGGCAGTGACCTCTCGCAGCCGGCCGTCGTTGAGTCGATGGTCGACAGCGAGGAGTCCTGGGACGCGGTGGTTTCCTACTGCGAGACGGTCGTCTCGCAGAAGGAGGCTGCGGAAAGGGAGAGGGAGATCTCGTCCACTCACCCGGCCCGCAGCAGGCGCACCGGGCGTCGGCGGAGGGCGGATAACGCCCTCTTCCAGCCCCCCTAAATGGGTCCAGGGGTGACGGACTCGGGGACGTCCGTCGCCCCCCAAACATCAGGACCCGAGGTGGCGGCGCGTAGTGTTCCACGCGCGCCCCTCTTAGACGTCACGGGGGGAGTCAAACACCTCACTCCCCCCCCTGACCCGAGGAGGCCCGCAGCGGCGGGCCGGCACCAGTCGGGGGTTGCGGAAGATTTTCACGTTCCCGCGACCCCCGGCGTAGGTGTGAGTCGGAACACCGGGGTGGTTTTTAGTCAGTAAGAGTCTGGCAGACCCCTCCGCCCGCCCCAGGGCGGAGGACATCCATGAGGATTTTCCACCCCGGAAAAAAAAAAAAAAAAAAAAAAAGGTTAGGTTAGGTTAGGTTAGGTTAGGTTAGGGTAGGTTAGGTTAGGTTTTTTTTTTTTTTTTTTTTTTTTTTTTTTCTTGTCCCTGTGACTTTATCAGATTTCACAGACCTTAGCTATCTAATTTTAAAACTACTCTTTATACACTTCTAGTAATCTACCCTCTTCTCTTTCCTACACTTTTTATTTCCGACTTTACTGTCTCTACATTTTTACATTTTCTTTACAGGCAGTTCTTTTTATTAGCATTCTAGAACCGCTTGTGCCTATACGCTCTTCTGTTTCGACATTTTCTTTACAAGTTGTACTTTTAACAATTCGTACAGTCCTTGTGCCTATCTCTATATGCTTATAATTTTCCATTTTCTTTACAACATTGGTTGTCCTACTTTCGCATTCTATGTTGGTTCTTAATCTACTTATCCTTACTTATTTTCTATCTTTTATTAATAGTTCTTACGTAACACTTTATATTTCTGAAACTCTATACATACATACTGATCCTTAAACTCTATGGACTATTTTCTACTACAATATCTTATCTTTACTACATTTATATATTTTTATAATACATACTGTAGTAAATACTTATTACACCTTATTTCTATTAATTACAGTGCTTATTATTTTAATGCAGAATTCTACAAAAGTTTGGCGAGTACATTTGTCACTAAGTAGAGTCTCTAGGTTTTCCTTTTTTATTTGAATGTCTTTTCTCTGCTGAAAGTCGTACCTGTCCCTACTGTGTATCGGGCATTCCAGTAATAAATGAAAAATCGTTTCTATAGTATCAGGGTCACAAGCACATTCAGGACTCTCCTTACACTTGAACCGATGCAAGTATTGGGAGAGCCCCCCATGTCCCGTGAGTACCTGCGTCAGCAAGCCCGCTGGTCTCATGGTTCTAATTAATCTGTAGGCGTCTACGGCATCCGGGAGGAACACTTTCGTTACGGAGGCTGTGTCGCCCGACTTGTATCTCCCGTTCCACTCGTCAAGGGAGTCCTTTCGGATTATTCTCTTGACGAATGAGACAGGAACCTGGTCATAGTCGGGACTCCTCCGGCTCGAGAGTGCAGCCTCTTTTGCGAGCTGATCAGCGCGTTCATTTCCTGTGAGACCCGCATGCGCTTTCACCCAGTAGAAATTCACAGCTTTCCCCTGATTGAAAGCCTTCTTCAGGTTTTCACGTGTCTCTACCGCTAATGGATGCAAGGCATTGTAGTTGGTGACGGTCTCCAGGGCCGACCTTGAATCGCTATATATGCAGTATTCCTTCTCTGTGCGCTTCAGGGTCTCTTTCGTTGCTCTGCATATAGCGAGGATCTCCGCTTGGTAGACGGTACAGTACTCGGCTAGACTAAGCTTGATGGCCTTTGTCTCTATCTCACTCTTCCATATGGATAGCGCAGCTCCAACCTTACCCTCAAGCTTGCTCCCGTCAGTGTAGATTTTAAGCGCCTGCTCGTTGCTGTTGTCGACCTGTTCTTGAGTGGTCAAGCTGCCGAAGGTCAACTCTACGTGCAGAGCCGGATGTGGAATCTCCGCAAATCCCACCACACGTTCAGTCTCCCTATCTCCCAGTACGAGACGGGACGATCCTCTCCTTGCGTTGTACAGGGCGGCTGCCTCCTGTATTCGAAGGTCCAGAGGCAGTATCCCGGCCAGTAACAGAGCCGAGTTCAGAGATACCGTGCGGTAGGACTTGCACAGTTTCTGTGCAAATCCCCTCTGCACTGCATTCAGAGCTTTCTGCGTTCCGATTTTCTTGGCCGCTGGTGCCCATGCGCTTGCGGCGTATAAGATGACCGGTTCCACTACAGCCGTGTAAATTGTCCTGATGACGTCAGGGTGCAGTCCCCAACTTACTTTTGCGGCTCTAGAGAGCTGTTTATACAGGTCTGCTGCCTTTTTACAAACTCTTGCAACATGGGTGTTAAAAGTCATCTTGTCGTCAGGAGTAAGTCCCAGAATCTTTATCTCTCTCGACATTCCAATGTCGGTCCCTCCCATCCTCAGGAGCGGGGTGTCGTACTTGAGCTTACGCGTCAGCACCATTGCACAGGTTTTGTGCGGTGCAAACTTCAGCTTGTTCCGGACTCCCCACTCCCGAACATAGGCGAGAGCGGCATTGGCCTGCCTCGAGACCCCCAGACCTGTATTCCCGCTGAAGACCATCACCACGTCATCCGCGTATGCCTGACAGTATACTCCCTCTTTTTCCAGACCGTGTAACAGGGGGTCTAGGAGTACATTCCAGAGTATCGGGCCGCCAATGGATCCCTGGACGCAACCTTTCTGGGTGTTCCTAGTGTGTTCCTCCCCGGCATACCTCAACCTGATTTTTCTGCAGTCGAGATAACTATCTAGTAGCCTCCTTATGGTTAGGTTAGGTTAGGTTAGGTTAGGTTGAGACGGGGGCTCGGATCGCTGTCGAGTCCACCATGAAGTATCTGGGATTGGTGCTCGACAGCCGGTGGGACTTCGGGCCCCATTTCCGACGGCTGGCGCCCAAGTTGCTGGGCGCTGCTGGGGCGCTGTCAACGCTGCTTCCCAATCTGGGGGGCCCGAGCGCCGCTTGTAGGCGGCTCTACGTGGGGATCGTGCGATCGATGGCCCTTTACGGGGCCCCGATCTGGGCGGCTGACCTGACGGCCGGTAGTATCGCAATCCTGCGCAAGCCGCAGAGAGCGATGGCCGTCAGAGTCATCAGGGGGTATCGCACGATCTCCTACGAGGCGGCTTGTGCACTGGCCGGATCCCCGCCCTGGAACCTCGAGGCGAAAGTACTCGCGTCATCGTATTGGTGGCGCGAGGAAGCGAGGGCGCGGGGTCAGCAACCGATGCAGCGACACATAGAGCTGCATCGGTCTCAGCTTCGCGAGGTCCTGGTGGCGGAATGGCGGGAAAGGCTTTCACGCCCTACCGCCGGCCTCGACATCATTGAGGCGGTCCGGCCGGTGCTCGAGCGCTGGCTCGGGAGGAGGCACGGCTCCCTGTCGTTTCGGGTGACGCAGGTGCTCTCGGGGCATGGTTGCTTCGGGAAGTACCTGTGTCGCATAAACAGGGAGCCGGACGCTCGATGTCACCACTGCGTCGACTGCCGGGAGGACACGGCGCGGCATACGCTGGCAGAGTGTGCCGCTTGGGAGGAGCCGCGCCGTGCCCTCATCTCAGAAGTAGGCAGTGACCTCTCGCTGCCGGCCGTCGTTGAGTCAATGGTCGACAGCGAGGAGTCCTGGGACGCGGTGGTTTCCTACTGCGAGACGGTCGTCTCGCAGAAGGAAGCTGCGGAAAGGGAGAGGGAGATCTCGTCCACTCACCCGGCCCGCAGCAGGCGCACCGGGCGTCGGCGGAGGGCGGATAACGCCCTCTTCCAGCCCCCCTAAATGGGTCCAGGGGTGACGGACTCGGGGACGTCTGTCGCCCCCCATACATCAGGACCCGAGGTGGCGGCGCGTAGTGTTCCACGCGCGCCCCTCTTAGACGTCACGGGGGGAGTCAAACACCTCACTCCCCCCCCTGACCCGAGGAGGCCCGCGATGGCGGGCCGGAACCAGTCGGGGGTTGCGGAAGATTCTTACGTTCCCGCGACCCCCGGCGTAGGTGTGAGTCGGAACACCGGGGTGGTTTTTAGTCAGTAAGAGTCTGACAGACCCCTCCGTCCGCCCCAGGGCGGAGGACATCCATGAGGATTTTCCACCCCGGAAAAAAAAAAAAAAAAAGAAAAAAAAAAAAAAAAAAAAAAAAGGTTAGGTTAGGTTAGGTTAGGTTAGGTTTCTGACCTGACGGCCGGCAGCATCGCGATGCTGCGTAAACCGCAGAGGGCGATGGCCGTCAGGTCTATCAGGGGGTATCGCACAGTCTCCTACGAGGCGGCTTGCGCACTGGCCGGGTCGCCACCCTGGGACCTAGAAGCGAGGGTCCTCGCGTCACTGTACCGGTGGCGTGAGGGAGTGCGGATGCGGGGCGGTGGACCGATGCAGCGAGAGATCGATCTGCGTCGGTCTCAGCTCCGCGAGGTCCTGGTGGCGGAGTGGCGGGAGAGGCTATTGCGCCCTTCGGCCGGCCTCGCTACCATCGAGGCGATCCGACCGGTGCTCGAGGAATGGCTCGAGAGGAGGCACGGCTCCCTGTCATTTAGGGCGACGCAGGTTTTCTCGGGGCATGGTTGTTTCGGGAAGTACCTGTGTCGCATAAACAGGGAGCCGGACGCTCGGTGTCATCACTGCGTCCATTGTCTGGAGGACACGGCGCGGCATACGCTGGTAGAGTGTGCCGCATGGGAGGAGCCGCGCCGTGCCCTCGTGACAGAAGTGGGAACCGACCTGTCGCTGCCGGCCGTCGCTCGCGCGATGGTGGGAAGCGCAGAGTCGTGGGATGCGGTGATCTCCTTCTGTGAAACGGTCATCTCACAGAAGGAGGCTGCGGAGAGGTTGAGGGAGGTCGAGACCACTCTCCCGACCCGCAGCAGACGTACCGGGCGTCGGCGGAGGGCGGACAACGCCCTCTTCCAGCCCCCTTAAACGGGTCCAGAGGGACGGTGGACTTGGGGACGTCCGCTGCCCCCCCGTATAACTGGACCCGAGGCGGTGGCGCGTAGTGTTCCACGCGCGCCCCTATTGGCGTTGCGGAGGGAGTACACCTCACTCCCCCCGCAGACTTGAGGAGGCGGGCCGGCACTAGCCGAGGATCGTGGAAGGCGCACTAGTTCCCATGATCCCCGGTGCAAGTGTGGGAAAGGAACACCGAGGTGGTTTTTTAGTCAGTAAGAGTCTGACAGACCCCTCCGCCCGCCCCAGGGCGGAGGACATCCATGAGGATTTTCCACCCCGGCAACAAAAAAAAAAAAAAAAAAAAAAAAGGTTAGGTTAGGTTAGGTTAGGTTAGGTTAGGTTCGACTCGACCAGAGGGCAAGAGGCCACCCAGGGTCACTACCCCACGCTCTGAGGCTGTAGTTATTACACTGCAGCCCGAAGCTGTAAGCAGGGGGGTGACCTACAAGTCGGTCCTGGCGGAGATGAAGCAGAAGCTTCAATTTAGCGAGTTTGGCACCCCGGCTGATTTCGTCTTCAGGACGGCAGCCACGGGTGCCAAGGTGCTTCAAGTGTCGGGTGCCACAAGGCAGGAGAGGGCGGACAAGTTGGCCGCCAAACTCCGGGAAGTCATCAAGCCAGAGGACGCCCGAGTGTCCAGACCCACGGTCACGGCTGAATTGCGCGTGGAGGGGCTGGACGACTCGGTGACCCCGGATGAAGTAGTGGCGGCCATTGCCAAAAACGGAGGGTGTCCCCCAGAAAGTGTGGTGGCGGGCGAAATTCGCAGCGGTGCGGACGGGCTGGGCACTGTTTGGTTGCGGTGCCCGGTCGCGGCTGCAAATAAAGCCGCAGATAGCGGGCGGCTGCTGGTGGGCTGGGTGTCTGCCAGGGTCAAACTCCTGCCAAAACGGGCTGTGCAGTGCTTTCGGTGCCTAGAAAAGGGGCACGTCCGGGCGCAGTGCACTGCACAAATCGACCGCAGCGAACTTTGTTTCCGCTGCGGTCAACCCGGCCACAAGGCGGCCCAGTGCTCCGGAGCGCCAAACTGCAGCCTTTGCGCAGCTGCAGGGAAACGCTCGGAGCACAGACTTGGCGGGAAGGCCTGTAAGGCACCCAAGTCAAAGAAGAGGAGGTCTAGGGCTGCCGGAGAAACTGCGCCACTCCCGCAGCCCGACTCCCAACCCAGGGAAGGAGGAGCCGAGGAAATGGAATGCCATTAATGGCACAATTCCGTTTCCTCCAGGCGAACATCAACCACGCCGCCAGAGCTCAGGATCTATTACTCCAGAGCATGGCGGAGTGGTTGATCAACGTGGCTGTGGTCACCGAGCCGTATTTTGTCCCCCCCCGCGATAACTGGGCAGGGGACCTAGATGGTTTGGTGGCCATCATTGGCGGGACTCCGGACAGTCCGTCCCGAGGACACGGTTGGGTGGCCGTCCACGTGGACGGCATAGTCACAATTGGGGCGTATTTCTCCCCCAATAAGAGTCTCGCTGACTTCGAGGAGTTCCTTGTCGAACTAGGTGCCGTCGTGAGCCGGTTCCACCCTCGCCCGGTGCTGTTGCTCGGGGATCTCAATGCCAAGTCTGCGGCGTGGGGATCCCCGATCACCGATCCTAGGGGTGAGGTGTTGGAGGAGTGGGCGATCGAGACCGGCCTGACCGTCCTGAATCGGGGCTCGGTGTACACGTGCGTGCGGCAGCGGGGCGGGTCCATAGTGGACGTGTCGTTCGCAAGCTCCGCTGTTGCGGGCCGTGTGCGCGACTGGCGAGTTGCTGTAGAGGTGGAGACGCTGTCGGACCATCGATATATTCGATATGACGTCTCCACCCAGAATGCGGGCGGCGGTCGCCCGTCAGCCCCGCAAGTGGACGGTCCTCGTTGGTCGTACAAGCGTATCGACAGGGAGCTTCTCGAGGAAGCCG
This sequence comes from Lithophane semibrunnea, assembly GCA_947363905.1. Lineage (NCBI taxonomy): Eukaryota > Metazoa > Arthropoda > Insecta > Lepidoptera > Noctuidae > Lithophane > Lithophane semibrunnea. The sequence continues at coordinate 18,755,228 of OX376196.1, forward strand.
CAATCCTCCAGGCCTGGGTCAGGGAGTCAATGACGAACGAACCCGTCGACGTCGAAGCGGAGGCGCTGTGGTTCCACGGGGCGATGACGCAAATCTGCGACGCGTCTATGCCCCGTGTCACCCAACCTACAAGGCGCCAGCTGTACTGGTGGTCCGCCGTCATCGCGCAATTGCGCGTGACGTGCGCGGAGGTGAGACGCCAGTACACCCGATACCGAAGGAGACGTCGTCGGGTTCCGGAGGAAGAGGCCGCGCGGTATGAGGTGTACCGCGCGGCCAAGGAGGCTCTGTGGCTGGCTGTCGGCGAGACTAAGACTCGAGCTAGGGAGGAGATGTTGTCGGCTCTCGACGTGAATCCGTGGGGGCGCCCTTATCGTGCGGTTCGAGGGAAACTTCGTGGCTGGGCGCCCCCACTCACTGAGAGTCTGCAACCTCAGCTGCTGCAGGAAGTGGTCGCAGCGCTCTTCCCTGCTAGAGAAGAGCATGTACCGCCGCCGATGGCTTTGTCCACAGCCACAGAGTCAACGTATGAGGAGGACGTCAGCGCCCCAGAGGTGACACAAGCAGAGATAAGGGCGGCGATAATGCGGTTACGGGCCAAGACCGTTGCCCCGGGGCCCGACGGGGTTCCCGGCATCGCGCTCGCCCTCGCTCTGAAAGAGCTAGAGCCCCAGCTGAGAGGACTCTACTCAGCGTGTCTTGAGCAGGGCCAATTCCCTAGTGAGTGGAAAAAGGGTCGTTTGGTCCTGCTCAGGAAGGCAGGGCGCTCAGTGGACTCGCCGTCCGCATACCGGCCCATAGTGCTGCTGGACGAGGTGGGTAAGCTTTTCGAGCGGATTATTGCTGCCCGCCTCGCCGGCCACTTGCACAGAGAGGGGCCGGATCTGGACGATAGCCAGTTCGGCTTTCGGCATGGGCGCTCCACTGTGGACGCCATAATGCGGGTAAGAGTCCTGGCGGAGGAAGCAGTGTCCCGGGGCGGGGTGATGTTGGCGGTGTCCTTGGATATCTCCAACGCTTTCAACACCCTGCCCTGGAGCTGTATTCGGGAGGCGCTGTGTTACCACAGGGTGCCCCCGTACCTCCGCCGCATCGTTGGGGCTTATTTAGCGGAAAGGTGTGTCACCTACAGGGGACGCGACGGCGGAGGCCGGTGCGATATGTCGTGCGGTGTTCCACAGGGTTCGGTCGTTGGCCCACCCCTGTGGAACATTGGGTACGACTGGGTACTGAGAGGCGAGCTCCAGCCGGGTGTGGCCCTGGTGTGTTACGCGGACGACACGCTGGTCACGGCCCGGGGAAGCTCGTACAGGGAGGCAGCGTTGCTGGCGACCTCTGCGGTCTCAGAGGTCGTAGGCCGCATACGGCGTTTGGGCCTGGAGGTGGCCCTCAACAAGTCGGAGGCCATGGTCTTTCATGGCCCCCGGCGGGCGCCGCCGCCGGGATCACATATTGTGGTCGGGGGGACCCCGATTGCTGTCGAGTCCACCATGAAGTACTTGGGATTGGTGCTCGACAGCCGTTGGGACTTCGGCCCCCATTTCCGGCGTCTGGCGCCCAAGTTGATGGGCGCGGCGGGCGCGCTCGCAACGCTGCTTCCCAATTTGGGGGGCCCGAGCACTGCCTGTAGGAGATTGTACCTGGGGGTCTTGCGATCCATGGCCCTGTACGGGGCCCCGGTGTGGGCCTCTGACCTGACGGCCGGCAGCATCGCGATGCTGCGTAAACCGCAGAGGGCGATGGCCGTCAGGTCTATCAGGGGGTATCGCACAGTCTCCTACGAGGCGGCTTGCGCACTGGCCGGGTCGCCACCCTGGGACCTAGAGGCGAGGGTCCTCGCGTCACTGTACCGATGGCGTGAGGGAGTGCGGATGCGGGGCGGTGGACCGATGCAGCGAGAGATCGATCTGCGTCGGTCTCAGCTCCGCGAGGTCCTGGTGGCGGAGTGGCGGGAGAGGCTATTGCGCCCTTCGGCCGGCCTCGCTACCATCGAGGCGATCCGACCGGTGCTCGAGGAATGGCTCGAGAGGAGGCACGGCTCCCTGTCATTTAGGGCGACGCAGGTGTTCTCGGGGCATGGTTGTTTCGGGAGGTACCTGTGTCGCATAAACAGGGAGCCGGACGCTCGGTGTCATCACTGCGTCCATTGTCTGGAGGACACGGCGCGGCATACGCTCACACATCGTGGTCGGGGGGGCTCGGATCGCTGTCGAGTCCACCATGAAGTATCTGGGATTGGTGCTCGACAGCCGGTGGGACTTCGGGCCCCATTTCCGACGGCTGGCGCCCAAGTTGCTGGGCGCTGCTGGGGCGCTGTCAACGCTGCTTCCCAATCTGGGGGGCCCGAGCGCCGCTTGTAGGCGGCTCTACGTGGGGATCGTGCGATCGATGGCCCTTTACGGGGCCCCGATCTGGGCGGCTGACCTGACGGCCGGTAGTATCGCAGTCCTGCGCAAGCCGCAGAGAGCGATGGCCGTCAGGTCTATCAGGGGGTATCGCACAGTCTCCTACGAGGCGGCTTGCGCACTGGCCGGGTCGCCACCCTGGGACCTAGAGGCGAGGGTCCTCGCGTCACTGTACCGATGGCGTGAGGGAGTGCGGATGCGGGGCGGTGGACCGATGCAGCGAGAGATCGATCTGCGTCGGTCTCAGCTCCGCGAGGTCCTGGTGGCGGAGTGGCGGGAGAGGCTATTGCGCCCTTCGGCCGGCCTCGCTACCATCGAGGCGATCCGACCGGTGCTCGAGGAATGGCTCGAGAGGAGGCACGGCTCCCTGTCATTTAGGGCGACGCAGGTGTTCTCGGGGCATGGTTGTTTCGGGAGGTACCTGTGTCGCATAAACAGGGAGCCGGACGCTCGGTGTCATCACTGCGTCCATTGTCTGGAGGACACGGCGCGGCATACGCTCACACATCGTGGTCGGGGGGGCTCGGATCGCTGTCGAGTCCACCATGAAGTATCTGGGATTGGTGCTCGACAGCCGGTGGGACTTCGGGCCCCATTTCCGACGGCTGGCGCCCAAGTTGCTGGGCGCTGCTGGGGCGCTGTCAACGCTGCTTCCCAATCTGGGGGGCCCGAGCGCCGCTTGTAGGCGGCTCTACGTGGGGATCGTGCGATCGATGGCCCTTTACGGGGCCCCGATCTGGGCGGCTGACCTGACGGCCGGTAGTATCGCAGTCCTGCGCAAGCCGCAGAGAGCGATGGCCGTCAGAGTCATCAGGGGGTATCGCACGATCTCCTACGAGGCGGCTTGTGCACTGGCCGGATCCCCGCCCTGGGACCTCGAGGCGAAAGTACTCGCGTCATCGTATCGGTGGCGCGAGGAAGCGAGGGCGCGGGGTGAGCAACTGATGCAGCGACACATAGAGCTGCATCGGTCTCAGCTTCGCGAGGTCCTGGTGGCGGAATGGCGGGAAAGGCTTTCACGCCCTACCGCCGGCCTCGACATCATCGAGGCGGTCCGGCCGGTGCTCGAGCGCTGGCTCGGGAGGAGGCACGGCTCCCTGTCGTTTCGGGTGACGCAGGTGCTCTCGGGGCATGGTTGCTTCGGGAAGTACCTGTGTCGCATAAACAGGGAGCCGGACGCTCGATGTCACCACTGCGTCGACTGCCGGGAGGACACGGCGCGGCATACGCTCACACATCGTGGTCGGGGGGGCTCGGATCGCTGTCGAGTCCACCATGAAGTATCTGGGATTGGTGCTCGACAGCCGGTGGGACTTCGGGCCCCATTTCCGACGGCTGGCGCCCAAGTTGCTGGGCGCTGCTGGGGCGCTGTCAACGCTGCTTCCCAATCTGGGGGGCCCGAGCGCCGCTTGTAGGCGGCTCTACGTGGGGATCGTGCGATCGATGGCCCTTTACGGGGCCCCGATCTGGGCGGCTGACCTGACGGCCGGTAGTATCGCAGTCCTGCGCAAGCCGCAGAGAGCGATGGCCGTCAGAGTCATCAGGGGGTATCGCACGATCTCCTACGAGGCGGCTTGTGCACTGGCCGGATCCCCGCCCTGGGACCTCGAGGCGAAAGTACTCGCGTCATCGTATCGGTGGCGCGAGGAAGCGAGGGCGCGGGGTGAGCAACTGATGCAGCGACACATAGAGCTGCATCGGTCTCAGCTTCGCGAGGTCCTGGTGGCGGAATGGCGGGAAAGGCTTTCACGCCCTACCGCCGGCCTCGACATCATCGAGGCGGTCCGGCCGGTGCTCGAGCGCTGGCTCGGGAGGAGGCACGGCTCCCTGTCGTTTCGGGTGACGCAGGTGCTCTCGGGGCATGGTTGCTTCGGGAAGTACCTGTGTCGCATAAACAGGGAGCCGGACGCTCGATGTCACCACTGCGTCGACTGCCGGGAGGACACGGCGCGGCATACGCTGGCAGAGTGTGCCGCTTGGGAGGAGCCGCGCCGTGCCCTCATCTCAGAAGTAGGCAGTGACCTCTCGCTGCCGGCCGTCGTTGAGTCAATGGTCGACAGCGAGGAGTCCTGGGACGCGGTGGTTTCCTACTGCGAGACGGTCGTCTCGCAGAAGGAAGCTGCGGAAAGGGAGAGGGAGATCTCGTCCACTCACCCGGCCCGCAGCAGGCGCACCGGGCGTCGGCGGAGGGCGGATAACGCCCTCTTCCAGCCCCCCTAAATGGGTCCAGGGGTGACGGACTCGGGGACGTCCGTCGCCCCCCAAACATCAGGACCCGAGGTGGCGGCGCGTAGTGTTCCACGCGCGCCCCTCTTAGACGTCACGGGGGGAGTCAAACACCTCACTCCCCCCCCTGACCCGAGGAGGCCCGCAGCGGCGGGCCGGCACCAGTCGGGGGTTGCGGAAGATTTTCACGTTCCCGCGACCCCCGGCGTAGGTGTGAGTCGGAACACCGGGGTGGTTTTTAGTCAGTAAGAGTCTGACAGACCCCTCCGCCCGCCCCAGGGCGGAGGACATCCATGAGGATTTTCCACCCCGGAAAAAAAAAAAAAAAAAAAAAAAGGTTAGGTTAGGTTAGGTTAGGTTAGGTTAGGTTAGGTTAGGTTTTTTTTTTTTTTTTTTAAAAAACACCCGTCATCACAGGGCGTTGCGTGTTTCCTCTGACGTGTATTAATCAGAGACCTTTTTTTACATTTAATATCATAACAGTGTACAGAGTTTTTACATATATTTTTTCCTAATGTTACATTTATCTTTGTAGTTCTTACTTATTTTTTAATATCTTATTTTACTTCTTATACAGAGATAGCTTATTTTACTTATTAACAGGTTTTTATTATTACTCTTACGTTGATTACTTAGCAATATATTCTAACAATACTTGAAAGTATATCTTTTATACTTGGTTCCTTTTTACAACTTTTGCAGCTATTTCCTTACAATATTTAAAAAACTTTTGTCTATTTCTTTTGTTTTGCATTATTTTTGGTATATTTTCTAAATTTATTCTTTCTTCTGTTTCTATTTCAAAATTTAATCTATCGTGTCCAAACATGGGACACTCCATTATAATGTGCGGCACATCTTCCTTCTTTTCGGGATCGCAGGGACATGCTGGGCTCTCCTTGCACTTGAAACGGTTCAAGTACTCGGAGAACCCGCCATGCCCCGTTAGCACTTGTGTTAACAGAGAGTCGACTTTAGATTTTCGAACTATGCTATACGCCGCGGTTGCATCTGGAAAGAAGATTTTGGTGGTTGATGCAGTTTCCTCGGTCCGGTATCTCATGTTCCATTCGTTGAGCGAGTCCATTCGGATTTGTCGCTTGACAAATGAAACTGGGCACAGATCATAATCTGGTCTTGATTTCTTGCCTAACGCTGCCTCTTTTGCCAATTCGTCAGCCCTTTCGTTCCCTTCTAATCCTGCATGTGCCTTGATCCAGAACAATTCAAGGGTTTTTCCGCAGCTTGTCAGTTTCTGGATGTTCGAACGGATTTTAAATGCTAGAGGATGGAGCGAAACGCCTTGAGTCACCGTTTCCAGGGCTGATCTGGAGTCGCAGTATACTTCGACAACTGGAGATGTGTATTTCAAGGCCAGCTCGGAGGCTTTATGCAGAGCTAATAGCTCGGCCTGATAAACGGTGCAGAACGGGTCCAACTTAAACTTTTGGGCTTTGGTCTCAATCCCATTTTCCCATAGGCACAGTGCTGCGCCGACTTTGCCCTCTATTTTACTACCGTCGGTGAAAATCTTTGGGTTGCTAAGTCCTCGCTCGTCCATTTCTCCACCGTTCATCACGCATTCGAACTGTATGTGTATTTGGTCTGCAGGGTGTGGCATTTGTGTGTGTGGGACCGGTAACTCAATCTCCCGGTCTCCTGTCACTCTTCGCGAGTACCCTCGTTTTTCTTCATAAAAAGAAGCTGTTTCCCGAATCCTAAGATCCAGTGGAAGCAGTCCGGAGAGTAACAGGGCCGAGTTTAATGAGGTTGTCTTATATGCTTTTATAATTTTTTGGACAAACCCCCGCTGAACCGCGTTTAACTGCTTCCTCAAACCTTTCTTATTTGAAGCCGGCGCCCAAGCACTTGCTGCGTACATAATGACTGGCTCCACCACTGCGATGTATATAGTCCTGATTATCTCGGGTTTCAGGCCCCAACTGATTTTTGCGGCTTTTGACAGCTGTTTATATATGTTTAGCGCCTTCCTACAGACGTTCGAAGCGTGAGCGTTAAACGTCAATTTGTCATCTATTGTGAGCCCCAGTATCTTGATCTCCCGTGACAGGGCAATGTCCTCCCCACCCATGTGCAGAAATGGTGTGTCATACTTCAGCTTATTTGTGATGACCAAGGCCTTTGTTTTGTGTGGCGCAAACTTAAGTTTGTTTTTGACGCCCCACTTCTGGACATGCGCGAGGGTCGCATTAACCTGTCTCTGGACACCAAGAGCTGTGTCCCCCGAGAAAATCAGTACCACATCATCCGCAAAAGCTTGGCAGTAATCGCCTCGTTTCTCCAACTCTTTTAGCAGGGGATCAAGGAGTAAATTCCAGAATGTAGGCCCCCCTATAGAGCCCTGCACGCAGCCTTTGCTTGTTTCTTGCAGGTATTCTGCTCCTGCATATCTAACCCTAACTTTCCTGTTGCTCAAATAGCTGTCAACCAGACGTCGTAGGTTTACTGGGCATCTTGTTTCTGCCAGTCGGCATTTCATAGTCGGCCACCAGGCGCTATCGAAGGCTCCCTCTATGTCCAACGATACGACTACGATGATCTTTTTCTCCTTCAGTTTGTCTCGAATGTGTTTAATCAGGTCATAGAGGGAGTCTTCGGTGCTGCGCTGCGGCATGAACCCATATTGGCTCCTGCTTGCCTCGGGCAAAATATGCCACCTAATACGGCGTACCAGCATCTTCTCCATGATTTTACCCAGTACAGGCAATAGCCCAATCGGCCTGTATGATTTGGGGTGCGCGTAATCATCTTTTCCCGGTTTTCTGAGAACTACGACTACTGCCTCCTTCCAGATGGTCGGGAAGTGAGACAAACTAAGGCATCTGTTCAAGACGGCCAGGAACAATTGTGGGTTGTGGGTTATAGCCGCCCTGCATATGTCCGCTGTCAGTCCGTCAGTCCCAGGAGCTTTCTTAGGGTTAAACGTCGATGCGGCCCACATCAGTTCTTCCGTCGTGAATAAAGGGTCGAATGTTTCACCATCCGCCTTTTCATTTACTCTATTCGCTAACTCTCTAACTTGCTTGTGGTCTTCATCGTCGTCCTGCATTTTATCCTCAGGATAAAACGTCATTGCAAGCATCCTGGCCGACTCCTCGCTGCTAAGTACGCTACTTCCTTGCAATAACGGTATGTCCTCCTGCCTAGTGGCTGTGCGGTTTATCACCCTGTATATACTGTCCCACATAGTTTCACGATCCTGTTTTCCGCAGAACTCCTTCCAGCTCGCTGTTAGAGTGTCTTCCATCTTCTGCTTATACTCCTCCTTTGCTGTGATATACTGGTCGACGACCCAAGCTCGGCGTCCCGGTGCAGCACAAGAGATTCTTCTCTTTCTCCTCTTTACGTCCTCCTTCATTTGTGTCAACTCCTCGGTCCACCAAGGCAATCCTGTCTGCTGTCTTTTGTTGAGAGTCGGTATGGTCCCTTCGCATGCCTCCCCTATTGCGTCTGTATATGTTTTGGTTATCTTGTCCAAGTCTTCTATTGAATCTATTCTGTCTATTTCTGTTTTGTTTATATAATTGTGTTCCCAAATTTGGTTTAGTTTCCCAAAAAATTGTGCCCATTTTGCCTTTTTTGTGTTATATTTTCTAGTAGTTCTTTTAATTTCCATGCCTTTTGATTTTTCCAGTTTTACTTCAAACAGGATTGCCCTGTGGTCCGAAACGGTGACGTCTCCTGCCAGTCTCCAGTTTGCCACCCGTCCAAGCATGTCTTCGGTACATGTAGTTATATCCACGCAGCTGCAGTATCTTTGGCCTCCTCTGATGACATCGAAGGTAGGAGTTGTTCCAAAATTCAGGATCTGAAGTCCCAGCTCATCGAGCGTGCCTGCCAAAGCCTCCCCCCTTTGGTCCACCTCCCGACTTCCCCACCACGTGTTCCAAGCGTTTACATCCCCCCCCAGTATTACATCCTTGACTCCGATCTCCTTCATAATTTTCTTGAAGTGGTCCAAGTCTGGCTCGATAGGCTGCCCACCATCAAGGTAAACTGACACGACTCCTATTTCTCGTGCTCCTGTCTTCAACTTCGCCACTGCGAAGTTTTCAGTTGTCAAGGTTGGGCACTGTGTGAGGTTTATGGTGTCGTCAAAGAGTACGATGGCTGCTTTATTGACCTTCTCGGTTTTTCGCACGCTTTGCACTACTCGCGTACCCGGATAGCTCTTCATTTCTCCGATCCCACCTATATATGGCTCTTGGATTATTGCAAAAGCCCATTTCCTTTTACCCGCTTCTACAATTAATTCGGCTGTGGCGAGTTTGCACTTCTGGAGATTTGCCTGTACCACGCAATACTGGTGGGGTCTGCCTTCACCCACGTTGTTTGTCACGTTTACACCTGGGGCCACCTTAGCAATACGCCACGGTGGATCTCGCAAGAGAATCCCATCTTTGTCTTACTGAGCACTCGGGACTAAACGCATCGTGACCCACATTTTCTAGCTTGGCCCTAAGGCAGTTTCTGCATGTCGGAGCGACTCCAGTGAGCCAGTCTGGACACTTCGTTCTGAGGTGCGGACCTGCGCAGTGGCTGCACAAGTCTACTGGGTCTTCGCGACAGATTCGTTTTCCGTGTCCGAATCCCAGACAACGCGAACACTGTATAAGCGGGGACTGATCTGCCACCCTAAGCCGCTGGATATCGATATGGACTGTACCGACTTCTGTAAGTCTACTCCATATAGTTGGCGATACGCTCAACACAATGTGCGCCGTGTGTGGGTTTCTGGCCTTCCTTCTATATTTTACTGTCACTCTTTCGTTCTCCTCGCTTACATCTTTAAATATGTGATGGTTTTGGGAGCGTAGAGCCTTGATGACATCCTCATCGGTGTTGTATTGGAGTACTCCACGTATAATCACAAGTGGGTCTTTATTCTTTACTTCCTCAACGTTCAGTTCCGCTCCTGCTCTCTTTATTCTGTCCTTGACTCTATCGATCTCTGATTGTGTATTGCAGCCCACTATCACTTTTCTATCTCTTCCTTTCCTGATCTTATCTATTCTGACTCCTTCCTCTTTAGCGTTTACCGCTTTTCGTATCTTGTCAAACACCTGCTCCCCTGTATCTTTCTCATCCTTTGAGGTGACCACCACTGAGTGCATAGCCGTTGTCTCCGAGTGTTGCCTCCTTGGAAAACCGGCCGCCACACTAGCGTAAGTTACTCTTTCTTCTCTCGTCTTTTGCTCTCTCTCTATGACTTCCTTCAATTTCTCCATTTCCTTGCGATTTTCATCAAGCTGCCTTCCATGTTCTTCTATTTTCTTAATCAGTTCGCTATCTTCCTTCTCCTTCCTTGTGTCTTTTATTACGTCATTTTCCTGTTCTACGCAAGCTTTTATTCCTTTGTCAGAGCTCCTTTCCGCTTCTCCTTCTTTAACCAGTTGAAAAAGCCGTTCAATGGCATTAGTGACTTCTGCTTTAATATCTGTTTTCAGATTTCTTGAGTTGCCAAGGTGCAACTTAGCTTTGATTATGCATGCTTTCGCTTCAGCTAATCTGTTTGCGTATTTTGGGTTTTCGGTTCTTGGTGAGGTGCTCGAAGTCTCGGCAGATGAGGAACGCGTCATCAAATCCTTCCTCTCCTGTGGTGGATGCGACTTCTGTTTTGGCTTCGAGGGAGCCGCCGGGACAGTCTTTGGTGGTGTCTTCGGGGAAGCAGTCCTTTCCTCTGACCGTCCAGCTTCCCAATCTCCTATACTTTTCCTTACTTTGGAAGTCTGGTCATTATTTTTTGCAGAAGGGCCCGCCTTCTCTGTCTCTAATGGGCTTGGACAACCCTCGTCTCTCTTAGCGTCCATGTCTTTTTTTGCAGGGGTGCGATACCCGAACATTTCCAGAGAAACACGTCAATCTAAGTATTAATTACGTTAATAAACGTTGTGTTGACAATAGTCGATAAAAGTATTTTTTTTTTTTTTTTTTTTGTATAAGGAATGTATATGTTATATATACACAACTCACAACTACATTAGTTTATATACACAACTCTATTAGTTGTGTGTAAATTACAAGAGTAAATAGTCTATTAATAGTGTCCGAAGAAGGAAATTACTAAATAAGATAGTTGTAGAGTCACAGACTCTACCCGTTTTTAAGTCAACTTTCGCCTATCTTCGTTGAATTGTTGTCAAATCAATGTAAAAGCTTAAATACTAATAAAATAAATAAAAAAAATTAAACTCTATCTAGAGTCGACTCTCAGTCACATTGAGCTACTAGAGTTAGTCCGGCTATGCAGAGAAAACCAGATCAAAGGAATAGTTTTTCCTTGTGAACCTTCCCAGAGACTCTACCTAGAGACGCTCTCTACTTTTGCAAGAGAGCCTAGGATCTGCTCTATCCTAAGCTGAAAACCCCAAGTGATTCAGACCACGGGTCTAGGAGTTATGGCTAGAAATATACGATGAGGCAATTTCATCCCCAGAGACTAAGTCGAAGTGTAAAATTTGGGGTAGGGGGATGAAACTTGGTCCAAATGATCGGAGGGGTCTCAAAGGGTTTGTCTTCTGTACAAACCGTGGGGGGGTTTGTTAGGGGGGGGACCCCGGAAAAAATGGTCAGAATTCGTCTAGGACGCTTGGTTTTCCTGTAAACTGAAAACACAGTTATCGTGCGGTTTTCAGGAAAGCCAGCGCTCCAGTTAAAAAATCGCTGCTCTAAAAGGGTTGGATAAAAAATTTAAAAAAAATATATTAAGGGAAGTTAGTGAACTATTCTATTTAAATATGTAAAAGTCTATATACTAATATATGTAATAATTTTGAGAAATACCAATTTGAAATCCCAACTGCCAAAACCAATGGACGCAAAAAGATAGTTTTTCTGGAATTTATCACAGGGAATATTATCCGATGGTAATAAAGATTTTAATATGAACTGAGGAGCTAGTAACGCATCGGATAGCACTTAACCCCCTTCTGTCAAAACAATAGGAAAAGTTTAGGTATAAGTTTAGGTATTTCAATAGGTATTTTTATAATTAAAATACTCGGCAAGTGTAAAAGGGAAAATTCTGAAATTTTGCATAAATGTTTTCAATGATATTCTTAATCTAATGGTAAATTAAAAAATATGGGTCTTCGATCGTTTTTCCGAGCTAGGGCTGCCACAAATTTGGTAAAACTTGAAAATTTTCTATCTTCGTTTCCGGTCCACTTATTAAAAAGCGGAAAAAAGGAATATGTTTCTTACGTGGTCCCCTCTAAGGTGAGCTGCTGACTGTAGTCCTAGAAACAGTGGTTGTGAAGTCGCGCTGCACGTGTTTTTTGGTTTTTCCCCTGTGGCAGCGAGGGGTGAGTAGGGAAAAATCTGATATTCTGCCAAGATGTGCGGCAAGGTGGTGCACTCCTAATAGCAGTACAAAATCTGTGGGGCACCGCGACAAATCCGGCGCCGCACGCCAAAAATCGTCTCCAATACGCGGATTTCTGTGAGATAACCTCTCAAAAACCAGTTTTCAGGATTACCAAGGAAAACCAACAGGGTTTTCACTAAGACACTTCACACCTATTGTTATACGCACTGAGACACTCACTTTGGCACAATTTTTGATTCGAAATACGCACTTTTGCTATTTTTAAGAATTTTTCGAGCGCGGAGCAACTTTAAAATGATCTGCTCGCGGCGAGGGGTGCCGCGCGACTGGTAAGGTTAGGTTAGGTTAGGTTAGGTTAGGTTAGGTTAGGTTAGGTTAGGTAAGGTTAGGTTAGGTTAGGTTAGGTTAGGTTAGGTTAGGTTAGGTTAGGTTAGGTTAGGTTAGGTTAGGTTAGGTTAGGTTAGGTTAGGTTAGGTTAGGTTAGGTTAGGTTAGGTTAGGTTAGGTTAGGTTAGGTTAGGTTAGGTTAGGTTAGGTTTTTTTTTTTTTTTTTTTTTTTTTTAAAGGACAAACACCCGTCATCACAGGGCGTTGCGTGCTATATTATTCCTCGAACATTATCCGAGACCTTGTTGGGCTTTCTTTATTAAATCTATAATCTTATGTTATACAATAGCCTTATCTTCTACCACATTATATTTATTTCTTTCGTCGACAAGTCATTCTTCATACCGCACCTTCGGTGCAACAAAGTCACAAATAGTAAATTAAAAATGAGCAGTTTTGACTTTTGTTTCGATGCAACAAAGTCACAAATAGTAAATTAAAAAATGTGCTGTTGTGACTTTGTTGCACCGAAGGTACGATACGTTAAACTCGTACATTTTTAAAATTAACTATAGTACCTTAACTTAAACACTTTAACATTTATTGGTTTCTTATTCTTATTCTTATCTTATCAAAGATTCTTTTACATCTATTTACTTAATGCTTCCTATTATATACTTAATTATACAATTTTGAGCATTCTTCTGTATCTATTTGTTCCTCTTTATGGTGTTTCGTGCTACTGTTATACAATATTCTAAGAATTCTGCGCTGTATTGTTTGCTTATTATAAGTTCGTTAAAGTTTTCTTTCTTAATGTCTATGCCTATTTTTTGCTCTAGCTCATACCTCTCCAGGCCATAGGCTGGGCAGTCAGTCAGCAAATGGGTTACTGTTTCGTCCTTGTCGGGGTCGCATATACATGATGGGTTTTCCTTACACTTGAACCTGTTCAAGTATTCGGAAAACCCACCATGACCTGTTAATATTTGTGTTAATAACCCTGTTGGCTTCAGTTTTTTTACGGTTTTGAAAGCGTCAACAGCATCCGGGAAGAAGAATTTTGTTGTGGCGGCTGTTTCATCCGTCCTGTACCTCCGATTCCATTCGGCAAGCGAATCCTTTCGGATTTGTCGCTTGACGAATGAAACCGGACACTGGTCGTAGTCCGGTCTTCTTTTTAATTTAAGTGCTGCATCTTTAGCCAACTGGTCGGCTCTCTCATTCCCCTCCAGTCCCGCGTGAGCCTTAATCCAGAACAAATCTACACGTTTGCTTTGTAATTTGCATTTCCGCAGGTTTTCCCTAATTTCAACTGCGAGGGGATGAGGAGAGCGGTGGTTTACGACCGTTTCTAATGATGATTTGGAGTCGCTATATACACCAAAGGACTCTTCGTTGCGTTTTAGTACCTCCCGCGTGGCTTTGCATATGGCCAGCAGTTCGGCCTGGTAGACTGTACAGTGGGACGACAGCTTCAATTTCAGGCTTTTGGTTTCAGCACCGTTGCTCCAGAGAGACAACGCTGCTCCAACCTTGCCCTCGATTTTGCTGCCGTCCGTAAATATCTGCACTGCTTGTGTGCAGTGGTTTCCCAGTTGTTCTTGGTCTGCCAGGCAAATGAACTGCAGACTCATATGTTCCGCGGGGTGCAAAGCAACTGTGGTACGTCGCTCGACGTCCCTGTCTCCTAGTGCTGACTGAGGTACCCCCCTCCTCGCCTCATACAGGGCAGCTGCCTCACGTATTCGGAGATCGAGGGGTAGTATCCCAGCCAGCACAAGGGCCGAGTTAAGGGATACGGTGCGATAGGATTTGCACAGTTTCTGGGCAAATCCTCTTTGGACCACATTTAACTTCTTTTTTACGCACAACTTGGTGGCTGCGGATGCCCACGCACTTGCTGCGTATAATATTACTGGTTCAACTACTGCAGTATACATGGTGCGGATGACGTCGGGGTTCAGTCCCCAGCTAATCTTTGCAGCTCTCGACAACTGCTTGTAGAAGCTTAGTGCCTTATGGCATACATTTGCAGTGTGTTTATTAAATGTCAAGCTGTTGTCGATTGTTAGTCCCAGGACTTTGATTTCTTGCGTCATGCCAATGGCGACCCCGCCCATGCTCAAGCGCGGGGTGTCATATTTGAGTTTCCGCGTTATAATCATCGCATTTGTTTTTTGCGGTGCGAACTTCAACTTGTTCGTGACACCCCACTGGTATACATGGGCGAGGGCGTCATTAGCTTTCCGCTGAACCTCGGTCGCTGAGTCACCATCGAATACCAGCACCACGTCGTCAGCAAAGGCTTGGCAGTAGTCTCCCCGTTGTTCCAGTCCCTTTAGTAAGGGGTCCAGGAGGATGTTCCACAGGATCGGGCCTCCTATTGATCCTTGTACACAGCCTTTTGTAGTCTCCCTTATGACCTCCTCGCCTGCATACCTGACCCTGACCCTTCGGTTATTGAGGTAACTGTCCATTATTCTCCTCACATTTACCGGACATTGTTCCTCAGCCAGTCTGGTTCTGATAGCTGGCCACCATGCGCTGTCAAAAGCTCCCTCTATGTCTAGTGACACCATTACGGTAAGTCTGCGCTCTGCTAGTTTTTTACGTATATATCCAACTAGGTCATAGAGGGAGTCTTCCGTGCTCTTTTGGGGCATGAACCCGTACTGGCGAGTACTGAGTTGTGGTATAATGTGCCATTTCAGTCTGTTTATTACCAGTTTCTCCAAGACCTTTCCCAGCACTGGAAGCAAACCAATCGGCCTGTACGATTTTGGAACCGTGTAGCTGTCTTTCCCGGGTTTCCTTAGGAGGACGACTGTTGCTTCCTTCCAGGTCCCCGGGAAGTAGCCCAGTTCCAGGCATCTGTTTGCCAGTGCTAGGAAAGTTCCCGGATCATGGTTAATCGAATGCTGGCAGATGTCGGCCGTCAGACCGTCTGCTCCCGGGGCTTTCTTGGGGTTGAAGGTGCGTATTGTGGAGTTTAGCTCTTCGATGGTGAACGGTGGGTCATGTTTTTCATCATGACTCATTACGTTCACTTTTTCAGCTATCGTCCTGATACGCGTGTGCTCTTCCTTATCCTCTTCCCTTCTATCCTCGGGGTAGAATGTTTCTGCCAGACATTCGGCAGAGTGGAGGTTGTCCAGTACCTTTCCGTTCACGATCAGGGGCAAGTCCTCGTGCCTCTTCATGGTCCTGCCTATGACCCGGTATATTCCGTCCCAGAGTCCCTCTCCATCTTGTCTCTGACAGAAGGTTTTCCAGCTTTCGGTAAGGGCACTCTTAGCCTTTTCCTCATAATCATTTTTTATTTGCAGGTACTCAGCGACGACGACTTCTCTTCGGACAGGCGCTGCGCAACGGATCCTACGCTTTTTGGTGGCGACTGCTTTCTTCAGCGTGGCGAGCTCTTCTGTCCACCAAGGTAAGTTAATTTTGTTTTTCGGTTTTATTAAGGGCATACTATTAATTGAAGCTGCTACTATTAAATTTTGATAAACCTGTACTATTTCTTCCAAATCTGTTTTAAATGTAATTTTTTCTATTTCCGTACTATTTATGTTATGTTCTCCTAGCAACTGGGCCAATTTCTCATGAAATTTGTCCCAGTTTGCTTTTTTACTGTTGAATTTACGGGTGGTTCTACTTATTTGTATACCCTTTGCCTTCTCCAGACCTAACCTGAAGGTGATGGTATTGTGGTCCGAGCTCGTCATGCCCTCATCTATCTTCCAGTCGTCCACCAGGCCCAGCAGCTCCTCCGTGCAGGCCGTTATGTCCACCAGGCTAGAATATAATGTGGTTCCCCGAACTGTGTGGAATGTTGGAGTGCTGCCGACATTGAGCACCTGCAAATCCATTTCCTCGAGGGCCCCGAGTACTTCTCCCCCTCTGCCGTTTGTCCTTCGGCTGCCCCACCAAGAGTTTTCTGCGTTGGCGTCTCCTCCCATGATAATTCTCCGGCCGAAGTTCCGCTCTATTCTTTTAAGCTGCTCCAAGTATGGCCCTACCGGTTCTGGCTTTGGTTCAAGGTAGAATGAGACCACCACTATCTCCCATGCAACTGTCCTCATCTTTACCACCGTGATGTTGGGTGTGGTAAATTCCGGGCACTGGGCGACGTCTATATCGCCGTCGAAGACAGCGATTGCTGTCTTGACGGCTCCATCTTCCGTCCTGTTGCACTGGTAAATTCTCGCGCCGTGGTAGTCCTTCATTCTAGCTATACCTCCGATATACGGCTCCTGGAGCAGTGCAAAGGCCACATTCCTCCTGCTTGCCTCAAGCATTAATTCATTCGTCGCCAGTGCCTTTCTTTGCAGATTCGCTTGGGCTACAAGATATGGCCTTGAGTAAGAGCCGGGTCTTCCGCCGGGGATCACCTTAGCAGTATGCTACGTTTGCTCTTGCTAGTGCATCCCACTTCCTGCGTATTGGGCACTCGTTGCTGAAAGCATTGTGGTCTCTCCTGTCCACTTTGGCGAGCGTGCAATTACAACATACTGGTGCCATACCAGTGAGAAAATCGGTGCAGTTTGCCTTCATATGTGGCCCACCACAGTGGCTGCATTTTTCGATAGTCTCTGTGCAGAAACGCCTCCCGTGCCCATACCCCAAACAAAGCGAACATTGGACCAGTGGCGACTGGTCTGCTACTTTCACTCGTTGGAGGTCGATTAGGATGGATTCAGCTTCGACCAGCCGATTCCATACTTTGGGGGACACTCTCATGATGACGTGGTTAGTCTGGGGGTTTCGTGCTTGCTTTTTATAAACTATTTCCACCTTTCTGTCCTCTCCTTCTATATCTCTTAGGACTTTATGGTTCTGGTTCCATAACGCATCCAGTATGTCGCTATCGCTATTATACTGAAACACATCCTTGAGAACAACGAGAGGATTTTTATTTTTTAGCTCCTGGACATTTAGGTGCTCTTCGGCTCTTTGAAGTTTCTCTTTTATATGTTGCCTTTCTGCTTCTGTTCTGCAACCCACGATCACCTTCCTGTCCTTCGCCTTCCTGATCCTCTCCACCGCTATTCCGCCCTCCTTGGCGTTTACTACTTCTCTGATCCTCTTTAGGACTTCATCGCCTGTTTCCGTTACATCTTTCGCAGTTATTACTACGGAGTGTAGTGCGGACCGCTCGAGGGGCTGCCTCCTGGCCACCGCCGCCACACTCGCGTAGGTGCGCCTCTCTTGTTCTTCCTGTTGTTTGACGATGACTCCCTTTAATTTTTCCATTCTGTCGTTATTCTCATGGATGAGCTTCATATGTTCGTCTAACTTCCTGGCTAATTCTCTTTCTTCAACCCTCTCTTCTTTTTCAGGTTCTTTCTCTTTCTCTGGCTCCGTGGTTTGTCTCTTGGCTTTCACGCTTTCTCCTTCCTTTACCAATTGGTACAACCGGTCAATAGCCTGTATAACTCCCGCTTTGATCTCAGTTTTTATGTTACGCGAATTTCCAAGGTTCAGCTTGGCCTTTGTCACACAGGCTTTTGCTTCCGCGAGCCGGTCTGTGTACTTTTGCTGTTCCTGGGGCTTAGGGGGGCTTACGACAGTCTCCGTCGATACCTTTTTAGCAGGTGCCCTCGAAGAGGTTGGCGCTTGTAAGGATATCATTTTTGATTTTTGTGGAGGTGGTTCCGTTGGCACTGCCTTTTTTGGAGTAGTCGACGTCCTAGGTCGTAAATCCGGTTTGCCGGACTCCCACTCTCCAATGCTCTTTCTCACGCTCGAGGTCTGGCTCGCGTGTGTTTCCGAGCTCGCGTTTGTGTCCTTTCCCTTTTGTTTTTGTCCTGGTCCCGTCTCCTGAGTTTCCTGCTCTATGGTCACCGTCGTGTTAATGAGGAGGTCCTCCTCTGTGACCTTTGTCGTTTTTGCTGGTGTACGGAATCCGAACATTTTGCTGATAGCTCGTTATGGGAAGAATACGCTTAGTATTCCAACTGCGTCGAAATTGTGTGCCCGGTTCAGGAGATATTAATTATGGCTTGAGTGCCAAGTTGCCTGTCAAACACTTATGTGGTTGTATAGGACCTCACAAGTACGTCTAACAGTAGATTGACAACAGATAAATAGATTAAACAATTTAATAGACGAAACAAAAATAAAAGTGTAAAGTGTAAATCTTTAAAATTAGACTAGTCAGTTTGTATAAAGTTCGTTCTTAGTTCCTAAGAGGTCAATAGTGGGTCAGAATTAACGCAATCTGCGTTTGTCAGGTCAAGTCGTGTCAGGGTCTTCGCTAGAGAGGTATGAGACGCCTTCCCTAGTTCCCAGATATTTAAACTGACTGGTCAGTGTTTAATGTTCTGACCTATCTTATTAAGTATAGATCGTAGATTAAGATGGCCGTCCAGCGTCCAAATACACGGTTCTATATAATTTAAAATCAATAACAGACAATGAATTGAAAATTTAGTTAAAGGGAAGGGCAGTAATCAGTAGTTTTTCGGAGCCAAAAGAAAGGTCTTTTCCTAACTATTCTAATGACCCCAAACTCGGTGGGTCTATGACCACTGGTTCCGAAGTTAGCTCCGGGGGGGTGAGGTTACTTTGACGGGTTGAGGGGGGAAGGGGGCGAGGGGCAAGTGGGGCAAGGGGGAGAGGATGGTCGAGGGGGTCCCTGGGGTCAAGGGGGTCACGAGAGTGTATTGGGGGGGGGGGGGGTTGGTCGTTAATATAATAATATACTTTTATAGGTACCTTTACAGTATAACTGTACTATTACTTATTTTTGGGGGTCTAAAATGGGTTCAAAGAAAAAGGGGGTCTAATGTGACTATCTGAATATAGGTTCCAGCCGGGAGGGAGGATACTAGGGGGGGGGGGGGGGAAATTTGCTCAAATTTTTGATATTCCCAGCCGTTTCCGAGATATTTGAGATTCTATAGGGAAGGGGATTCGAAGTACAAATATTTTATAAAATATAGTAGATTTAATCTAATAACGGAGGGGGGTTAGTAAATAAATACGAGAGAGGATTTAATAAAGGTGTTGGTGATGCAACTATGAAAATAATGACCAAGACAGGATTTTGTGGGGTGGGGGTGGGAGGGGGGGAGGGTATTAGATTTTATAATTATTTAAAGGGGGGTAAATAATAGGGGGTGGTCTGTGGTGCGTTGCAGCATATACTATACGTAGTATAGGATATGCAGTCCGAAGTCAAAAATGAGCTAACTCGCTCCGTTTCCGAGTTATAAGCGTTTATTTGTTTGTGAAGGTGCTGGGTTCGATGCCCGTTTGGTGATAACAACAAAATTATTATTTTTTAAGATTTAAAGTGTTTTACAAAATCTAATTCTTAATCCAAACAAAGGTATCTTACAGTTCTAATTTGGTTTCATTTGATTTGGACTTTAACGGGGTAAATTGTGGGGAAAACTTAGAAAAGGCGGAGAATTACGGATTATTACCCCGATTTTTTTGTAAAAAGCTCGTAGGGGGCTGGGAGTAGTTTGTACGGGTAGCCCTTCCAGAGGAAACTATGTTTTATTGAGTTAATTTCCCTCTACGACTTTCCGTTCGGGAGATATAACTGGTCCCGTATAGCTAACCAAAAAACAGGGATCGGGGAAAAAACGTAATCTGGGAGAGGCTATATGTCCCAAACGAATTGATAAAATTGTCTGGATTTAATTTTTAAAAGTACTAGTAACTGAAGGCTACTAGTTTCTGAAATTAAAAGCACTAAAAATCTTTGATTAAAGTTGCATTTAAGACATTCCTTTCCAAAAGAAACCAAATTTCTTTACAGCCGGAATTTATTTCTGTGTGCAGAAATATGTACGGAATTCTCACAATTTTCATCCAATTTCTATGAATTTTCGCATCAGGGTTATGGATAGACCCAGCAATGTTCCACAGGAGTTTAAGATTTTTCACTTCACTGGTTAAGGCGAAAATCCGTGGTCGAAAAACTTGTTTACTTTTCGCAGGCCGCACAGAATAATTTAAAGTTTGTAATCTAACCAGACTAGTAAATATAGCTTGTTTTAAATTTTTAAAAGTACCTCCCGGGTCCTTTTCTCGTTCTCCTTCTTGTAGAGAGGTCAGGGATGATTTTCGGCCCCAATATAGGGACCTCGTTGTCACCTGGATGTCAATATATCCCTCGTATTTCCGCGCAGCTGCGCGGAAAAATTCGGGAATCTTCACAGAATTGAAGGTCTCGATCAGGCGGTCAAGAGAGCAGTTCGAGATTTATATGTTATCGATCTACTTTCAAAGTTATCGAGGTTTGTAGATCGAAAAAACCAGGAATTTCCCAAAAATTTCACTGTTTTGGTTATAACTTTCACAGTTTAAAACTTAACACAAAACTTTTATCACAACCGTAAGGCGCTAGTGATAGCGCGTATTTTGATGTGTGGCACGAGTATTTTCGCGAAATTTTTGTTATTTTTGCGATTTTTCTCAAAGGAGCGCGGTTTAAACTGGACTGCTCGCGGCGGGGGACGCCGGGTGACTGGTTAGGTTAGGTTAGGTTAGGTTAGGTTAGGTTAGGTTAGGTTAGGTTAGGTTAGGTTAGGTTAGGTTAGGTTAGGTTAGGTTAGGTTAGGTTAGGTTAGGTTAGGTTAGGTTAGGTTAGGTTAGGTTAGGTTAGGTTAGGTTAGGTTAGGTTAGGTTAGGTTAGGTTAGGTTAGGTTAGGTTAGGTTAGGTTAGGTTAGGTTAGGTTAGGTTAGGTTAGGTTAGGTTAGGTTAGGTTAGGTTAGGTTAGGTTAGGTTAGGTTAGGTTAGGTTAGGTTAGGTTAGGTTAGGTTAGGTTAGGTTAGGTTAGGTTAGGTTAGGTTAGGTTAGGTTAGGTTAGGTTAGGTTAGGTTAGGTTAGGTTAGGTTAGGTTAGGTTAGGTTAGGTTAGGTTAGGTTAGGTTAGGTTAGGTTAGGTTAGGTTAGGTTAGGTTAGGTTAGGTTAGGTTAGGTTAGGTTAGGTTAGGTTAGGTTAGGTTAGGTTAGGTTAGGTTAGGTTAGGTTAGGTTAGGTTAGGTTAGGTTAGGTTAGGTTAGGTTAGGTTAGGTTAGGTTAGGTTAGGTTAGGTTAGGTTAGGTTAGGTTAGGTTAGGTTAGGTTAGGTTAGGTTAGGTTAGGTTAGGTTAGGTTAGGTTAGGTTAGGTTAGGTTAGGTTAGGTTAGGTTAGGTTAGGTTAGGTTAGGTTAGGTTAGGTTAGGTTAGGTTAGGTTAGGTTAGGTTAGGTTAGGTTAGGTTAGGTTAGGTTAGGTTAGGTTAGGTTAGGTTAGGTTAGGTTAGGTTAGGTTAGGTTAGGTTAGGTTAGGTTAGGTTAGGTTAGGTTAGGTTAGGTTAGGTTAGGTTAGGTTAGGTTAGGTTAGGTTAGGTTAGGTTAGGTTAGGTTAGGTTAGGTTAGGTTAGGTTAGGTTAGGTTAGGTTAGGTTAGGTTAGGTTAGGTTAGGTTAGGTTAGGTTAGGTTAGGTTAGGTTAGGTTAGGTTAGGTTAGGTTAGGTTAGGTTAGGTTAGGTTAGGTTAGGTTAGGTTAGGTTAGGTTAGGTTAGGTTAGGTTAGGTTAGGTTAGGTTAGGTTAGGTTAGGTTAGGTTAGGTTAGGTTAGGTTAGGTTAGGTTAGGTTAGGTTAGGTTAGGTTAGGTTAGGTTAGGTTAGGTTAGGTTAGGTTAGGTTAGGTTAGGTTAGGTTAGGTTAGGTTAGGTTAGGTTAGGTTAGGTTAGGTTAGGTTAGGTTAGGTTAGGTTAGGTTAGGTTAGGTTAGGTTAGGTTAGGTTAGGTTAGGTTAGGTTAGGTTAGGTTAGGTTAGGTTAGGTTAGGTTAGGTTAGGTTAGGTTAGGTTAGGTTAGGTTAGGTTAGGTTAGGTTAGGTTAGGTTAGGTTAGGTTAGGTTAGGTTAGGTTAGGTTAGGTTAGGTTAGGTTAGGTTAGGTTAGGTTAGGTTAGGTTAGGTTAGGTTAGGTTAGGTTAGGTTAGGTTAGGTTAGGTTAGGTTAGGTTAGGTTAGGTTAGGTTAGGTTAGGTTAGGTTAGGTTAGGTTAGGTTAGGTTAGGTTAGGTTAGGTTAGGTTAGGTTAGGTTAGGTTAGGTTAGGTTAGGTTAGGTTAGGTTAGGTTAGGTTAGGTTAGGTTAGGTTAGGTTAGGTTAGGTTAGGTTAGGTTAGGTTAGGTTAGGTTAGGTTAGGTTAGGTTAGGTTAGGTTAGGTTAGGTTAGGTTAGGTTAGGTTAGGTTAGGTTAGGTTAGGTTAGGTTAGGTTAGGTTAGGTTAGGTTAGGTTAGGTTAGGTTAGGTTAGGTTAGGTTAGGTTAGGTTAGGTTAGGTTAGGTTAGGTTAGGTTAGGTTAGGTTAGGTTAGGTTAGGTTAGGTTAGGTTAGGTTAGGTTAGGTTAGGTTAGGTTAGGTTAGGTTAGGTTAGGTTAGGTTAGGTTAGGTTAGGTTAGGTTAGGTTAGGTTAGGTTAGGTTAGGTTAGGTTAGGTTAGGTTAGGTTAGGTTAGGTTAGGTTAGGTTAGGTTAGGTTAGGTTAGGTTAGGTTAGGTTAGGTTAGGTTAGGTTAGGTTAGGTTAGGTTAGGTTAGGTTAGGTTAGGTTAGGTTAGGTTAGGTTAGGTTAGGTTAGGTTAGGTTAGGTTAGGTTAGGTTAGGTTAGGTTAGGTTAGGTTAGGTTAGGTTAGGTTAGGTTAGGTTAGGTTAGGTTAGGTTAGGTTAGGTTAGGTTAGGTTAGGTTAGGTTAGGTTAGGTTAGGTTAGGTTAGGTTAGGTTAGGTTAGGTTAGGTTAGGTTAGGTTAGGTTAGGTTAGGTTAGGTTAGGTTAGGTTAGGTTAGGTTAGGTTAGGTTAGGTTAGGTTAGGTTAGGTTAGGTTAGGTTAGGTTAGGTTAGGTTAGGTTAGGTTAGGTTAGGTTAGGTTAGGTTAGGTTAGGTTAGGTTAGGTTAGGTTAGGTTAGGTTAGGTTAGGTTAGGTTAGGTTAGGTTAGGTTAGGTTAGGTTAGGTTAGGTTAGGTTAGGTTAGGTTAGGTTAGGTTAGGTTAGGTTAGGTTAGGTTAGGTTAGGTTAGGTTAGGTTAGGTTAGGTTAGGTTAGGTTAGGTTAGGTTAGGTTAGGTTAGGTTAGGTTAGGTTAGGTTAGGTTAGGTTAGGTTAGGTTAGGTTAGGTTAGGTTAGGTTAGGTTAGGTTAGGTTAGGTTAGGTTAGGTTAGGTTAGGTTAGGTTAGGTTAGGTTAGGTTAGGTTAGGTTAGGTTAGGTTAGGTTAGGTTAGGTTAGGTTAGGTTAGGTTAGGTTAGGTTAGGTTAGGTTAGGTTAGGTTAGGTTAGGTTAGGTTAGGTTAGGTTAGGTTAGGTTAGGTTAGGTTAGGTTAGGTTAGGTTAGGTTAGGTTAGGTTAGGTTAGGTTAGGTTAGGTTAGGTTAGGTTAGGTTAGGTTAGGTTAGGTTAGGTTAGGTTAGGTTAGGTTAGGTTAGGTTAGGTTAGGTTAGGTTAGGTTAGGTTAGGTTAGGTTAGGTTAGGTTAGGTTAGGTTAGGTTAGGTTAGGTTAGGTTAGGTTAGGTTAGGTTAGGTTAGGTTAGGTTAGGTTAGGTTAGGTTAGGTTAGGTTAGGTTAGGTTAGGTTAGGTTAGGTTAGGTTAGGTTAGGTTAGGTTAGGTTAGGTTAGGTTAGGTTAGGTTAGGTTAGGTTAGGTTAGGTTAGGTTAGGTTAGGTTAGGTTAGGTTAGGTTAGGTTAGGTTAGGTTAGGTTAGGTTAGGTTAGGTTAGGTTAGGTTAGGTTAGGTTAGGTTAGGTTAGGTTAGGTTAGGTTAGGTTAGGTTAGGTTAGGTTAGGTTAGGTTAGGTTAGGTTAGGTTAGGTTAGGTTAGGTTAGGTTAGGTTAGGTTAGGTTAGGTTAGGTTAGGTTAGGTTAGGTTAGGTTAGGTTAGGTTAGGTTAGGTTAGGTTAGGTTAGGTTAGGTTAGGTTAGGTTAGGTTAGGTTAGGTTAGGTTAGGTTAGGTTAGGTTAGGTTAGGTTAGGTTAGGTTAGGTTAGGTTAGGTTAGGTTAGGTTAGGTTAGGTTAGGTTAGGTTAGGTTAGGTTAGGTTAGGTTAGGTTAGGTTAGGTTAGGTTAGGTTAGGTTAGGTTAGGTTAGGTTAGGTTAGGTTAGGTTAGGTTAGGTTAGGTTAGGTTAGGTTAGGTTAGGTTAGGTTAGGTTAGGTTAGGTTAGGTTAGGTTAGGTTAGGTTAGGTTAGGTTAGGTTAGGTTAGGTTAGGTTAGGTTAGGTTAGGTTAGGTTAGGTTAGGTTAGGTTAGGTTAGGTTAGGTTAGGTTAGGTTAGGTTAGGTTAGGTTAGGTTAGGTTAGGTTAGGTTAGGTTAGGTTAGGTTAGGTTAGGTTAGGTTAGGTTAGGTTAGGTTAGGTTAGGTTAGGTTAGGTTAGGTTAGGTTAGGTTAGGTTAGGTTAGGTTAGGTTAGGTTAGGTTAGGTTAGGTTAGGTTAGGTTAGGTTAGGTTAGGTTAGGTTAGGTTAGGTTAGGTTAGGTTAGGTTAGGTTAGGTTAGGTTAGGTTAGGTTAGGTTAGGTTAGGTTAGGTTAGGTTAGGTTAGGTTAGGTTAGGTTAGGTTAGGTTAGGTTAGGTTAGGTTAGGTTAGGTTAGGTTAGGTTAGGTTAGGTTAGGTTAGGTTAGGTTAGGTTAGGTTAGGTTAGGTTAGGTTAGGTTAGGTTAGGTTAGGTTAGGTTAGGTTAGGTTAGGTTAGGTTAGGTTAGGTTAGGTTAGGTTAGGTTAGGTTAGGTTAGGTTAGGTTAGGTTAGGTTAGGTTAGGTTAGGTTAGGTTAGGTTAGGTTAGGTTAGGTTAGGTTAGGTTAGGTTAGGTTAGGTTAGGTTAGGTTAGGTTAGGTTAGGTTAGGTTAGGTTAGGTTAGGTTAGGTTAGGTTAGGTTAGGTTAGGTTAGGTTAGGTTAGGTTAGGTTAGGTTAGGTTAGGTTAGGTTAGGTTAGGTTAGGTTAGGTTAGGTTAGGTTAGGTTAGGTTAGGTTAGGTTAGGTTAGGTTAGGTTAGGTTAGGTTAGGTTAGGTTAGGTTAGGTTAGGTTAGTTAGGTTAGGTTAGGTTAGGTTAGGTTAGGTTAGGTTAGGTTAGGTTAGGTTAGGTTAGGTTAGGTTAGGTTAGGTTAGGTTAGGTTAGGTTAGGTTAGGTTAGGTTAGGTTAGGTTAGGTTAGGTTAGGTTAGGTTAGGTTAGGTTAGGTTAGGTTAGGTTAGGTTAGGTTAGGTTAGGTTAGGTTAGGTTAGGTTAGGTTAGGTTAGGTTAGGTTAGGTTAGGTTAGGTTAGGTTAGGTTAGGTTAGGTTAGGTTAGGTTAGGTTAGGTTAGGTTAGGTTAGGTTAGGTTAGGTTAGGTTAGGTTAGGTTAGGTTAGGTTAGGTTAGGTTAGGTTAGGTTAGGTTAGGTTAGGTTAGGTTAGGTTAGGTTAGGTTAGGTTAGGTTAGGTTAGGTTAGGTTAGGTTAGGTTAGGTTAGGTTAGGTTAGGTTAGGTTAGGTTAGGTTAGGTTAGGTTAGGTTAGGTTAGGTTAGGTTAGGTTAGGTTAGGTTAGGTTAGGTTAGGTTAGGTTAGGTTAGGTTAGGTTAGGTTAGGTTAGGTTAGGTTAGGTTAGGTTAGGTTAGGTTAGGTTAGGTTAGGTTAGGTTAGGTTAGGTTAGGTTAGGTTAGGTTAGGTTAGGTTAGGTTAGGTTAGGTTAGGTTAGGTTAGGTTAGGTTAGGTTAGGTTAGGTTAGGTTAGTTAGGTTAGGTTAGGTTAGGTTAGGTTAGGTTAGGTTAGGTTAGGTTAGGTTAGGTTAGGTTAGGTTAGGTTAGGTTAGGTTAGGTTAGGTTAGGTTAGGTTAGGTTAGGTTAGGTTAGGTTAGGTTAGGTTAGGTTAGGTTAGGTTAGGTTAGGTTAGGTTAGGTTAGGTTAGGTTAGGTTAGGTTAGGTTAGGTTAGGTTAGGTTAGGTTAGGTTAGGTTAGGTTAGGTTAGGTTAGGTTAGGTTAGGTTAGGTTAGGTTAGGTTAGGTTAGGTTAGGTTAGGTTAGGTTAGGTTAGGTTAGGTTAGGTTAGGTTAGGTTAGGTTAGGTTAGGTTAGGTTAGGTTAGGTTAGGTTAGGTTAGGTTAGGTTAGGTTAGGTTAGGTTAGGTTAGGTTAGGTTAGGTTAGGTTAGGTTAGGTTAGGTTAGGTTAGGTTAGGTTAGGTTAGGTTAGGTTAGGTTAGGTTAGGTTAGGTTAGGTTAGGTTAGGTTAGGTTAGGTTAGGTTAGGTTAGGTTAGGTTAGGTTAGGTTAGGTTAGGTTAGGTTAGGTTAGGTTAGGTTAGGTTAGGTTAGGTTAGGTTAGGTTAGGTTAGGTTAGGTTAGGTTAGGTTAGGTTAGGTTAGGTTAGGTTAGGTTAGGTTAGGTTAGGTTAGGTTAGGTTAGGTTAGGTTAGGTTAGGTTAGGTTAGGTTAGGTTAGGTTAGGTTAGGTTAGGTTAGGTTAGGTTAGGTTAGGTTAGGTTAGGTTAGGTTAGGTTAGGTTAG